>OZ018317.1:28104502-29304502 GCA_963969495.1 Ceratothoa steindachneri | reverse complement strand
CCACTGGACTCAGCAGGGGAAAGTGAAGATGGTGGACTGAAGAATGCGTACCTACTTTCCACCTTAAACGTCTTCGTGCAAGTTATCACTCCATGCATTGCTCATTCATATGTATGGAGTGACGTCATCATCGGCAACGATGCACAACATTAAGTAACTAAGCAAAGGGAAGGTATACTATTTTTTCCCTTCGTGTCATTGATTCAAGTAGGTTGATATCATTTCTAAAATTTGGAAATTAAGCTTCACACCTTTAACTAATATTCCTCTTAATGAAACACAACACTCTCTTTTCTTATTTTTTTTTACCTCAATATACTTCATCGAAAATCTTAATGATTAGTCTATCATTGCTTTTACGTCTTTCTCATCGTCTACTGATTTTATCCAATACCTGTCCATTTCATCCCCAAATTCTCTATTATCTCTTCTCAAATTATAACTCCCTTTTTAAAGGTTAAATCCTATCTGCTACTTGTGTGCCTAAGGTGTTAAATTATTTAAATCAATGCACTATAAAGTTACCATCTTTTACTACACCTGCCAATTTGGTGAAATAATAAAAAATTACAATTTGCTATTAAATGCTTCCCCAGATTATTTATATAAGTTATAAAATTAAAATATTCCTAGAACTGATCTCTGAGCTACCCCAGTTATAGCATTCTTTCAATATGACTTTACTTCATTTAGAACTACACTCTGTTGACTGTCTTTAGAAATTCAGCTATCCAATTCAAAATTCCCACAGATCCTGTGTATTTTTAATTAAAACAAGTCTCCCTTGTGGGAGATTTTCTAAGGTTTTCTAAAATCTAAGTATATTAGATCTTATTTATTTTTTGATATAATCCGAAAATACCAGTAGGCTTGCTAAGCATGATCACCCTGTTCTAAACTGAAGCTGATATAACTAATTATTCCGTTAAGCTTACTCGTTTAAGGATATTTGGGTCCTTCGTCAATTCCTTTCTTTAAGATTGTCATTACTTACCTTATTTCCTAACCATCCTCTACTTTTCAAATTTTATTGATATAATTTTATCTCAAATGATATGTCAATACTTTATACCCCTTAATTAAGAAACCAAGAATAAATAATGGTATTCAACGCCTCTTTCCCTGAGCAAGAGCATTATAAATTAAACTGTGTAAATACTGAAGCAAGAATATCCTTAGGTAACTTAAGTATATCGTAAACGGTTTCTTTCACAACCCCTGAATATTTAATGGGTCTTATTTATCTTTGCTATATTTGTTATTTATTTTAATATTGCTAAAGAATTTTCTCTGATCTTTATTGCAATTTTTAGCTAAGTTTATTTCTGAAACCATTTTGCGTTAATTAATAATAATATTTAGCATATTCCTAGTCAATGTTAATGATTTAGATTTTCTACAGTATATTCTAACGGTAATTTCTTTTATGCTCTTGACTATTCAAAATATTTTCCAGTTATATTCTAACTCCATCCTATTGGCTTCCTACATTTCTTCATAATGATAATCTTTGGGACACATTTGCTCCTTGGCTAGAGTTAATATATACTTAACAAATTCAACGTCCTATACAAATTCATAAAACTGAATCTAGTCTCAATCAACTGAATTGCAGTGAATTGTCCTCACTTTTTTGTGTGTGTATTTAGTGTCCAAACTTCCTTACCACCCTTAAGATTAATTTTGTTCTATTAATTTCCAAATTTATGCTCCCATCAAAATAATTAAAAACAAAAATTAATATTCTTCTTGTAGCGATCAGCAAGGACACATCCAATAAAATCATAGAAACAAGCCAATAAACTAAAACAAAAAAAAGTAATAAAAAAAAGACCTGAACTGGTGCGGGAGAAAGCCCATTTCCCTCCGGAGCCTGAGCATGCAGCAAGTAATGTAAATAATCAACTTTTGAATGAGTCCGGCTTCATCTAAAAACTACATCACACGACAGTTCAGCGTATAGGTAGGAACTCCTCCGGAGGACTCTTAACAGGTACGAACAACAGCGCCTGTCGCAGTACTGGGACAGGTATCGTTTACAAAGCGCTCTAGAAAAGGACATTCAATTAAATAGGGTCGTATATTCGGGAAGATCAAGTAGTATTCAGAGAAATATTCAGGAGAGCACTCTATCAAGTGACGCTGCATTTCAAAGAATGTGTCTAATTTAGAGACGAAGAAAAATTACCTGATACCTTCGAGGCATTGTAGCGAAATAGGTTCACTTGGAAGCTCGAAGGGTAATGGTTCGCAACTGTAAATTCGCATCTTTCGTCTCCCATTTCTTAGCCAGGGAACCCGAAGAGCTGTTCTGATTCCTGCCATAAAGTCAGAGTGGGGAAGTGCAAAACACTGATCAGGTCACTGTGTGTGAGGGCAGTCTGGCGACATCGGCATCGCGCTAACTTCTTGCAACCTCTAAATGTCTAGGGACCAAGAAGTAAACAATTTCGACATCCTAACGTCTCACAGCAGCAATGAGAAATCGGTCTCCGAGCTCAGCATGGCGCGCAATTTGAGGTGCCGAGTGAGGTCTTGCACCTAGCTCGGCCATCAAGAGAGAGGCAGTCCACATGATCAGCGCCGCTGATCATTATGTAATGGGTGGAAATAAAATGAAAGCAAATACCCTCTTCGGATTTGAAGTTTGCCGTATCCACTGCCAAGATTTCAATGTGACACGATATTTGGCCCAAGAAATCTGAAAACAATAATACCAGTGCTGACGTAGCTTTGGGAGCAGAGGTGTGGTGACCAACGTTCAGAAATTGTTACTTTAAGGTGCTGTGTTTGGTAGAGCACACGCACCACAGGTCCGAGAATTAAAGAAAACTTTCGAAGGAGCTTCCTAGGCATAAAGACAAAAGGCTTAGCGCATGATTTTAGTCGTGCTTCGGCATATGCACCATCATGATATTCTTCAGGCGAAATGGAAGCCGTTGTTTAGTTAGGAAGACGCTGACTTCTCGCGTACAAAAGCAAAGTGTACTGTAAATGGCGTAAAACGAGTGGCACCTACCAAATAACAACAAGGAGGCTCTCAACAGGGGGCGTGCGAAAAACACCAGTCGCAAAGTCGAGACAGAAGTGTTGGATCGAGCTCACCTTCCGCAAAATATGTTCGACTGCGTATGAATATAACTTCTCCATAGTCTATGGCTTAGAGCCCACAAAGGGCCGTTAACACATTAAAAGAGTAGTTCTATCGGTGCTCCAAGTGTTGAACGGTACTGAGCGAAGAGTATTAATGGTAGGAGTAGAAGACTACCTAATTCTGTGAAAGTGTACCTCCCAGGTGAGGCATTTGTCGAAAACAAAACCAAGGAAAGGATGCGAATTGACATCATCAAAGTGATCCCGTTCAACTCATATACAAGAGGATGATACTGAGGAAAATTCCCTGCCAGACTACCCCTCCCTGCTCGATTTGACCGGAGAGAGCTCCTTCCAATTGTACGCAGAAATGACAATCTCGTAGGAACCAAAACCAAAATATTTGCTCCTTATAGTATGGAGGATCTCCATGATACTTTATCTCTACGCGGTATCATAGACTTTTTAAAAATCAAAAAATGACATTGGCGAAGTGCTGCTTACGCCGAAAAGCCTCGCAGATAGCACTTTGCAGGTAGAACAGATTGCCCAAAGTAGAATGGAATTTGCAAAAGCTGTACTGTACAGAAACAAGTGATCTCCGCTGTCCAAAAAATAAGTTAACCTGACCTTAACTAAAAAGCAGCCAGAGTAATGTCTGCCTGGTTTGCAAAAAGGCGCGGTAGTCATTCCTCTTGAACAAATTCATGAAAATCTGTCCCTTATTTAATCCTTTGGCGAGCATGACGTAGGAGGATATCAGCCGGATCCTCGGAGGTATTCTCGCACGAAGTGAAGGCAGAATGCAGCTCAATTATCAAAAACATGTCCTTGAATGGTTCTCCGTCCCTGGAAGTGAATCCCAGTCTGAGGTCCTCAGCTACTATGCGACGTGCTTAAAAGGCTGGTGAAGGAGTAACCTGGCTGGATAATACGGAGAAACCAGCCGCGAATGAATTTTATCCAGATAAAGGGTCCGAGAATGCGCTTCCGTTCTCTTGGAGGAAGGGAGGTGTCAGTGCTGTGAAACTTACCCCTAATTTTGGGGGGTTCCACACATCTGTAGGGAAGGTACTAGTATTGAGTGAAGAGATGTATGCCCTTTATACAGAGCGGAACGCTTGGATTTAAACGAAAGGGAATGTGTCTCTCGCCGTCAAAATTCACATAAGGTGAAATCGTTTGAACGGTGCTTGTAGCACTTATTGACACCTGAATTCTTTTGGGGGGGTCGTCTCACACTCGGCCGACAACCCTGGAAGCGGATGGCGTGCATAATGGTGCTATCAGAAGGCCCGAGCTGTCTTAAGTATAAGCATTATTGTACTGGCCCTAAAATTCGATCGTTAATTCTAATTGTTCTATGTTCTGAATATATATTTTTCTCAAAATATATTTTAGTTAACTTTAATCTTTGGACGTGATTATATAACCCTATTGAGAAATCATTCTGAACTATACTTATTGATACGAATATGTTTCGTATCGTTGCTGAACTAATTCATTAATTAATTTTGAGTCCATGAGATAGAATAAATAGGCTTTTGACACAAAAATCATTAAACTCAATTCATTTTTTCAGACTATAATACCATCAATGCCACTAAGTCAGGACTAGGGCAGCTTTACGAGCTTCTTCAGTTATTCCCTTAAGACCTATTTTAACCTGTAAAATTCACTCATCTTAGAAATTAACCAAATATGTATATTTTAAAACTTCCTTTCCGTTATTGAACCCTTTTCATGACAAGGTTTTTGTCGGTTACGACTTTTTATCACTTTTTGCGAATGTACCTGTCAGAAATCATTGATCAAATTTTAAACAGTATTATTAAATCTTTATAGTATTTCTATAATGTTACTCGTTCGTATTTTAAACTAAATTTAATTGTTTTTGAAAAATTCGCCTTTGGTTGTTAGCGATACTATATACCAAAAGAAAGATGGTGTCAACATGACTTCCTCTATATTAAGTATCTAACCGCAGACTTTTTTTATGAAAACCGAAAAAAAAGGACAAATCACTGATCATCATAATTTAAGCCTATATATTTCATCAATATATTGATGGTTGTTTTAATGCATTTAATGACTAGGTTTTTTTAATTATTTTAAGTCACTTCACTCCAACATCACATTTTCCAAGGAGAATGAATATTATTCATCCTCTCCTTTTTTTTAGATATAAATACCACCAAAAAACGGAAGGAATTTCAACTTCATATTACTGAAAAAGAATTTCAGTGTATAAGGGCTAAATTGTTCTTATTTCCTGATATTTTTTTAAACAATTCAATAAATACAAACCTATCTCTTCTTTTGTAAATATATATAAGGAATTTGGTTATTTAAAACAAATATTTTTCCTAAAACAGTTTTCCTATAAAAAAAAAACAAATTTCCAAATTTGTTTACTTACTTCCTGTACCACAATCTTGCTATAATGTTCCAAAGACACAAAATACCTTTTACTTTCTGCCATGGTCTTGTTAAATTATGATTTTAAAAGAAAAGCTAATAAACTACCTAAATCAATAGAATAAGTTCTTGGCTTCTATCTCAAGGACAGACATCCCCGTAAGTTGAGGAATCATGTTGTATACTAATTCAATTGCCCTCGGTGTGTCTACGGAACCGCTCGTTGACCCCGGGCGAGAATCTGTTCTCACATTGCTATCAGTCTAAGCAATGGCAAAACTTTGAAAATCAAAGATGATTTCAAAATAATAAGTTCTTATAAGCAAGAAACTATATATGTAGGTGTTCGGGTATACCAGTTATAGCGGGGTTAAATAGGGTTTGTGCTCTTATGGATGTATCGTATTACCACTTACAGATAATTAAGGCCCAGTTATGGGGTACAAGTTTCTTCAATGCAATGTAGCGCATTTGGGGGTTATTGGTTACTGAGCGCTAACCTCGGGCTGACTCTATTTGAGAATGACACTCATCTCGTTTGATTTTAGCGTTGTAGGCTGGGTAAGAGAATCGGTCGATTACCCGTGGGGAAAAGGAAATCCTGAAAGGGGGCATTCTTGGACTCTTTATTGCACGGAGATTCGGTAGGCCTAAGCGCAATTAATTCGTTTAGTGTATGGCGGGTATTTGAGGCTGGCCTACTAATGTCGAGGTCTAATTTTGGCCTACGCTTCCTCTTCTCGAGCTGAAAGTTGACCTTGTTACTGGTGACGGAACTTTACTGATCTTGTGGTCTACTTTTAGATGTTATTTAAAATGTAGAAAAATGTAGACGTGATCCATTGTCGGCCAATCATGCGGTTTGGGCGGAGCTTACGTGAATGTAAAGTTTATTCGTGTGTACAAGGGGTAGAAAGAAAATGAGCAGGAGGTTTTAATTCAAGCCTCTGCTAGATAATTTTATTTTGGGAGCAGAGATAATTTTAAGAAATAAGATTTCGTGTTTCATGGCTCTGTGGGAAAAAAAGGCCAGAGTCTTATCTATTTCTCATCTTGGTGTGTTTGTTAAGTATATCTGCACAGCTGTTTCGGTGTCTCCCGAAATTACATCGAACCTTTTGGTGCCTTGCCCCTGGAATTCGTTATATTTCAAGACGATAGAGAAGTTGTGGGCGATAATCAAACTGGCGGTAGATAAAACAGAAGCAACCCAATTGTGAGCAGTTGCGAGGAGCTTATTGAACAAAAATGGAGCAATATCATTCAAGGTATTATCACAATTTGGTCTTCAGCATGCCAAAACAAATTGAAGCAGTCCTGAAAAATAAGGAACATCATTGCATGTAAATATAGACTACGCACATCAATTAACTGTATTTATTAATAAAATGGGTAAGGGTTTTAAATTTGTGTATATTTCCCACTTTAAATTATGATACAAACATACTAAAACAAAATGCAACGTCAGGTTAGTTATATTAATTTTCTTATATAAAAAGTATAGTAGTCTCAAAACTTATATAGATATATATGTATGTAAAAGAACTCAATGGCGAGTTATGGTATATGATAGTGAAACCACTGTATAGGAGCCAAAAGTTTAATATACGAGCCTATTTTCAGTATGTAGTTTATCATACCCTCTTCAGTCGTATGTTCTATCTAAGGTATTAGATAATCAAAAATTAACCTCTAGGCAAAAATAAAATTATAAATCTTGTTAAACATTGTGTTACTGACAATGTATTTATCAGCGATATGGGTTTTCTTCGTCAAAAATATGGTCTTAGCATGAGTAATCCTTTATCGCCCATATTATGTAATCGTTTTAACGAACATTTCGAAGTATCATTACTCCCTTCTGTGATTCCCCATCATAATTTCGTATGGTATAGGTATGTAGATGATGTCATATCGATTTGGCGTATAAATAGTTCAAACTTATTTGACAATTTCCTTAAAAATCTTAACGACCTCCATCCCACTATCAATTATAAAGTAGAGTGGGAAAATGATAATTGTATATCTTTTCTCAGTGTAAACATTGTTAGAGGCTGACAAAATTAGCTTCACTGTGTATAGAAAACCAACCCATTTTAACTCTTATATCCATTTCTTTTCTCATCATGATATTAACATTAAGCGAGGCGTTGCATCAGGTATGTTTTTGAGAGCACTTAGGATATGTGACCCTTGCTTTCTAGAAGACGAGATTACATATATAACCTCCAGTTTCATTGAATTAAATTATCCCTTCCACGTGATCAATGAAAGTTTATCTAAATAAAAATCTACTCATTACCGTCCCAAGGATAAAAACAAATTTAGTAATACGAAGTGTCTATCCCTCCCCTTTTCTCCCCTCCTCAAAAGAGTGAACAAAGTTATTTCTCCAGGCATAACCACATTTAAATACCCTTTTTCTATCCTTAAATCCTCCCTTCGACCAAGCCCGTGGATCAGCCAAATAAAGCAGGTGTATATTTAATTCCGTGTGGTTCTACAAACTGTCCTTCATTCTACGTAGGAGAGATCGGCAGAACCTTAACAAAACGAATTTATGAACATAAAGGTGACGTCAGACGAGGCAGTACCACATCCAGTATTTTCTAATCATATTAGAAATTTCATCGACCTAATTGGCTATTCAAAGGCGCAAATCATATATAATTGTAAATATTTCCGCAAAAGAAAAATAGTAGAATCTATATTAATAGGAGAAATTCTCAATTTGAATTTGCCAGATAGGCAATTGAAATGCAGCCCCCATTCCCGTAACCTCATCGTGAACAGCTTAGTCAACGATCTTAGACTCACACCCCGTGGTTTATGACCTTTTTCCCCCGTTTTGTGTTTCTTTGTGTTTTTTCTCTTTGTTTTTTTCTGGTCTGTACGCTATTTATAGACTTTTGTAACAATTACGTTCTCAGTATACAACTGAAGAGGGTATGATAAACTACATACTGAAACTAGTCTCGTAAATTAAACTTTTGGCTCTTATACAGTGGTTTCACTATTATATATATATATATATATATATATTTAAGTTTAATTGCACTTTAGTAATTGTTTCTTGCGTATATATAATGGTACACTGCAAAAAAAAAGTCCTAAGCTTTAGGGGTGATAGGAATCTCCGGGTTTGCGGAACTAGGTGCCGACGGTTGACAACTCTGGCTCCATACCTTATTCAGACAAGCTCGAACGGCACCAAACTCCGCGTACTAAAATGAAAGCTCAAAATTGAGCATCATTAGCCTCAGTGAAGTAACAAGGAAAAAAGAAGGACATCTAAAATTTAAAAACGTTCATATACTCCATTCTAGAGGTAGAAATGAGAGGTATTAATTACAACAATTATTGGAATATCCGGGAGATTAAGCAAACTAATAGTTAAAATACCTTAGTAATCAAACTTACGTTCCGGCAACACCTCAATCAAATACCGAAGTTGAGGACATCGATGAAGCAGCCATGATTGACCATGCGCAAGATAACAATTAATTTAAGAAGAGTAATGGGAACCTCAAATCAAAGCCTGGAGACTAAGGACAATATAGTCTATCAGTATGATAAGTCAGAGTAAACAAGGAAAATAAGCATGCAAGTATTATAGTAGAATTTAAAGAATGAGCAAACCTTTTCAATATGAACCATTTCTAAAAGTAGCAAAGGTAAAGGTGGCCATCGATATGATAGTATATGATAGTAGACTACATAATCATCAACAGGAAAATTTTCCTTCGAGTTATATCGGTTATCAACTCTTTTAACACAAGAAGGGCCCGCGCATTATTCAGGAGAAAGATCAAAATAGATCTAAAAGATGCAAAGTGAAACTAATGACAAAGAACCCAGAACACATTGGAAATGCCATAACGTAAAATAATTACCTCCCAAATTACACTAGTAAACAAGTTTAATTAACTAAATTAGCAAGTTAAAAAATCATATATTAGAAAACAGTAACTTTGGCAAATAACAATGCAAAAAGATCATTGAAAATAAATAAGCGAGCGTACGAAAGGCTTTTAGGAAAAAGGCTAAAAATGACACAGGATAGAATAATTAACAAAGAGATCAAATAAACAGAACTTATATATATATATATATATATATATATATATATATATATATATATATATATATATATATATATATATATATATATATATGACTGGTATTCCCATTTCTAAACCTGAAGCCTCTTCCATCAGGCAACATTCTGAGTATCACCATCATCCTCTTAATTCTCTCTCGATTTGAAAATCTTAGAGTCACTGTACATCAATAAAATAAATCCAAACCTAAATAATTATTCCTCCTCAATTAAATTATTTACTATATAACCAACCAACACTTCAATAGATTAACTAACCAACCGAAAAAATCTCGTTAGTAGCTTATATCTTTAGTTATTTGATTTCTCAACTCCCAGAATAAAGGTTAGTTACTCTGTTTAATTCATTCTAATTTTGTTTTCGTTTTTTTTGTTGCTTTTATAATTTAATATAATAGGTTATTTTATTGTTTACTCCAGTAACTTTTAATATGTCATATTCAAATCAGTTTATGTTATAATTTCAGTTCTTTATTTTTTTCTATTATTTTTTAAAATCACACTGGGTAGTATTAATTAATTCTATATATTGTTATTAGTGTTTTTACCTAATTTTAATAATTGTCAATTTTATTATTTTAACTTGTCTTCATCCACTTTTTTAGCCATTATTTAATGCATTCTTTTAACTGTTATCGATTAATTTTCCTTTCTCTTCTGATTAGTCGACACAGTCGCTGAAGATGGTCCTAGTGAAGGTCCGAAACGTCCGGCCAATAAATGATCAGTATAATCACCTGGGTCTTCATATTCCTGCTACACATCAGATTCCCAAGGAACAAATCAATTACAAGTATTATATATATATATATATATATATATATATATATATATATATATATATATATATATATATATATATATACTTTCACCAGAAATGAGAGTATATAGAATGCGGAGAAATTCATCTTCATTATTGGGTATAAACAACGTTTCGAGCTATCTGCTCATCTTCGGGTTCTATGATATAAAGGAATACATAATTTACAATGAATTATAATATTAAAAAATGCCTAGAAATTAAAGTATTAAAACTGTTGATAAATATCTACAAAATGAGAGACTTTTTTTTAATATCATAGAACCCGAAGATGAGCGGACAGCTCGAAACGTTGTTTATACCCTATAAATGAAGATGAATTTCTCAGCATTCTATGTACTCTCATTTCTGGTGAAATTAAAGATTCGTCTTTCGCCTGGCTAGCAGCAACCTCATCGATTATATATATATATATATATATATATATATATATATATATATATATATATATATATATATATAATGCAGTCAATGAACCTGAAGGAAATTTTCATCTGGTTCTTTCGCGATTGTCCTCATAATGGTTAACAAAATGACCAACTGTGGAAAGTTGCTCAAAACGATTTACACAGATGTTTCATCCAAACAAATAAGAACTTTTTTGTTTTCTCTTAGTTGATTCTTTACTTCACTTAAAATATGACTAGTAATCGAATCAATTATAAAATTTTGTATAATTACGATAATCCTTTTAAAAAAAACTGTTGCTGTTATGATACGAGTATGGTTTTCAATTTTTATATCAAATTCATATAAACGGATGTCAACTTATTATTGATTGCTTGCTGAATTTTCAGATAGTCCACTTTCTTAGTCACCACGAATAGTCAATTCTTGTTATTTTAATCATGTTATTCTAATGTTTTTATTATATCAGTTTTTCAAAACTTCCTTATTCATCTTTACCAATGGCAACTTTGTGTTTAACAAGATTCAAATCAATCGGCTGTTTAGAAACTGTTTAAGATCACAATAAATTCGTATACAGCTCACAGACTTTTCGTGACATGTGAGTAGTGTATGGGTAGTATTTAAATTTCCGTAGCCTCTTTTTTCCCTTTAAGGCATACGGATTTTTAGTGGCGTGCATGCGACTCTTTATAAGTTACTATGTCGGTCTATCGGATGGTAAGCACTTTACTTTTTAATGAGTTTTGGAAAGTTTTGAAGGTCGTAAGGTCAGGTGATATTGTTGTTAATTAAGAATACTTTGTTATTCATTTTTTTAATTATTGAAATAATTGAGAGCACGCGACATAGGTTTGTTGACCTTGCTTTCTTACCGAAAATGAGATATTCGGACAACGACAGTTTATTTATTGACTTACTTCCACACAATCATCAGATACCCATAAAGTTCGAAGTTAGACTTTCTTGTAAACTCTATATTTTTTAGTTAAATTTATTTTTGGTGTAAACCTTACATTGTCTATTAAAAGCTTCTTCTCATTAAAATTTACAAGGCCTAAATGGTTTAAATTTCAATTTATTTAAGACATCAGTATTCTCTTGATGAACAATAGAATAAAGTGTATAATTCATGAAAGCGAAAAATAATGCTACGTACAGAATCAGCAAATTAAAAACTGGATATTTGGCAAATTGGGGTCATTTGCTCTCTGTAACAAGGTAGATGAATTCACAACTTATTTTAGCTTTTAGATAGTAAATGTTATTATAAACATAAAACATTTTTATCGTATGGATTTTATGTGTAAAACTATAAAAATAATGAAAGTCAAATTTATACTAATATAATTTTTATTATTTTATGTTAAAACTTCCCTCATTGGAGTAATCGATTTATTGCTTTATGATAATTATAAATAAAGCTTAATTTAGCAAATTTGTCGGCGCCTTTGAGACCTTATATGCTTGATTCCAATCAGTGAGCTCAATGAATTGCACACATGATCTGATACAGGTGGGCAAGCGCAGAAATATTATAGGTATATGATTCGTATTTCAAATAAAAGTTGATGTGTATGGTCTTATTTAAAAAGAGTTAAGGCAGAGCTGTTTATTCCTGGAAACGTTTAGTAGTAGAGCTCTCGCAATCCCTTAAAAGATAAGAGAGCTCTACTACTCCGCTAAGTAAGTCCCACTGTGCTTAGGGGTTGCGCAGGGTTATAGAAGGGTTTGGGAGCGGCTACTATGGGGGGCAAGGTGGACTGTGAATTTGATAAGTGATTTTCTGAGTGTAAAATGAATTAATTGAGTTTTCAGCAACATGTTGAGCATACAATGCATGTATTGAGTTCATTAAGAACCTGCCAGGGTTTCGCCTAGTTGAATATTGCATTATTTGCAAGTGTAAATATAGAATCCAGCAAGGAAAGTGGATATCGTGCTGAGAACTGAGACCAATTTTCTCTTTGGTCCAATGTTTTCCATCATCTCAACATGACCAAATTTCTCATTACACCGGAGCGGTTAAAGTATCCCCTATGCTTATGTTCCAACTCACACATACTGATGGCGCCCTTTACCTCTTACAAGCTCTGCTAATATGTATAAATGTTTGAGTTGTGTTTGTTTATGTATGTGTTTACATGCAGAGAGAGAGAAAAAGAGGGGTTTGTGTGTTCGAAGAGATGGAGAGAGAGAGAAGAGGGGGAGGTGTGTATGTGTGTGTATTTGGATAACATTTTGCTAGTTACAATTTAAGGAGTAAGTCAAAGACCCCAAAGAATAAAAAGAAATTATCCGTTTCCTTTCAGTCTGTCAGCATTGTTAAGGCTGAAAATAAAGACAGTAATAAACATATACACGCAATAAATCATTTTAAAATTAGAGAAATTAAATAGATGAGGAGAAAAGCATTTATTAATTGAAAATAAAATAAAAACCCCTTAAAATATTAAAAAATCAGCCCACTGAACTTTAATACTAGATTCACGACTAATAAGGAACCGTACTCTCAGTTGAGTCACTAATATCATTGAAAGTCTGATGACGGCCAACTTTAGAAGGTCGGGGTTGTTGAAGAAAGAGAGAAATGGAAGAGGTATATAAAATCGTTAAGGAAACGGTGTCATGTTTCAATGTTGAGATTCTAAAATTTTGAAAGAAATTGACGACTTATAAGAAACATGTAGGGTAAACTCTGTAGATTAGAATGGTTGATTTAATGTGTTGAATGAATACAGACTAGAATGTGTGTTTTTTTTTTCTTGTTAAGTACTAATTTTATACGCAAATACTTATCGATCTTCTCTAGGAGATGAAGTTTGTTTGTCCAACGAACTTGGCTTAGGCAACTGTGACAAATAAATTTATAGACGACATAAAAATTAAGCAACATTGGGTTGGTGTCATTTAATTTTTGTAAACATTTTAATACTATTTTAATTGATTTAAAATATCCCCAAATCAAGATGTAGAAAAGAAATTAAAAAATTTTAAGTTTTAATGGAAGGAGGTTGCGATGAATAAAGAAAACGTAATTGCCATTCAATGGTAATCGACATGCTGGCGAATTAGCGATAGAGGGAAAGTACATGTAGCTCCTTTGGAACAAGAGAGAAAAGGTATGTGTGAAGTTGTTGATAGAGCAAATGATTAATAATTTGTTTGAAAAAGAGTGAATAATTAAAGTGGAATTATGATGTAAGATGTGCAGTATAATCAGAACAGGAGGCGTACTGGAAGACAATAGTGCAGATTCGGATGAAATGAACCACTTGAAAGGAAGATGAGTAAGGACCCAAATGGAAAAAGAATGTTATTTTGTAAGGAAGAGAAGAAAAGGTGAGAAAACTAGAAATAAATAGCTGTGTGAATACAAATATAAGATAAGGGAGTTCTTGTAAGCAATGAAGTTGGAGGTTGTCGGCAAAAGTTTTATGATAAGCTGTATAGTGTAGGTATGCAAAAAAACGTGAATGAGAATATGAATGACTTCAAAAGGGCATGCGAAAGATGGTGAAGTATCCGAGATGCTAAATTTTCTGGTCGTTGTCTGGTGGAATAAATGTCTTGTGGTTGTGTTGAAGGTCAAAGTAGAACATATATTTCCTTAGGATTGGAAGAGTGCAGTGATATTGCTCCTGTAAGAGGGAACAAGGAATAAAGGCCATTTTAAGAACTACAGAAGCTAAATGTGTTGAGTGGCAAATTTACGAAAAAAGTTTGATTGGGTAAGAATCACAAGGAAAAAGATAAATAGCATGAAACTATCAAGTGTTTGCATTAATTTATTTGTCTGAGAAAGCAAAAGATAAGAAATTTAAGGTAAATTGCGTCCAAAAGTTTAGATACACACGACAGTATTCTCAAATTTAGTACTTTGTATGAATTCCTCATCATAAAATTGCCTTTCAAACACTTTTTTTTATAAAAGACGAAAATCCTGCAAAATTGAACAACTCTTTTCATTCCGATCATTCGACTGAGCCTTATCAATCAAAAGGAAATTGTACGATAAATTTGCCCTCAAAGTTTCCCCCGATATTTACCAATTCGACCTCACGATACGGACCATTTTGTTACCAAACATCCAATTGCTCCCCAAAAATCCTTTTCCCTTGCTTCACTCCGGAGCGCCAAACTTAAGACACTCCACGGAAGCCGATCTTCGTTGTCCCCATCCTCTCTACCTCGTATTGCCGCTCGTCCTTCATCGGATTACTTCTCACGCACCTCCTCGTTCTTGTGATTTTCTTATCACTGGACATGGCATCTTCAGATTAAATCTCTGCATAACCAATACCATATCTCGCACGGCGCCCACTAAAGCGTTCACAAACAAATCAATAAAATAATGGCAGAAACGAAGATAAAAATTATTCTCGTTCGAACACCTCCCGATATAACATCTCATTTTTATATATACTCCTATATATCTACCATGCATTAAACTAGATTTCCTACAAGTAGTAAAATAAAATCCCTACAAGTCTTTTTGCGCCATGCCCCTCCTATCATACATTAGCATACGTTCATGTGAAACACCACTGTACACTGCACCGTATACGGCAATCATCATGCAACTCCTTCCGCCAAAGTCGACGTCAGAACGAAGTTGGGATGCCCCTGAGGGAGCCGGAGTCATGAGATCGCAGGGGAGAGCCTTGATAGGGGGTAACATGTGGCACTGAAGGCTGCAATGAGAATGCAAGGATAGATAGACATGTGCGTACACATATTCGTGAGTGTAAGCGTCCCGTGCCCATGTCCTCACACAGAGCGAGATTCCTCTTTTTCGGGTCCGTTCCGCCACTCCTCAGGAAGTTAACCGTTACGACCGCATCGTGTGCTCGCTATCTCTCTTTCTCATCCCTTCTTTCTTTTTTCTCGGCACTCGGCTTCTCTCATTCTTTATCTCCATAGTTTTTCTCTCTTCCTTTCTTTCTGTACATTTCTCTCTATCTGTTTCTTTCATTCTCTCTCTCTCTCTCTTTATATATATATATATATATATATATATATATATATATATATACATATATATATATATATATATATATATATATATATACATATATATATATATATATATATATATATATATATATATATATATATATATATATCTTTCTCTTTCATTATTTATCTCCCAATGTCCCTGTCTCTTTTATTCTATGTGCGCACATGTTTTTCTCTCTATTTAATTGTTCATCTTTATCCTTCCCAGTTTATTTCATTCTTTGTATCCATATGTATATGTCTCTTTAATTTTTTGTCTCTATATGACCCTCTCTCTTTCTTTTTTCTATAAATAATTATCCCTCTTTCTCTTTCATTCCTTCTTTCCATGTCTCCATCTCTTTCTCTTTCATTACTTCTCTCCATGTCTTCATCTCTGTCGTTGTTATTCTTTGTTTTCATATGCCTCTCTATGTCTCCTTCATTCATTTCCTTCATATGCTCTCTCTGACCAAATGTTTTCTCATTTTTGTTTCACCTTTCTTTGTGGGGGTGTCTTCTCTGTTTATGTCACAGTTTCTATTTCATTTTCAGTCGGTCTTTGACTCTGTTTCGATTTATTAGAGTTTTATGTTTCATTCTCTTTACTCATGATTCTATGTTGCACTTTTAGTCTTCCTAAGTTTCTCGGTGTCTATCTCTGAATTCCTACTTCTTTTGGGGTGAGTATCCGTCTCTATTTTTTTTCTTTTGACTTCTTTTGATTCCTTCTGACTCTTGATGACTTCATATATATATATATATATATATATATATATATATATATATATATATATATATATATATATATATATATATATATATATATATATATATATATATATATATATATATATATATAGCAGAGAGCAACCGCTTTTATCTCAATTAAAACAAGCCTTTGTCCACTCGGTCTTCCGCGGAGCCGAGTGGTCAAAGGCTCGATTTAATTGAGATTAAAGCGTTTGCTCGCTGCCCCAGTGTGCTTAGTTTGAATCCCAGCCCAGTACGGAATTTTTCGAATTAGGAAATAACATTTTCCGAAGAAAAAAGGATCCTGTTTTTCTGTTTCTCGTGGTTTGCTGGATTTATTTCATCATTCTTTCACGCCAATAACTTAGAAATGGTAGAAGTTAGGCTTGGTTACTTTTAGTTCTGTTCATAAAAAAAAGCTTCTAGGGAAAATTCCATCGCTTGTTTGTTTGTGGCCGTATTCATATGTGCGATCGCACATGGGCGCGTGGGCATATGTGTGTGTGTGAGCAGTTCTGACCCCCTAGGGTTGCTCGGGTGACCACAGTTGCGTGGGCCTACTGGGAGTATCGAGTGGCATCGCCGGCCAAATGCTAAACTTTAGAGGGTCACTCCCGGGTGCGGTTAGCGGCGGCGTCTTATTAGTCGACCTCCTCGCTGCCTACTTGAGATAGACAGACAAATAGACAGATCGATATAAAAATGATATGAAATACGTACGCATTTATTGAGATAGATAAATAGATAATTCGATATAAAATGCCGTAAAATACACACGCATTTATAGACAGAGGAACAATTCAATGAAAAAGAAATGGACAGACAGACAAACGGACCGAGGAAAAAAGACAAAAACAGACTTTGATAAACAAACATGAAAATACACATAAACTAGGAAATATCGCACCTAAATAGAGGATAGAAGGGAGATATAGAGACAGACAGAGAAGCAGTCAAAGTGGGATAAACAGATAGTAAAATAGATATGCCCACATTGCCAGAGAAACAAGTCAATTGAAGAGACACCCATCCTTTGTGAGACCCCCGGATCGTGCCCGAGGGTAGAGAGAAACAAGTGGCCTTGTCCTTAGATGGGACCAAGGAATCAACCCGCACCGCGATTGTTGTTAGAGGACAAGCGAATAGTAGATGGAAAACTACTCATTGATGCTAGGATTTTTTTTGAGTTCCGGTTCGAGCCCCTTTTTATGGGAACAGTTTAGGTTGCTCTGTTTTGTCTACCTTTGTCTTTTCTACCTGTCTTTCTTTATGGGGTTATGTGAATTTGTCTACCGTCCTAGGTTTTGTCTCACTATGATTTCTCATTATATTATTCTTGTGTTGTTTTTTTTCTTCATTAGGGACTATATCTAGAGGCTTGTTTATATTCTTTTCTTCAACTCTATTCTACCTCTCTTACTGTTTGGTTATTTGTTTTTCGTTGAGTTGTCTTTATTTTTGTATTTCTTATATAATATTTTTGTTTCTATTCTTTCTTATCCCTCAACTATGAAAGTGTTCTTCTTCTTTTTTTCTTCTTCTTCTATTTCTTCTTCTTCTGTAGTTCTATACTTCTTTTCCTCCTCCTACAATCGTTACATGACAACTACCCCTTAGATAGAGTTCAGTCTTTCGGACAAAGGAACAAGACATTAAAGAACTAGAGACTAGACTAGGAGCCTAGTTGTGTGTGTGAGGAGGGTTACTGTTAGGTGTACAGGAAGTGACTCACGATTATTGGGAGCAGCAACTACCACATAACCTTGGGAGTGTGGAGAAGTGAGGAAGATTAGATCATTCATTCTTATTCGCATTTCGGAATATTTGCGTTAAAATATCACGATAAAATTTCTCATTTATCATTTTGGGCAGGTAGATGATGCGATGGTTGATAGTACAATAGGTATTTGAAAGAAAACATCGATATTTAAATTGAGAATGCTCTCAACTTCACATCGCCTAACTTTCCCCGTCCTTGAAATGATCCCCCAACACTTCGTTAAGCATTGCATGTCTCTCTTAGCACATTCTTTTCAGTTTACAGAAAAAAAATTCCTATAGATTCCTTTTCCTTTCGAATTGAAAATTTTAACCCCTTATTCATCCACTTCACAAACAACCTTAACACAAACACACAATGTCTCTATTTGTGTGGTCTTTATTTGCTCAAAAAGTGTACTAATTACAGATACTGAAAACCGAACTCACTGCTACATATTGATTAGCGTGGGCTATTCAAGCCACGCATTTGAGGGCAACACACCAATTAACTCTTTGCCTCTCCTAAGAAACTAGTAAGTCAAAATTGATTGAATTGCTTATATACCTTTAGTGCATTTTACCTACATAATTAATTAATGTTTAATTAATTGATTTGTTTGTTTGAGTAACATTGTGATATTGCTCAACCACGATTAATTTGGTCCCGCAGTAAAGATAATCACTCACTAGCCAATGTGTCATCACAAATATTTTTCTTCACGTAATTTTCCGCTGTATAATAATTTGTATCTTATATAAATATTTATTACTCTTAAAAATGACCTATGTACTAGATAAAACCAAATAAATATACCAGAGGTAAATAAAAAGTAAGCAATGACAGTATTATGACCGAGAGAAAAAACAGGAATGAATAAGCATAATGATAATTGAAACAAGTCTACAGAAAAGTCAACCACACATTAAGTATATCTTCATAAATAAAGATAGAGAGAGAGAGACGTGGATCGAGAGAGAGTTTGTGCTAAAAGGTTACAAGCCAAAAGAATGTGGCCTGAAACCTCTTAACCCTGCCAGGTGGGTAATCATGAGAGGTAACCTGTCGACCAATCATCTTTGTACAACGAATGAGAAATTGGATGACCCCTAGAAAGAATTCGGCTAATTATCTGCATGGGAGGAAGCTACTGTGCGTCTGAGCGCTAAACCACTGGGGCCTTGCAAAATCGTGCGGGCACGATAGCGCTATCTGGCATCTCCGCCGATCCTTCTGGCCCCTTTTTACGGCAGATTATTATTGCTTATTAAGGCTGCATCTTTAAACTGTGGGTGTTTGTGTGTTGCGTTTTTTTTTGTATGTCGATGAAATTTGGTTATGGTGGGAAGGAAGGAGAGGGAGGAAGTTAGTGTTGGTAGTTAAATCATAAAAGCGTCTGTGTACATGAAAAGGAAGAGTATGCAGGGGGATGAGAGAGGGTAAATGTGTATAGAAGCGATGGGAGGACAGGAATGGAAGATAAGTACGCGTGTGTTTGTGCAGGCAATGGAGAGAGTAATAGCTAAGTTAAGAAGTAGAGGTGATTAATGGAAGAAAGAAATATCGTATAAAAGTAAAGTTTCCTTGTTTCCTTTTTCAATGACGGCGAAAAACATATTTAAACAATGTATATATATATATATATATATATATATATATATATATATATATATATATATATATATATATATATATATATATATATAATGGAAAAACTCACAAATTGGCACGTGAAGAAAGCAATAATATGAAAATTAACCCACAGCAAAATGAAAAGGTGAATCTAAGCACTTTCGAACTATAATATTCCTTGAAAATGAACTTGCAAATATAGTTCGAAAGTGCTTGGATTCCTCTTTTCATTTTCCTGTGGGTTAATTTTCATATATATATATATATATATAGCTTCCGTTTTCCATTTAAGAATTTTAATCCTGAAAATTGGCCCGCGGAGAAGGGGGGGGGGGAATCCCCCTACTCTCTAGCCCTGGAGTCAAATACTCCCCCGGGGTCAAATTCAACAGCCCCGTCCGGAGGTCAAATACTTGTGGGGTCAAAAGAGCCCCCACCTTCCCCTGAGGTCAAATGCCTTCCCGAAGCCCGCTTAACGCTCCCAGCTACTGCTCATCGTGAGACCTCTCTCTCCTTCTCTTCTCTCCCCTTTACGTTGGAGGTCAGGTCATTTTGCGAGCTAAGGTCACCTGCAGGATGCCAGTCAACGGATAAGAAAATTGAGCAAGGTATAAATGAGGTATAAATTGGCCCAAATTGGGCGTAAATTGGCCAGATTTCTTTATCTTGATGTCCTTTAATTAAATATTCCAACATTATTTCCTCTCTTTTTGCCTCCCCCTCCCATTTCAAGTGTAGCTTAGATAGTGGGCATTTCCGTCCTACCTTCCCCCCCCGTGTCCTTGCTTTTTTTCCACAAATTTGTCTTAATTTTCATAATCACACCTTTTCCCCTCAATCTATTCTGTTTTCTCCTTTTCCTCTTCTCTATCTCTACTCCACTGTTTGGTTGTCGGAAATCTTGACGTTCAATGTCGCCATTCACACGCTGGAATTTGGCACAAATTGGATCAAACATTCATTCCAACCATTGGCGCCAGTTCCCTACTGCACTCATCTGCGCGGGCTTCCTACTGCACTCATTGGTGTGGGTTCCCTACTATACGTGATTAGTTTTTACTCATTGACAACCACTACTACTATTTACACTATTAGCACAATTAGCACTTTCAGCATTTTCCCCAAAACGACGAGGTTGAGGTATAAGTCCCACATAAAATATACATAACTTCCCCTCCCCCTTTATTTCTTACTACAATTATTGTTACTATCACTTATATTACTATTACCATAACCGTTTATCCTCCAAGTGGTGGTGCTATCAATGCTACTAAAATATTGTCAGCCCATCCTACCTTTTCATGCCCTACCACGATTCCTACCATAAGCTACATGGCTGGTTCTTCATCAATGATAGATGAGGATTGTGTGCCTTCCTACCACAAACACCCGCACATGTGTCTTAATACCAGATTTTGGGCATGTCCAAAGTGAGTGCTACAAGTAGTTTCCTCTTTAGGACTACTTGGGCTATATATCTTCCGCATATTTTCACTCCTCCATCTTCACCACCTCCTTTCCGAGCCTCTGCTCCACAAAACTCGTGGTAGAGATGTCCTCGTTATTTTCCCCCTGGTGTTTTAAGCCAGTAATAAGGGTAAAAATAGGCCAATGTACATTGAGTACATTCTTGCATGTGTACTTATGTGTGGAAGTATATTTTATGGCGGTGTTTGTGAGCAGCGTGAAACTTCCTGGTGCTTGTGACAAGGCGAATTTTTCTGGTATTTGTGAGGTGAAACTTCAAGACATTTGTGACGAGTCGAGACTTCCTGGTGTTTGTGAGGAGGTGAAACTTCAAGATGTTTGTGTCGAGGTAAAACTTCCTGGTGCTTGTGAAGTATAACTTTCGGATGTTCGAAACGATGTGAAACTCCTTGGTCCTAATGTTTGTGACCTGGTGAAACTCCCTGGTGTTTGTAACAAGTCAAAGCTACTTGGGTTTGTGAGGAGGCAACACTTCAAGATGTTTGTGATAAAGCGAAACTTCCGGATGATTGTGAGGAAATGAAACTATGTAATGTTTGTGACCAGACGAAACTCTCTGGTGTTTGTGACGAGTCGAAGATACTTGTGTTTATGAGGAGGCGACACTTCAAGAGGTTTGTGACAAAGCGAAACTTCCGTGTGATTGTGAGGAGGTGAAACTATCTGATGTTTGTGACGAGGCAAAACTTCCTGGTTAGTAAGTCGCTCGGTAGAAGAGAGAGCCCGGATTGACTGGCGATGTGTGGTTGTAACGGATTGTGACGCGACCGTCTAATTGATGTGTGGGGTTGGGGGGTAGGGGCGATCGGAAATTAAAGGTGAAGAAAGGTCATGCCAAAACAGGTCATTGAAAAAAGGGTCATTCGAAGGGTTATCACTTACCTAGGGTCTCACACCCTTCGGGGCTAACGGCCTGTGAGCAATAACAAATATGAGAGAGAGAGAGAGAAAGAGAGGTCACGAAATATCCCTACCGAGTGGCTTCTGGTGGTTGTTAAGAAGCGAATGTTTTGAGAACCGTGTTGACCCCAAAGGGGTCATGTGAAGACCCCGGAGGTATCATTACCTCTCTGAAACGGATCTCTAAAAAAAGACGCAGAGGGGTCGTCCCAGGGCCGCCTTAATTGCCCACTGGGGGAAAGAAAGACAAAGGCGAACAAACCTCCATTCCCAATCACCCCCACATGCTCGTCTCTACCCCTGGATCCTCTACACGTATTAAAGAACTTGTAGAGGCACCTTTTCAAATGCGACTCCCCGTAGGAAAAGTAAAATACCACGGAAATTAATCGAGAGGTTATTAAATTGGTTTTAGTTTATCTGTTACATATGACATAAGATCAAATTGAACCGGATTCATTTTAACCGGAAGCAGGTCACTCGGTAGCAATTACCACTATTCCTAACCTTATATTAACCTAACTTTACACCTATGAATTTGTCTCCATCTGTCTCTCTTTTGACATTTTGTTTGTAGTCTTTCTTTATCCCTTAGCTATGAAGGTGTCGTTCTTCTTCCTCTTCTTCTTTTTCTTCTTCTTCTTATTTATCTTTTTCTTCTTCTTCTGTAGCTATATAGTTCTCCTCCTCCTCCTCCTCCTCCTCCTCCTCCTCCTCCTCCTCCTCCTCCTCCTCCTCCTCCTCCTTCCTAAGAGTGGATTGTGCAAAAGCGAGAATTCAGATATTCTGTAACAGATCAGGAGATTATTGGGTGATAGATCAAGTCGGAGATGTTGCCTTGCTCCTGCTAACATGTAATCCAGTACTATGTACATATTTCATGGTCGTGTGGTCGGAGACTAAACTCATGCCACTTAGTTATTTCATAACTAGTGGGAGGGTTAATGGGTAGCCAGCAGGAATAGAAAAAATATACCTGACGCAGGGCGTGTACGCCATTCATGCATTGTGCGTACACGGCCGCACATCACTTCCTAGCCATCGGATGAACCGCTCAACTGGTCAACGCTGGCTATGTTATGAGTGACCGTTGCAGTAAGTCCATAGTCACGCATCTGACCTTCAATCGCTGTACCACTTCTCTCATGTTGTGATGCGATCCAGTTCTCTTTACCTTTCACCTTTCTTTTCTCTTTATTAAATTGTACTTTCTGTATTCTTTATGCTTTCAAAGTAATGTTGCCTTCATTGAAATCTTTCATAATAATAATGCTATGCCAAGTTGAAAAAGAATAAACTGAATTCTACATAAACATAGATAATATAAAATGAAATCAAATAATTGAAAATAAAATGAGATAAATTGAAATAAAGTTAAAATATCCATAAATACCCAAGAGAATTGTTACAAAATGGACGTATGAGATCATTAAGACCATATAGGGTAGAAAGCTTACAAAACATCGCGTGAGACTATGAAACATATCATCCGCAGGCCTAGGAAATGCAAATAAGAGCAGTTTTGCCTTTTATTTACTTCTTTTTCAATAAACGAGGCTTTGATAATGGCAAAAGCGGTTGTAATGAAACTTTTTCTTTTCCTGTGAGTGATCGTCAAAACTACACTTGAGGTATAGCGTCCAAAGGCCACCTATGGAGCTATAGTCAGGTTAAGACACAAGGTTTAACTCAGTTTGGCTCAAATTTCCGATAAATTAATTAATTCGGACGTTATCTTTCTATCAAGATCGATATAACTTCGGATCCGTTAAAGCGACACAACCAACTAAATAAACCAATCAAAAACAATCATAATTAATAGATAATTACCTGATAATGAAATGAAAGTGAACCTATTTAATATCGGACTCCGAACCTTAACAACTTGACCATACGTTTCGGTTCGCCAACCTTTCTTTATCCAGGAGGATCCCCGACCGGATAATGAAATGACCATAAAAGTCAGTATGACAATCGCTGGTGAGTCCGACGGCACCAGGAACCGATCCTCTTTGGAGAGAAGTACCAGGAAGTCTTATGTTTTTGACACTAAACAGCGTTCAGGTGGAACCTTCGTCGCCCCAAGGCAGAGGGGCCCCTTCCACGTCAGAGGTATGTAGATACAAATACACGTCAACAGGATTCCTTGGAAAAGAGAGTATGTGTGTTGTACTGTGAAGACATGGGATGAAAGAAAGCAGTGCTGTAATTATATATGTGTGTGATGAGAAGTGTAAGATCTACCCACCCGAATACAGGGGAGAGCACAGCGCGTCAGCCAGATCTCAACGTGCCCTGACGTTTGTGTTCACTCTTGGAGGGATCGAACCCGGTACCGCGACGTTGGGAGACCAACGCTGTGTCCACTAAGCTATCAAGAGCTCTGGTACATATGATAGGTAAAAGAAGAAAATGAGGTTGGGAATCATAAAAGACCCTAGGTCCACTCACATCTAGCCGAGAAAGAGAGATAAGCGGATAGATAAATATATAACCAGACAAAAAAACAACAACAATAAAACAAATATAAATACACACATGAAACCCTCCTAATAAAAGGAAAATGCATATTAATCACTCGGAAGAGGAGAAGAGCAAGCGTGTTTAAACTTGTTTCAAGCATAATTGGGGGAGGTGCTCATCCCTCCTCTCAAAAGAGTAAGCGTGTTTAAACTTGTTTCAAGCATAATTGGGGCAGGTGCTCATCCCTCCTCTCAAAAGAGCAAGCGTGTTTAAACTTGTTTCAAGCATAATTGGGGCAGGTGCTCATCCCTCCTCTCAAAAGAGCAAGCGTGTTTAAACTTGTTTCAAGCATAATTGGGGCAGGTGCTCATCCCTCCTCTCAAAAGAGCAAGCGTGTTTAAACTTGTTTCAAGCATAATTGGGGGAGGTGCTCATCCCTCCTCTCAAAGTTCATCCAGGGGTCTTCGTCTGAAGAGCAATTCCAAGCCCCTGTTTCCTTCATGTTATTTTGGCATCCGAAGAAATTTCTCACAATCAAATTAGCTTCGCGATACCGGTTTGAGAGCAGAGGGTAATGAGAAGGCCCGGTTAACGGGACCTGCGGTCAACGATTGTAGTCCTTGGCTACCTACATTATTGAGACATATAAATGACACTAAGCTGCGTGAATTAAAAAAAAAGAACAAAAGAGAACAGAATGGAAGGTCATTACCTTCAGCAAAGTAAGAAGCAGCAAAGAGGGAAATATACATATAATGGGAAAACTTTAACATTCTTATAAATGTCAAAATCACGTTCATACTAGTGCCATAAGGTTCCTCATATACAGAAACATAGTACCGATAGATTATTCAAACTAGTACTTAAAACTAATTAAGCATTCACTTCAAGTAATCCAAGTGTAGGTATTTACAGCTCAGATGGTGAAGTTGAGAAAATCTATACAGCGTTAATGAATACACACACACACGCGCACACACACGCACAAGGAAACCATCAATTCAATCTGGTATAGGAAAATTCATGCAAAAAAACGATAAACCATTGGTAAAAAGTTTTCGCAGTAGGTAATCAAAATGAACATGGAAAGAGGCCAGTCGAATTGCAGAAGGAGCAAACCTCTTCATTAAGAACTCCTTCCATAAGATACAAAGAAGATGGGTATGAAAAGTACAAGCTGAAACAAGAAAGTTGATCGAATATATATTCTTCAATAGGATAAAAACCCTTAATGTCATATTGGATATCAGTTCTTTCCACAAAGGCAGTGATTAGAGATTACCCAGGCCCGAGAGCAAAACCGATCTAAAACAAACCTCTACATTAAGAACTCCTTCCATAAGTACAAAAAAGATGGGTACACAGAAGATGGGTATGAAAAGGAACAAATGAAACAAGAAAGTTGATAAAATATATATTCGTCAATAGGATAAAAACCCTAATGTCATATTGGATATCAGTTCTTTCCACAAAGGCAGTGATTAGAGATTACTCAGGACCGAGAGCAAAACCGATCTAAAACAAACCTACTAAAACATGACATACATAGTGAAATACATACCTTCCATATTACATTAGTAAACAAGTTAAATTAACTTAATGATCAAGTGACAGAATCGTCATTAAAAAACTGCAACAACGAAAAAAAAAACAACATTTTGACACTGTACATCTTAGGTAAACATCATCGAAATGAAGTTATCAAACGCAAAAAATTAGTGAAAAATTAGTTGGGTTCTGACAATTAGAGAAAGGATCGACTGAACTGAACAAGCTTACTGCAAAATCACTCGGGAAAGATCAGAAAACATATAATTCAAATCTAGTGGAAAACATATCGAAAAAAATGACTATATCAAATAAATGCAAAGAGTATATGTAAAAACTATGGAATAAAGAGGATAATAAAATATTAAACAGAGAATAAATCATTAAAAAATCTAAATACTTCAATAAGAACTATATGATAGCAATGACCACCATACTCTAGATCACAACATAATAAATGAGGAGGCAGAAGTTTCACCATGAGCGAAAGAAAACATTCTGCACGCAGTTGGGAGGATAAAAAATAGTTGAACACGGGTAGAAGATGGTGTGCCCGGAAGTAAGAAGTGGCATTAAGCAGAGTTGAAATGTATGAATTGACACTCATTGGCAGAACCAACCTACGTTCTCTTCAGGTACCCTAGGTATTTCTTTTAAATCCGTAGGTTATTAATTGGTCGCAAAGTTTTGAGAGAGAGAAAGTGTTCAGCATGACTGGAAAGAAATGACCTGGTGCGTTAAAATATACCTGCTCGATATGCCAAAAGGACAATTGGTGCGTAGATTTTTCGGAGGGGTGTTTCTAAAAAAGCCACCCTGGAAGTATCTGCACGGACTACGTCCTAAGGGCAGAACTTCAGGAGGCTAAGGAACTGTTCAAATCTTCTGAGGAAAAATCACGACGGCTGGAAGAAAAAGTGAAAATCTTTGAATCTGAGCATGTGGCTCAAATCCGTCGTCTCGAAGCCATCATTGCAAAGATGACAGCCACCAAGGTAGAGCAAGAGCAACAAGAAACTCCCAACGATGCGGATGGCTCCTCTGTTGAGCCCTCAAGCACCGCGTCGATAGAGACAGGCTATCCATCCGACGTACCAGAGCCAGCTGCTGCTGGGGTTACTCAGGGCGTCAAAAAGAAGAAAAGGAAGAGTAAGAAAGGAAAAACAGTAGATATAACAAAAGAGAAAGTAGAAAAGGAAGGCAAAACGAAGAAGAAAAAAACAAAAAGTGGAGAAGGAAGAGGAATCGAAAGAGCCCATACTGAAAGGGAAGCCTCTGTCCTCTGAACCCAAATGCGCGAGGGTCATCGTGATCGGTGACTCCCAAGCGCGGGATCTAATCTACAACCCTTGCTAGCGGCATGCCTTCGCACCAATGTGAAGGTAAGCTGCCTTCCAGGAAAAGGGAACAGAGAAATAAGGGTGGAGGCTGAGAAATCTCAGATCTCTGAGAACTCAGTAGTTGCCCTCATGGCAAGTGGCAACGATCTCTACCTACGAGGAGGTAAAGTAGGCGCCAGCGGGAAGATTCTGACCACGGTTATGGGAGGAGTTGACGAATGTGGGCTAAAAACCCGCAGATTTGTCGTGGTCGGGATACTTTCAAGACGAGTTCCATCTCGCAATGCTCACGCGAGGAACGTCTCAATAAGCCAACGCCTGGGAGATCTTTGTACGGCGGAAGGGGTCTTTTTTGAAGACCCCTACCGCACCTTTTACGCGAGAAAGGACCTGTACAAAAGGGACGGAATGCATTCTTCCTTTAAAGGTAAAGCTGTACATGATCCAGGATGTTGTGGAGCAGACCCAAAGAAGTGTCAGACCCAGAGTAAAGAAGGACGTACGCCAGTACACCCATGTTACTCCAAGAACGACCTTTTCTGAGGGTACAAAGAGGGGAGTGACCCCGTAACAGAGAAACAAAGCGGGAAACGGAAGAGCGTAGGGAGTCCTACAGTCGGGGACTCCCTCAAAGTTCTTTTGTTTAGTGCGAGGTCTATCAGAAACATGTTTCTAGAAATTCGTGGCCTCGTAGCAACAGAATAACCTGAGATGGTGGCCATAACGGAGTCGTGGATAAAAACGTCAAATCGAGAATTTGAAGGTGAATTCACGATTCCCGGTTACCAGCTTTTCCTGAAAGATAGGCCAGACAGAGAGGGTGGCGTTGTGATGTTGTATGTCAAAGATACTCTAAACTCGACGCATTGCAACAACGTATCCAACCATGAACTACTAGGTGTTGACCTAGAGATAAGTCCTGCCAGATACAGGGCCCTGGTGCTTTACAGACCCCCTGCCCAGCTCTTAAAAGAGGACAGGAGTCTGTACCAGCTGTTGGGCAACCTTGTAAAAGACAGAGTGTGTATCGTAATGGGGGATTTCAAGACACAAGTTGACTGAGAAACCAGAGAACTCTGTGGCGAGAACGCACAACTCCTGGAGTTCGCGAACAACGAGTTCCAGACTCAATGGGTGAGAGAGCCAACGAGAGGAGACAAAAACCTCGACTTGGTTTTCACCTCTGACGATGACATCGTTGAGGACCTTTCTGTTGGCAAAGAGCTCGGTGGCAGTGACCACCGACTAATTAAATTTGTAGTCAAAGTCCCCAAGGCAGGGCCTGCAACTAGTAAATCGAGGAAACTAGATTCGAGAAAAGCAGACTTTGCAAGTCTTCGTGCTTGACTGACTGACGTGAAGCTAGAAGTGTGCGATGCTGTTAAAGACTCGTGGAACAGTTTCAAAACCACATTCATGAGTCTTCAATCGCGTTTCATCCCTCTAAAATGTCCCCGTCGGTCTTCTGTTCAACTAAAGTGGTTTAATCGAGAAATCGGCCAACTGCTTAGGGAGAAGAGAACCGTCTACCGGCAATCGAAGATCTCAGGTGATTTTGACGAATACCGGAGGCTATCTAGGAGGGTGAAGTCCAACATAAGGGCGGCTAGGCGATCTGAGGAACTCCGAGTGGCGAGACTTTTTAAAGAGAATCCGAAGGAGTTTTTTGGATATGTAAAAAGCCGTAAAACAATCCGTCCAACGATTGGGACTTTGAGGAATGAAGAGGGGGCATTAAAGCACTTAGATGCAGCAAATGCTAACCTCCTCAACGACTACTTCTCTTCAGTGTTTACTGAAGAGTGTGGTCCCATCCCCCAGCCAATGGATTCCTACTCGGCGGGAAAAGCTGGAGGATATGGACTTCACCGAAGGGGAAATAGAAAAGAAGATCAGTGACCCAATGACGAATAAGTCACCTGGCCTGGATGGGTTTCTACATTAAGGGTTAAAGGAAGTGCGCGATTAAGTGTCATGACACCTGAGCGCAATCTTCAACATGTCAATCCCGACCGAATGCGTTCCTAGAGACTGGCGTGAAGCGGAGGTGACTCCTATCTTCAAGAAAGGAGACCGTAGCCAACCGTCGAACTACCGACCTATCAGTCTGACTTCGATAGTCGGTAAACTCATGGAAAGCATTATGGTGGACAAAATGACGTCGTATTGAGAGTCAAACCTGCTACTGAGGAGTTCCCAGTACGACTTCCGAAGTCAACGGTCATGCCTGACGAACCTTGTGGAATTTTTCCACTTCGTCTTCAGTGAGAACGATCGGAACAAGGCGCTGGATGTGGTCCACTTAGACTTTCAGAAAGCCTTTGATAAGGTACCACACCGCCGCCTTCTCCGGAAAGTGCAAGCGCTGGGCATAGACGAAAAAGTAGCCGGCTGGATCGAGAACTGGCTAAATGGCAGACGGCAACGGGTGGTGGTAAATGGACAGGCTTCTGAGTGGGTGCCCGTTGCTAGAGGGGTGCCTCAAGGCTCTGTTCTGGGACCACTACTATTCATCATCTACGTCAACAAAATGGACGGCGACATGGTTGCCAAGATTTCCAAATTTGCCGACGATACCAAGCTTGGTATGAAGGTTGCAAAGGATGGAAATACTGCAAGCCTGCAGGAAGATCTTCGGAAGATTAGGGAGTGGTCGGACACGTGGCAAATGCCTTTTAACGTGAACAAATGCAAAGTGATGCATATCGGCCACCGAAACCTTTAATCTCTGTATATCATTAAAGGCATTGCTATTGAATCTACCGACACTGATAAGGACTTGGGTGTAACGATCACTAGTGACCTCAAGTTCTCGAAACAGTGCATTGAGGCGGAGAAAAAGGCCCAAAGGTTGTTAGGCTACATGAAGGGCCAGTTTGGATATCGGAACAAGGAGATTGTATTGTGTTTGTACAACTCACTTGTCCGACCGCACCTGGATTATGCCACACAATTTTGGAGTCCTTCATTTCGAAAGGACATCACGAGATTGGAACGCGTGCAAGCCAGGGCAACCAAACTGATTCCCTCTATCAGACATGAAAAGTTATGAAGCTAGATTAAGAGAATTATATCTGTTCTCGTTGGAAACCCGTAGACTGAGTGGTCAGCTCATCGAAGTTTGCAAAATACTTCGAAGGTTCGACAATGTTGACTACAGTGATATTTTCACAGTTGTTGAGAGCAGAACAAGAAATCACAGCTTTAAACTTGAACTGAAGCGTTACAACCGCGATCTGTGTTGACAATTTTTCACGTACAGTATCTGCGGTAGTTGGAACGTACTTCCAGTGGAAGTTGTCATCAGTGAATCTGTTGACCAGTTCAAGTCAAGACTAGACAGGGTCTTGAAAAGTGGCCGTTTAAGGACGTAAAGCATTTGAGCAGAGATGTGCCCGCTTGACTGCTAGTCCAAAGTTGCCCTCTTTGAATGGACCGTAAGGTCTTTTAGGGTACTTTCTTTTCCTGTTGTTACTCCTTGTTGAACGTTTTTTAGCGATGAACGTGACTTGAGTGTTTCCATTGGCCATTTTTCTTCTGTTAAGGCATCAGCCACGAAGTGGCTCTCCAGTTTCATGCTTAATATTTGTGCTGAGAGCAGTGTGCGTTTCTGTTGCACTACAAGTCTGGTGGTGTGATCTTGGGAGTTTTATTGTGCAGTGCTTTTTGTGTTCTGTGAAGCTGATCTATCTCAGTTATCGCCATTCCTCTCATGTTTCGAGGTAGTAAAAGCATATGCAGGCATTAGTGACAGTAGATTACCATGTTGATAGGTATGATTTTTATTGTTTCAACATCCATTTAATCAATTTCATCACGAGCATAATTTATTCTTCCAAGACTATAGCTACCACTCATGGGTGTGATGTGCATGTGTAGATGCATTCTGGTGGAAGTGAAATTTGTTTCTATGATTGTTGGTGCCAATAGAAACATTTGTTGTTCTCTGTTTAATTTTTCTGTAATATTTAAGGGGAGGTGTGGTATAAATTGTGTAAAAGTGTCTTGTATCTAAGTGTGTAGACAGGTGAGAAACAAGGAATAAAAAATATATGTAAATCCTCAAATTACCACCCAAAGAACTTAAACAGAACTCAAGCTACTAACACATAAAGGCCCTCTTGAAATGGAAGTAAAATGAAGGACTTAGAATGGCGGGTATTAATGGGGATTGAAATATTGGGGATATGGATGAAATGTCAGGTGGTTGTTTACATAAATGAAGGAGAGAGAGAATTGCTTAAAGAAAATATTAATGCATTGTTATTTAATTCAAAATGCTAATCATCCAAAATATTAAAAAAATACTTTCAAAACCGCCATCTCTTCCACAAGATTCGTTCGTCTGCGTGGTGACTGACAACCCCCCTTCCCCCTTTTGACATTGGTTAAAGTTGTTCCGAATGTATTGTGCTGACTCTTTTTCAGTCCCCCCTCCCCCCTTTAGTTTATCTGGCGCTCACATTTTCTATCAGCTAACAACAAACACCCACTCTCTACCAGCTAACTCGCCTAAATACCAAATCTCACTGTCTGACAAACAGAACACTAACATTCACTCCAAGCACCTTTTTCAAGCTATCATCTCTTATACTAATATTAGTAAACATTATTTTTGCATGGTGTTCTTCAAGTCCACGAGCTACATAGAGACCATGTATACCACTAAAAAAATGGCTTGAAATAAAAGGTCGGTCTACATGGCATGCCTGAAAGCACCAAGGTAGGGCGAAGAGCGTATGTGATATAGCAGATTATACAACAATCTAGGAGAAAAGGGCAAAGACGTACCATCACTCATGCCCACCTGCCAATTACGAGGTATAAGCAATAGAGGGACAGAGCCCGAAAGTATGATTTTCATCTGTTGGCATAGGGTTAGGGAGGAAGCCGTGTAAGAGGGTGTCGTTGCATTTTAGAGCTCGTAGGTAAAAAGTTTAGGCATTAAGATGATGTGCAAAAGGATAAGTAACCACTACAATTCATGGAGCAGAAGAGTTGTACAAGAAAAACATCTTCGGCAGGGAGAAACACGGGATGCAAAGTTTTAAACTATTTGAAGGTGGTTTAACGGTGAAAGGATGGAATCCAGTGAGGTAAGAGTTGCAGTACTCAAAGCGAGAGGTAACTACAGCGTGGATGGTGATATCGAAACTCTTTTGCTGAAAGTGTGTTAATATGGCTAAAATTACAGATGAGGCAGATATTAGACTTGGACAGATTAGTAGTATGAGCTTCGAAGGTGGTTTACCTCAAAGCTGGAGGTAACTACAGCGTGGATGGTGATATCGAAATTCTTTTGCTGAAAGTGTGTTAATATGGCTAAAATTACAGATGAAGCAGAGATTAGATTTGGACATATTAGTAGTATGAGCTTCGAGAAATAGTTGGTTATCGGAGACTACCAACAGATTTTTTGGGGGGATTAAGGTGATGTGCGAAAGGATAGGTGACCACTACAATTCATGGAGCAGGAGAGTTGTACAAGAAAAACATTTTCGGCAGGAAGAAACACGGAATGCAAAGTTTTAAACTATTTGAAGGTGGTTTAACGGTGAAAGGATAAAATCCAGTGAGATGAGAGTTGCAGTACTCAAAGCGAGAGGTAACTACAGCGTGGATGGTGATATCGAAATTCTTTTGCTGTAAGTGTGTTAATATGGCTAAAATTACAGATGAAGCAGAGATTAGACTTGGACATATTAGTAGTATGAGCTTAGAGAAATAGTTGGTTATCGAAGACTACCAACAGATTTTTGGGGGGTATTAAGGTGATGTGCGAAAGGATTGGTGACCTCTACAATTAATGGAGCAGGAGAGTTGTACAAGAAAAGCATTTTCGCCAGGGAGAAACACGGGATGCAAAGTTTTAAACTATTCGAAGGTGGTTTAACGGTGAAAGGATGGAATTCAGTGAGATGAGAGTTGCAGTACTCAAAGCGCGAGGTAACTACAACGTGGATGATGATATCGAAATTCTTTTGCTGTAAGTGTGTTAATATGGCTAAAATTACAGATGAAGCAGAGATTAGACTTGGACATATTAGTAGTATGAGCTTAGAGAAATAGTTGGTTATCGAAGACTACCAACAGATTTTTTTGGGGTATTAAGGTGATGTGCGAAAGGATTGGTGACCTCTACAATTAATGGAGCAGGAGAGTTGTACAAGAAAAGCATTTTCGCCAGGGAGAAACACGGGATGCAAAGTTTTAAACTATTCGAAGGTGGTTTAACGGTGAAAGGATGGAATTCAGTGAGATGAGAGTTGCAGTACTCAAAGCGAGAGGTAACTACAGCGTGGATGGTGATATCGAAACTCTTTTGCTGAAAGTGTGTTAATATGGCTAAAATTACAGATGAAGCAGAGATTAGACTTGGACATATTAGTAGTATGAGCTTCGAGAAATAGTTGGTTATCGAAGACTACCAACAGATTTTTGGGGGGTATTAAGGTGATGTGCGAAAGGATTGGTGACCTCTTCAATTAATGAAGCAGGAGAGTTGTACAAGAAAAGCATTTTCGCCAGGGAGAAACACGGGATGCAAAGTTTGAAACTATTCGAAGGTGGTTTAACGGTGAAAGGATGGAATTCAGTGAGATGAGAGTTGCAGTACTCAAAGCGAGAGGTAACTACAGCGTGGATGGGGATATCGAAACTCTTTTGCTGAAAGTGTGTTAATATGGCTAAAATTACAGATGAAGCAGAGATTAGACTTGGACATATTAGTAGTATGAGCTTCGAGAAATAGTTGGTTATCGAAGACTACCAACAGATTTTTTGGGGGTATTAAGGTGATGTGCAAAAGGATAGGTGACCACTACAATTCATGGAGCAGGAGAGTTGTACAAGAAAAACATTTTCGCCAGGAAGAAACACCGGATGCAAAGTTTTAAACTATTCGAAGGTGGTTTAACGGTGAAAGGATGGAATCCAGTGAGATGAGAGTTGCAGTACTCAAAGCGCGAGGTAACTACAACGTGGATGATGATATCGAAACTCTTTTGCTGTAAGTGTGTTAATATGGCTAAAATTACAGATGAAGCAGAGATTAGACTTGGACATATTAGTAGTATGAGCTTCGAGAAATAGTTGGTTATCGAAGACTACCAACAGATTTTTAACAGTGTATGAAAATGGGAACCCTACAGCTATCAATTTTGAAAGGAAGTAACTTTTTACAGGAGTACCCATGAGAAAAGGGACCAAAATAAATAAGAGAACACATCTTATTTGCCTTTAGTTAAACACTAGAGATGCCGTCCGCCAAGTAATCAGTAAAGGATGCAAGCTACTGGTTTGCAAGTATCACTAAAATAGACTCCCACGTGGGCTAGCGATTGCCTGTTTCAAATTACGAATGACAATTATCAATCACCTCTTATAAGTTAAAATTAAATGTTCGTATGCCCTCTCTCAAGTACCAACGTATCGGAAAATTTCGTTTTGGTCGCATGTTATACTGTGTTTACCATCTCGCCCCAAACCGATTGCAGTAAAAATCAAACGCAGAAATTTTAGTAATTGGTTGAAACAGAAATGTTGATTTTGTGACGAAACAACGACATTTTGATTCATTTTCACATGAAATTCCGAACTTAAAACTACTTCAATTTCTAAATTGTTCATTTTAGATGTGAAAGTTCCCATCGAGAGAATTAAAACAAGATTGTTTCCATCGGTGACAATCAATGTAAAGAAAGTTTTTAATTTACCTATTTAAAACAATACTGTATTGAATTATATGTAGTTATTTCACTGTAGCATTTACTTGTGATAAGAGAATAATTAAACCAGCAAGTATTTTAACCCTATCTTAAATTTTAGGTTAGCTATTCTCTAAGATTAATGAACATCACAAATCTTTATTTTTGTATATGGTTTATTTTACGATAAAGATACCATGAACGGTGTGACAGTAAGCCAAAAATTAGTTAAAAAGTTAGAAACATGACTTAACACTAGGAAGTCCAAGGTGCAAGGATGAATTTGACTGAAATGCATTTTTCATAAAATACATAAATTAAAACCAGAACTAAAAAAACAATGCCGTTTTTTACTATCTTGTGGGAGGATTTTAAAAATTACAGAAACAAAGCTCATTGGTCTCAAAGTATTCGGATGCTATCACACATGTCATGATATTAATTTGCCAGAAGCAGTAGAATAGAGAGCAATCTCAATGTAAATAAATAGGCCTATAATCATGATTATTACAATATAAGGCAATTTTTAAAACAGCTTCATGAAATATAAATAGTAAAATTTATGTTTTCCATTATTTTTTATGTTATAAATATATCTCATGCACATTTAGTATTTATTTTCATGATTGTATAGTATTTTCTTTTAAAAGAAAAGGGAAAAAAAGCTTCTATCATAGCATACCCCAAGAAATTGGAAAATAAAGTTTAATAAAATATGTATATTCGAGTGTCAAGAAATTAGTGTTGTTTTTAAAAGATCCCTAAGAAAAATTTTATATTTAAAAAAAAAATTAATACAAAATTTTCTGTAAGCTGTTTGGAGATAACTATAGTAATGCCTCGGCCTTTTTAAATCACACAAATGGTATTTAGGTGCCACAGACACTGTCTCAAGGGCAACGCTTACAACATGCGAATAATATTAAACTCGATTGGCTCAAAATTCACGTGAGCCATTTCGGGATAAAATTGTTACGGGAGATGAAAATTGGGTTGGTTACTGCAAGAATAAACTCAAAAGGCAGGGATTCGATCCCAAACCAAAAGCCTTTAATAATCATAGACGTAGTCTCCAACATAAGGTTACTATGAACCCCTATGTTCAACAATGGCAACGTTTAAATAAAAGCTGATCCCCCCCCAAAAAAAGTCCTTCAGTGGTGAACCGAAATGGACAATACACCCCTACACCTCGCACTTTTGACCCAAGAACAAATTATTGCTTCAAGTTGGGGAGTTCTTTCTCACACACATCCCCCTTCTTTATCGGATCTAGCATCATGTGAGCACCACTTATTTAAGTCATTGCGACATTAACTCAAGGGTAAAGTTTACTTCGCTAAGAAGGAGGTGGAAAAGGATATCACATCTACATTTCATCGAAACGGACTGAATCCTTCAAGGAAGGTTTCCACGGCGTTGGCTTTCTAACGTCTAGGCGTCGGATTCAATCACAGCGAAAACGGACACAAATGTTAGCGGACGTATAGGTTCTGGTCACCGATTGGTGAACGCGCTGTGCTCAACCAATCCTAACGCTGTCTTTCCTTTCCCGTCTTCACAGCACGACACATACAACCTTCTCCTCTGTTACAAAGAGACCTGCCGGTGGGTATTTGTGTCCATATACCCAGGAAGAGGGACAGATGCCCTTTCAATCCTGAATCCTACCTGGTCGCTGGTTGGTGCACAAAACAAATTATTTTCGACACTTTATCCCCCACCCCACAGATGACTTGCTCCTGGTGACCACTGGCTTACCAGTGATTGTCATATTGATCTTTATGTTGGTTTCATCATTCGGTCGGGAGGAAATCTCGTCTTTAGGATGAATTATATCATCCACGCGCTAAAGACGGATAGTAGTTAGTACTAGTAGGTGTCTACTGCTAAGTTAAACGATGATAGAGCATTGTCACTACTGAAGGGAAACTAAACTACTTTAATGAATAAATGTAACTTTAGTACATTAAAAATGATTTTATATTTTCCTAAATAAACGACTTTAATTTTCTGATAACTCAATATAAAAAAAAATAAAAATGCCAATATCTTTTAATAACTACCCTTTTAAAATTTTCTTTCGCATATGTTACTCGGAATTTGATATTCGGTATAAATGAACCCCAGAAAATTCTATCTTCTAAAATTCTACAATTCCTTGTAACGTTTTCACATGAAATTCCGAACCCAAAACTACTTCAACTTTCAAGTTGTTCATTTCAGAGGTAAAAGTTCCCATCGAGAGAATTAAAACAAGATTGTTTCCATCGGTTACAATCAATGTAAAGAGAGTTTTTAATTTACCTATTTAAAACAATACTGTATTGATTATATGTAGCTATTTCACTGTAGCATTTACTTGTGATGAGAGAATAATTAAACCATCAAGATGCAGAATATAATTAGGGTGGTGATCCAGTGTTACGAATGATCATCTACCAATCAATGTTTACCGAAACTTATACATCTATCTGCGAACGTACACCAGCATTTATCAATTTGCTACTTATATTTATAAGCCAGCTACCGGCTACCCGCTCCTAAGAAGCCGTGAAAAAAATGAAAAGGTCGAAGGGTTAATGGTAGAATGATTACTATGGTTTAGTGCTTAAATTCTTTTCTGAGAGTATAATTATAGTCTTCTAATAATTTATGAATAATTTAAGAATTAATTCCTTCCCGAAATTGACCTGAGACCCCATTTACCATGGATATAAAGGATCATAAGAAATATGTATAAAAGTGAAATATATGATTGAAGGTCAATAACAGAGTGAGAGGATAGTGTATTATTTGTATTAGTGTAACAGGCAAAATAATAGCAAATTTTTAGTAGTGAAGAGGTCTGGTAAATTCTTCATTCTCGGGAAAAGATTATTTCATATCGTCTCCAGTCACATTCGTTTTGAGATAGGTGTTCGAATGAAGAAGGAATTCCTTAGTTACATGATAAGGGTCAAACGCCCTGCATATTTATGCAAATACATAGTGGATTCCAGTGACAAATTCAGCCATCCATGCCGAAAACAAATGGAATTCACTCTGATCACCTGTATGAAATCACAATTGGGTATCAGGTTGGGTACGCCTTGTAAAAAGACTCCTTTATTGAAGCTTCTACATAATGAATTTTAAACATCCTTAGTTTTAGGATAATTAGAATAATAAAACTAAAAAGCCCTTTACAGGATTGGGTGTCCTTACGTAAAAACACAGTTGAGGCCATTCAGGAAATAATCTTCATGCTTTTCAATGGTACCAGGTCTTGAGCTTCTTGACTGTTCAACGACGGTTTAAAGTTTTAGAGAAGATTTTGGCTGCAGAGGGATGATATAAACATAGGACGGCAAGGAGGGAGAAGCAAATTAAATTTAAATATAGAGTAATGTCAAAGGTAAAGGTTTAAATTCCGTCTCAAGTGCAAAGTTAGAAAGAAATATTGGGTGGGGAAGGACCAGGAAATGCGATATGGGAAGAAAGGATGGACTGACTTTACTCCAGGTGTAATCAGTGGGTTTAAGAACAGCACCTTAAAAAAATAATAGAAGAACTCAGGAGAGTATTGAGAGGGGGAAGGTATCAGAAGTTTACTGAGTAGTATAGTATTGAAGCAAATATAGCACTCAAAACTCCCAGAGTGGACTCAGGAGAATCTTAAGGGAACTCGGGTCTTTGAATATCACGAGATTGCACCATTAGGGCGGAAACAGCGACCAAATGTTATCTGCTGAACTTAGGAAGGAGCATGATACTGTGGCTCAACTGTGCTGAGAACAGCGCCACAAATTCTCAACTGGACGAACCTTACATGATCGCTCTCTAGGAACCTCATCCATAGCTCTGCGGGGCGACTCAGAACAGTTGTAAGGGGAGAAGTAGTCTCAGTGGATTATTGGGTAGAGGCACTTTGGCAGAAAGAGCGAACAAAACTCGACGAGTTGACTCAGAAAGCCATGAAGTGAGATTGATGTCAGGTCATCGGGTAGGAGGCAATGTTGCGGTAATAGCACCTAAGACGCTCTCGTAGGTTCAATAGATAGCAAAACTGTGGAGAGGATCCCAAAGTCTCGCTTTATTCAGGAAAGTCATGGAACTAAGGAGGATATCTCAAAGGTTCATTGGAGAGAGGCACTGCGGTTTGAACAGCATCCAAATCTACACCACGTATCGAAAAAGAAAAGGTCTAAGGTGATGGTGAGAGGCTCTTAAAAGGTCTCTGGGGAGAGGCACTCTTACAAAAACAGTGCCCAAACTCTCTGTTTGAGTTCAGGAGAGAGCTGAAGCAAAAGAATCAGAAGGAAAAGGCCACAGAATAGCAGCATAGGGTCAGGAAAAGCGCCTAAATATCCCCAGTGAACTCATAATAGAGGAGTTAATTGGGAATGAATGAATAGTGGTCATACCATGTCACCAAATATCAGCTTTGGTAAAAATACTCGTCGATACAGAAGTTTGGTCTTAGAACATCATTGGATAGTCGTACTGTGGTGAAAAGACCAACCTAAGCCCTTCCCCGGTCACAATCAGGAGATATTTGTGGCAAAGAAGGAGGGGGGGATGGAGTTTGGAGGCTACGGCTTAGTGGCACTATGGCGGGAAAAAGCAAGTTTTCCTACAGGAAGATTCAGTAGAGTATGGAGCGGAAGACCGTCTTAAAGGGATACTGGCTAGCAGCACCCCAGCCTCTCTGGATGGTCTCAGCAAACTTATTCATAGGCCATATTATCAAGTAAGTCGTACAGTTGTCAAAAAATTGCTCTTCTTTTAAGGAACTTAAGAACCTTTGGCCTCCTCCCGAATACAAATATTTCTCCATTCATTCTTCCTAGTCTCTAGGGGAGTCGAGAGCTCACCTTTCCCTCGGATACACCTGGATCTCCTCACCATGATGTGCATCCTTGCTCTCTTATGATGTCCTTGCCAAGTGGGAGTTTGGGCAGCAACTCTTGTGTCTCCTTTTGACAAACTCGTGAGAATTATCCTGTCAAAGAACAATAAAAATAGTTTTATTTTTAGTTTAGCACCCATACCCTTGTCCATTTAATCAGGGGAGAAAATAGATGGCAAGCAGACAGGAGCAGAAATAATTTTTATATAGTGGTAAAAGATATTGAGAATGAGTAGGACTAGTGTAGCATAAGTCCTAAGCTAAAGAAGTTGGTTAGGATGGGACTGTTCCAATTCCTGAGGAGAAAGAAAGAACTGGTAGAAAGAGCAGACGACCTTACAAGTACGAACGCCCTTCTACTTGGGGCAAAAAGTGCCAATGCTGAGAATTTTTTTTCCTCTCTCTCAATATATATATATATATATATATATATATATATATGAGTAAGCATTTATTGCTTACTCACGCGATGCTTTGTGAGTTTTCCACACACACACACACACACATATATATATATATATATATATATATATATATATATATATATATATATATATATATATATATATATATATATATATATATATATATATATATATATATATAAGTGGCAAACGAATTGATGGACGCAAACTTCAAGCGAAGTATACACAGGATGACCAGGACAGAGCAGTAGATGCCTCGTAACATTTATTTCAAACGTTTCAGGATTATAACTATCTCCATCATCAGTGTTAAAGAAAGAATACAAAATACAGAGTTAAATGTCTACATAAAAAGTACACACATGTAATATAAAATTGTGAAATATGAATATTAAATTTGAGACTAATCGATTACATTAGAAATATGGAGGAAAAAACAAACTAAACCAACGAGAATTTTCTAAAAGGTAGGAAGGAAAATAATTGACAGTAGATTAAATTCTTACACACCCCCTAAAGAAAAAACAATTGAAATTTAACAAATTAGCATGTTCTTTAATGAGTCGCTATATTTAAGGGGACAGTTAATTAGTTATTATTTAGACTGGGTTGAAGTTTTGTAAAATAAATTGACTCTTGCAGGTAAAGGTATGAGATGTTTCTTACCGCATTAAGTATCGTGAAGTTCTCGAGTGTAGCCCTAGAGCCACATTGTGACAGATGGTTTCGAATTGGGGATGGATCAGGTTTTGAAAGGTGTAGTCCAGTTCTTTCAGATCTACCCATATGCTGCATGAAGCGGGAGTAAAGCGTACGCCTTGTTGCCCCCACATATGATATAGTGCTACTGCACGTACAACGAGAACGTATAAAATTTTAAATTGCATATTGGTGGGTGGTTGATCTTTGAACTTAAATAATGCTCCTAGTCTGAAGTCATTAATGAGAACAATAGATGGTAATAATTAAGGATAGGCTGAATTTATCATTTTTAACAACTCTTTTTTAAGTGTTTCGGATTGGTAACTCAAGTATGGTAAGAAAAGGAAGATCTTTAATTTATTGACAATTTGTAATGGAGGCAGATTCGAGTATTTTTTATTGAGAAACAGACTAATTTGTCTCAGAAATAGTGATTTGGGATAAACATTGGAGGTAAAGAATATTCTTAAGAATTCGAATTCTAAATGTTGGGCTAGAAAAGTTGAACACAAGTTATATGCTCTATGAAGGAGAGTAGGCATGGTATTATTTTGAATTTAAAATCACAGGAGCTAAAAAAACTTAAACAAAGGTTTGAAAAAGTGGGTTCTCAGTAAACATTTGACGTGAATTGATTGTCCATTCGGGTAATCTTTATGTCAAGAAACGATATGCTATTATTTTTTAGAACTTACAGGATAATTTAATATTTGCATGTTTAGAATTGAAATAATTTAGGAAAAGTGTACAATGTGACTTATGCCTAAATAATAAAAGAAGTGTCGTCTACATAGCGCCTATATAAAACCGGACAAAAATTAATGAGGCAATCATCAAGCCAAAGTGTCTCATAATAACACATAAAAACATTTGCCAACGAGGGGCCTAGAGGAAGTCGCATTCTAACCCCATCGAGTTGTTCATACAAAATCCCCTTTGACAAAAAGAGTGAATTACAAACAGCAAGTTCAAAGAGAGTTTTGAATAAGGTCTTAGTTAAACCTATTACGCAGATGGAGTTACGGAAGAGGGAATTTACACAAATTCGAATCATTTCAGCAAAGGAATATTAGTGAATAAACTCTCAACATCAAAGCTGGCCATGAAGAATCTGTCTGCATGAGGAATGTTCGTAATATTTTTCACAAACAAATGCGAATTATTAAGAGTAAACTCATTAGAGGTTAGAGTGGCTAAAACGGGGAATGGAAACTTGCCTAGTGCAATTGAAGGGGTCCTATATGCTGCAAAAATAGGCCTTTGGGGGCAAATCAGTTTTATGGGTCTTGTAAGTCCATAAAGAACTCCAGGTGAAGATCCAGAACAAAACAAGCTGTTATACACATCTTCTAGGAGAGCGTTAAAATTCTTTAATTTCCTAAAAAACATATTAAATTTGTCTTCAATTTTAAGTGTGTAAGACTGTACAGTATTAGTAATTTTTCTAAATTTAGTAGAATCTGAAAGGGTCTGAGAGATTTTGCTGAGATACGAATCTTTATCTAAAACAACCACACCACAACCTTTGTCAGGTTTGCAAATAACGAGGGCATTGTCACAAGCAAGATTTTTTAAGATTAATAAATCGCACTTGGAAATGACTGCGGAAAATATTTTAAACGGCTTAAAGTTGTAAAAATATTTAAAGGCTAAAGATCGTATTCTTTCGTTTAAAACAGAAATCTTATGGTTAGATGCAATTTGATGAGAAGCCGAAATAGCAATAAGCCTTTTAAAACTAAGGAAGTAGCGAAAATATGAGACTTTAAAAATGGGAAGACGAAAATCTAGTCCGAAAGCTAAGAGAAACTTTTCTCGCTTAGTGTAAAACTCTTGATGAATAATTGAATATAACTTTATCTGAGTTACACGGTTTGAGTAGGTTATATATATTAAGGTTCTGTAGTTTACTTGTATAAATCTATTTAACTTTAGAGGAAAATCCAGCAACAGTTTTATCGCACAAACGAGAAACATAACAAAAATCAATAAGTGATAGAAGTGAGCGAAGTTCATTTATGGACTTCTTAAGACCCATAAAACTGATTTGCCCCCAAAGGCCTATTTTTGCAGCATATAGGACCCCTTCATTTGCACTAGGCAAGTTTCCATTCCCCGTTTTAGCCACTCTAACCTCTAATGAGTTTACTCTTAATAATTCGGATTTGTTTGTGAAAGAAATTACGAACATTCCTCATGCAGACAGATACTTCATGGCCAGCTTTGATGTTGAGAGTCTATTCACTAATATTTCTCTTGCTGAAACGATTCGAATTTGTGTAAATTCCCTCTTCAGTAACTCCATCTGCGTAATAGGTTTAACTAAGACCTTATTCAAAACTCTCTTTGAACTTGCTGTTTGTAATTCATTCCTTTTGTCAAATGGGATTTTGTATGAACAACTCAATGGAGTTGGAATGGGACTTCCTCTAGGCCCCTCGTTCGCAAATGTTTTATGTGTTATTATGAGACACTTTGGCTTGATGATTGCCTCATTAATTTTCTTCCGGTTTTATATAAGCGCTATGTAGACGACACTTTTTATTATTTAGGCATAAGTCACATTGTACACTTCTTCTAAATGATTTCAATTCTAAACATGCAAATATTCAATTTTCCTGCGAGCTCGGAAAAAATAATAGCATATCGTTTCTTGACATGAAGATTACCCGAATGGACAATCAATTCACGTCAAATGTTTACTGAGAACCCACTTTTTCAAACCTTAGGTTAAGTTTTTAGCTTCTGTGATTTTAGATTAAAAATTAATGCCATTCTTACTCCCCTCCATTGAGCATATAACTTGTCTTCAACTTTTCCAGGCCTACATTTAGAATTCGAATTCTAAAGAAAATTCTTTACCTCCAATGGCTATCTTAAATCACTATTTCTGAGACAAATTAGTCTGTTTCTAAATAAAAAATACTCGACTCTGCCTCCATTACAAATTGTCAATAAATTAAAGATCTTCTTTTTCTTACCATACTTTGGTTACCAATCCGAAACACTTAAAAAAGAGTTGTTAAAACCGATAAATTCAGCCTATCCTCAATTATTACCATCTATTCTTCTCATTAATGACTTCATACTGGGATCATTATTTAAGTTCAAAGATCAACCACCCACCAATATGCAATCTAAAATTATATACGTTTTTCGTTGTACGTGCAATAGCACTGTATCATATGTGGGGGCAACAAGGCGTACGCTTTACTCCCGCTTCATGCAGCATATGGGTAGATCTGAAAGAACTGGACTACACCTTTCAAAACCTGATCCATCCCCAATTCGAAACCATCTGTCACAATGTGGCTCTAGGGCTACACTCGAGAACTTCACGATACTTAATGCGGTAAGAAACATCTCATACCTTTACCTGCAAGAGTCAATTTATTTTACAAAACTTCAACCCAGTCTAAATAATAACTAATTAACTGTCCCCTTAAATATAGCGACTCATTAAAGAACATGCTAATTTGTTAAATTTCAATTGTTTTTTCTTTAGGGGGTGTGTAAGAATTTAATCTACTGTCAATTATTTTCCTTCCTACCTTTTAGAAAATTCTCGTTGGTTTAGTTTGTTTTTTCCTCCATATTTCTAATGTAATCGATTAGTCTCAAATTTAATATTCATGTTTTAACATTTTATTACATGTGTTAATTTTTGATGTAGACATTTAACTCTGTATTTTGTATTCTTTTTTTAGCACTGAAGATGGGATTAGTTATAATCCTGAAACGTTTGAAATAAATGTTACGAGGCATCCACGGCTCTGTCCTGGTCATTCTGTCTATGTATATATATATATATATATATATATATATATATATATATATATATATATATATATATATATATATATATATATATATATATATATATATATATATATATATATATATATATATATATATATATATATATATATATATATATATATATATATATATATATATATATATATATATATATATATATATATATATATATATATATATATATATATATATATATATATATATATATATATATATATATATATATATATATATATATATATATATATATATATATATATATATATATATATATATATATATATATATATATATATATATATATACCAGAGAATGGCTTCGCCACTCCCCTTCCCCCCGCTTGCGCTTGGCTATTTTTTAACTCCGCCAATTATAATAATTTAAAAAGGAACTCTAAACTAAATTTCTTCCCTTTTCAAAATATGACGTTGCTAAAATATAGAGTTATAGATATAGAAGAAGATATATAAAAATATATTTTCTAAACTTCACCATTTGTAAATCTTTGGGTTTTAAAAAATTCACAAAATTTCGATACTTTTATTTATTTCTGAACTTCACCATTTTTTATTTTATTATTATTATAAAAGAATTATTAGAAATAACTTTGATAAAAAACATAAGTCATAACAAAACTAAGATGAAATTATTATTCAAATACTCAAAAAAATCCCCTTCTTAAAGATTTAGTGATGATATATATATATATATATATATATATATATATATATATATATATATATATATCTCTCTCTCTCTCTCTCTCTCTCTCTATATATATATATATATATATATATATATATATATATATATATATATATATATATATATATATACCAGAGAATGGCTTCGCCACTCCCCTTCCCCCCGCTTGCGCTTGGCTATTTTTTAACTCCGCCAATTATAATAATTTAAAAAGGAACTCTAAACTAAATTTCTCCCCTTTTCAAAATATGACGTTGCTAAAATATAGAGTTATAGATATAGAAGAAGATATATAAAAATATATTTTCTAAACTTCACCATTTGTAAATCTTTGGGTTTTAAAAAATTCACAAAATTTCGATACTTTTATTTATTTCTGAACTTCACCATTTTTTATTTTATTATTATAAAAGAATTATTAGAAATAACTTTGATAAAAAACATAAGTCATAACAAAACTAAGATGAAATTATTATTCAAATACTCAAAAAAATCCCCTTCTTAAAGATTTAGTGATGATATATATATATATATATATATATATCTATATCTCTCTCTCTCTCTCTCTCTCTCTCTCTATATATATATATATATATATATATATATATATATATATATATATATATATATATATATATATATATATATGTATATATATATATATATATATATATATATATATATATATATATATATATATATATATATATATATATATATATGGGTGTGTCCCAAAGTCATATAAGTGAAAATCAAACGATACGATGACACTTCGTCCTTGCTTCTACATTTGTGGAAATGATTCACAGAAAGTATCATCAAAATCGGTCCATATTTTCTGGTAGCACAAAATGATTGTTTCTTTAGAGAAAACATCACGAAATAGAGGAAAGGGCAGAAAACGGAAGATAATTTATTCAAAGACGAGGGTCAGAGACAAATGATAACAGAACATCAGCTGATAAGTCTCGGATCCCGGAAAGCCCCTTCACTTCCTCTTTGGCTGTCTTAGACGTCCTTGACCACCTTGGTCTTCAGCTGCTCCTTTGTCTTTTTGGGCACCGCCCGTGTGTGGAGCGGGACTGTCCTCAGGACAAACTTCGTATGTTCCTTGCTCTTGGTCCGCTCACCGTGGAATCACTTAACGAGGGCGATGCCACGCTCGGCGACGTCGTTGGTCACAGGGATGGTGGCAACCCGCTTCTGGGCCATCTTGTACAGGGAGTTGGATGGCCAGGTCGCCACATTTTCGTCGAGCAAGGTTTGTTCTCCCAGAAGGCCTTTAATGAGGTTCGACGATCGGACCGTTGCCCAGGTGGAAAGTGGCTCCTGCAGGTTAAGGTTTTTTCTCTGAAGTCGTCGTGAGCTGTTCTTTAATTCCGGATGTGTATTCATGACCTGTATGATGGCAATCTTCTCCCTCTCGTACACTCTCTCGTCGAAAAGCGCTAGCCCGATTAGGTCATCTGACAGGTACCACAGTTATCAGCGCATGGCACGGTCGGCGACAGCGGCCACGCTCCGATCCCCGTAGTCCGTGATGTCTTGGATGAAGTCCATGTCGTTCTTCGGGGCGTGGGTGGCAATGGAAGCTTCGTTCCAGTACATGATGTACACCATTGCCACGAACAAAGACATTTGCATCATTCCCTTCTCTTCCCGACGGGTCAGTTGGAGCTGATCGGCAAAGAGCCTGATCTTGATGGTGTAAATACCTTTCGCCATCCAGCGGGCCATGTGGCAAGCGCCAAGAACTCTGAAGGACTTTGGCATGTCACTGCCTAGGAACGCGAGACAAAGCTGGATCAGCTCTTGGTAGTCTTCGCGCGGATGAGATTAAGCCTCCAAAATCTGGCACAGGAGGTTGCTCATGGATTGCCATCGGGTGTCCTGCTCGGCCGAAAAGGAGTCAGTGCCAAAGGGCTTGGCCTTGCTCTGGTCGATAAATGGCCATCGTGTCTGCAGCTTCTTGAAGAAGGCAATGTCCGGGTCAGAAGAAGGACCGTGGCAGCATTTGAAGACGTCCTGCAGCACAACCTGATAGACATGGTGCCAGCCCGCCAACCATAGTAGGGGATGGTGAAGCTCCCGCTCGATCCGCGTACACGCCTCTTGCACGAGGCCAGTATTGGACACTGTGGTGTCGAATCCCATGCCGATGATACGGGTTTCCAGGCCATTCCCCCGGACAAGCTTCGAGACTGCCTCGGCCACGGCTCTTCCTGTGCGTCAGCGAAAACCCGGACGTCCAGGAGTTTCCTCTGTGTCCTTCCCAGTAAGCAGACTGTGATCCTCTCCTCCAGTGATTTGCCGTCCGTGATATTAGGGAAGAGCTTCCCTTGCCAATGGGGGACCAAGGGTACTTCCGTGCCCCAGGCCAGCGAAACCGCGATCTCCTCTCTGTTCTCCACTCGAGCGCGGTGAATAGAGGAGCGGGACAGGGTCAGCTCGTCGATGTTGTGGCCAAGAGTGATGGCAGTCGTTGCGAATGACTAGGTGGCAGCCCGAACCGACAGGTTGTCCCGATCCCAGGACATGGTCATCTCCTTGGTTAACTTGTTCGCTGGACGGTGACGACAAGGTGATTTTGCGGGCGTTGGATCCAGTAACGTATCATCCTATTCGGTCGACGATGACGACCCCAAAGATGTCTCAAGAGCAACATCCTTCGTCAGCATGGAATACGCAGCTGCGGCCCCTCTCTCTCATCGGGCGTCCTCTCACTTCCTCTTCAGCCAGGCCCATTCCTGCTTCTTCACTTAAGTTTGGTCGACTCCAGCCATTGAAGAGCTCATCTTGTCTTCACGTTGGGGCCTCAGGAACTCCTTCTCATCCTCTGGTATTCTTGAAGTCAGGGCATCCGCGTGGGCTACGTCGAAGATGTCTTCCAAGGACTCCTTGAAAATCCGTCGCTTTGACACCTCCGTCTCTGTCGTTTGATTCTTCAGCTTCTTGATAGTTTTGAAGTCGTTGAAAAGCTTCTTGACTTTTTTAAGGGGCAGAGGTTGGAATGTTGGCCTTCTTCCAGTCGTCGAAGATCTGGTGGTGGTAGAGCCAGCGGCTGTCGTAACGAACTCCTTCTTATTGACATGATGGAGCAAGAACACGGCAGCCTGTTCTCGGGAAAGCTCTCAGAAGAGTCCACATCAAAAAGCGTGTCTTGTGATCGCCGAGCACGTGCCATTGCGGTTCAGCTATCTGAGGAAGAGAAGAAAAAACATCATTTCTTAAAGTGGTCAATAACATCCAAAATACACGAGGTAGACAATTCCTGCTACCAGTAAATAGCCGAAATTAAATCAAATTTTATAGTATTTACTTTCACACGAGAGGCAATTAAGGTGTCATGTGCTGGAGTGTGTATCACCATCTTGAATTTTCTGGGACACACTAATATATATATATATATATATATATATATATATATATATATATATATATATATATATATATATATATATATATATATATATATATATATATATATATATATATATATATATATATATATATATATATAAACCCCATGTCACGCTATTAGATTAAAGTCATTGCTAATGATAAAACATTAATTATCGGTAGAACGGAGCTTATATTTCTATGTTATATTTAAGTTAATGAGTGCGACCGTGTCCTACATTTTCAACATATTTTATAATATGACTTTCATTTTAGCAATGTTGAAAGATTTTAACCACTTTTCAAGCGTGCCACGGTATTAGCTTATTAAAAGAATACAACATGCCTACCAAAATTTAGCATCGTAAGAGGTTTATAATAATGGAATATGATTATACAATGTTTGTTTATACAAAAACAAGCCATATCACAAAATAAAAAACTTAAATAAATACTTAATACTTTACATAAGATCCTTTCTTCTGTAAAACACTTACAATTCTATTGTTAACAGATTCATGCATTTTTTTTATTTCGGAGCGAGGAATTGTGCATGCAGATGTCTCAATTGCTTTCCATAAATCTTCTTTCGAAGTGTACTGTTTCGCATTCTTATAAATAGCCTGCTTCAGAATCCCCCATATGTCTTCGATCTGGCTCAAATCGGGATAGCAAGCCGCAAATACCATCAAACGGTTACCTTTGAGTCCCATTGATGACAAGCATGCTTGTGTTGCCTTTGTAGAGTGAGATGGGGCATTGTAATGCTGAAATATCAACCTTCGACGCGTCTGTAGTGGTACGTCTTTCAGCCATGAAAGAAAAATTAACTCAAGAAGCTGGCAATAGGACGCATAAGTTATTTTGACTCCATCAGCCACTTGAACAGGACCAATAATTCACTTCCCACTACTCCTGCCCATATCATTACACCTCATCCGCCTTGTTGGCGACGAAAACGGATGTGACGCACTTGGCTTTTTCTAACCCAACTTTTTCCCCATTCGTCAGGCCCATCCAAAGTGGCTCTGCTTTCATCAGCGAATATTACCATTTTCATATCTGTCTTTATGTGCTTTTGCACTCATTCCATCCGAAATTCCTTGTTTCTGGGCGTCGGAGGAGGTTGTTTTTCAGGCATAATGCTTTTCTCCGTGTCTCTCAGCAACCGGCATCCCGTTGATTTTGATACTTCTGGCAGATTTGCTTGAGCAAAAATTGCTTTCGATGTTTGTCCTGACTTTTTTAACAGCTGCCTCTTCATTTTACAAAGGTCCAGGGTAGATACGTTCTTCAGGACGCCAGTTTCCGACCGCGTCTTCCTTGGCGATGGGTCGGCTAAAAAGAGCTTCAGGATGTCAACATGGCGGCTGATGGAGTTGGTTATAACTTTAGGAAGAGTTCTTATAGCCCTCATTCACTATCATAGTTTCTTCAGCCTCAGTGAGACCCTTAGCCTTTCCCATTCGCAAAAAAATCCTTCAGCAGCTAATAGCGTGGCACACCTGAAGATCACGTTACGTGCTATAACTCATCAAAGAGGCGAGGGACTCAAATGAAGTTAGGATGGAAGTGTTTCCATATGAAGAAGCCTCGGCCACATAATTTCCAGAAACTTTGAAAAGTATAAACACTTAAAACATTAAAGAAATGAGTGAAGCTAATAGCGTAGCACTGGGTGTATATACTCGTATATACTGTATATAAATATTAGGGTGGTCCAAAAAACTGAAAATGATATTTCTTCCTCTCCGCAGGGCTAATTTTATTACACTTCACGAAAAGAAATTGCACGTCAGGTTGGTCTTTGATGGTGTCGGGATGGTCATTCGGTGTTCGTGAATGAGACGGAATATTAATTGCTTCTGATCCTCACCCTTCGTCAGCGTCGGGAATCAACAGGCTTCCCGAGGAGGCAACACTCGGGACTCGAACGAGTACTGATTGACATAAGCTGAAAATAGAAAAAAAAGGAAAGAATTAAAAGTGAGGCGACCTATAAATATCATTGTATTATAATGAAACTTAGCACACAAGTAGAGAAATGCAACACGAAAAAAAGCAGTGGTGTAGACAAACGATCAGTGCACTTTGAATTTTACCCCCATTTCTTGGACCACCTTAATATATATATATATAATATATATATATATATATATATATATATATATATATATATATATATATATATATATGTGAGAAAATCAATGCAGTAATTCAGTAATTTCGGCGGGACGGTATGAAATAAAAGTGGTAAAGATAGAGGAGATGAGATGAAAATGTAGAAGTTACAGAGCCTTAGTTCAAAGAAGAGCACCCCACAACCCCCACTTCCCCTCATTTCCTACTAAATGCAGGTTCCACAAATTGGGTGCCCACATTCCAAATTTATAATAGTCCTTACCCAGATGCCATGTGGCGTCTAATTTCCATGAAGAAATACACTATGTGGAAATACCTGTGTAATGTAAAGGTGAAGGAGAAAAAAAATGGGGGAATTGCATAATTGGTGTGGTCATGGTGGGCATAAGGTGTTTGAAGGATAGAGGCAAACTCGATGCACGATGAAATAGGATTGATGAGTCGCGTGGTTGTAGGGTAGATTGTAACGGAAGATTGTCATTGATAGATATCGACAACAGAATTGGGATGAACGATTCTAACTGGTTGTTGATTTTGGATTCTTCAAAGCCCAATTGGTAGAGGATAGGAAAATGATTGATAGTAATAGATAAATTACATGGAAATAGGAAAATTAATAGGAAAAATAAAAAATAATAGGAAAATCAAAGAATTAATAGAAAAAAGAAATTTAATTTGAAAATTAGTTCGCCACCGTAGGCCATAATCGCCACAAGGATAAGTCATAGATTCATATTTTAATGTAGGAACTTCAATTAAAGTCTTCTATCTCTCATTATATCTGTCTGTAGCCATCAGTCTGTTTGTCTGTCTTTTCCTTGAACCTCTACCAGTCTCTCTGTTTTTTCTCTATCCATACATCTCTATCTGCCTATCTGTTTATCTCTCCATTTTGTATGTCCCACTTTCTACCTTTTAACAGTGTTCTGCTCAACTTCTTCTTACCTGTCCAATCTTTTTCTCTCATTCTCAACAGCCGTCTGTTCCACTCGTCTCTCCCTTTGTCTCTCCGTCCGATCAGGCGAAGCACCGAAGAATTTGGTTGGAGGCGAGTAAGAGGCAGTGGATAAGCGACTACCAGGCTACCAGGAGCCACCAAAACGCCGCCGGGGGCAACTGCCGGACCGTCCGTCCATCTGGCCTCGTCGGGCCAATCAATTCCACCGGTAGCCAGTCCCGGTCACGCCTCCTCTGGCCACAACCAAAGCCTCGTTATTAAGCCGGCCTCTCGGGCTATTATTATTAGTATTGTTATCATTATTTTGGCTTAACTTCGACTTGAAACACGGACGATATATATATATAAAGAGAGAGAGAGAGAGGCGTGATATTGACCCAAAAGGGTTGGGATTTTTTAGAATATTCGGAAATTGGTTTCTTTTCTTTCTTTTTTTCTGCTCTTTGTATCGTTCTTGTGTATAGTATTTTCTATATTTCACCTATTTCCCTTTTGTATTTAAATTTTATTCTGCCTCTTTGCCTATATGTTTGGTTATCTACCAACTGGTTTATCTATCTGCCTCTCTGACGATCCTCCCTGTGATTTCTTCCCTGTCTATCTGTCTAGTTTTCTCTCTGCTATCTGATTGCCTTCTTGTCTCTCTCCTTACCCCAGTCCCTCCGTGTGTCTGTCCAAATCTCTGCTTATCTGACCCTCCCTTAGTCCGTCGACCTCTCCATATGTCTGCATATCTATCTACCTGTCTATCTATCTGTCCGTCTTGATTACTCAAGATTTTCCTTTTGCAGTACTATTATAGTTGCCTTCCTCATGGAGGGGGCACAGGGCACAAGGAAATAAGGGGAAAGGCAATGTATGAACCATACGCCATGACGGTCATGTACACCCTCTATACTGCTTTTCTATGTATAACTTTCTAAGTATGCGTACTTTGGTGTTCTAACGTGTACAATATCATTAAAACATCTTATATCAGATTATATAATTAAATAGGTGCATTTGTGCACCTGCTTACATATATACATAGAATTACAATTTATATATCTTTAATGTGTAATTTTCCCTAAAACATTTTTCCTTTTCATAAAACGCGTTGTCTTGGGCAAAAGATCCGATTTACTGACTCAGGGTCGCTGAGATCATTATATGGAAGGCTTAATCCACTCGACATTTCCTGAGCCTAAAAAGACAGTTGACCCAGAGCTTATAAACTGCCAGTTTACACTAGCACACTGTAAGCCCTATACACTTCACCAATACATATTTTCTTTAAATAGTCTACAATTTATCGTCTCACTATAAGGCTATAAATAACATGCCTCTAAATCACAAATGAACCGCATAATTTATTTTAAATGACGCCAATCGTGTATTTGCCGCGATTTGGACCAAAGACCGAGTTTTAAGTGATTCGAGCGCTGCTTTCATCATTCAATAATTGCAGCGTTTCAAAACTTACGACGATTCGAGATCAATGGTGGCAAAAGAATGAGGAGTAGAATTTGAGTAAAGAGTTTTCACTAGAATGATGGTTTGCCTAGGAGGTTAAATGATGATAAACGAATGCTTAAGCGAACAATAAATTAGATTGAGATGGGAAGATATTATAAAAGGCAATTTAGGTTGATTGAATAGAAATGAGTGATTCATATATGAAAGTTTGATTGAATATAAATGATTAATTCATACATTGAAGATATTTTAGTGATACTAAAGTGTAGAAATTCAAAATTCTAAATGAAATGTATTAAATAAAATAGATGTAAGAAAATAAATTGGAAAAAAATAAATAACGTGTTTATACCAGGCTGAATACTCAAGAAAACTGAAAATACTATAGAATGATTATTATGATTAAAAAAATAGGTTAGAATGAAATTAAAACTTGATTACACTCCTTGGAGAAAGGTTTAATGAGTGTTACCTATAAACATAATGAAACATTTTGCACAAAACATGATCAGGAGATCTTAGAAAGAAAGAAAAATAGAGTTTAAAAAAAAAGACTTGGAACTAATGTAGATACAAAAGGGAGAAAAGAGAAAATAAATAAGGAAAATATGACATACAAAGGAAGATAAAAAAGAAAAGTAAACTTATGAAAGATTTCTAAACCACTTTTTGTGATTCCATTGTAGAGCAACTAGAAGAGTGCAAGTATCACAACTATCATTACAGTCAAGAACAATTCCTAATTCTTTTATTCAGGATCTGCTTTACTTTCTCACGTGTGTAAAAAAAATACTAATTACAGTCTATCGAATGAATAATTTATTGTCATGCAGATTTTCTATAAAACAATACTTTGCGTGTACATACATCTCTACACACATAAAAAGAGCAGACACGCACTCAAACATGTTTTGTTTCCTCTCTCAGACAATTTACTGACCTTTCTACATATTACGTCTGACCAGTTGAAGTTGGCCTCGAAGGGGTTCGAGGAAGGTTGTAAGTGGCTGGTAAATGCTACTGACTGTTATTAATTATATAGGTATTATCGATAAGGAAATGGCTCGCAAGTTTGAAGTAATATGATGGTAGTTAATGTTTTGGCAATGAAATAAGAAGATGAGTTTTTCTTGATTTTTCGAAGTATTTGATGTGTTGTTGATAGAGTTTGTATAGGCGAATTTCGGTTTTCTAGCGTAATTTTTAAGTTTCTATTTAACTTTACGAGTAATATTTACCGATTTATGATATATTTATTAAGTTTTAGGACCATTATTTACGCATTTTTTAAGATTTTTCTATGTAATTTGGCGAGAAAAATTCACGTGTTATGTTGATTTTTTGTGTGTTATTTTCGGAGTACTATGCAAATGTTTTTATCGATTTATTTCTATAATTTTTTTTTAGTACTCTTTACGTATTTTTTTATAATTCTTCTGTTTATAATTTTTGAAGTAATATTCTGGTCTTTTTTAAGATTCTTTCTATGCAACTTTAAAAGATTTAAGCACGTATTTTTCTTTTGGGTAATTTTAGGAACACCATTCTCATTTTGTTTATTTTGGGGGGAATATTATCCCCGTTTTTAAGATCTTATGTAATTTAAAAGTACTAATAGAGTGTTTTTTTTAGAATTTTCTTTAGTTAGAAAGATTATCTACGTGACGTTTGAGATCATATTGAATTTTATGAGAAGATAGTTGTTTTGTTTTTTTGTTCTATGTAGTTTCAGGAGTATTATTCGATTCTTCCTAAGGTTCTTTTTATGCAATTTTCAATGAAATGTTCGCGTGTTTTTAACATTCTATATAACTAGAGAAGTTATAAGGTCTTTTAAGATTTCTATGTAGTTTCAATCGCACTATGCTATAGTTTTAAGGAGCACTATTCACGTGTTTTTAGGATTATGATATAATTTTAAAAGTACTATTCACATGTATTTAAGTTTATGATATAGTTTAGGAGTACATAATTGTTTTTCAAATTCTACTAAAATTTAACCTGAATAAAGAATTGTTTTATAATATTTATGTTGTTTAGAGTACTTTTCATTAGTTTAAAATGCTCTTCTTGCCTATGTTAGGCAGAAAGATTTACTATGCTGGGTCAGCATAAACACACACAACGGCTAAGAAAATAAAAGTTGTTGGTTTTCTTTAAGTTGTCGATGAAATTTCGATTAACTTGGGACAAGTTTTCGAAGAAATTGTGATGAGTTTTCGACCAAGGTTTCGTTCGGTCAACTGGAAGATTGTGTGCGTGGGACAGAGATCGCACACACGGCCGCTGGCCGGCAAGGTGTACATTTTTGCGGTGGTTATGCGTGCAAGTGGGCGGGACAGAGACTCCACAGTAGCCAGGGTCGTGATCTCAGCGAGGCCCCGGAGCGGGAATTGGCCGAGTCGTGGGCGGACGCTGCCTCCTCTCCGCTTCCACCCCCTTCGCCCCCCCCTCTCTATGTATATCTATCTGCCAGTGTCTATCAAATTGTTTTTCTATCTGTCCCTCTCTTTCTCGTTCTCTCTCTCTCTCATACCTGAGGTGTGCTGTTATATCTTAGTGTGTATTCAAACATATCGGCTTACACGGGGAGCGTAGGCAACGTACAGATGCCGATAGTAGGGGTGTGAGGGCGGGGATTCAGGGGCCGGAATCCCATGGCTGCAACCGCTTAACAATCGTCGGCATCGACCCGTGATTAGCGGCGTCTCCCGACCCACAGAAGTCACGACGGGGCTGAGAGCAACGCGGACGCGTAATTACGTCAGTCAAGCAATGAATTAACCCCACTCCCATCCTTCATCCATCTAACTTCTACACACTCCACAAACATCCTACCTTTTTTAATACTTAAACAACTTCACCCTGCGCAATTTTTTCACTAATATATATATATATATATATATATATATATATATATATATATATATATATATATATATATATATAGAAGAAAGAGAGAGAGAGATGCATTGATGGGAAGGTGTGGGGGAGCTGGTCAAGCATTAAACTGACTGCTTTGGAAGAGCATGAGTGTTATGATAGTATGCTAACTCGTCCTTTTCACATACGTGTTAAAAACCAGAACCAAAAATAAAGTTCTTTCACAGACTTTTCATTTCTCAATCATGAAATTCATGTGTAAAATGCAAACGCACACACACGGAGAGAACACATAAGTAGCATGTACTCGACGCAGAAAATACCGACACACACGTAACTTACACCTAATTAATGCAAAACAACACACGTATCATACAGTTAAACATAGAAAAAACAAACGTTGGTGTATACTACACCAAATACACACATTTAGGCACAACTGCCCAAACCCTACATTCTTTTTGGGACATCCCTGAATCCACCTCATTCAATCTCTTCGTAGAGGTGGTCGCCTGAAGAGTGACAAATTTGGGGTAAATCTCGATCCCATTAAGGATCAATTTCGTTACTATTTATTCTTTAATATTCATTTTATTCTTTCTTAATCTGTCTTTATTACTTCATCCACTGGCATTCTTCTAGTCTCTCGGTCTGGTGATCTGCTACTCTGCCGTTCTGGCGATAAGGTAGTCTGCCTATCCGGCGATCAGCTAGTCTGCTGGCCTGTCAGCCTGCCAAGTCTTTGCCACCTCTCCAATTGCCCCCCAATTCTCTACCACTTATCGATATATCAATCGCCATGTCCAGGAGTTAGGTAATCGTCCACTTCACCTGTCCACATATTCACCTGTCTATCTACCTGGGAGGCAGAGGCTGGTCATCCAGCTAGTCCAGCTGCCCACTGATGCGTCTCTTTTCCAGCCGGACTCTCCACCTGTCTATCTATCCACCTGTTCTCATGTACACCGGCATGTCTGTTTATCAACCGGACAATCCACTTGTAACTTTCTCTGCCTTCCACCTGACCACTGAACCGTCAGCTCCAGGTCTGTCTGTCTGTCCACCGAACCGTCTTAGTCTTTGGCGATGAAATTCAATCCCAACTGATACAGGAACTGGCTTCTCAGGCCCTCTGTTAATCCTCGTTGTGTAAAATCCGGGCGGATTTCATGGATTCTAACCACACACGTTTCCTTGTATATTCCAGGTGCACTCGCTTGGTTCAACGTTATGGGTGCAGGTGCAATTCTCCACACCTGGCTCATTAGCACCGCTGTAGTTTAACCGACTATGCAACAATCAGCAACGAAAATCTTAGCATATTATCGACCGTCCCTAGACAAAGAGAGACAGTTGCAGACAGAGAGATGGAGAAGTGAGAAGAAACTTAGAAAATGAGAGATGAGAAAGAGAGATGTATACAGATGTATGTTCCTATAAATACCGAAAGAGGAAACAGACAGAAGAGAGGAGTTGGTACATAAAAATATAATTAGAAAACTAGAGACAGATTGACATATCTATACACTAGGAGAGAGAAGCAAAGAAAGATATAGACTGATAAAAAGCGAAGATTATAAAAAATATAGGTAGAAAAAACAGAGCAGAGAAGAGAAAAATAGATAAAAACTATGGAAAAAGAGACTGAGAGGTAGAAAAAAAGAGGCTCATAGATGCACAGAGAAAAAGAAAAAAGACAAATAGATATACGCAAAGGAGATAGAAGAAAAAGAAGAATAAATTAACTTACGTTAAGAAGTGCTGCATTAAAAAGTATTGACGGAAAATATGAGAAAGGTAAACACCTCGATTATGCAAAGGTGAAGACCTCTGTGAGAGCTGGAAAGTGTTATGCATACTTTTATATTGGGTTGTCAATAAATTAACGTCATCTTTAGATAACATCAAAATGCTATTTAGAATTGTTTAAATTGTTTGAAATTTGGTGTTAAGATGTTTAACAATGTATTAATGCTTAGAGCATTTAAAAGCGGTAGTGCAATAGGAATGTCCACGCTGTATTTTGAGTGGTAAATCCGAAGGAATAGTCCACTAAAATGGTCTTCTGGTGCCACATGAAACTGTCTGAGGGATAACGTTAACATGTAAATACGGTTTCATTTCTATTGAGTCATTTCTGAAGAGAATTGTTACGGGAGATAAAACGTGGGTTCTTTACTGCAATATTCAACCCAAAAGAGAATGACTTAATCGCACACAAAAACAAAAAAATCCTACTTTCTACTCCTAGACGTGATCAATAACAGCAAAGGCGATGCTTTGTCTTTTTGTGGTTTTTGAAAGGAGTTATACATTATGAGCTCTTTAATGATAATAAGTTACTATGGAAATGTATGTTTAACAATTGCAAAGTTTAAATGATGCTCGTGAGCAAAAACGTCTTTCACTTGTCAATATTCAGCAATTTCATGGTTTAAATGAAGCTTTTGACCAGAAACGTCTTTCACCCGTCAACCAAAAGGGTGTCCTCGTCCTCCATTACACTGCACACACACACGTTGGCATATTTGAACCAATCCTCAAAATATTGTTTTAAAGTTGTGAAGTTCTTCCTCATCTTCCAAATTCACTGGACCTTGAACCATTTAATTACCCTTTATTTTAAGTCATTACAACATTACTCAAATGGCAACGTTTACTCTGAGGTGGAGGGAAAAATGATATCAAATCCTATACCAAATGGATTTTTAAAGAAATAAATCGCCGGCTTAGGTAAACGATGGATAAACATTGCCAATAATGATGGAAACATCTTTGCTGAAAATATATATTTTTTTGTATAGCAAAAATCATTTTATTTTCCTTAAAAAGAATCGACACTAATTTCATGACAACCTAATACGAAGGAAAATAAACCAATTTACTTACAGGTTTGGGTGGCCTGATAATAAAAATCAATTTCCGTCACCTTTTTTGTGAAATAGATATAAATGTTCGTAATTAAGAATATTTTTTTATTCTCAATAAGGGTGGTCGCTTACATAGGGTTCGAGTCACCTTTAGAGGAATATCCCAGGACAAGATCGTACGCTGGCAAAGACCCAAATTTGCTCAGAATGAATCGTATTTTTCTCCATTAATTCAATTTGAATTATACGTTCGTAGTTTAGAACGTCAGCTCTTCTTTGTGCGAACTTAACATAGGATTATTTAGGACTTGTAGAGTTTTATGATAGTGATGGTATTGAAGTACTTGCTCTTTTCGATAAGGATGATGACAAGTCTTTCGGAAATAAGAAACAATTACTAATAAAAGTAAGAAGAAGAACTATAGAATGGAGACCAGCGAAGACCCTAAGATCAAATAAAGACCAATCCGATAAAGAATAATAGCAGAGATAGTAGTAAAAAGGTATTAGTAATAGTATTATTTCTAACTGTATATCAAACTTCGCGCGATTTTACTTTAATCTTATTGAATGAGAGTCGCCTGTATTCCATGATTGGTTTCGAACCCGAAATGTTAGGTCGGAGCTCGAGCGTACTTCATCTCCCAGGACGGGCGCTGCCGGTGACATCAGCTGTAAGTGAGCCGCAAGGGCGGCCAGAGGAAGCTCCATAGTCCAGCTGTCGCCAAATCACAGAGAAGTCCCTCTAAGCTCTCCGGTCGATCCAGGTCACATGAAAATGTGTAGAGCCGGCTTTTTTTTAGGGCGGTGTTGAAGCTGTAAGAGAGGGAGGGAAAACTGTGATAAATATTAAACATATGCTTAGAAAAAGACAAGAGGTGGAGTAATCAGAATTGTTACAACTCAGTCCTTAATTATGGGATAGGGGGTATATTAAAAACAACTGATAAGGATTTTTTTAACTATTAAGCCCATCCATTTAGTAATGCGGCATTTTTTTCATGTTTATCATTAGTTTATGGATTGATCTCAAACAACTCTGAAGGTATTAATAATTAAATCAATGTTTATTTATTAATTTAATAAGTAATATAATTTAGACTAGTTTCTACCACTAGTCTTCACCTTTCTACTAACTTTTCAATATCCTGTTTGTAAAAATAGTTTGACTTTGATTTTAAAAAGTTCCTTAAGTTTGTTTCGACCTTATGTTGGTAACATCTTAATTTTCTTCAGGTGATTTGATAAACTCCCCCAAATATAGTAATCTGATCGAACTAATTTATGTAAGTATAGATGATGACTCAATAGTTGCTAATTAAAATTGATACTCTTTTGTATGGTATGTCTTGCGAAATGAGGTCGCGATTTGGTTTGATGGAAGAACACTTCTTGTAAACGGCCCAACTAAGTAGAGTAAACCTCTTTGGTGATACTCTAATTTGGGTTAAGAGGTTCAAAATAAATTATGTCATTCATATCACACAAAACGCACAAGAGAATCTTATGTGGAAAAGGCCCCTGTTTCGTCTGGAATATTGGTTTTACCCAAGGCCTGATCCATTGTCTAGAATGTTTAATAAGTATTATTGTACATAATCCACCTTTTGTCTCCAGTACTAATCCTCAAAAATGGTTCACCTTATAGTAGAGAGAGGAGAGATGAACAATTGTGATTGTTAACGCATCCATTGCCCCAATCGTGAAAATAAAGATTGTATATAAAGAAATTAGTTCTGACTTTTGTTCTTAGTTTTATATATACAATCTTTAGTTATGTGGCCCCAATTTTATTTTATTTTTTATTATTTATTTATTTTTTATTTTTTTATTATTTATTTATTTATTTATTTTATTATTATTTATTTTTTGTCACTGCCTTGTTATGTAAATTGTATTTTCGCCACTTTTTGCTCATCGTGTCTTATAATCTCCCTCGTTAGGCTATCTCCATTTCTTTGAATCTGTTGCCATTTCCGTCTTCTCAGTTTGACCTTACTACCTGCTTCTTGTAATTCTTAATGTGAATCTTTACCTTTTCCCCTTCCATCTTCCTCACTGGTAATTTCTTGTTTTTGAGGCGGTCTTTCATACATACTTTTATTTCATATATATACCTCTAATATAATATTCTTTCTTGTAGTTATCCTTGATAAGGAACTTAATTAAGTTCGCAAGTACTTGGAAGCATCTTTTCATTTTTTTCCTGCGGGACATTGCATATATATATATATATATATATATATATATATATATATATATATATATATATACATTAGGCCAATTTTTGTAATACTATATATAATGTAGCAATTTTTGAATAATTCCATTTCTGTTCATTCCCTGAAGATGACCTAACATGGTCGAAAGACGTCTAGGAATAAAGAATGTCATTCGTGGATGTTTTTTCTCGCCTCGAAGACCCCGTTAAAAAACTTGTAAGAAATATTAAGAAAATACAAGTTATAATTAATAACGCTGCGACAGCTGTCGACTTCAATAGAACCTGCATATATATATATATATATATATATATATATATATATATATATATATATATATATATATATATATATATATATATATATATATATATATATATATATATATATATATATATATATATATATAAGATCCATTGCACAGTCAATATGTTAAAGTGATTCCAGATGGTAAATAATTCGTTAAATTGTTCGTTTTGGATGCATCCACTAACGACGGGTATTGTTGAAAATGTCCTAATAACCTATGGTAGGTTATGTTATGTATGTTACATTGATGTTAAAACGGAAACTATGCAAAAAAGTTGAAATATTAGAAGCAAAAAGTTTACCTGTTATTTAGGGAAATAAGAACAATAAAGTGAGCCTTTTTTCCCTCTGCTTATATCTCTCTGTATGCAATCATCATCTTCATCATTATAATTTTAAGCCTATTTTATCCTCCTGCTGGGCACAAGCCTTCCCATGGTCTACCTTGACCACAGTCTACCTTCTAAAAGGTCATCATTCAGGTCTCTTTATTTATAAAGGTGTCCATATAAAGATTTCTTTCACCCATTTTGTGTCCTTTCTTTCAGCAATGCGTCGAGACAATTTGCACCAGAACTATTATTATTAATATTATTTCTTTTACCATATCTATCTACATTGTTTGTGTTCTTATAAATGCTTTTTTTTTATGATATCTGTTGAGAGGAATTTTAGGGTTTCAATGGGACAAATTGAAATCACAGATTGTCAAACTAAAACTGTTAAGACTAAATTAAAAATAATGATAAATATTTAACTTTTTATTTAATTTTATTACTTTTTGAAATCCACCTCTTAGTCAATAATGTTGGAAGGGAAGGGGGGGAAGCTGACATCTCCGGGAAACTGGGCATACAGTAAAAAAGTTGAGAATCGCCTTTGTACATCAATTAAAGTACAGTCGACCCCCCATATTCGCTGGGGATAGGGACCACGAACCCCCGCGAATATTGAAAAACCGCGGATAGTTGACGCTACCCCCCAAACACCCCGACCCTTCCCAAACATCGTAATACGCTCCCCATATTAATTCAAGAAGTTATGTTTTGTCATGTTCATGAACACATACAGTACGAAATAAATTATCAGAACACATTAAATTATTTTATTGTATAATGTTTACTCACCTGGAGATAGTTTTGTTTTGATTAAAGAATGATGACGGATGATTGTAGATGATGTTGCCTGTGCAGTTCAATGATGACGAAGATAATGATGATGATATAACTGCACAGGGAAGCTGAGGAGATTCTAATTATCCTCAGACTTCTGCTCAGTAAACACCGAAGGAGAAGGCGGAGGAGGAAAAATTTCTCCAGAGGTGGAGGGCGTATTTTCGGGTGTGGTTAGGGGTTCAGTCTTTTTACATGGGGTGAAGAACACTGTAATGGGCAATTGAGATCCTTGCTTTTTCATGTTCTTTAGCATGTCCCAGTAAGGGCCCATAGCAAATTTGAATTTTAAGGGTCCCCCAAATTTTACGCGGATAGTTGAATGCGCGGATGACGAACCGCGAATAGCAGAGAGTCGACTCTATATGGAAAATAAAGAAATATATCTAAATACCCTTGTTAGTTGTTTGTGTATGTAGTAGAAGTCAAAATTAGCAATAGAACCGTTAGCCCTAGAACGTCTCGTTAAAAAAATATTAAAAGGTCTTGGAATCGTCCTTTTCTTTTCTCTGCGAATAATTCATATTCTCGCGATATTTGTTTTTTCCATATCTGCCGAGACTACCTGGAGTGCAATATTCAGTCATTCTAATTAAACCCGGCTTGTACACTATTTTACGCGTACATGCATACATACAAGAAGTGGTGCACAAATCTGCCGCGAGCGGACGGGAGGATTCTCTTCCCACAGGAATGAGTTCAATTCGGTGTCCAGTTTGCCGTTCAGACCCGATCCGACGCCGTGAGACGAGCTGGACGCCACGGCGGTTCAGACCCGCTCCGAGTCTTTAATGAAGACCCAAACGCTCCCACGGTTTCCACTCACAGGAGGTCGCTCTCTCTCTCTCTCTCACTCAGGTATACACGCAAATTAAATAATCATATTCAAACGGATACCCCTATTAAAAATATGCAAGAATATGTTAAGGGTGTCAAAGAGGTATCCCAATTTGTGTCATTACCTGGCCTTAACCGGTAGCCATTCATTTTGAGGCGTTCTTTGTACCTGGTTCGGACTCAAACAAAGAATCCAATTCTGTCTCTTGATGAGTTATGTTCAAACAAAGATTCATCAGCATAAAGACCGTCAAATCTTGCTCCCTTTTCTCTTCTCTTCATTTTTCTTTAGGGTCTTTGTTCTGTCTCAAGGTTTCTTTATCTCTCGCTACCTCTCTTTTAACCTAATTACCTAACTTCGAGTACCAGCTAAGACAAGTGTATGTAGATAATAAATATCGATAAATAAATAGCAAAAGTGCAAGAAAAATATAAATAAAGAGAAGGTGTGTATGTGTGGTGTGTGTGTGGGAGAGAGAAAGATAAAGAGTAGCTAAGTGGAGCGGATTAATCTCGAAGACGCTTCTTCCCACGCTCATATATTACTAGAATTCGTTTATCGAAGTCCTCGGGCTTAAATTGACGAGTCTCCGGGGGTGGTGGGTTACAAGCTCCGCCCCTGCACTGGACACAAGATGTGCTTCTAGGCATCTCCGACGAACGGGTCAGCGCCAGACCTCTCCCCCCCTCCCCATCCCAATCCAAGACCTCCTGAGGCGCCTTCCAAAACGCAGCCCTCCCTGCTACCTGCTCACACCTGACTGCTACCGAATGCCGGCGGTCCTCATTCGGAAGTTTGGGGGGAAGACAGGCGGTACCAGAAAGAGATGGGCATTTATGCCTCCATTTTAAAGCGAAGTAACAACGAGGGTGTATCATGCAGAAAGTTTGAGAGGAGAGATCTGTAAAGGGAGTGGTGAAGTTAGTGGACGTGAAAATAAGCGATTCAGACTCCTCTCCCGACACTAAGTAGGGATGAGTGCATAGAAGCTTGACGGCGACTAGCCTACGAAATTATCAGCGAGCCAGTATAATAGGTGGGAAAAGGCTAGTAAAAAAGGTATACAATAATGTGCAAAATTGAAATATCTCGAAGGGGTTAAAGCTCAGGTAGTCTCAATCTACTGAAAATGCCGGGGGCGCTTTTGCCTGGATGGTTTTACGCTCCTCCAGGTACCATTTGTAAAAAAATTACCCTGGGCACACTTTTTGGGGGGGGGGGAGGTTAGCGGAAAAGTAGGTGAGGGATCGGGATAAAAGAGGGGAGGTTATTATCTAACCTCTTTGTGCCCACACAGTGATATAACTGTATGGAGACATACATGTACTGTGAATGTGTACTTTCTTGTGAGCTGTGAGTCTTATAAAAATGAGGAAAGGTGCACGTGTATACGGTGTCCCATCTCGTCGAAGGAGCGTCATCAGCCACATTAATTTAGTTAAGAATATCCAAACACATCGGTACAAAGACTGCCCGATATGGAAAAAGACGCATTCCAGACGAGTTCAGGTTTTCACAAGAGGAGATGGCGGGCGATTAAACGTATCAAACATATAAAGTGAGTTGGCTGCGTTATAAAAACTAAGCTCCAGCTGTTCCACCACATTGGGCTCTATAAGAAAGCATGACATCGTCGTACTGTCTGAGCAAGATCGTATCTTCCGCCTTAGCGGGAATATCCTTCATTCCCGCTGTGGGCCGTCGCGCCATACACTTGCTTCGCAACATCTTAAGTACTTTATCAAACTATTCAAGGCAGCTTCCAGGTAACTCTTTCTCAAGGTTGGCAGGCAACAAGGAGGGCAAAGTGTCATTCTGGTAATCGCATGCAGAGTGTCCGTTGCGGTGGTCAGCTCTTATGTGAATCTGCTATTTCTCTTCTCTTCCCCAACGGCGGAAACTTGCTTCGCTAATCTTTGGCTCTTCGTTCTCTGCCCTCGTTCATTTTCCTTATCTTTTTCCTCTCTAAGCTTTGTTTCATGAGGGTATTTTCTCTCCAATTTTGGCTTTATTATTATTTCCTCCAATTTAGGTGGTATGAGTTCCACCCCTCCCCCATTTTTTGTTTGTCTACTGCACAAACTGTGGAAGTAACAACCATACCTCTACTGTTCACAAAAACGTGTAGATGCGGTTTTGTATTCCATAATCATTGTAGAAAACATTCATTCGTTTTATCCACTCGTGATCCATTAGAATCAACTATTTCATTACATCCATAAATTTGAACTTTGCAGCGAAGTTTTATCTGCTGCACACTTAGCTTTTGTATTTATTTACTTGTCTGTTATATTTAATTCCTGAAGTCTTACTATTTGTTAAGTAAACCACTATAAAGTCAGTGCATTAGCTTTGACTTAAGACATATCCATCACTTAGTCTCTCGATAGCCTTTCCTTCAATAACGTCCGAATGGTCCTCCGTAAACCTATTATGTTTTAGAGCTTAATAATATACGCGTCTACAGCACATTTCTACGACCATTTGCTGCTTAGATTTCAGTATGCGTGAATATGTATGCATCTTTAAAGGTGTATTCGAGTATAAATGCGAATGTAGTCAGGAAAATATGCATACTCTCGGAAGGTTTGTGTATAGACTAGTATGCATTTAAGTCGTTTGTGTCTCTGAGATTGCTTTTCCTTGTTTACATGCTTGTACATTTCAGAGCATGTGCGCATAACGTGGAATAAGCGCCTGTATGTACGAATATATGTCTCACCCGTCTCAGCTTTTTTTAACTTCCTCCCATCGATGGTCGAGTGAACACCCCTTTCCTGTTGAGGGCCATCATCCTAGGGGTGGGAATCAGGTCCAACCCCATCTACCCTTACCCCTTGTACCCGGCCAACATTCTACGAATGATCTAAACATCCAAAACAACATAAAAGCTTAATTTGCCATTATCCATTTCTACGAACTTCTTTTACCGACCTTTGATGCCATCCGATTATAATAACCACTGTGTTCGGTTGGCTCTTCGTTCGTACCTTGAAATCACAAGGGTTCTATTTATGAACATTGCAGTTAACCTTTTCAAATGGGTTTCTTTAGTCTTGTTTTGGATGTGTTATTCTTCTAAAGCATTTAGGGGCAAGATAATGGGTATTCCAAGGGTTGTCTCTTTTATCGTTTTCCTACGTCTACCTATGGCATGATTTTATATTTGTTTTTTTTTCTCTTTGTCTCTTTTCTGTGTGTCTATTCCTTTGTCTGGATCTACCTCCCCTTATATTTGTTTTTCTTCTGGTCGTATTCGTTTTCGGTTTATATCTCTGTCTCTGATTTTTTTCTGTCCCTTTACCATTTTAAGTTTATTTGCCCTTTGACCAATCTCTGCCTTTGGTTTATTTCTTTATCCGTGTTTATTTGCTTCCCCCCCCCCCACTACCTCTGTGTCTCTCTGTTCCATGCAGTCTGCTGCCCCTGTGTCTGTGTCATTTTATCTCACTCTCTGAGTTGACTTGAAGTGGGATTCTGTCTCATTCTGTTTTATTCTAAAGACTGCGTCTGTCTTTCTGTCTGCTGTTGCATTCTCTCTGTTCACTCGTGTGTCTCTGTCATTTATCTATTTCACTCTGTTTGTTGTGTGTTTACCTCCCTCTGTTTCACTGTCTGTTTTGCGCGTGTGTCTCTCTCTGTCTCCTTCTCTCGCACCCAGGTCGTCTCCGTGTGTGTTTCTCTGCCTCTTCGCCTGCGTGTGGATATAATGCAAATGTAGGACGAGCCTTCGAGTCATCATTGTTCTCGCCTGTAATTATATCTGCGCGAGCGCCGGATGTGAGGAGTAATCTCAGCTCCACCGGGGTCGACTTCTCCACCGCCGCTCCTGATGCCCCAAGCCTTTCTTCGGACCTTGCTGGGGAGGGGAAGGGCGGGCTTGCCCCTCCGACCCAGCAATCCCGGTCACCGCGGCGACGACGCCACTCTCACAGAAGCCAGGGGGAAGGGATGCGTGGACGCCAGAATGAGTCTGGGAAGATTTTCTTCCCATGTACGCAGAATATCACACTCACACGTATATATATATATATATATATATATATATATATATATATATATATATATATATATATATATATATATGTGTGTGTGTGTGTGTATTTATGTGTGAATAAATGTCTGTTTGTATCTTTAGGAAGTCTTGCATTGTTTGACTCAAGTATGATGGATACAGGAAGGGTGGGTTTCCAACGTATATGGAAGACAAATGCAGATAGGGAGAGAGAAGCTGTGTGTTCGTTTTTGCATCACTCAAGAAGAGGAAATGGCCGCACATCAGGTTGGGCATGTGCACAAACAGAAATAACCTTTCAAATACCACGAGATGAGACTAATGGACACGCAAACAAGAACTGCACAACTAAATCCACAAATACAAAGGGTAATGAGAAGTGCTATAAGACATCGTGTAAGCACTAGGGTCGGATAGGAAAGGATACTTGAACGCCCTTATCACCAGCTATTCTTACGGCAAATGTGAAAAATAAGAGTCAAAATATCATAAAAAGCAAGTGATAACGAATTGTCGGGATCAATGAATCAAAGGCAAAAGTTTTCAGTAACCTTTAAAATGAAAACAGGTTTTGAGCAACAAATTTTAACTGTATAAACTCGTTCAATGCGATTTCCTACGTCACCCGAACATTTGCTTGAGTTAAAGATCATATGAGGTTACGTTTGTACGATATATCGATTATTCAGCTTCAGGGGTGAGATTTTTAGGATTTGATTTTTTTTTCTTGTCTTATGAAGAAGAAAGATCATTTTGAATCTGTTCAGCCAAAACGATCTCCTTGAGTGTCACAGCTGGTCACCCGAACACTGACCAGTCCAGAATTAAACCATGCGAGGCACCAAGAAATAGATGATAAATTGCTAGAACAAAATTGGCCCCTTGAGGCACACCGTTGTGACACGCTAGCGATAGATGGTTAAAACTGCACGCATCTTATTCAAAGCTGGTTATCGCAAATTATTCTGATACTTTTGCCCTTTCTGGACAATCTATGTTCAGGCCATTCACTAATGCTAAAAGACTCATCCTCACAGTAACCAAATCACTACAGCTTGAAGCGGAACAAAGGCCTTTGTTGTAAGAAGATTTGGGGGATGAATTACAATCAATGTAAATACTACTGGACCAAAAGCAACCAAAGAACGCATTTTCATACGACGTTTAAGGAAAGAGAAGAAAGAGGGAAAGGTAAAGGAGAAAAGGCAATAAATGAAAGAAACAAATTTTAAAAATAGTGGTGTGGTGTCTAGGGAGGGAAAACAACTATTTTCATTCGTAAATACTGGAGTAATAGTTGTATTATTAACAACTAGGTAAATTTCGTACAATAAGCATGAAAACCGAATACAAGCTTCAAAGCTGAAATGGGTCACCGCATCTCTTGGTGTTGGTTCAGACCAATTTATGAGGAATAGTTTCTAGATGAGATGCAGCTGCTATCACTGTCTATGCACCCTAGAGTACAAATTTGCTTCACTTGTGTCTAGAGGTACGAGGTTTGTACCTTGAACGACCTAAGTTGATCACAGTTAGAGTAAGTTGGGTACAGAAGTATTTAATTATATTTTTTTTCATCCAGCGTAGTATTTAATAGCATAAATATACAAATCAGTTATATTAGTAACATCTATAACATAAGTATTATAAATTCAGTTTGGTATACAGTAAACAATGCAGAGGGCGGGGTAGGTGGGGGGGAAGCACGAGGAAATATTTTGGAATCAATGTTGTTAATTTGAAGGATATGGTCATCTCATGAAGTGTTTTAAAGCGTGTAAGATTCTAGTCTTTATTTGTAGAGTTACGGGTCAATAGGGTATATTACAGAATTAATAAATAGAAAGTACCATAGGGTCCACTCGAGTTTAGCTAAAATGAGGGGGATAGGTCAAAGGCAAAGGATATTTTAGGGAGAGGAGAAGATATGGAAAAATAATTATTTTGACAGCCCTTATTTTTAAAGAGCGATATTTTAAAATAATATTTATTTCGGTTATTTTGAAATATATTTACCGGAGTAATTTCAATGATATTCATAAGCAAGTCATTTCAAGTTTGTGTTATTTTATAAGAAAAGAAATAATGTGATCTCACACTGCTAAATCTTTTGTTCACTAGCTTGAGATTGTTATTTCTAGTTGCCACTCGGTTAACTGCTCTAAAAATGATTCATAATTCATATTAATAAATCTGTGTAGTATTTTAAATACTTCAATGAGTTATTATCACAAATGCCGATCTCCAGGGAACGTAAATTAAGGTGCTTGAGCCTTTCTTCGTACGATCTATTTGCTAACTTCATGAATTATTTTCGTCACTGGATTCTGGACGCGCTACAATATTATTTTCAATGAATATTTATTTAATACGGAGTTGGTCATCCTTTTGCTTTCTGAACAGCGTCGATGCAGCTCGGAATTGATTCTTACAGCTTCCTGACTTCATTGAGAGTAATCATGAGCCATTCTTCTTGCAATACCTGCTCCACCAGTTTTAGACACGATGGTGGAGGGTAACGACTTCCAACTTGTCGCTCCAAGATGCACCACAAATGTTCAAAAATATTAAGATCTGGAGATTGTGGGTGGCCACTCCATGTGTTGTAGCTCCCTCATGTTCTATTTATATCGAATCTTAACCACATGAGCGGTGTTTATTGGGGCATTGTTATGTTGGAAAAGCACTCACCATCAGAGAATAATGTCTGGACCATAGGATGGACTTGATCTTCCCAAACATTCAGACATTCGTTGTTGTTGATCCTACCATGAAGGGCAACGATTTGACCAAGAGAATTCCAAGATATAGCTGCCCAAACCATCACTGACCATCCTCCGTAATTCACTTTAGGAAGAAGGCAGTCAGAATTAAAAGCTTATGCGGGCTGCTTGCACACATAAACTTGCCCCCAGAGGGGAAAAGAGTAAAACTGTACTAGTGGGAGAATATTACTTGCTCCCTTTGGTCTTTTGACCACCCCTTGTGATCTCTACACCAGTTCAGCCTTTTCTTAATGTTTTGATAAAAAAGCAGATGTTTCTTAATGGCGGCTTTTCCATGATATCCGGCTTTATTGAGCTCATGGCGAAAAGTTTTAGTCGAAGCTGGTCTAGTGAGATGTTGATTCAACCCAGCAATCACTTTAGAGGCAGTTGTCAGGGGATTTTTCGTCACAATGCGTTTAGACACTCGTCGGTCTCTTTCAGCGAGCTTCGAAGTCCTGTCGGGATTACTCCTCCTGCTGGAGATTTTGCCTGGTTTCTTGAATTCTGTCATGGTCCTTGATATGGTCCTTGATATATATATATATATATATATATATATATATATATATATATATATATATATATATATATATATATATATATATATAAAGGGAGAATAATTTCTATCGATTTAAATGTGCTAATAAATGTATAGTTATATTTCTTAGAAAACCCGTCAAAATCCATTTTAGTATATTGCTACTTATTCCATGTGCTTTTAATTTTATTAGGTCCTATGCTGAACAGTGTCAGAAGCTTTTTATAAGTCAAACAAATTGGTCAAGCATAAGCGACCACGTTGATATCTGTGATGTTTCATTTATTAAGCTATTTACCCTCAGGTACTCCACGTTCTTATACTTCACAATGAACACCGAGAGTTTACTATCTACCGCGGTAAGGAAGATGGGCCGATAAATCCCAAGATTATTCTTTATGCGTTTTTTTATAAATAACTCAAACATTTGCCCCTTTGAACTCCATAGGAACTATTACTTCGCTAATAGACTTTGTGGACATTTTACAAAGGGATTTTAACAGTTTGGTTAGTAATTCTTTAAGGTGGATCGGATAGATTTTAACAGGACCAGGAGCTTTGGATATTGTAAGTTAGTTTTATCTTCAATCTTAAAACATTTATAAAATACTCATTTAATATCTTCATTACCTGTTCAGGTTCATCACACAGGTCACCCTTGACATCTTGGAGGAACGAAATGCATTCTTTAATCATTTATTGTAGTTCTTCTGTAGTTCCTTCTTATTAAATAATTATTCATGAATTTAACACGTGTTCCAATCATTTTGTCCACCCCTTATATACGAGGGGCGGTTAATAAGTTTTGCGAATCGGCAGGGCAAAACAGAGGAAGGGGGATGGCTGTTTGTGGGGGTGTTAGTACAAGTTATTACAAGTCAGGACCTGCAGCCTCACGCTCAAGCCTCGTATATTTAAGAAGCAGTAGCTGATCGCAGATCGTCAGTCACAAATATTTCAACAATGGAGAAGGTTGAGAACCGCGCAGTGATCAAATTTTTGACCAAGGAAGGCAAGAATACAAAGAGATCCATGAACGCTGAAATATGGAGTTCCGCCATGGTCGTGAGTCCGTTAAAGATGACCCCCGTCCAGGACGCCCGTCAGACGTGACCAACGAGGACAATGTGGCCCGTGTGGAGAGGATGATCCTCAAAAATCGACGGGTAAAGGTCGAAGAAATCGAGCGAGAACTTGTAATATCACATGGAAGTGTTATGAACATCATTCACGACAATTTGGCCATGACCAAGGTCTCTGCCCGTTGGGTCCCTAGAAACCTCACGCCCCATGATCGACTTCAAAGTCGTCAAAGTCCACAAGGCCAGAGTTGCACAAGCTGCCCTGCGCGAGTGCAGATTCGAGCAGCTCAACCACTTCCCCTACAGTCCAGATCTGGCCCCTAGCGACAACTTTTTATTCCGCCAGCTCAAGGCTGCACTGCGTGGACGCAGGTTTCGGGACGATGAAGATGTCCAGCTCGCCGTCCAGGAGTGGATTGAACAGCAATCGGGAGATTTTTGGTTGTCGAGAATTCGAAGTCTCAGGGACAAGTGGCGCAAGTGCATTGAAGTTGAGGGTAGTCATATTGAAAAATAATAAAACACTTTTCCTCATATCTGGTTTCCTTATATCTGAATTGTAAAACTTATTGACCACCCCTCTTATATATATATTTATATACATTAAATTTAAATCAGTTTGTTTTCATGACATGTTCTGTCGATCTCACACGATGAACCCACCTGTGAACCCGATGACAGCCTCTTAGCGACCTCAGAACCGGTCACAGGCCTTTGTCAATATCCCCTGTTTTAGGCCCCTGAACGTCCTTGTAATCTTGGCCTTTAGTCCGCTCTTCGTGCTGCAGCTGAATTTATTTGTTTCTCGTTCTACCGCGTCCCAGACGTATAAGTCAAGGGGGTTGGAGTCAGATGAGTTAGGAGGTCAACTGTCAGGTGCTGTCTGACCAAAGAAATTGTCCTAAAGCCAGGCCTTGGTCTTCCGGCTGGTATTAGAGTCTTGAGACCACACGTAAGGCCTCCCAGCAACAACCCAGTTGATCCAGGGCTCGACCACCTTTCTCAGAACACGGATGTTGCCGTCAATTTTTAACGTGAGGCTCGCAGGAAAAATGTGGGGTGCCATGACGTCACCTTCACTGCTGACCACACCGAAGACCATGATTGTCACTACAATTTTCATCTGCATGACTCTATGCACGTCCTTGGATGCAACAGCGTTCTAATTATTGTTCTGGTATTAGTTCTTCTAATATTGGAAAAGTTCTTCTCCTCGGAGGAGAACCACAGCAAGTTAAGCTCTAGCGGGTGTTTCAAATGTGTATCAGCTTGTTGGAGTGCTGGAGTCACTTTTCCTGCATGCGTGCTGGACTGTATAAACTATAAGGTCCCGGCTTCGATTCGAAACGCGGAGAAACAAGGTCTGCTGACCAAAAAGTTGCGTGCTCTCACTTATTCTGATTTATGACCTAACGACCTTCAAAACTTTCAATAATTAAAATACTAACCTTAGCAAGACCTTGGACGTTGTATCATTCGAAAGAGAATGTAAAACAACACTAGGTTTGCAAATCTCGTTAGAATCGGTTAAATAGTTATCATGTTATTGCAAAACAACATAATTCCCGGGCTAACCTTTGGAGGACTTTCGTGTCTAAGATTTTCCTCTACTCGGCCGCGGTGAGCCTGTAACCAACGCAAACCACACCGTCAGCATATTTACGCCGACATCGAACATCATCGTGGAGGCCCAGTGCTTGGTCGTATACACTGATCGGACATCAAGACGTCTTGACCAAAGATTAGCAAGGGGTTGTTGTGCTTGTTGATGACCATATGGACCATAAAATATTTTCATCAGAAAAATTGAGAATTCGATTGCCAAGACTCTCCAAGTCTTTGTGAAAGCCGCGAGATCATTCCTGCCGTTGTTTTCGTATACAGTAGATTAGCAGAGGACTTTCCTCTTCACCTCAAGCTCTTGCACAGCTCTTAAGAGCACAGGAAAATGAATTTGCAAATATAGTTCGAAAGTGCTTGGATTCATCTTTTAATATATATATATATATATATATATATATATATATATATATATATATATATATATATATATCCTCTGTTGTTTTTAAAGAAAGAAGCGAAGAAAATATCTATCCTTTTTGTCTGAGCGACGCACACCAATCTTTAGCTCGGAGCTCCCGTGTGAGCAAAGTTCCTGTCTATAATTACGGCTTATAGAGATTTCCTTCCAAATGGACCTGTCTTTCGATGAGAAAGGTCATGAATGAGATGGTCATAATTCGATATCTTACAATAGCTCCTCAAGATGAAGGCTGGACGCCTTCGAACTATAGGACGCACGTTGAACCAAATGGTCTAAAGGAGCTGGACTTTTTTTAAGAGGGATTTGTATATGAGCTTTTATGCTGTTTTTTGTCTTTTTCTCTTTTGTTTCTTTAATGGCATTTGTTTAGATAATTTTCTCATATCCTTTTTCTTCATATTTTTCCCCTCATTGTTGTATTTATGATATCGCTCTATCTGGTTTTCTTTGTTTACGTCTTCTTTTACATTTTTTCTCGCTTCATATGTATGGGGTTTTATGTATGCAGTTTGCTGGTTATGATTTAGTCTCTTTGTCTCGCTATGCATTTGTTTCTTTTTATCTTTTTGTCACTCAATCAATGTTTCTGTAATCAGTGTCACATCAGCCGTTCTACCTCGGTTTGTATTTCTTCTATTTCTAATTCTCCTTTTTATGCTACATCAAATAATCATCTCTGTTTTGGGATCTCCGTTTATCCATGTATGTTTGTCTCTCTCCTTTATATATATCTGCTAGTGTCTGTTTTTTAGTCGCGTACGTGACTCGATAAGTTACCATGTCGGTTGGATCTAACCATTTTACTTTTTAATGAGTTTTTTTGGTAATAACATCCTAACTATTTGGCCGATTCTAACGAAAGTTGAAACCTTTATTTTGTTTTACATTCTCTTTCGAATGATATAATTTACAAGGTCTTACCAAGGTTAGAATAATTGAGAGCACGCGACTTAGGCCTGTTGACCTTGTTTAGTGTTTATTTGCTTCTGTTTCTCTCCTAATTTGTGTTTTACCTCGGTCTATTTGTTTATCTGACTATCTCTCTGTATCTCGTGGACTATGTAGGTCCTTATCTGTTTGTATCTGCGTGTCTTTCAAAGTGTGTGTGTTATTCTCTGTGTGTTTGTTTCGTTTGTCTCTTAATTTAGAGTCACATGAGTCACAAGAGTCACATGAGTGAACTCGAGTGACATTTGCTCGCGAGCAGAAACTTCCTACGTTCTGTTTTCTACCATCACATCTTTCTTGCCAACACCATTGCCCGAGACTATTGCACCTGACTGCACTTCACTTTCCTTCCTGCTAAATTACCACTCCACACCATGATATCACGGAGTCAAGATTTCGGAAATTCCTCTCCGCCACCTCCAATGTATTGCCTTTATATGAGTGGTCAAAAAGCAAACCATCAGCCTTCAACGCCTTCATAAATGATGATGAATAGAATTGGTGTGCATGGAGAGTATGAGAGAGGGCAGATGTGGGTTATCCTGTCAAGGGATTAATTGTGATGAGCTGCTACAGCACAAAGTGCTCTCTCTACCTGCGCGTCGAGGAGCTGGGACGCGTAGAGTCGCGTGTCACCTCTGAAAATACAGGGAACTATGTGCTGTAGAATTTCGTCTATTCATGCTTCATCCCTTGTCAAATGGGGTGCTATTTTATAAGGCGTTTAGAGGAGATTCTACAGCACATAGTTCCCTTTCTGGCCAGGGATGTGGCGTGACTAGACGAGATTCTACAGCACATAGTTCCCTATCTACCCAGAGATGGGGCGTGAATTAACGATATTCTACAGTACATAGTTCCCTTTCTGGCCAGGGATGGGGCTTGACTTGACGAGATTCTACAGCACATAGTTCCCTATCTACCCAGAGATGGGGCGTGACTAGACGAGATTCTACAGCACATATTTTCCTATCTGACCAGCAGTGGCGGCTCGTAGCTAAAATTAGTGGGAGTGCTGCATCATAATTGTTTTTAGCATAGTTTTAATATTGTGTAAAAAGAAATAAACATATAAAACGAAAATATATAAATCAACTTGATAAAATCCTGAACATAAAAAAATCAAACATATTGTACTTACAAATAGCCTAAACTGTTACAGATCAAGTTTGATCCATTGATTTAAAAACGAAATCACTTATTTTTGTTTTAATTTGCGCGAAAAGATTAATTATTTCCACCTCGATCTCTGAATGACTACTGAGGAATTTTTTCTCCATTAAAAACACTGCAAGTGCATTTAACCTTTCAGAATTCATAGAAAATAAACATGTTTTTAAGGACAACACTTGTGGAGCTAAAAAACTCTACCTTCCACCAGCACACCAGAGGACCGGCATTGAGTGAGCCAAGGAGCTCTCTCTCCCTAGCGTGCAGCTTCTTATCTAAGACATGAGAGCATGCGCAGAACAGCCAAATACGGCGTCGCTGGAGCTGTGAAGCAGACAGTTCTATACAAGGTTTTTTGTATTTTTTATCATAAACTATGGTATGCCTACTGACATTAAGCTTAAGGATTATATAGTATGTAAAGTATAAATAAATAATTAAAGAAAAAAAGGACTCATTATATTGAATGTTAGCGATAATATCGAGTGGAAATAGGGGGTGGTGCAATGCCGCAGTGTATATACACAAGCTGCAACTGCTGATCAGGGATAAACCGTGACTAGACTTGATGCTACTGCACATAGTTCCTTATCTACACGGAAAGAACTGTGAATAAACTAGATGCTACATCACTTATGTAGATCCCTATCTACCCAGTGGTGAACCATGACTAGGCAACATGCTGCACCACATATTTCCCGATCATCCAAGGATGAATCCCGAACGGACCAGACGCTATGCCATGCAGCGGTCCTTCGCTGCATAGGGCAATTTCGGGGTAGAGAAAAGACAGACGAGTTTGATTTTTAATGTATAGGGAAGTGATGGGGTGTGTGGGTGTGGGTATGAGGCCACTAGATCTCGGTGGCATTCATCCGTGGCATTTCAACCTAGTTGGATGTTATGGTTCTTTACTTAAAACTAAGAAGTGCGATCCAACGTGGGCATCTTCCGCAAAACCTTTGTAAGGATTGATCTGCCAAGAAAGTGGTGAGATCAAGGAAGTAAAACTGTGTGGAAGCTGTGTATATCGCCTCAGATCCACTTCAGAGCATTAGGGACTACAGCTTTCCCCTGGTTACCAATGGTACACCTGAAACCCCTTTGCATGGTCACCTAGTTGGAACTCAATTGCAGCTGAGTTGATCCCTCAATCTGAAGACGCTATATCCCCGACCGAATAATGAAATTTATATAAAGATTAGTATGACAATCGCAGGTGAAAAGGAATTCACCAGGAACGGCTCCTTGTCGGGAGGGTTCCGCAGCGATCGTGGAACTCTCGTGACACTGGGGCCAACTCCAGTTCCGCGTAAGGGGTATGTGGTTATGATTATCCTCAAAGGGTATATGAGTAACCCCCGAACAAAGGAGAGCGTGGATATGTTGCGCTATGAAGACTGGATTGAAAATGATATCGGCGTTGTGATTGGTTGTATGCTGATAACATGTGTAGGAGCTATCTACCCCCGCGGGAGATAGGCTCAGCGGCCCCACTCAATATGCCGCCAATCCCTCTCATAGGTTGAAGTTTTATATCCGCGCTCGCTGGGATGGAACTCGCCACCTGGATGCCACGAATCTAACTCTCTATTAAGCTAGTGAATGCTCCAAGATTCCTCCTGTTTCCAGTAGGCGGGTTAGGTTCCCTAAAGAGGGATCTATCTACAATTTTCACCTTTTTCCGACGGATCTTCCCCACCTTTTTCACGAACTATAAAGCCCCATATATCGACCACCACTGCGCTCAGAACAACTCTAAAGTATGGTGTTGTGAACCCCAGAAGAAAGCCCTGCTAGTGGGCGCAAAGAAGGGCGGCCCTTAGAACCACGAGCCCAAAATTTAATGAGGTGCCTAGTAGCAGTAGAACTAGTTAAGTAGGGTGGTTGAGGAGTGCATCTCTCAAATTGGGGTATTTAGGGACCCAGAGGAGGAATGAAAGTAAAGAAAAGAACGCACTGAAACTGTCTCTTTTCCAGATTGACGCGTAAGGACAGACAAAAATACACAGAGGAGAGAGGCAAAATAACATTGAGCGCCAGACAAAGAAGATGACGGGCCCGCCTCCTGCACAGGGGAAAGGAGACAGGCAGGAATGTCTACGTGTGCCCGTAAGGACTTTGGAAAGAAGAAATAGACCGGATCTAGGAAAACTTATCGAAACCTTATTCGGGAAATTAAAGGTCGCCCAAATAAGAATTTTGGAGGTGTCAAATCACTACATTGCCTTTTGCTACACTGAATGCGTTGTTGAACGACTAGTTTCAATGGAAGGCACCGAAATATTGACAACAATTGGATTGGGTGCAAAAATCCCACCCCCAAATAACGGCCAAAAGGAGCCTCATTTGCAGGAAAATCGACTTATGGGTGGGCTCCCATACAAAGGAAGAAATAAATGACGAAATCGGAGCGAGACAACCAGGAACCGGAATATTAGAAGTTATTAAATTTGGGAATTACACGTATGTATTTAAAATCGTGTGCAGAAATACAGAGAAGGTGAGTTAAATATGCCAGAACGGATTGTTATTGTTCGCCATGAGGGTCCCACCGGAAAACATGGAGAGAGAGAAGTACACAATATACAGATGTGCTTGAATTGTTACAAAATAAAGGCTCACACAAATAAAAACTGCACAGATAAAGAACCAAGCTGTTTGGGATACAGCCAATAAGGTCATTGCTGGAAGAATTGTGCCCAGCCGACAGTTAAGAAATTCCTAAATTGTGGAGGAGCACACCGAACCATTGCAATGGCTTTCCTAAAAGAAAAGAAATTATTAATAGGAAAGAAAATGAAGAGAAAAACAGACACGAATGTACAAATAATACAACAAACGCAGGTGTGGCCAAGGTTACAGTTCAACAGATAAGAGAAAATATAAACGCACCTCACTGTCCCAAATGACTCCTCAATGCAGCTCATCACGTGCATATTATACACGCACATGATAAACATTGGGAAGCCCGGAACGTCCTCAGAATCACTGAACACATTGCTAGCAAAGAACGGGATGAAAGAGATGGGGTTCCCAGAGAACCCACCCTCCTCGGAAATCTTAAACCTTAATGTGACTAAACCCACATGAGGGGGTTAAACCGAAAATCGGAAGAGAGGAAAAAGAAAAGGAAACAGAAACCGAGAATAAACCGGCTTCGAAGAAGACAGAAAAAAAACAAGAAGAGGAAAATTGCTCAAAACCATTAGAGGCAGCAAACTACAAACTAAAAATATATGTAAGCGACGAATACCCCTTACCGAGATGGAAAAAAACAAAATGATATCATCAAAACCCTAAGAGAAGGTAGAGCGAGGGGGCTTATAATGAGGATAAAGATGTTGTTGAGAACCTACTCTTCAATAACAAAATCTGAATCTTCCCAGGCGATTGCGTCAACTTGCACAGGAATACCTACAAAGATTTTCTATGTGGCAAATACAAAGCTGACGAGAACGAAACTACGAAGAGAAATACGAGACAAGCAACAAAGGACAACTGAAACGAACCATACCGTGCCATAGCTCACCATCTCTCCTTTGAATTAAAAAAATACGTTGAAGAATGGGCAGCCATTGAAATGCAGGCAACGAAACGGATTCCTAGAAATGAAAATAGATACAAATCAACCCGAAGACGACAGAACAACCGATTAATACAACCATCCCAATTATATCAAATAAAACGAACAAGATTATAATTACCGATGAAGACAACCGAAAAGGAAATAACGAACGATAATTACAGAGAAGAACAAAGAAGAACAAGACGAAAAAAGCAATGAGCAAAAAATTCACTGCAACAAAAGAAATAAACAAACACAAATGAACAAAATAAACAAACAAGCAAAATAATAAATCAGGTAAAAGCTCAACATAGAAACATAACGGCATGAATGCTACATAATACACAAAATGAAAAGGAGAAATAAATGAATTAACTACAGAGACGAGACGGTTCACCCGTCAACTAAAACGTGAATTATACGGAACGAGAATGAAAGTGAATAAAAGACAGAGATTGATCGCTCTCCTGATGACTAAAGTTAAGCAACTCGGGACTAAAAGGGTGAAAAGGAACGAATGGATGATAGATAGATGCAGTACGGTGGTTCGGAATTCACAATAATCAGTAGGCCCTCCCTTGGCCCCAAGGCTTGAGTATTATTCTTCACCAATAATACCGAGGTTGCACATTCTTCCTCCTCACCAAACTTTCTCTCTTTTATCTCTATTTTTCCATCTTTTACTATAAACCCTCTTCTAAAGCTCGTCCGGTCCGGACCTCCCACTAAGTAATGCCCTATCGTTCACGTAAACTGAGTGCGGGAAGTGTGGGAGGTATCTCCAGGAGTAAGTAGGCCCTGGGCATACTCCTTTTATGTCTCCTCCTGGTCGTGGTCGGGGAACAGAGGAGAGTAGGACCCACGAGTCTTATTTTTTCCAATAAAAAAGCTAAAAATAAAATAAGATGAATAAGTCAGAAAAGCCATGTTTGGATTAGATTTTATTAGAACCTTACAACTTAAATGCCGCGGAAGCCTTTTACCACCTTTCCTCGCTGAACCTATTGACGCACCTGAGAGCCCTTCGATCTGGCTCTGCCCATTTATTATTTTAAAATGTTAGTCGCTTATATTGCATCTGTAATGGTGATTTCGAGATATTTGCTCCTAGAATGTGGAATGATCGGCCTGTGGCATTACCTATTGTCTTTCCTTATCGCCTTCGAGCTTTCAAAACCGATTTTTCTCTTCTCTGGTCTTTCTTCCAGTTGGAAACACCATTTATTTTTTTCCTGCGGGACATTGCATTCATATATATAAAGGGTGTTCCATTAAGAGGGATCGAAGTTAGCAGTAAATAAAACAGTGTTATTGGTGAAAATTTATTGATTTCACTATAGTATCATGTTATTTGAGTCATGGCAATTATGTGTGAAAAATAATATCGCCTAAATGTCCGCCAAGGCTTCGGCGGCACACCTCCACCCGATAGTCAAAATTTTTGATGACGTCTCTGCAGAGTTGCCCCTCGATCTCACCAATATGCCTTATTATCTCATCCTTCAGCTGTTGAATTGTGGTTGGCTTGTTGGCATAGACCTTACTTTTGAGATGACTCCAAAGGAAGAAATCTAAAGGCGTCAAGTCACACAATCGTGGTGGCCAATTGACCTCGCTGTTTCGAGAGATGATGCGACCTGGAAACTTCTCATTCAATAAAGCCATTGTTGCATTGGCTGTGTGGCATGTGGCGCCGTCCTGTTGAAACCACAAATCTTTGACATCCATAGAATTCAATTCAGGCCATAAAAAGCTGGTTATCATGGCACGGTATCGCTCGCCTGTCACCATAACAGAATTCCCGGCATCATTTTCGAAGAAATACGGCCCAATGATTCCGCTAGCAAAAAATGCACACCAAACAGTGACCTTTTGTGGATGCAGTGGCTTTTTAATATTCTTCCTGGGATTTTCATCAGCCCAAATGCGACAATTCTGTTTATTAACGAATCCACAAAGATAAAAATAGGCTTCATCACTAAAAATGATTTTTTGCGAAAAATCATCATGGGCTTGTCTTTGCCCGTGTACCCAATTGACGAATGTACGGCGCTTCAAATGGTCAGCAGTCTTCAGTTCTTGTGTCAATTGAATTTTGTAAGTGTGTAGAGACAAATCTTTTGTCAAAATTCAATGTAACGTCGTTGTGGAGGGGTTCAATTCCTGCGCGCGATGACGAATAGAGGTGTCTGGATCTTCGGCCACATTCTCGCGCACTGCAGCAATGTTTTCAGCTGAACCAAACCCGTTTGTTTGAATTTACGAACAATTTTCCCAATTGCACTCTCGGTTGGTCGATTATGTTGACCCCCAAAATCGCGAAGTGCCCGAAATGCGTTTCTGTTTGAACGTCCATTTTCGTAATAGGCTTCGATAACTTTAACTCGTTGTTCGATTGTTAATCTTTTCATGGTTGAAATTGCCAAGACTAAAGTTGTTAAATTCAGAGAAAAAGTAAAAAATCATTAGACGCTTAAACTTAACTCACATTTAAAATCGGTCCAAGTTATTGGAACACCCGTTATATATATATATATATATATATATATATATATATATATATATATATATATATATATATATATATATATATATATATATATATAAGTAAAAAAGCTCAATGGTGAGTTATGGTATATATAATGAAACCACTATATAGGAGCCAAAAGTTTAATTTACGAGAATAGTTTCAGTATGTAGTTTAGCATTCTCAGTATACGACTAGAGAGGGTATGATAAACTATATACTGAAACTAGTCTCGTAGATTAAAACTTTGGCTCCTATACAGTGGTTTCACTATCATATATATATATATATATATATATATATATATATATATATATATATATATATATATATATATATATATTACCTTCTGTGTACAAAAAGTAAAAAGATAATAGGAACTTAAACTCAACTGCGTGCCACCTGGTCCTTGTGCTGGCCTTGTTAAGGATTAACTCGAAATAGCTTTGGACCCGAGTGAGTCACGTGACCTCTGCATCAGTTCTTCCCTCCGGCAGCCGTTTTTTCCTGCCAACCACCACACATCACACAGGTGGTTCCAACCAATTACACTCTAATTAACAACTACCCTATGTGACCACCCATATCAATTACACTGCCCATAACGCAAATTATTATAGGAAATTAGCCTCCAGGCTTTATATATATATATATATATATATGTATATATATATATATATATATATATATATATATATATATATATATATATATATATATATATATATATATATATATATATATATATATATATATATATATATATATCAATTTTGAAACAATAGTTGCACTAGAATGTCTCTGTGATTCGATTCGGACGACATCTGGTGGTCTTCGCTTCCCCCAGAAAAACCATTTTAACGCTCTTCTGTACTCCAGATTCTCTCTTCAACTCTCATTCCAAGTTTTGCCCACCAACTGAGACACTCTACTTAACCACAACAACTCAAGACCCAACCAGACCACACACAATTTCATCATTGTGGTCAAACCGATGGGAACACAATCCTTATTGCTTCTTATTGAACTTCTTATTTTAAGGTACATCCGTAACCGAAGAGCAGAATATACAGGCTCTCTTCACATCTCTATTGGATAGGACCTCGAAATAATACGTAGAGGCACCTTTTAAAATAGAGATTTATGATTTAGTGTACTTATAATTGTCTTTATAACGTACGCACACCTGTTAATTACTGTAGTCTTTACAATACCATTGATACAATTTGTAATAATTCCACAAAAGGACAAAATATATATATTAAATTTAAACGGGGAAATATTGTTTATATACAAATATATATATAACTTAAAATTTATAGATACAACGTACATATATACAAACGGGGTAACAAATGTATATTGGTAGATAGATCGATTGATAAATAGGTACGTAAGTACCTGGGTAGGTAGATAGATAGATAGATGGATATGCGGAATGGAAAGATATACAAGGAGTATAGATAAATAAACTGACACAGAAACCGAAAGCAAAATTAGGAGTGTATGGATTACGTACCTTTTCGTTCCCAATTTGGGGTCTGGGCAGGTTTCAAAGAATGCGTACCATCCCGTTTCCCTGCATACCAAGTAATCTCCTCCTGACTCACGTTATAAAGCTTTCAGGCATTTTCACTTCCCTTACTTCGCCACTTTCTTTATAAACCTAGTTAACAAACTTTTACCACCGATTTCCTTGTTAGTTTTCCCTTCTTACTTTCAATAAATACCAGCTTATGACTTCTAGACCAGAAACCAGGAGGTTACCAGTTAGAACAATGGTTTGATGGGGGTCAAACTTCCCATCTTTGGATTACACTTATTGCCTCATAATAACTGCCCCTAAATAGGAGATTTCTTTATAAAAGCACATAAAATTACTGAAAGAACAAGTTCATAACTCAATGATCTCAAATGACAACCAAAATACGAACAAGTCTCCCGTCTGGCCCTTCTGCGCATGCTCGTGCGCAGTGGGAGAGCGGCCCTACTTCCGACCCCTTTTTTTGTAGTTTTTGCTGGTGTTAGGGTCCATATTGTTTGCGTTATCGTTGATTGTTTATTGTTATTTTTTTAATTTATCCTAATCAATAGGCTAATTTAAGTACGGCGACTTTTTTGTCTGTAGGCATTCGGTAGGACAGACCATAAATAAAATCACTTACAGTCCCCAAATGTTTGATTATCTCCTGTCTAAATTCCTCCAGTAAAATTTGTAATGTGGCTAGAGCAAATTGATTGCTTGGAGCTGTTTTAACTTGTAGCTTCAATAGTTTTTTTAATGGTGGAGATTTTACCACCCATTTGCGCTCAATTAATGTGTCTTTATTTCTCAGTCAGGGTCTACTGATTAACCTGGCATCGGGTATCTACAGCCTATGACAGCCATCGGAAAGGTCACCCGAATCTGGACTCCATCCGACGACTAACCAAACCCAAGGTTGTTTAACTTCGCAAAAACCGGAAGCGGTGCTTCCACTCGGCTGAGCTGTAGCCCAGTTTTAAAAGTGGGTTGAATCACAGCGAAGGAGATATAAAGATGAATAAGAGACAATGACAGAGGAGAATATGTGATAATTAAAGCGAATGGGGGAATGAGTAATAAAATGTAATTACTCGCTATTAGGAGTAGTGTTGGGTGAGTCATAATGTCTGATACCAGAATATGTACAAAAGTGATGTGCTGAAAGAGAAAGGAATGAAATGTAGTGTTGTGAAAAATGGTCTAGAAAGTGGAGTCATGAACATAGATAATAAATAATAGAGGTTGATATATTTTTAGCTCGTTTCCCCTCACTGTTAGGCAAAGGCATCTTGCAAGGAGCATCTCTAATGATAAAGATCCAGCTCGATTCTGACATCTTAGTCCTGCCATTGAGCAAAGTTTATCCTGCCATCTACTGAAAATCATCTTTATTATCTCATTGTGTATAAATTTGTCCAGTTTTGGATTTATTTCGTCAATCTTCTGTTGTTTCCTCTATCAATATGTCCTTCCCGCTTCAATTAACAACCTTTAATCTTTTTAGTACATCTTTCAACCGTGTTTATTTTATTATCCATGTATTTATTCGATGCTTCCTAACATATATCTTTAAAGCTATGTTTTTCTAAGTTGTTTTCAGGTTCTGCGTCCTGGTTATGTTCAATGTCTAAGTGTCAATTCCATAGGTGGAGTAGTAAGCTGCATTGACTAATTACTTATCGTTGCTGCTGTAGATGTGGCTAAGATTTCCTATCGCTCTCGAGCCTAATTTTCTCCAACTGATTTTCTTATCGATGCTCACACCAAGAATTAAAAGCTAACCTATTTATTCTTATTATTGTACCAAGATCTGAAATTTGACTGCCAATTCTAACTGATCGAACTTCTGCACAAATACTGATCACTATTTTCGTCTGTGAAAAGCTCATTTTAGTTCTAATGTGAGACGAAAATTCTTCTACAGTCATAGCCAAAAGTCTTTAAAGGACTATATTTTTCATATAAGAAAATTAATAAAACTAATCAAACGTTGCATTTTGTTTTAGTATGTTGGTAACATAATTTGGAACTGAAATATACAAAAATATAGATCCAAAACCCATTTTATTAATAAATGCAGTCAATTAATGTGCGTAGTCAATAGTTACATGCAATGATTTCCCTTGTTCTTCAAAACTAATTTTATTTGTTTTTTGCATTCTTGAGACTAAATTTGTGATGCTATTATGACTAACGCTCTATTTAGATTCAATAAGCAACTGCAACCGATCACAATTAGATGGATTCTGTTTATCAACCGTCAGTGTGATTATCGTCCATAAATTCTCTATTGGGTTCAATTCTGGTGAATTCCTACCCCAAGGTTTCAAAGGTTCGATGCTATTTTTTTCAGCTACAACCGTTGTTATTTCCTTTGCTTTGTGACAAAGGGCCCCATCATGCTGAAAAATACATTTATCATTCCAAAATTGGTACTGAACTGCTGGGCAATGTGCTAATGAAAGAGGATTTGGTACAATTTCAACTTCATGGTAGTGTTTCTTGGGTAAAATTGTTATTGCTTTAGTTCCCTATGAAAAAAGACTCGTTATAGCGTTAAAATTTTCTCCTCCTAACGAAGGATCTTTCAGAAGCTCCAAGCAATCGAAAGGGAGCTTCTTCAGGAAACATCACTTCGCTCCAGTCTTCAACAGTCCATCCTTTACATTTTCTACAAAAATGGATCCTATCGGTAGGGTTCTCCTTGGTGAGATGTGAGATGAGGCTTCTTCGCAGCCATTCTCTACTGAAGACCTTTGTAGAAAAGTCTTCGCCTTACTGTAGAAATGCTTACACCTGCGTCTTTCCAATCGTGAGCAAGCTTGGTACTGGAGGCAACCCGTCCTTGAGCTGGGAGCATACCAGGAGGTTATCTTGGGGTTCTTTTGAAGTACTTGGGCGTCTAGAAGTATTCTTCAAATCAGTGTAACTAGTCTTTTTAAAGTCATTAATGATCCTAAAGATGGTGCTCCTTGATGCTATACCATTAGCAAATATCTCCTTGCATTTCAGCGCACTTTGGTGCAGAGCAACAATGGTTGTACTCTTTTCTTTGGAAAGTACTATTTCTAGAATCGAAAAAGATTTAAACCTTTATTTTTTACGAAAATTATTACGAAATCGATTATAATTACACAATACCATTTATTTAACTCATATTTGTGATCATTCTGCACTTTTGATGGGATAGCAAAGGTCCAAGGACTGAAACTCACCTCCTACAAGAAGAGAATCAGAGCTCGATTTGGAATTCAGGGAAGGAATGCATTTTTTTATTATTTTTTTTTTAAAGCTGACTTTTTAATAAAGATGCAATAATTAAAATATCAGAATAATAATTTTTATCAAGTAAATAAATCAAAAAAATATATTAGTCTTAAAACCTTTGACCATGACTGTAGATTAAATGAAAATTATACGACGCCATCATCAAAGCAAAGTCGAGCTAAATATGTTATTTCATTGATTTTTTTACTTTGTTACAACTCCAAACAACTGAAAATCTCTTTAAGCATTGCTATAAGCTTTTAGGGGGAGATTGAACCTCCAACTCTCTGTCTCACTCCATTTTTTTATATCGAATGACAGACCGCGTTTATTCTAAATGACGAAGTTGCATGACTGTATATGTAAAAGCGTATACCAATGTAGGTTTTGTTCATATCTTGCTTTTGTAGTGCTCTTAAAAGTAAATTGGTTTTAACCAAATCAAATGCTTTAAACTGTGTAGTATTGCCAAGTTGAGAAGTATTTCATATTCTTTTTTCTGAGAAATAAATGTCAGGCACCTGCTAATGAGGATAAGTATAAAACTGTAGTTACTTCTAAAACCAGCCGATTCAAGAGGCTAATTGCTGTCAAGGCTTCCTATTTGTCTGCTGGTTGTGACTTCGAGAGTAACTTATAAGTTGTTGATAAAATCCTGTTTGACCTGTAATCTTTAGTTCCTTATTGTAGCCGGGTTTTTTTTTATTAAGAGGTAGAAGGGAGGTGTTAGCTCATACATTCGAAACTCCTCTTCTTTAAACATTTTATTAAAATAGAAGCAATTAGGTTAGCATGACTTTCATCCTGTCTTTATATGGTCGATTATTCTTACTTCGTCGCCAGTTGCTTTACCATTTTTCATGCACATAAGTGCGGGCAAAATGTTGTTTTTGCTATACTGGGGGGAATTCAACCTCATTTATTAAGAAGCGGTCATCTGCGACATAGAGGTTATTATTATTATATAACTTCTGGTAGAATTCTTTAATTTTTTCAATGTTCTTTTCTCTCCTTTGATTTTATTTCCTTGTTTATCCTATATTCTCTTTCATTTGCTCTCTGCAATTTATACAAATATTTGTTCTGTTTTAGCAATTTGCTTTGTTCAAAAAGATTTTTTCATTAGACGTCTAATATGGTCTATCTTCTACTCTGAGTGGTTTATATTATCCATGTTGAGTTCATTATATTCAAATCTTACCTTAATTGTTGTATCTTGTCTCATTTTTCACCTAAATTACTTTGTTATTTGCCAAAGATGCACATTGAAAAATAGTTTATTTTAGATTATTATTGCGTATTTCTAATAAGAATTCTGTTACATGGTGATGAAGCTAATTAAACCTAGATGCTTTTGTAACATGGAAAGTATTTATTGTTCTTAGGAATCAATTTCCATTTGATTTGTTCTTTTTGTCATGATTTTGGCTCTCTCTCGTTTTAGCTGTTTTAATCTTGATTCTAAGTAATCTCTGGTCGCTAACTGCGTTGAAAGTACTGATATGAGGTATGTCATAATGATTTTTTACCCTTTTAAAGGAAATATAAACAATATCCTTTCTTGTTTCATTTGGTCCCATCCATGTCCATCTTTTGATGTCTTTTTTTGAATTATGAGTTAAAAATCTGAAGGTTTGATCAATCATTATTTCGAGTGAACGGTTTCCACATTCATTTCCTTGTCCTACTGTAAATATTTCTAACGATCGTCTCTTGCATCGTTTTGCACAATATTTGCATTGAAATGTCCCATAATCATCTTGAATTGATGGTTTTCTAGTGTATGTATATGTATGTGCAATCATCATTGTGATGTAAATGAGAAGTTGTAGGCAGGTAGTTTTGGATTATATTTGGAATACTTTTTCAATTTTGAATTACTAGTTAAATTAATCGATCAGGCATTTTTAGATATTTTTAGTCGCGTGCGAGTCTAGTCGCGAGTGACTCTACATCTCACTATGTCGGACGGTCGGTCCTCGTTTTGCTTTTTTATTGTTTTTGTGATAACATTGTATGTAACTATTCGGCCGATTATAACAAAGTTCGGAAACCTTATGTTGTGAAACATTGTTTTTCGATTGCTATAATTCCCAAAGTCCTTCCAAAGTTAGCCCGGGAATTATTTTGTTTGATAATAACATAATAATTATTCGGCCGATTCTAACGAAATTTGAAACCCTTATGTTGTTTTACACTTTCTTTCGATTGCCATGATTTCCAAAGTCCTCCCAAGGTTAGCCCGGGATTTCTTTGGTTTTGGCAATAACATCATAACTATTCGGCCGATTCTAGCGAAATCTGAAATTCTTATGTTGTTTTACATTCTCTTTCGAATGATATAATTGTCAAAGCCTTCCCAAGGTTAGCCCGGGAATTATTTTGTTTGGGCAATAATATAACTATTCGACCGATACTCTGCTAGACTAGACTAGGCTATAATATGCTATAATCTGCTAGTCAAGCCTAGAATAGGCTATACTATGATAGGCTATTATAGGCTAGGCTATACTTTGCTTAGCTATGCTAAGATATAATTTACAAGGATAAGATATACTATGCTATGTTAGGATAGCATATAGTATGTTAGGCTAGACAATACTAAGCTATGCTAGACTAGGGTATAATAGGATAGTATAGGATATATTTGTCTAGGATAGTTAATGCTAGGCTAGACAATACTAAGCTATGCTAGACTAGGGTATAATAGGATAGTATAGGCTATATTTGTCTAGGATAGTTAATGCTAGGCTAGGTTATACTATGCTAGGCTAAGCTATGCTTGACTAGGATATAATAGGATAGTATAGGCTATATTTATCTAGGATAGTTAATGTTAAGCTAGGTTATGCAATGCTAGGCTAGGTTAATCTATGCTAATCTACACTAGGCTAGGCACGGCTATACTATGTTATGCTAGGGCAGGCTAAAGTATAATAGGCTAGGAAGAGCTATGCTCTGTTGTGCTAGCCTATGTTAGCCAAGCTATGCTAAGCTATACTAGGCTATACAGGGCTATACTATGCTATGCTAGGGTAGGCTAAAGTATAATAGGCTAGGGAGGGCTATGCTCTGCTATGCTAGGTTATGTTAGGCAATGCTATGTAATATTATGTTAGGCTACTGTAGGCTAGCTAACCAAGCCTATAATAGGCTAAACTATCCAAGGTTATTCTAGTTTAGGTTATTGTATGCAATACTAGTCTAAGATATACTAGGCTAGGCTATAATAAGATACGCTTGGCTGTATTATGTTAGGTGTGGTTATGCTAGGATAGGCTATACCGAGCTAGCCTATAGTATGCTAGGCTATCGTATGCAAGGGTACGCGACTTTTTAGTCAGCAGACCTTGTTTCTATAATAGCTGCTATACTTCTCCGTTGCAGGGATCCCCCTCTACTATTATGTGTGTCGTTTCTCCCTTTACAATATTGTAAGTGGCATTTTCTTTATTATCTAGACTATTCTTCTTCCAATCTTACTTCGGTGAGCACTTTGATGTTCCATTCTGTCCCTTTACGTTCTTCCAATCGGTGTCACATAATAATAATAATAATAATAATAATAATAATAATAATAATAATAATAATAATAATAATAATAATAATAATAATAATATTTACTTACAAAACAATTAGGAGAAAACTGAAACAATTGTAGTTATACTAGGTAAGGATTCGTTTAGTACTGTGTGTTATCATAATTTACAGGATTTGCATTTTTTAGGGTCTCTCGTGTTTTATATTAAAATTAACTCCTAAAAATTATAAATAATTAAAGGTGGTAAGTCTCTTAATAAGAGTTAGGACTAAAGATGGTAAAAGGATTTACCGAAATCTCTGCGAAAAAATGTTCGTGTATGGACTGATCTTGCTCCGTATACGACATAGATTCTTCACATATATATATATATATATATATATATATATATATATATATATATATATATATATATATATATATAATGAATCCAGTAAACCGCAAGAAACAGAAAAATAGGATAATTTGTATTTGGAAATGTTATTTCCTAATTCGCCAAAATTCTGTACAGGGGTGGGAATTCGAACCGTTCACTTTCTGCCAGCAAGCAACCGTTTTGATCTCAATTAAACCGTCCCTTAGATCACTCGGCTACGCGGAAGACAAAAATCTTCCGAATAAACAGGCTTTTAAGGTACGCTTCGCAAGGTCGATCGGGACTATGAAAGAGAGAGAAATTAATAGGGAATTCAAAAGACAAAGGAGAGTTGAGGTAAACAAGCGGCGAAGTGTACCTTAAAAACTTGTTTATTCGGAGGATTTTTGTCTTTTGCGTAGTCGACTGGTCTTCTAAGGGACGGTATAATTGAGATCAAAGCGGTTGCTTGCTGTCAGAGTGTGCACGGTTCGAATCCCACCCCTGTACGGATTTTTTGCGAATTGGGAAATAATTTTTCTGAAGAAAGGTTACCCTGTTTTCTGTTTCTTGCGGTTTGTTGGATTTATTTCATCATTCTTTCGCGTTCCTGAAAGATTTAGAAATACAATGTTAGGAGAGCTGTAAATAATAGTGCGCTTTTTGTGCATATTTCCAAAAATAACCACTTAATTAATAGGAATTCAGTAAAAATTATCTTTCGCTCAAATGACTCAATTAAAAGAAACCTTGTTGAATGTTCATGTATAAGCCAATTAAATAACTTTAAAATTTTCCGTGGCCTTTTTAAAATTGATGTTGTTATGAAGAAATTCATTCTTAAAGAAATTAGCTTTAACTTATATTCCTATTTTTTCTTTTTTTTCAATTTTAATTTTTATGGGAACCTGATGTGTCAATTAAATTATTGCATTGATTTTGTATTTACATTATTTTATTTCTCTTCCTCTCTCCTTGTCCCTCTTCCCTTCATTTCAATTTACTCCTCATGTCTCTCCTAATCTCTCTCTTTAGACTATCGCTTTATCCGTTAATCGTTTTAACCTTTTTGCCTCTGTTATTGACTCTTTCTTGCCTCTCAGTTTGACCTTGCTACTTGATATAGCTAAATCCTAATGTGAATTTACCCATCCCTCTTTTACTTCCTCATTGGTGATTTCTTGTCTAAGAGGCGGTCCTTTATCTTTTATTAGCTTATGTTACCCTTATTATATTATTTTCTTTACTAGTTATTCTTGAGAATGAACTGAATAAAGTTCGAAAGTACTTGGAAGCACCTTTTCATTTTTCCTGTGGGACATTGCATTCATATATATATATATATATATATATATATATATATATATATATATATATATATGAATATATTGAACCACATTGAAAGAGAAAACGGAATAATTTTTTCCTTGCAGTAATATTTTTATTACCTTTTTTCGAAAAAATTCGTGCAGGGAAGCGATTCGAACCAGGCACACTGAGGCAGCGAGCATCGCTTTGATGACAGTTAAAAGTATGCCGTTAGTACACTATGTTACGCAGAGAACATAACATTTTATCTTTATGTATGTATGTCCATTTCCCTTAGCCCCTTTTTGCCCCCCACCTTCATTTCCTCCTGCTCTTTGCTCTTTTCCACTCCATTTCGTCTTCACTTTCCGGCACCTCCACCCCGCATTAAGCCACTCGTGAGGAGAGTAATCGTGAGGGCCTCGATTACTTCCCAGTCATCCTTAGATATCGGAATCACGAACGAGTCCTTCAATCCAGGACACGATCAGGACCCGACCAGCACTGGTCACTGATTCTGAGAGTGAGTGACCTTGAGTAGATCTGGCTTTGCTTGCCCATCCTTTTTCTTGGGCACTGAGGCGTCATTATTCCGAGCCATTAATTTTCTCTTAACAAAAATTCAGAGATCAATGAAGTTCGGAACATAAAAATAAGTGGGCTGCTTACCGATAAAATACGACTTTATGCACACACGTAGGAGCATACATACGCGACCATATAATGCTCGGGCTTACATTCATACAAGATCAAATATCCACGCGCATAACATACCTACACATTTATATATGCTCAGGTGCATACATCCTACATCAATCATAGGTTTGTTTGTCTCTATTTGTTAGTCTCTCTCAGTCTCTCTCTCTCTCTCTCTCTCTCTCTCTCTCTCTCTCTCTATCTATCTCTTTATTATTACCACCACTTCATGTATAACAGTGGAGCATACCGTCTGTCTACATGCTATTATTTGTTTCCCTTATTCCCTGTCTCTCTTACTCTTCAATATATTTCCATCTGTCTATACATCTCTGTTTCTATCAACTTTTTTCTGTCTTTCCATCTTCATTCATTTCTACTCGTGTCCCTGTATTAATGTTAGTTAATACCGTTCTCTTTTTATCTGTCTTTCTCCTCATGCCTTTTTTTACACCCTATCTTTCTACTTTAAGGGAGCCTCAAAGGGAGTTGTAAGCTAGGAGTCCATTTATTAGCACTCATTATCAAAGTCATCAGTCGACATGTTTCAAGTTACTCATTGATTTAACCTCGAGTTTAAGGAACCGAGACATTGGCTTTCTTCCCACTGCGCACTGGGCCAGGGATGCATAAAATTTATTTTTATACTATTTTTAAATATTAATTTTAATTATTATAAATCATTTATTATTGATTAAATTTCAATAATTTAATGATATTGTATTGTTTTATCAGATAAATTTGATCAAATTTAAACTCAAAGCTGTTTATTTTTTAATAATCTATTTTCTTTTGTTTCAGACTTATAAGACTTGCTCATTCGTTTTAATAAAATTACAATAAAATTAATTATAATTTATTACATACATCAATTGTAAGTTTTTAACAAATATCACGGAGCATGGCTGAAGCTAATTTTGGTAAGTTATAAAAAGGCTTTAATAATTTACTAGGGTTTGAAGCAATATAGGTTTAAAATTTGATTAAATTTAATAAAAAAAAAAAGAATTTTTGTTCAAGTGTAAGAAGATATAGGAAGAAGATGGACGAAAAGTATAAAGTATGGTTTGACAGCCTTTTAAATGTCCCTGATATTTTGCTATATGACGAGATGGAGGTTGACGATGTAATTGAAGAAATAAGTGAGCATGTAGGTAGACCATTACTTTCATTTGACTCTTTATGTTCATCATCCCGTAGACATAGGGTTCACAATTTAATGCAGTCTAACTCAGCCTCTAAAGAGCTTGCTTATGCAGCCGAAATGAAAATGAGGAAAGAAGGCCACCCACAAAAGGCTAAGAAATTCAAAAGCATACTTAAATTAAATGAAACTGTACCCCGTCCCTATTTATCACAGGAAGCTTGGGCCTTTCTAATTAGAACAAACATGACGAAAGCTGCTTATCAAAAGTATAGATCAAGAGCCATAGAGCGTAACCACCTTCTTGTAACATCCGATCCTATCATAAGTTCCATGAGGGCAAATGAGATGTTGATACATACCCAGAAGAAATGGTTGCTTTGTTAAATTTAGAGGATTAATATCATATTTCTTTTTTTATGATAATATGTAAAATATATTTTTTTCTTTTAGCTTTTTCACATTTTATGTCAACATGTGGTTAAATTTGTTTTAATTTGATGTTTTGGAAATTACTCCAAGTAGAATTTTAACTTTTTAGAAATTTATTTAATATTTTCTATATTTTCTTAATATCTGGCCCAGTGTGCACTGGCCAACTTTACCCTGTTACCCCATGTTATGCCATGGTGTGTCCCGGTGGCCAGGTTGAGCCCCGGTGTGTTCATTTGTACCTTGTTAAACTCTGCTGTGTTTAAATGGCCCATGTTGAATGCCAGTATGTCCTGGTGGACCTAGTTGAGCCCTGATGTATTCAGGTGTCCTCTTTTAACCCTGGTGTGATCATGTGTGCTCTCTGAACCCTGCTGTGACCATGTGTGCTCTTTGAACCCTGCTGTACTCCAATGGACCATCTTGAACCATGGTGTGTCCAGATGTACCTTGTTTGTGTCATAAATTGCCCAGGTGACCAGTTTAACCCTGGTGCCATATCTAAGTCCTGGTTTGTCCAAATGTGCCCTGTTCGTGTTCTGAATGGACTAGATGTTCCCTGATCTGCCCTTATTTGCTGTTTGACCCCTGCTGTCTCCATGTGCGCCCTGATTGGGCTCTTTTGCCTCCAAGTGTGTCTTGTTTGAGCTCTGGTACTGCCGCTATGCTCAGTCACTCGTCAGTTTGCACGATCTCCATCAATCAATACTTCCTACTTCAAGAAAAGCTGAGTCATAATATGACGCCTTAATCATGTCCATCAATTTAATTCCACCAATCAAACGCTCAATTAATATCTATCATTCTATCTATCGATATATCACTCATAAGTATTTCATCACAGGAGATACAAGTACGTGAACACATGCATATACATACAGGCACCACAATCTAATATCCGTATCTAGAATTATGTGATCTGATTTCGGGCAAGAAGGTGGTGATATGTTAATGGTACTACGTACTCGTTTTCGTTACCCATACCACACTCAAACGTATAGAGGAGAACTTACAGCGAAATGGACGCCTATCGCCCGTTAACGTTCAATTTTTGGGTAGCGAAGGAATATTACTCCAAGCGCCCTGCCCTCATTGGAGAGAAAATTAAAAGACAACTTTCATTATTATTATTATTAATTATTATCATTATTATTGCTATTTTTATTATTAGTAATACTATTAGTAGGAGTAGGTTTTGAAAACAGGCCCGTATAGAAAGTAATGAAGTTTCAATCAATCTTCCATGGCCCCCACGGGATGCAAAGGGCCGTAATAAATTCTCTCCACCAGTACTTATCCTGAGCCATCTCCTCCAATTCGTCATCCCAACTATCTTCTGCCTCTCTCTCTTCATCATCTTTATCCATGTTTCCTTCTGTCTACCTCTTACCTTTCTTTCAGTTGCATCTCACTTTAGGGCATGCGTCTGTAACTATGCCTAATCCATTTCCATCGCGACAATCTCCCATACTCGTCTACTGGTTGTACTTTCATAATTTCTCTAACTCTCACTAACTCTCACTATTCTTCTCAACGTTTTATTTTTAATAGCCAAAAATTTATTATTATCATTATTATTATCATTGGTGAAGTGATAATGTGAGTAAACAAAGTTACACAGTGAATAATGGAGAATAATGAGGAGCCTATGAACCTGGAAGATGCGCAACTCTCATAAACTCTTTCTTCTACAATGTATTAAGTCATGTCAATTGTTTTGATAATAGAATGAAGCGATGCATTCGAGGAAAGACGGAAATCAAGGGGAGACAAACGTTTGTTTGGTCTCTAGAAACCTCGTAAGGATTTAGTATTTAAGCCTGGTGATATTCATTTCTACACCATTACAAAATCATTGTTTGTTATTTACACAGTGTTTATTTTAATATAGTCTAGTAGTACGCTGTCTTGAGTACGGCGACTTATGCCCAATTAAGCAGTCGCCATATGGGCTCCTATTATTTAAGTTACTAAGAACGAAAAGGGACCTTGGAACCTGTGCTATGATACTCTGTAAGTTCCTCCCCCCAATCAAAGTTGGTTGACGGTGGAATGTATGTAGTAATAGCAATATATTTATCCCAGGTGTAGCTGCACTGCAAATGTCTGAAGGGAGGAATTTATAGTGAATCGAAGAACTGTGACAACCTCATGCCAGGTGTAAATTGTGCATCCGTTTGGCTAGCCCCAATCCGGTTGGGGTGGGGCTGCCAAACCTTTATACTAGGAATGATCTCGTGTAAACAGACATTTAACATGTAATGAGAGGAGACAAGACTCCACAGCTCCTCCCAGTTGCCCATTGCCCTCAATTACATTGAAGGAATTTGCCTTCCATGCTTAGCTTGGATATAAGGAGTATTCCTTGAGGTATAACGCAGGAAGCTTCTGACCATCAAAGGCACTATCGCCTCGCAGCACTTATTGGGGAAGGTTGGGCTTGCCATGTGAGTCTTTATCTTTCTGTCTGGTCCATGCTTGGTTGGGAGTGGGGACTCTGAAGCTACTCTAGTGCTTTCCTCCCTTGCACGACACCTATACGAGTCCCTGAAGACTCTTACAACCACCTTCAGTGGGTTTGCCTCCTGTGAATGGTGGAGGCACATGACCATTTTGCCTAATGGGAAAGAGTAATATGAGGGGAGTGTGGTTGCCATGGTTTTAGCCAAGGCTGGGTGTGAACCCTTTTTTCCACCAGATATACTAGGGAGAAGCTGTAAATACCTGAATAGTCCTTAATGGGTGGGGAAGCGACTGTACGCTTAGGCCTGGAGGGACCAGGAGAAGCGGGCGCCTTTTTGAGAATTGATGCATAAAACATCACCAAGTCCTTAGCCTCAAGAAAGGAGAGTTGGTTCAAGATACGAGCTACATTGCTTCAAGGAAGCAGGGTGCACATGGCCAAAATTTACACACTTGGCACTACACAATATGGATTTATTATGCAATATCTTTCAGCGGATTTGGAGTTGACCCAAGCCAAAGTTCACCCATTTGAAAGCAGTGGCTCAGGAAGACTCGTGAGGAGAGGAGAGACCTTCTTTTCCAGCTGGTGTTCCATTGTCAGCCATGAACTTCCCTATTTTGGAAGATATCACTGAAACTTGTTTGTTCAGCCTCGTTGGCCCAACCATAGGTAGAGAGGAGTGGGTAAGGAAAAGGAAGAACAATATCGGTTTTTCTCCTTCCACATGGCTTTTGAGATGGATGATTCTACTGACACTTCATCAAGTGACCAAACATAAAGGGTCTTTCAATAAGGTCCCTCGATTTTTAAATATAAATAAAATAAGTTGTGTGTGATATATTCACTCAATTTATTTTAAATTTGAAAGTACATTTTATGGCATTAAGTGTGGTATATGACGTCGTTCAAATGTCCGCCGCGTCTTCGCTTGGTGGAACGTATTCGGGAGGCCCAATTTTAGATGACTTTGTCGCATAAATCTGGCTAAATTTGTTGGATGGTGTTCGTTATGTTGACTTTAAGGACATCAACTGTTTACGGATTATTCGCGTAGACCGAGGATTTAAGGTAGCTCCAAAGAAAGTAGTCTAATGGCGTTAAATCGCATGATTTCGGTGGCCAGTTGGCGTCGCCGCCGCGCGAGATGACCCTACCCTGAAATCGCTGGTACAAAATGTCTATCGAGGCATGCGCAATGTGGCACGTAGCGCCGTCCTGATGTAACCACATATCTTAAGTCTCCATATCAGGCATATAATCCAGTTGAGGCCACAAGAAGTTGTTTATCATCGATCTGTAGGTCTCTCCGTTGACGGTTATGGAAATCCCATCTTCGTTCTCAAAAAAAATAAGGACCGATGATTCCGTTAGACAAAAATCCGCACCAAACAGTGATTTTTTGGGGATGCAATTGGTGCTGGTGTATCTCATGTGGATTGTTTAGGTTCCAAATTCGACAATTTTGCTTGTTCACAAATCCATTCATCCAAAAATGGGACTCGTCGCTGAAGATGATTTTTTGGGGAAATTTGGGGCAACTTCCAGCTACTCTAGAGCTCAATTAGCGAACACACAGCGTTGTCTATGGTCGTTTACCTTAAGTTCCTGGGTAAGTTTGATTTTGTACTGGTGCAGACCCAAGTCCCTACGCATAATTCGCCAAACTGAAGTCGCAGAAAGGCCAAGTTCTTGTGAACGACGAGAAATTGACTGCCTCGGATATTCCCGTACACTCTCATTTACGGCAGCAATGTTTTTAGCAGACCTTGCGTTTTGGTGACGTACGGGTGTTGGCTGATTGTTAACTGATCCATTTGCTTCGAATTTGGCCACCAAGCGTCAAACAGTGGACTCACCAGGACGATTGTGGCGAGGATAGAAATCACGTAATGCGCGGAACGTTTGTCGAACGGCTCACTGATTTTGATAATAACATTGGATGATTTACACATGCTGTTTAACACTATATCCTTCTTATTGTGACTTGCCAAGTACTATTGAACAGTACACAGTGAGGTTGTCAGATGTCGCTTCAACAATATGGCCACTATTGCCTGACAAAGCTCGAGCGTCCTTGTTGAAAGACCCTATATATTGGCACCATCTGAGCTCCTTTTGACATCTTTCTCAATAACTATTTATATAAAATAATTTAGGGGGGTTGCAGTCAAGTGAGTTGGGGGAAAAAGTCTGAGACCTAGTGGTGCAGGACATTGTTGAACAACCCAGCCTGTCTTTCTTGCTTGGGGTGCAGGACTAGTCCTCCTGGAAAATACAAAGCAGTCCCACAGCTACTTGGTCCATCCAAGGCTTGACTACAGCGTGCAGCACCTCATTGTAACTGTTTGCATTGACGTGGAGGCACCGTGAGAAGATGTAAAGAGCCATAATGTTTAGCTCACTCAATATCATGCCCAGAAGCATCAAAGATGTGTTTTCAGGCAGCCAGCGATCATTCTGCTGGTTTATCGCCCTCTCCCACACAAAATCTTGCTCAAAGAATAAACGAAGGAGGCTGTTGCTATTCTGCTTTATTTCAATGATGAGCTTTTTTAGCCTGTATGAGAAGCTGGTACTTCTTTATCCATATGAGTAGTAGCCCAGGTCCTAGGACACTGCTCTGTGGATGGTTGCCTTGCTCTCACACATCTTTTTGACAAGTTTGCCCATGGACTGTCCATATTTCTCGAGAGCTTCTGCTTGACACTGACAACGAATTTGATTTTTGGCGATAGAGAAACAAACATTTTTAGGTCAAGTAACCTACATAGGTGCACTTTCAAATTATATCGATTTACCTGGAAAGGGCTGTAGATTTCATAATTTTTACAAATAAAAATATCAATTAACCTGAGTTTTTAGTAATAAATTTGATTAAAGGGATCATAATTATCAGTTCTAACCTGAATCATCAGAAAAATTCTTAGCAAGTTATATATACAAGACTTCAATCAGTTTCAAGAAGAAATAACTCCCTTGACTCATTAATACTGGTATATATAATAATATAGAAATATTAAAATTAAAACTATATAAAACTATCAGGTTGGAGCAAAAGTAATGTCTAATTTTAGGGTATACACCAAATTTTTAACTTCAGCATTCTTAGGGCATGCATCAGCTCAGAACCTTTACAAAGGTTATTAAAAGCCCAAGGGCTGAAGAGTATAGATCAAAAGTTCCTCAGATTTCTATGGATGGACCTTATGTCAACTGGAAGTTGATTGAGTACCTACAAAGAAACTTAAATAAAAATCTAAGTGATTAATTAATATTGGATCCTGTGGATTGTATATCATAAATGAAGCCTTTAAAGAAGGTTTTAAGAAATTATCTTGGAATATCTCTTCAATTATGAGAGCAGCCTATAATATTTTTTAAAAATAGCCCAGCAAGAAGAGCAGGCTTCCGAGAAGTCTCTTAAGGAGACAAATCTCCTCAACATTTCGCAGGAATAAGGTGTCTGGAGAACAGAAATGGAGCTTTGCATTTAATTTCCCTTCCCTCTCATTTAAATAAAATACATTGAATGTGTGAAACAAAAAGTCTATAAATACTCTGATGGGAAAGGTTTTTTAATTATTTGAAGTAATTTAATCTCTTTTTCTGTAATTCAAGCAGCCTGGAATTATTTGTAGCAATATCATATAATTTTGAACTATTTTTAACAGAATTCCAAATAAATATGCCTCTTTTTCTAATCTAAATTTGCTTTTATCTATATAAAAACAACAGGTCCAAGCTTTACATTTCAAGCTTGCCAGCCTCACATCCCCTGCGACAGAGGTGCCTGCTGCCTTTCAGGATTTTCCTTTTTAGGAAAAGGCTAAGAGAAGGAAACTCTGATCTTAAAACCTCCTGCTGCCTTGCAAGCTTTTCCGTTTTAGGAAAAGGCTAGGAGAAGGAAACTCTGATCGTAAAATCTCCTGCTGCCTTGCAGGCTTTTTCTTTTTAGGAAAAGGCTAGGAGAAGAAAACTGATCGTAAAACCTAGCCTTTATAGGCAAGGCTAGGCCCTCAGCCAAGACCTGGGGTGGGTGTCAGCAAGGGCGGGCGGCCCATGAAAATTTGTCACTGCTACCTATTTGGCGGCTCGATGGGGGCATTGTGAGTGGGCCCCCTAGTCATAATATGTATGGTTGGAGCTGGGTTCCTGGGACTCGAGTGTGTCAGAGGGTACAGGGTACGTGGTATTTCAGGATGCCACTTCCCCCCAATAGTTGGAGGCCTGAACCTAGGAGTAGCGCCCTAGGAGGCTGCCCTGCCAGTGGGTGAAAAGTGGCTGGATAGTTAAAGTGCCATGTGTGCGCATGGGCAGGTCCTGTAGTTGTCCCGGCGCGGGGTGCTCCGAGGCCACTGATACATCCGCGGGTTAAGGCTTGTGGGAATGGGACTCAGTCTCCTGGCTTTGGCTATGTGCATGTGACGGGGGTGCGTCACCTGTCCTTCCCTCCACTTATATTTAACCATGATTAGACCTGAACTAGAAAGATGTAAACTTGGATCAAAATCACCTAATTAACAAGAACAAAAAATGAGGATAAGAATTGGTAGTTGGAATGTGGGTAGTTTGAAGGGTAGAGGGATGCACTCCACATAGGCTTGGACGTTGCGGTCAAGGATTAGTTTTGGGACGAGTTGATCGAGTTGTTGGTGGCAAGGCAGAGAGTGAGAGATGGTGATCTTTGAAGGAGACCTGAATGGACATGTGGGAGTGGAGGTCCTGGGGTTTGAAGGAATGGAGAGAGGTTGTGGAATTGGCACTAAAAATGTCACAGAAGGGTAGGGAATAACTCTATCCTGCGTAATGGATGTGGTTTGTGAGTTCATGAAAGATATAGTGGTTTCAGGGTTAGGCTGCAAAATGAAGGAGAGTTTCAGTGCACTTTGTGTAGAGGAGATCAAGTGGAGGAGATGAGACAGGAAAGAATTGTATTTGATGGTGTGTCGCTTGAATGCGTAGAATAGTTCTGCTATCTGGGAGATATGATCAGTGCAATGGGAAGTGCTGGGGTGATTTCCGTGGCAAGGGTTAGAAGTGGTTGGAAAAAGTTCAGAGAGCTGTTTTCTCTCTTGAAACTGAGGGGTTTTGCCCTCCGAGCTAAGGGACGGCTGTGTGCGTACGAAGTGCAATGTTGTACTGCAGCGAAACTCGGGCTGTGAAGGAAGACGATATCCAGAGGCTTAAGCGTACTGAGATGAGAATGGTGAGGTGGATGTGCAGAGCATCTCTGAATTTGAGGCTTGGAGTTGCAAACTGTAAATTAAGGGATAGATTGTTGATAGAATGCATTAGTGTGGCACTGAAAAAAGGCAGACTGAGGTGGTTTGGTCATGTGGAGAGGATGGAGGATAATAATTGTGTGAAGGGTGTTAGAGATTTGGAGGTTGGGGGTGTAGCTGCCAAAGGGAGACCGAAGAAAACGTGGAATGAGGTCATACAGAGGGACCTCAGAGATATGAGTTTGAATAGAGAAACAGCCAAAGATCGAGCAGCAGGAAAAGCCGCCATTAGGCAAATAAGGCCAACACATGCAAGTATGTATGAAGCCTTAAAAAATGATGATGATGATGACTTTCATAAATAGTATCGCTCATTTGCGCGTGTTTTGAGGGTCGTGAGATTGGGCAGTGTAATTATAGTTAGAAGTGTAGGTGTGGTTTTACATAAATTTTACATTAAGTTCTGCGGAAAAACGGGGAAAAATAAAATTAATTTCCGGTTTAACCGTCGCTAGAGAAGGAAGGACTCAAGATCAGGTGTTTCGAGTCTAGCTAAGGGGGACCAAGATTAAAAGATACAAAGAGAACGATTGAAAAAAGGGAAGGTCAGAGAGAGTAATTGAGAGATAGAGAGACAAACATGAGAGAGAGAGTGTGTCCGATTAAAAGACAAGAAGAGAGAGAGGAGACTAAGAGTGGGGAGAGAAGGGAGATAAGGTGAGAGAGGGAGAGAAGAGATAGGGAGAGGGAGGGAGGGAGAGAAGAGATGGGGAGAGGGAGGGAGGGAGAGAAGAGTTGGGGAAAGGGAGGGATAGAGGAGATGGGGACAGGGGAGTAGGAGGGAGAAGGGGAGAGAGAAAAGGGAGGAGGGGAGATAATAACAGGGAGAGCTTTGATAGATAGTGAGAGTTAGAGATAGTGAAAGAGAATGAGACAGAGCAAGAGATAGGAGAGTAAGAGAGGATGAGAGTGAGAGAGACAAAGCGAGAGAGGAAGAGGGAAAGAAAATGACCCCGCCCATTAGCAGACGCCAGTAATGCCCGGTTGAGAAAGGCCGGGTAACCCTTCTCCGACTCTCAACCTGCGGTATTCGATGTCACTTCCCGAGAAACGATAAAAATGGCCTCGCTGACGTGCCCGGCCTCCTAAAACCCCGCAGACTCCCCACCAAATGCCACCAAAACCCATCAACACCCATCAACTCCCAGCAGAACAGGAGCGAGACCCCACCTAAAAGTAATCTTTCCCACGTTTCTTGTTCTTTCACATCCTCCCCCACACACTCATCCCCATCGTGGCGAAAACTTGAGTGCAGGAGTCAGGTAAGTGCTCAGTGTATCTGCATGTGTAGAAAGAAATTACTTAAAATGCATCAGTGTGTAAATGTGTGTATAAATATTAGATTGTAAGTGTGTGTATGTGGTTAAATGGCGAAAAATATGCAGATACAAGTTAAAGTTGTGTAGATAGGATTCTGTCGTTGCGATTTTTATTTGTGTGAGGAGTATATACATGTTTATTTGTGTGTAAGAGAGCATCGAAAAATGTGGTTATTCTGTCTTCCATGAGAAAGAAGTGATTTAGACGTGTGTATGCATGTGTGTGCCTGAGAGGTTAAATGTCTTCTCTCCCCTTCTGAATGAGGGGACGCCAAGAAGGGGTTAAAAAGTGTCGAAAGTCTCTCACTCGGAGATCCGTCAAGTTCAGCTGTTGTGGACATGTCTCTTTCCGGCGATGAGAAACGATGGAGATGGGGTATGCGCGATAGGAGGAGGGGTTGGGAAAGGAGGTGGGCTAACCGAACGAGTTAACGTTTGAAGTTCGTTAAAATCACTTGATTTAGGTGTAATCATGAAAAATTACTATAGAACTACAGACTACCAAAGAACTTCAAATCCATTCAAAGGCGAACCCCTTGCGCTAAAGAATAACAACAGAACTCAAATTAATCTATGCGAGAACATGTTCTAATTTAGCACAAATAAAAAGTTAAATTCATGTCCCGCACCCAGTAACTTACGTCACGAAATATTGGTAAGCATTTATTTTAACGTGTAACATTGATGTAAACTATTCTCACTTTATTAAAGTACTATTACAAACCAAAACGCCATAATAAAGGTTATGAAAAATCTCGCAGGCAAACTTGTTGCTAGTGGTTTAAAGTAATATAGTGAAGACCAATAAAAACTGGGCAACCTCATAAAGAATATACAATTTAAAATGTTTAATGTAAAATTTTTAAAGTAATTTATTGACAGCTAAGCAGCCAGTAACTTAGTGTATTTTTACAGCAATAATGCAAGCTACAGTATCTTTCACATATCATATTACAGTTACACTGTATAAAAAGTATATTAACATTCCTGTTACTGTATTTTTCTATGATGTGTTACTGTAAATATTCCATGTGCACACTATTAAAATACACTAACCTGCATGTATGTTCAGGTAATTTTTCTACAATGGATTACTTTAGTTTCTATACTAATGTATTTTATTAAAAAATAATAGCGTGCTTTGCTACTGTAAAAAATTCAGTAACTTACTGGCTGCAAGTAAATTCCTGTAAAAATTACAGTACATGTAGGGTCCGGTGAGGTTGCAAGGTGGTCTCACGGCAATTTCAAGTTTTTGACTTAATTTTACAATCAGTTATGTTACCAGTGGCTCAAAATGTGTTCAGGGATGGTCAACGGGTGTTGATGGAGGGATCATTGCGCCTCCAGGCAGGATCAATGGGTGATTAACAAGGGGAGAGTAGGTGTTCAACGAGTATGAATAGGTGCACTGGAAGGGCTGAACAGGTGCTGAAGGAGGTCTAAATGAGTGTTCAAGGGAATGTCTCAAAATGAATGCTCAGCTATAAATGTGTTAAAATTATATAATCGCAGATTAATGCAGTTGGGGACTATCGGGCGTGGATGGCATGCAATCCTCCAAATGTCGACTGCAGCATTGTTTCTAATGATACTCTTGACAGCCCCTTGTGGATAACCAGGGTAAATGCGAAAATATATAAAATACATGCTTTAAAAATACCCAGATACTTGCGTGGAAAATTATTGCCAATGCGCCATGCAGTAAAATCAACCATTACTTGAGAACTAAAGGAAAACCTATCATAAACTTCACAAAAGAAATCCCAGACTGCTAAAAGATAGATATATGTAAACTATTACAAAACAGAGAACGAAACAAGAATTACAAATCTCATTAAAACAACGGAAAACTGGATCCAAATACATAAACACATTCAACCACAAAATTTTAAGAACCTAATGAAAATAGACCACTGCACTTAGACCCCGTTCTCACACAAGAGTCACTGATTACTCGCACCAACAAAATAGCATCAGCAAAACAACATTGCAACATACCTATAAAACTACTTAAACATGAGCTTCCTGACCAAACCTAGACAAAAAAGAGAGGTATGGGAACAGAAAAAAACAAACGCTTAACCAAAGACCAAGTATCTTTAATTCACACAAGAAAATTTTCTTTATGCATACAACCTTTAAAAACACATTTCATAATGATATATCAAACATTCACTGGCACAAAAACCTTCCCGTTCCTCTGAAAACACAATTAAACACTGCACTACCTTCCTCCTCAGATACTTAAGCAAGGAACCGCCTCCCCAATCAGACAACTCAGATTAATCGCTAAAGATGATGCTCATAGTAATTTTAGCCCGACTTAAATCATTATTATTATTATCATAAATTGAAACCCAACTGGCAAAATCAGATGTCTATAGACAACAAGGCTCTAACAATGAATGCTATTTGCTATGCAAAATAAAAAAAATACATAAAACAAGATAAATTACCGTACATAAAAAGATGATAGTAAAAAACAAGATATCATCTATTCATCCAAAAGGAATTAGAGCCAAGTGTGAACCACTAGACCTCAACCAATTCAACACCCCAAACTAGGAAGTTTATTCTAAAGACTTGCTATGGCAGAGAAAAAACACCGAGAGTATTAATTAGTTATATCTTATGTTTGATAAAGCAATACTATTAGTAGCAGCAGTTTGCCTAGTGTTACAGTCAAGATGAGACAAGTCAGATTCGATGTGTGATAGAGAAAGTTATATACCTTATACAACGTACATAGAGAAATATTAAATAGACGATACAATAAATCTATTTTTAAATTGGGAATGAGAAACTTGATAGCAGAGGTTTCTCGCTAGGAGTTTCTGATGTTAATGCAGAAGACCAGACCGGTGCTCAATACTCTAAACAAGGAAGAATAAAAGAAGTGAGCAGTTTAATAGACTTTCGGAGAATATCAATTTTATTTGTGACATAACCGAGGCAACCGAGGTAAGTTAATTATCAAAAGTTTCACCAACAATTTTGAGTAGTTACAAGTAGTTAACACAGCTTTATCAACATATAAATTTACATGCTGTTGATAAGTGTTCATGGACCTACTCATGATCATACTTTTAGTTTAGGGGCGATTTAACTTCATATACCATGGCTTACATAAGTCATTATTATATGTAGGATCTTTATTTCGATACTCAGCAACGGAAAATCTCTAATTTAGAGATAGTATAGTGGAAACCAATGTGACATCCTCAACATATGCAACAAGCTGTTTGTCTAAGCCTAGCTACATGTTACTCGTATAAATAATAAAAAGCAATGGTCCCAGGACAAAACCCTGGGACACCAGAGATGACATTTCTAATATTACCAAGTTTTCAGTCAACCACCACTATTTGAGCTCTACTAGTTAAGTACTTTATTAAAATATTAAAAGAAGAGGTCACTTAAACCTAATAGGTTCAACTTATGAATGAGGCTTGAATGATTTACCTTATCACTACTGCATTAAATTCTAAATCAACCATACGAGCTTCACTACCAAAAAGAAGAGCTTCACTGAAGGTTTGAAGAGATGGTCACAGGTGCAACACTAATACCCCAACTCTTGCGGAACTAGAATTGTCAGTCAGGAAGCAGATCGTTGCTCCCATCCAATTTACAAATATTTTAAACATAAACCTCTCAAATATCTTTGACTAAATGAAGTAATGGAAATTGGGCGATAATCCGAACCTCAAAAAGGATGCAAAACTATCATCTCTAACTACAGTAATTTACGCAATAAAATAGATATTATAGGAGATAAAGCATATGCACTCTTCGTTAAAATAAAGAGAAAATACCATTGAGGTACATACCAACGTAGTTATCCGATTCATGAAGTGCTTGACATTATGATACATTAAATGCAAATTATCTTAATTTTAAATCAGAAGGGCATGTTGTTGGTAAATATATCTTTCTTGCCCTGTTTCTTGTCAAATATGTCAGGTTACAGGTTAGTCTCCTCATATGGACAATTTTTGATAGAACCATCAAATTTGAGCAGAGTTAGCATCATACTCGAATCAACAACAAAAAGGTCAGACTTCAAACAAGCCCAACACTTATGATGCTGGTGGGTAGAAGAAAGAGTTTCTTTAAAATACAATTATTATATTCCCTTTGCTTCGTCATAAGCAGAATAAACCTCTATTCTTAATCTAGTAAAACTTCCTTAACAAATACTAGACTTTTTATGCGCCATTTTCTCAATTATAATAACTAAATGATAATTGAAACTAGAAACCACATCTCATTTATATATATTTATGCGGTTAGGTAAGAGCAATAGTAAGAATTTCTTAATCCGTTGGAAAGGCCTCCTAAAGTTCTTCCAACATCTTCAGGAGAGCCACTCTTACGGCTGGCAGACATCCATTTCTCTAATAAGAGAAATTTCAAGAAGCCTTCTGTAGGAGTTAGCTTTTATTTAAACTGAAACTGAGAATGTGATTGTATTTCGCCGCTCTTTTCCTATTTATTTTTTTTAAATGAGCAATAACTGTCATGTTAATGCGGTTAAGTAAGGGTAATAAATAGTAAGAATTCCTTAATCCGCTAGAAAAGTCTCCTGGAGTTCTTTAACTCTCATCTGGGTTCTGGAGTGAGTTGAGGAACTTATTTTATGAACTTGTGTTGTGTTTAAATTCATGTAATTTGAATAATTATTCAAATAATTAAATTTTTGTAGGGTTATTAAAAAAATCATAATTTTTTAAAATAATAAACAAACCTGCATTTTTTCGCTGAATCCAAAATCGAGCTCTGGTTCTATTCCTGTAGGAAGTGAGTTTCAGTCTCTTGAGCTTTGCTATTCGATTAAAAGGGTAAAATAAAGAAATACTCGTATGTGGTAAAGACAAATCTGTGTAATTATAATCTATTTCTTAATATTTATTTGTAAAAATCGATGTTTGAATGTTTTCAATTCCAGAAAAGCATACAACCATTGTTGCTCTGCACCAAAGTGCACTGAAATGCAAGTAGTATGTTGCTTAGGGTAGTGCATTAATCAGCACCATCCTTAGATCATTAATGCCTTTAAAAAGACTGGTTATACTCTTATGAAGTAGCGTAATAGACGCACAAGAGCTTCAAATGAATGCCAAGGTCACCTATTAGTAATGTCGCAGTTCAAGGATCGGGTTGCATCCAGTGCTAAGCTTGCTCACGATTGGAAAGACGCAGGTGCGAATATTTCAGCTGTATGTTTTATCGGGATGGCACACCTTGTCACAAACGAAAACAAATGCTAAACCTCTTGGCTCAGAATAACATCGAACTTTTGGCATCTTGGCACAGGAATTTGCCATATTTTAACCCAATAGAGAATTTTTGGGCGATAATCAAATTAGCGGTTAATAAACAAAAGTCATCCAATTAGGCATAATACTAAAGTGATTAAAGTAATTTATTACTACAACAGTAAATGCTCATCTTCAAGTTATGGCACAACTATATTAAAACAAAATGAAACTTTGATTAGTTCTTTTAATCATCATCATCATCACTAACTCTATAATTTAAGAAGGGGATATTTTTTTGAGTATTTAAATAATAATTTCACCTTAGTTTGGTTTTGACTTATGTTTTTTATCAAAGTTATTTCTAATAATTCTTTTATAATATAAAAAAAAATGGTGAAGTTCAGAAATAAATATAAGTATCGAAATTTTGTGAATTTCTTAAAACCCAAAGAATTACAAATGGTGAAGTTCAGAAAATTTATTTTTATATACTTCTTCTATAACTATATTTTAGCAACATGATATTTTGAAAGTGGGAAAATTTAGTTTAAATTTCCTTTTTAAAATTATTATAATTGGCGAAGTTCAGGAAATTTATAAAAATTTAACCATGGCTGCTTTTTTTTTAGATTTTTAATTTTAACCTTAGTAGCGAAGCGCAAGCTTCTCCCCTGGCGAAACCATTGCCTGGTTTTCTTATATGAAAAAATATAGTAGTTCCAAAACTTTTGGCCATGACTGTCTCTCAATGCGCTAGATTCGCCATGAGTCAACGTTGGAAATATAAGGGGTGACTCAGATCGCTTGAGATCCAGACTGCGGAAGATTTTACCGTTGCTGTTTATTTGTTAAATACAAAATCAAAATTTTCATAAAATACAAATAAAAAAATATTTTCTATTTATATATTGCTCCTTCCCTTTAATTAAAAACATCACTGTTATAAAAAATGCAAGGTAGTATCTTTCTGGGATCAACTATAAAACATACCATTGGATGTTTTTGTTTATAATCTTCAAAGTTGTATGTCCGAGTAGCTTAAGGCCTTGAGGACGGGATGACATGTCCGGGGTTTTCACCACAGACCCTTCAAGGAGTATATATTGGCTTATTAGCGTGTATGATTGAGTGCAGTAATTATTTATAAAGATGGAGATTTCAAGTGTGAAGCAATTATGTACGTATTTCTAATATTCATTACTTCATTAGATGAGTGAACGCTAAAACATTTAATTAAAGAAAATCAGCTGATGATTTAAATTCTTTGTATTTTCTAAAACTGGAAAGAAACATTGTTAAGAAATAAACATTAAACTATTATTAAACGCAGCAACTCAACCAGACAAAGCGTGGCAAATTTCAGGGATAAAATCTTAACCTCAAAACTTCCAGAAAACTACGCGTTTTACAATAACTTACAGTAAAATGCAAAAATTAGACAGTAATATACTGCTCATTTTACAGCAATATTTCAAAGATTAGCGAATTCAAACTGCATCAGATGACTGGATATATTAGTTATATTACATTCATAGCGACACGAATAATATACTGTTAACTCTAGTGTTAGTTCGAGAACAGGCTATACATCTACATATATAAACGAGGAAGGCTGACAAAAAAGTCGTGTGCTCTCACTTATTCTGATTTATGACTTTACGACCTTCAAAACTTTTAATAATTCCTGGACTAACCTTAGGAGGACTTTGACAATTATATAATTCAAAAGAGAATGTAAACCAGCATAAGGGTTTCAGATTTCGTTAAAATCGGCCGAATAGTTATGATGTTATTGTCGAAACAAAATAATTCACATGCTAACCTTGTGAGGACTTTGGCATTTATATTATTCGAAAGTAAATGTAAAACAATATGAAGGTTTAAAATTTCGTTAGAATCGGCAGAATAGTTATGATGTTATTGCCAAAACAAAATAAATCACGGGCTAACCTTGGGAAGACCTTGGCAATTATATCATTCGAAAGAGAATGTCTACCAACATAAGGGTTTCAAATTTCGTTATAATCGGCCGAATAGTTATGATGTTATTGCAAAAAGAAATAATTCCCTGGCAATCCTGAGAGGACTTTGGAAATTATATCATTCGAAAGAGAATGAAAAAACAACAAGTTTCAAATTTTGTTAGAATCGGTTAAATAGTTACAATGTTTCTATAAAAATAAAAAAAGGCGAAACGGGGACCGACCGACCGACATACTGAGATGTTGAGTCGCCCGCGACTAGACACACACGCGACTAAAAATAAAATCATGCTTTTAATTGAATATTTTTATGTTAAGTTAAGGTCTACGGATACTCCTTTATCTAAGTGTACACTCAGGATTCATGTATATAGGTTTAATTTAAATGAACTCAAATTAATTTGCACTACCTACATAGAATCCCCAGTCAAAATAGAGGAAAGAATTGAAAAAAATCATCTTCCCACAGGATATCGCCTACAAGTGATGAAAATGAAATATATAAAGACAGGAAACGTTGAAATGAATATTAAAATTTCATTCATACTTTTCTGGAGAAAATCTTCCAATTGAACTTCATTTTGACTTTTCTCCTATCCACCTTGAGCAGCAGTCCTTAATTTATATTACTAAACTCTTTTGGGAATTTAAACACTTCACCCACTTAGCCAAGTAATCGTTTACTTACGAGTGATAGGTCTAAAAATCGGTCTTTCTCCGTACGATTTATTTCTAAGCTTAAAAATTAGTTGTCCTACTTTCCCCCGTTCTAATAGTACCACATCTTTATTCAGACAGGCCAAAATTGAACTACATACCCGAAATGAAGACGGAGAAGATATTCCCATAGAGCCGATATGATATCTTCCTACTTAAACAGGAAATTCTGGGCAATATATACCACCATCCTTTAACTTTCTTAGAAGTTTAGACACATTGTTTCGACACTTTGAAATATTCCGGTATTAAGACCACCACATCCATTCTATGCTAAGTAACACAGGAATTTCTACGTTCATTTCGTAATTCGATGCTGAATTTAGACCTCCTAAGGGGATAATCTTGATTTTAGCTATGTTAAAATTTAACTCATTTAATCTCTTTGTAGGTTCGCCATATCTCAATAAAAGTGTGCTTGATTTCATAGCTTCATGTCATCTGTAAATTTGGAGATTTTATTAAGTAAACCGTTATCAGGGGCATTTATGTATATTATGAATCAAATTTGGCTAGGTAAAAGTCTTTTAGTAATTTCGGCCCAGTCTGAATTTTCTTTGTTTGCGACCTTCCTTCCCTCTGTGAACGAATTATTGAAAGTAATTTTTTAGCCAATAAAGAAGTTTATTATCCTATTCCGTCTCCGTTACGGCTCTGTAACAACATTAAGACTTCTTAAAAGATAGACATCATTTTCTGAAAAAATTCCAATAGCTTAGTTATACACGAACGCCTTTGCCGAAATAAATGGTCTTTAATTAGATAATTTAAATCTAATTATCATTTTTTGAAGTTTACCAAAAAATGGAGTTCAATTAATAGGATAATATTTAGTAGAATCACTTTTCTATCCTTATTTTGAAGATTGGCGTGACATTAGTTCTTTTACACTGCTGGGATCATCCAGCCCATAATTGATTGGTTAAAGATCGTGCACAACTGTTTTATTAAATCGTTTTTTTTTTGCCTTTACGTGAGTGATGTAAAAAAAGAAGAAAAAAATGTTTGTGCGGGAGAAGAATATATGTGATTCTTTTCGGACCCACGGGGCCATTGGTTCACGGTGTTCAACCATTCACTCCAGGTTAACAATTAGTTAGACAAGGATGGACAAGCGAGTAGTTGGAAAACTTGACTCTATTCGTCGTGGATATTTTGTTTTAACTGAGCGAAACACACACAAAAAAATTAAAAGGTAATTATGTTAAATAAATTGAAGAAAAAAATGGCATTATGAAAGAGCGAGAAAAAATTCCCCACCTTATTCGAAAAAGTGTGATAATTCAGGGCAACCCCCAAAGCACGGGCTCCAACTTTCGATATGCCTCATTTCTGAATTTTCTGCAAGGATTGAATGAAACTTTGATGATAACTAGTTTATTGTGTTTAAAAACATCATATCAAAACATGCGAGACTTTGGACTTTTCCTTTCTTCTTTATTCTAGAGCACGTGTTCGAGATGACCTCTATTTACCTCTGCATTTCTTGAGGCGCAGCAGAAAGTTGTCCATGACGTCCTTATAAACCGACCAACTAATGGCTCTGATATCTCCCCTGATTGCTTCCCTGAGTTATGTGATGGTCGTGGGTCTCACTGCGTACACTCTTGTCTTTAAGTTTGAGGTGACCACTCAAAATCAGTCTTGAGACTGATCACACGGCAACCAAAGTTTTCTTTCAGCCAATCTTGTGACAAGTTTGAGGTGTGAGAGCTTGCTCCATCTTGCTGGAACCAGAAATTTTCCATAAGCGACGGCAATAGGGTCTGCAGATCCCTCTTGAGGACCTCAACATACCAACCTTGGTTACTGTCCCTGTCGCGCCAGATTCCTCGAAGAAGAATGGTCCGATGATGCCTCTGGCTGAGATTGCAGTCCATGCCGTGCACTTAGGGGACTGTAAGGGTTTTGGTGGCTACTTCATTTGGCCTGGAGGTCCGCTATAAGATATTTGGCTTCGAGTTTACCTTTCCTTTTCGCCTTTTAGATGGAAGTGAGCTTGATCTGAGGTCCAAAGGAGGTAAAGGAAAGTTGGGGGTCTCCGGAATCTTGTCCAGTATCTTGACTGCCATATCCTTTTTTTGCTCCTTGTCTGAGGCTGTAAGGGTCTGCTTTGTCTGTATGCTGTATGGATAGGCCTTTACATCCATTATAAGCACTCTCCTGTAAGTCTCACGGGATATACCGAGTGACTGACTTCGCTTGCACACAGAGCGTTTTGGACTCTGCTGAACTGACTCTCTCACGCTCTCGACGAGCTCAACTGTACGCTTTCTGAGGCGTCTTGAATGGCTTGGACGGTTGTTACTAGCTGTATTGCGGTTCTACTCTGTCCCATTGTTCTCGAAGTGATCTACCCAGTCGTGAATTCTGCTCTTAGAGTGGGCTTTTTAACATTCAAAATAATGCACGAAAGCGTCCTGCACTTTCTTGAACGAGCCTGTCTTGTTGTAATGTTTGACGCAGTATATCCTTTGTTGGAGCTCCTATTGAGATATAGTTGTGTTCACAAGCGTTGTTTCTGACATGTCCTGCAAAGTAATGGTAATTAGTGAATGAATGAAGGATGTATCACAAAAAGTGTGTCCAGGCCCGTTTTGGGGGGATCACCCTGTGATTCCCAACATATGGAAGATATAGATGAATCTACCCCAGATCCCATCCTTACTTGCCCCATCAGGGGTAGGAGAAGGCGATTAGATCCCCGATCGACCATTCCCTCACCCCCTACGCCCTCCTCTCTTAGGTCTCACCATGTTTGGTGGGCCGGAAAGAGAAGGAACAGTAGAGACCAAGAAGGGAGGATAAGAGGAGAATGATAAAAAAAAGTGTGAAAGGGAAAATAGTCGGAGAGAAGAAGTTGATCTTAGGTGAACCTCTTCTTTTAACTTAGGATAGAAAGATGGAATAAAATAGCTCCATTTTGTTTGGACCTATTTATTAACGTAGAATCCAAACCATGACACTACTTTATGTCGGCTTAGAGCATGTGTATAAATATGTTTGTTTTCATTTTCTTTTGGCCATTTTCTCCACTAGCTGGACAGTCGTCTACTTGATCTTTCATAACATTTCTCTATTGTTTGTGTGCAGTTTGTGACAGGATATTTAGTAACATGAGAGCAACCTGCATGTACTTTTAGATCATTAACACCGATATGCTTATATATTTAAGGGAATACAATTACTCTCTTCTCTGATAGTTTATTCTGATTGTATCTTTTGTCTAGTACGGCTACCTTTGGAATGGACACGAGAGAGTGTGGTAGTCCGTAGCTGCGTACTATTACTAATACAAATATTAAAATCACTCTAAGCTGTGTAATCCATTTTAAAATCTGCCTATTTAATCTTACCTTCTGAAATCTTGATAAAAATATTAATAATCGCTGCCATAAATCACATTATTGTTCCTGTATTATTTATGAATAAATAAATTTCATTTCTGGTTGTTATCCGCATTAGGCGACGCCACATTTAGATGGGTGGGTGACTTGACCGTAAGGTAAAATTGCATATTTAACAACCAACTAAGATTTATGGCTGCATTCATGTATTTATAATAGAAAAGATCGCTATGTAAGGAAAACCTTTGTTAGAATATAGAAAAATATTGAGAAAATGCGACAGAAAGTTAAGCGAAGAAACAAATAATCAAAATTGACAAAGAAAAACTACAAGCTCAAATTATTACACGTGAACTCCTTTCATTTTAAAAACCCGACACAAAAAAGGGTAAATATGATAACGAACCTTTTTGTCGTCAAGAATAAAGAACATCTGGAAGAGAGTCTTTGTTAATAAAGACGAATAACAAGGAATTTAGGAATAATCCGAGATGGGGGGGATGGAATAAGGTAACTGCTCCCTCTGATAACATTGGTTGAATGCATTGTGTTGTGCGTTTTATAATATTATTATGATCATCTTTATCATTATTATTAAAAATAGTAGTAGTAGGAAAAGACCAAAGGGGATAAATGAGTAAATATAACAGTTTGTTGAATAAGATCAAGAATAGCAAGGAAGGTCAGAACTAAAACTGACTGCGGGGTTTAAGAGACCATTATATTTCCTATCTATAGCAAAATTTTTGTTATCAAAAACAAATTCAACGTAACAATTAAAACCAGCCTTATTAGGATTCACCCTTAGTGGCTCATCTAACTTATAATATTTAAAAAAAAGTCTTTTAAAATAACAATGATCCCTATGAGCAACCTTTTTCTCTAAAATAAGCTAAATTTTACAGCGGAAAATACAAGATTAGAGACAAATTCACTCAGGTCATAGCTACTTACTCCTTACAAAGACCTTCAGTAATTAGAATCCTATGGGTGACAATAATGCCGTGTATCAAAGCAATAGAACGTCAGGTCTTGCGTTTGAGCAGTTAAGCTCTTCTTGTATTGAGTCGAAGCTACTATCCTAATATTGGTCAAATTTACTAAGTTCCCATTAACCATCAACCATTACTTACACTTGGCCGAACAAGCTTTAAACCTGATTGAAACTTACCCTAAACAAGATTGAAACCTGATTGAATCTTGCCCGTGAGTTTCGCCATGTGATACTTTGCTCTACACCACAATCTTTAGCACCTGCATCCCAGCTTAAAATATACCAATTTCACTAACTTCAGCCTGATATCTTTGCTCCTGTTCCTTTCGGAAGTTCTTCAAAGGCTGATGTCCAACTAGACTTTGGGGTTAATGGCCTCCTCAGGTATTGGTGGGTCCTTTCCGTCTCTCGAAAAGGCTACCATAGTAATGAATATGCACTCTTGAACCTCATTGACAGCTTTCGTCGAGTTGCATACGCTGTCTAGTTTTCAATTATATGTAGTGCCATATGTAGAATATGTAGAATATGGTCCGCTCCTCTTTCATACCAATCTATTTCTTTTTTGCATTCTTATACAACAATTCGGTCTTCTTCTTGCTTTATACATCTTCTGATAGAATACAAATCTACCTATCATTTACCCTACGTCCTTCACTGAATCTCTTGAACTCTCCTATCTCCTTACATCATTAAGGAATGGCTCTCGCAAAACCTTCTGAAACTATTACGATAAGTCGGTTTCTTTTAGTTCGTACACGCGTCTGAGATTGTTTTTTTCTTGAACCTCGCTGGCTCCCAAGTTTCCTTCTCTGTTTCCTTCAAAATCTTCTGTGTATCTCCTACCGCATTGATTATTATAGAAGTTTTCACACTGCCATCCCCGATTCCGTTGCATCCTGGCTTTGACTACTGCTACTTGTGGGAGGCGATGGCCAAGCGGTGATCGGAGCGCTTAATAAATCACAGCTGTGTTGATTAATATGTATTATCTAATGCCTAATCTGTGGATTAAGGTTAATCTCATTAATATGATAAGTAAAGGTTCAATTTTGGGCCGGGCTTGTATGTTGCTTCTAGTGAAGTATGTGTAAAATAATATGTTCGCTCGCGAAAAACGTACACGTCATATTTGTTTTTACTACTCCGAATGACTCCAAAAAACTGCCTACATTACAGCATTCTTCCAATCTCCAGACACTCTGCCATTTCAAATGCTTTGAAACACAACCACCAGACTCAATTTATAGCACAATTACCACCCATTTCTGGGTTGCTATCGACTAATCTTCAATTCCAACTGACTTCAATTTATTTAAAGATCTAGCACAGAACTAAACACCTATTACCTTCTTAACGCTTCTATACTTTTGACCTCATTATTCACAAGTACCCTGCCTTTCTTATCTTTAATGTTCTTACAACTATTTTTCTTCTGTTTTCCTGTTTTCCCACCTTTCTCATTTCCTTCGCGGATAACTAAGTTCTTATGGAAAGAACTCTTTTGTTAATACACATTATTAAGGAACTTATTGATGATACCTCGCATAAAATCTCTAATAACCATTCAAACTTAGCAAGGGTCAAAGTATCGGGATAAATGGTTTTCTTGTGTTGCATCAAGAAATTAATCCGAAAGTTTTGCTGTTGAAGATGTCTCTTGGCATTAAGAGACGTGGCTTTCCTGTTGATCTGCTGATATTGAAATTGATTTAAGGCGTTGTTTAAACTTTTCAATATCGTTTCTAGTAGGTATATTATGATTTTGTGACATTCTATAAGTTCGGTGACCGTTTGTTTCACTTATGGTTAGTATTGCTTTGATCTTAATCTTTTCCAAAATTTTGGTACGTGACCAATACCCTAAAAACAAATCCTAGCGAAACATAAGAGAGGGTTTCGTGTCTGGGACTTCAGATTTTCTTGCCCCTAATGATTTGTGTTTCTAAATTTGGCACCATTTTCATATCTCTAAATATTTTGCTACTCAGTACGATAAGAAAAAATAGATCAATATACATCTTTTCAACATGTATAGTCAAAACTATTTGCCAATGCTAGGTGAACAAAATGACGAGCCTAACTAGGTACAGGGTAGATTTCGAGTTTAAACACACCCACACACTCATGAGAACATTCAAACACGTGCACATATACATGAACTTGCACCTCTAGTTTAACCCCCTCTCCTTACTTGTGTGTCACCAAAAAGTTTCCAGCTCCCCATCTACCCCACCTCCCCCACCTGGGTCAGTGATTAGTTTTCAAGGTAATCAGAGTCTACAAACAAACACACACACTTAATGGATTTCGACAAAATGTCCTCTCTTCCCCACCCCTCATCTAGGTGTTTTAAATATTCAGGTATTGTCTCGTTTCATTCCACATTTAGTAAATACTGGAAAATAATTATGAGTGTTTAATGAGGCTATGACATGGTTATCGCTATTCATACATTTTAGTGACCTTTTTTTTCGAGCAATGGCTAATGCCGTTTGCGACACATTTGACATTAGTAAATATCGGAAGATTAATCAAAAGATTATAATGCCTAGGTCATTTAACATATCTGGCATCTACAGTTTTTTTCCAGTGGAATTACTTGAAAAATAATATGGCGTGCTCAATAAGGAAAGGAAATAAACACTGATTTTCCACAAACACGCACACACAAATATGAGCATACACACCTATTACCTTTTCTAATGGACCCGGCCTCCCTCCCTCCCCCGATTGGTTTGTCGTCAAAATGTTCCCAGCCCACCCCTCCATCGGTAGAGATATAAAAACTCATTGGGAACCTTCCTTATTTATCATTATAATTCGTAGCTGTGCTGGGAAGAAGATTTTTTTCCCCTCTTTGTTCAGCTGATCGAACTTAAAGTTTTTAAGTAAACATAAGAATATGAAGCAATTAACAGAAGATGAATGGAGTTCATGTGTCGAGATTTACGATTTTCTCCAACATTTCACCCTTAGCATATAATATATACAATTTAGTAGATATGCTACAAAATTACATATTTTCCAACTAATGACACTGGTTTACAGAGAAATTATTAGGCAAGCCCAAAAATAGTTGTTCTAGCCTGTCGTGTTATGACCAGGTGTACGCTGTTATACGCACACTGGTTTACTGGCCGACCGAAATTAAGGCTCCACCTGGGGACGGCTTTAAGAGTGCTTCAAATACACAGTTGCTAGGCCAAGGAATATTTAAACACAGCTGCAAAAATATACTTTAATAAGACTAAAGATTATATACACATATAGGGCAAGTTAAATTGCAATGCAATCAAATATTGACGGTTGATGGCTAAGATGATTAACACTATCAATTAAGTTTGAACCGAGGGATTATTAATTAAGAAATTACCTTACAATTATGAAAGTTCCAGAGCAAAGGGGATCCTTGAGATTCGACGGGGTAAAATGTCGAAATGACCATACTATAGCTAATGCCTTAAGTTCAATGATGGCTTAAGCCTTCTCGCGGACCGAGAGCTTTCTGCTCGCATACGAAACAGGATATCCACTTCCATCGTTTTCATACTGCATGAGAGAACTACCTATACCATCACGAGAGGCATCAATACAAATCCCAAACTTTCTGTTCGGATTCAGAAGTCTCAAAATAGGAGCAAAGATCAGTTTCTCTTTCAGTTGGTTAAAGCTAGACACCGCGGGGGGATTCCAACTGACAGGATCAGGTCCCGTTTTCTTTAACATATCATTAAGGGGTGACGCTATAGTGGCGAAATTAGGAACAAAGCGCGTGTAAAATGAAGTATAACAAAGAAATGACCGCAGCTGCTTCTTGGTCCGGGAAAGCGGCACTTCAGCTATGGCTTTAACTTTGTCTTCTTGGGGGACAATCTGGTTTTTTTTTATCTTAAAACCAAGATATTTAATCATATCATATGCGAAATGACACTTCGACGGGCCTATCGTGAGTCCGTGTGCGCGCAAACGGATTAACAAAGCGCGAAGGGACTGTATGTGATGGTTCCAAGTACGGGTGGCAACAAACACGTTGTAAAAATAAAAGGTTAAACTAAATAGGCCATCTACAACTTTACGCATCATTCGATTGTAGTTTCGACACGCAGTTACCAAACTAAAGGGAAGACGGGTAAACTGCATTAAGCCTTTCTCTGTAGAAAAGCTGTAAAACGCTTAGAAGATTAGGAAAGCGGAATCTGATGGTAGGCCTTACAAAGATCAATTTCGACGATGAATTTTGCACCTTCCAAAAGATGTAGGCTTTGATCAATCAAAGGTATGGGCTTGCTGAAGAACTGGGGGACTGAATTTAATTTGCAAAAATCGACGCACATCCTAAATGATTGATCGGCCTTTCTGACCATCACAATTGAGCACAAAAGTCAGATGAGGAAGGCTCGACGATCCCTAACTTGAGCAAATTTTCTACTTCGGCGTTAAACGCGGGTGTAAATGAACGGGTATAGGGTAAGGCTTAGCTCTTACTGTTTCTTGCGTTTTTAAAACAATCTCATGAGTGAATTGGATTGAACAACTTGGGGTTTCGGAGACTACGACCGAGAATTCACTTAGTAGGCTCGCCAATTGAGCCTTCTCGATGGGTCGGAGACGGGGGGTTAAAATCGAGCTCGGGGGCTAAGTCGGATTGGGGAACGTCGAAGACGGCAAATGGTATTCGTCGTCTGCTTCCACGCAGACCTTTTGAACTAGGCAAAGTGGTTCGACCGGGTAAGTTGCCTCTAAGAGGAGTTCTTTGTTTAAAGCGATCACATTATTAACGCACGCGCGTCGGTGGTACCTTTTTAACAGATTGACATGGTACACTTTATTACCTGAGGGGGTAGGGATTAAGTAGTCGACCAGGCCTAGGGGTTCTACTACTGAAAAAGGTTCTTTCCACTGAGATAGGAGCTTATTAGACTCATAGGGCAACAGAAGTAGTACTTCGTCGCCTGCTTCGAATTTCCGTGCTTTGGATTTGATGTCAAAATACGTTCTGTATTTTGTCAAATTCACCTCAGAACTCTTGAAGGCGAGGTCTGCATAATTTTATAGGCGAGTACGCAAATCCAACACAGAAGCGTAGGAGGACTTAATCTCCTCATCAAGCTAAGGGTCTGACCATAATTCTGTTAGGATGTTCATCGGCCCGCGGACGTTTCGCCGGTACAATAGCTAAAACGGGGAAAATCGAAGCGTTCGGTGTGGGATTTCTCTACACGCATATAAAGATACGGGGAGGTAGCGGTGTCATTATCGCGGTTGGGCGTGGCACAATTTCTTGAGAACTGATTTGAGAGTCCAGCTTAATTTCTCATACATCTCATTTGAGGCGGGGTGAGAAGGGGTTGAGAGAAGGGCTTTGACCAGCAGGAGCTTTCCTACATACTCCATCAATTCTGAAATGAATTTACGGCCTCTGCCTGATAAGATCTCCTTTAGGATTCCTACTCGGGGAAAAAATAGAAATCAACGCCTCTGCACACGAAATACTATCAATGTTTTTTAAGGGGAACGCATCCGGGAAACGAGTGGCACAATCTACGAGGGTCAAAATATAGGAATGTCCCTCACTAGACGGGGGACGGAGTGGGCCAATAAAATCATTGCGACCCTAAAGAAGGGTTCAGACACCATTGGGGTCTTCGGACAGATGTCACAGGACTTTCAAATGTCGGATATTTCTTTGGCAGCGCCTGGCCCCCCAAAATATTTGAAGAGACGCTGGGCCGTCTTATTAAGACTGAACTGCCGAGCCATTAAGCCGTTGTGAGCCATCTGCAGAACTTGACGTACATACATCCTGGGTACACACAAGGTAGTGACCGGAGCGTTAACTGGTCCTACAAAAGATCGATGTAGCAACTAATCTACTTCTATGTAGTCAATACTTCTATTCCTTCGAACACTTTCGGGCTCCTTTTTTCTGGCCTTATCCCACAAGGGTTGCAAAGAAGGGCAATTCTTTTTAGCTTCAGCAAACTGATCATTGCTGGATAACTCGACGTCCGGGGTTGATGAGGACGTTAAAGGTACCGGGGTAACGTTATCTTTTGCAGCTTGGGCCCTGGTGATCACTGGTTTCGCGATGGGACTTTGGGAGAGTTGCGCGCTCTGTCCGATAAAAAAAACAAAACTTTATCTGTGCGGCGATTACATTGGCCCATCCTGTGAAATACTGACACTGTATGTAGCATTTCGCCACATGAAACTTAGTGGCACGACCTAAAAAGTTCTGAACGATTGCAAGTCTCTTATGCTGGGGACTGAGTGGAGGCTACAGCTTGTCCGAGATTACTAAGCACATGCAACCTGTGTCTCTTACAAGGATTGACACTCGGCACCCATTTATCGTGCCGTTCTCAAACTTGAGCCCACCGGGGGAGCTGTTATTGAACAGGAAATTTGCTTGCTGTTTTGAGTGAGAGGGAGAAGGTGGCGACTGCGATGACGAGGCAGAAGAGTTAGGGAAAGAAAAGAGGTTACCTGGTGAACATGTTGATTAGGGGTGATCCTTAGCTTCAAGCTATGGGCGCAGTTATAACTAAGATGACCAGGGATGCCACACGTAAAGCATACGATGAGTTTACGCGGGTTATCAGACGGCGCCGAAGGGAATGTTGGAGGCTCTACCTCTTTTTGTTCATGCTGAGGATAAGGCTTTGGTTTATGGGGCTCCTGTCTCTTCCCGAAGCTACCATTATTCTTAGCATGAAACTTATTAGACCGAAACTTATGTTTGGGATACGGGGGATGACTCTTCTTGATCTTCTTAGGAAACAGGTTGTGGTTGGAAGCGTGGAGGTCGGCTTCCTCTACACACTCTTTAAACGAAGAAGCTCTTCTATCTGTTACGAACTCCTTCATTTCTCAGGTAAGGGTAGCCATGAATTGATCCCTTAAAATAAAGTCGACTAATCACTCATAGTCCTTAGTCTCTTATGAGGAGTCCAGCCAAAACTGTAAATTGCGGCGAAGGGTAAACCCAAATTGCTTAAACGTTTGTTCCGGCTGTTCCTAGCCGAACGGAATCTAACCCGATAAAACTCCGGATTCATATTAATAGCAGAGAGGAGCTCTGCTTTTAGGGTTGCTTCTGAGAGCAGTGAAATAAAGATTTCACGCAGAAGAGTGTTTAAGAGGGGAAATAGACAAGCAACTCCATCTGATTCTAAATCCCAATTGGTAACTTCGAATTTTTTTCAAAGTGGGTCAGATAAGAACAAAAATCTTCTCCATCTTGATACGCGGGGAGTTTTAACGAGGATGCTTGTAGCTGATGGTTACGTGATTCCACAGAAGTCATTTCGACATGATTACGGCTTAATTCTCTCTCGTGCTCTCGTATTTATTCTCTCTCTTCGGCTTTTCTTTGTCTTTCTTCTGCGTCTCTCCGTGCTAGTTCTTTCCTTTCTGCACGTTTGTTTCGTTCTTCCTCTTGAACATAAGCGATTAAATCCTTTCCTGATAGTCCTAGGATCTGTCCTTGCTTATGAAAACGATTGAACGAAGACATCCTGAATATGCTGAGTTCGTCTTTCGGCACACGAGAAAGCTTACCAGAACAAGTGAGGCTCTTCCTAACAAATCTAACCAACTTATAATTAATAATTAACCCCAAAATTCTTCACTAAAGGTTCCAATTAATTATGCACACCAAAAAAAGAAAATAACTAGCGAGGGAACCTGACTCAGGACTAGGTCTTCTGGTAACTTTTCCACAGCAAAACCAAAATTTGGCTGCTATTCTTGCCGTTTAATTAGTGGTATCTTGACCCACGTAAATATGCTCAACTAATAAAATATATAATTGCCTATTAAAAAAAATTGTCCTATTATTTTAGCTTGAATATTCTGGACACTTACAACTGTATAGAGTGGAAATAATGATCTTTAAGGAAATAGAAAAAGATCAGGTAAGGTGGAATCTTTTACAATCCCAAAGACCTGACGGCAGTTTTATATATATTTATATATATATATATATATATATATATATATATATATATATATATATATATATGTATGTATGTAGGCCAGGGTTATATGCACACTAGACTACTGGCCGACCGAAATTAAGGCTCCACCTGGGGATGGCTTTAAGAGTGCTTTAAATACACAGTTCATGGCTAAGATGATTGACACTATCAATTAAGTTTGAACTAAGGGATATTTATTAAGAAATCATCTTAAAATTATGCAATTTCTAGAGTAAAGGGCGTCCTCGATGTTCGACGCGGTAAAGGTGGGAGTAGCGTGACGAAGCGGGGGTTAAATCCCTTTTGCCTTGATGTGCAGCGAGTCGGATCAGGGAGGTAAGTTCGACCTTGAACTTGTAGGCATCTCACGAGAGGCAACGGAGGATGCTTCGAGGAGGGCTTTTCTGATCCTTAAAATCCGAAGACGTGGTGAGAAGGGTTGAAGCGCGCCTAAAACTATCTCCACAAACAACACTGAGTGACGACTAGCTCTTCCTTGGCTCCTCAAGAATCACTTAATTCTTCTATAGACGAGCATGTAGTCGAATCCCTCTCGACTAACGAAGACGTTACGGCTAACATACTGGACGGCGTCTTCAAACACAATCTACCTGCGAACTCCGAAGTTTCGAATATATACTCCGAAATTATCTAGATGGAGAGATAGATTCATCGCCAACAGACTTCCTTAATTGCCTTGGGTCGCGATAAGGGTCCATAGGGAAAAGTTGCGATTCCCCCTAAATGGTCTTTCTATTGTTCTAATTTTCGCAGTATATCGGGCAGACGAATTTAGAACTATCAACAGCGAACTGGGAAAGTCAGGGGGGGAAAGGGGGTTCCTTTTCTCTCTCCTCATTCTTCCACCTAGCCTTATTTTGGGGTACTAATTTCAGATACGAAACCAATTTTTACTCATCGCCTCTAGCTTTTGAGGTATACATGTATTAGAAATTTTAGGCATCGTGCTCTTTAAAACACTTACGCGACCAATGTGACAATACATTCCAGCACTTTTTAAAAAAATACCTGTTGCCTGTCTTAAGCTTAAATTAATGTATATTTTATCTCAATGGTAGTTCTAACGTATTAGCATATTATTGAATATCTGGCAACTCTCTATTACTCCTCAGTTGTTTTTGATAACCAGTGAAGTGAACATGTGCTAAAAGGTCAGTATTTGTTTTATTATTCTTTTGATAACTAATTGTTTAATTAGTTCTTGGGTATATTATAAAATATATATCTTATATATTAGAAAATATATGTCTTGCACTAACTATATTTATGCTTTCTACTCAATATAATATATCTACATGGCTAGATTCAAGCAAACGGGCTGCCGAAAATTTCCTCTAACTAAACTTTAATATTTTAAAAACTTTTATAATATTATTTGGAATAAAAAAATATTCTGGTAGTGAAAGGGTTAATCATGTTACACAACAATTTTATATGTAGGAAACATGTCTATATTATGATTTTGCAACCTTATGTATTTTTTAACCATATATATGATGAATGTTTATTTTGTTTTCTATATTTTTTTAGTTGATACATATATCTTCAATGGCCTTAGACACTTAAAAACACCGAGGATGCATCAACAAGGCAAATTCATTATGTTACGTTTGTGGGAATTTCACGACAGTTACACAACGCTGAACTCTTACTTCACCGCTGAGAAATGCTTATTTTCATTATTTTGACTGTAAATTGGAGATCAGGACAAATCCTGGGCCCCACACATATGTTGTAAACCCTGTTACAATGGACTAATTGCATGGTTTAATGGCAAGAAAAAAGCCTTCAACTTGGCTGTCCCGATGGTGTGGAGAGAGCCAAAAGGCTATGCAGATGATAATTTTTGTTTGACAAAAAAAATGGTTTCAATATGTAGAGGTCTAAATATCTCCATGCATTAGTACGTGTATAAATACACCGACACAGTTGCGTGTCCCCCCAAACCCTTATTCCAAATTCGCCTTTTCGCATCGAATCCCCTTCACCCATTTTCGCGCCTATGAGACTACCAAATTCGCGGCCGGCCACACAGGAAAATATCTGCCTCAAAAGACACCTGCCAGCAAACGAATGCCCGAGTTTCTTTACGCCGTCATAAACCTGCAGCTTGAGACGAGGAAAGCTCGGATGGCACCAAGGTGTGAATGCTTGGCATGTCCTGCCAGCAGACGAAAAGTCTTTTCGCGCGACGATAAGAATTTTATGAGAATCCGGTGCTCTCTCTCTCGATTTTAGCTCTTGAGGAAAATAAAAGGGAAAATTCTCCCTGGAGTCGGACAGAAGATCTTGGACCTACGTTGTGTGTGGAGCTAGTCCCACAAAGGAAACAGTTCGCCCGTTGCAGGGAAGAAACTTCGGGGAATTTGTTGTTGCCGACACGGTACTTGTAGGTGCTAAACTTCTCACAGACCTTCTCACCCCTCCTTAAGAGTCAGAGGTTACACAGGACCTCCCTCTGCGGATTACCATAGACGCAGCTAGGTAATCATTTTTGGCTACCCACTCCAGGTGCCAATAATCGGAACGGACACTTCGAGGAGAAGAATTCCGATCTGAGTCACAGTTTGAATAGCCTTCGCGATCCGGCCTACCATCATTATATCAGGACACCGGTCTAGGATTACCCCCACATTCAGTAACCTCAGAAGACCAGGCTAAGTGCGAACATCGTCAGAAGAAGAAGACATTCACCGTCATTCTCCAAATACTTACGAACTCGGAGGCATCGTTAAAGTGAATTATTACCTCCCCTAACTTCACCAGTTTAATTGTTAACTAGAATTTCCATCCCGAGCTCATAACCTCGAGTATTACAAGTTATTAATTGAGTACTTAATTCCGTGATATTATTCAATTCATTCTGTCGGGTGCAATTAAGACACAAGCATCCTAGTAAGTAGACTTCAAGTGTAATCCCCACGACATTATATAGACTTACCAATTCAGTGCGAAGATTAACCCTATTTATACATATATATGCTATTTCATATTTCCAATTTTTGTATATTAAAGATTATTTTTGAATTTGATAAGCAATCCACTCGGCTCAATTCTCGATATTACATAAGTCCACCCATGACTGGCTTTTGCTGAGTGAAAACACACTCAGGGGATCATTATCTTAATTTTTATCAAAAGGGAAGCACCGGGATTATTCTTATTCCCCTGAAGTGGCTACGGTAGGTGTATTGGCTACACTTCACCCCCACTTTACCTTGGTGCGGAATTAAAATATATGCCAAGGAAGTGGGACTGGGATTACCCACTCACTAACCCTCGACACAATGCTTCTTCTAGAAAACGATAAAATATGCCAACCTTTCCTCAGCTAGGAGACCGGTTTCCCACTCAGAAGATCTTCCTGTCCCTACACTTCCAGCAAATAAAGATCTTCTTCCTTCATTTAATGAATAAATGCCTTCAGGGGAATATTCTTCCAATTCAATCACTTTTGAAGACAATGTCTCGGTTAATTCAGGAGCATGTAGCAATGAGCCCCACTGGGTCACGCAGGAAGACCTGAATGACCTTGCCCGTGATTTGTATCTATCTAAGCAGCAGGCAGAGCTCCTGGCATCCCCGCTTAAGCAATGGAACCTGGTCAAGGCAGATGTAATGATCACCAGTTTCAGGACACGGAACAAGGACTTCACTTCATTCTTTGACATGGAAAACAGGTTGTGCTACTGCAAAAATGTCTCTGGCATATTCATTTTCCTTGGTTTCTCACACAATTCTTTAGATTGGCGTCTTTTCAGAGACCCTTCCAAGCGAAGTCTGAAGGCTGTGCTCCTGCACAATGGGAATAAATATCTCAGCGTTCCCATTGCCCGCTCAGTCCATCTGAAGGAATCGTATGACAATATGGAGCTCTTTTTGGAAGCTGTCAAGTACAACCAGTACTAGTGGAGTCTCTGCCGGGACCTCAAGGCCATTGGGCTCCTTATAGGTATGCAAGCGGGCTTCACAAAGTACTGTTGCTTTCTCTGTCTCTGGGACAGTCGGGTTGTGTCCAAGCACTATAAACAGAAAAACTGGGGGTCTAGGAGCACTTGCGTGCTTGCTGAACACAGTGTCCAAGAAAATCTTACGGTGGACATGAACACGGTGCTTCTTTCTCCTCTTCATATCAAGCTTGGTCTAATGAAGAATTTCATGAAGACTATGGACAAAAATGGCGCTGCCTTCCAACACTTGTGTACTCTATTCCCAGCTCTGAGTTCTGATAAGCTCAAGGAGAGCATCTTTGTCGAACCTCAGATCCGAGAGGTGTTGAAGGATAGTGAATTTGAGGAGCTTCTTACCTTAAAGAAACTGAGAGTTTGGGAAGCATTTAAGTAAGTCTATCATGGCTTCCTTGGTAACAGAAGGGTACTAGACTACCAAGAGTGTATTGAGAAGTTATTACAGTCTTATGAGGATATGGGATGACGAATGTCACTCAAAATTCACTTTCTCCACTCCCACCTCAACTTCTTCCCTCCTAACCTCGGGGCAGTGAGTGATGAGCATGGAGAAAGGTTCCATTAAGACATTTCTAAGATGGAGAGCAACTACCAAGGCAAGTAGAACCCCAGCATGATGGGGAACTTCTGCTGGATGCTCTTGCGTGACATCCCGGATGCAAAGTACACAAGATCGTCCAAAAAGTCTCACTTCTAACTGTCTGCTGTACTATGATTTGTGTGTATTATATTATCCAAGTAATTTAGTTCCATTAATTTCCTGTATCTATGCTGTTTTTTCCTCTAATATACCTTTGTAACAGATAAAATAAACACATTATTTTTTTAATTTATATGTAGTATAATAAAAATGAGGTATGTAAAAGCAAAAAAACTAGAGGTGATAGAGCAAAGCTGTTCCGAAATTTGAATTCACTACAACAAAATTACTAAAAACCATCTATTCTCATCCTTACCTCCGAGCAAAAAGATTTTTGGGTAAACCAGTGTAATTAATATACATTGAGTGGACAATATCACTTTTCTTTACATTCTCTTACAAGTATTCCATACAACGATTTCTTGTTTCTTTGATCATTATAAGAATCAAATTCCTCAATAAAAGCTCGATATGATTTACCGATTTTCATCTGCTGAATGAAATACACATAAAACAAGCCGCAAGAGTCTGAAAAGTAGCTCTGAATGGATTGAAAATAATAATTTTATTCATTTTTACTAAGTTTTTATGAATATAAACATCATTCTGGAACCCTAGAAATAGGCTATCAAAATAATGCACAAAATATTGGTCCACGCAAAACTACCAACTGGGACCTAGTTCGATGGCTGCTGTCCAGATTAATCAGATAAGCTCCTGACTGTATTGAAGGTAGACATAGCTGACACTCTCTCGTAAAAGACCCATTGAAAAGTCATTTTGTAGTTTTATTTCGATACAATAGTTCTTCTATTTCTATTGCATTCATTTTATTAAGAATAAACTAGTACGTTTCTAGACTTATCTATTTCAATAACAGTCTGAACTTCTGCCTATCTATCGAGGAAAACCGGGTCTATTAATGGAAATCTAAACTATAAATGCATTAATAATGTGCCCTGTTGTATATGATTGAGCATTCTCCAAGACAAGTAGTACTCTTGTTCTGATTCAGTTTAATACAATAAATATTTTTACTTTTTAAAAACTGTTCATACGTAAGATCAATACTCTGTCCACTTCTAATGCAACCTATTATGTTATATAACGAGTAAAAAGCCCTTGAAACAACTGGATCTGCATCATCCGAATGTCCTAATTCAAATGCTCTTTGAACTTCATTCCTGTTTTTATAGAGAGTAATGCGATTCACATTATTAGGTTTAAATTCAAAAGGTGATACATCATAGCTACCAGAAAAGGCCGAATGGTCAACCATACTAATCACCATCCGAGTAGGTATTCTCCCTATGAATATATTATCCACACTCTTCATTGATATTCCACTCACAATTGTAAAATTTTGCATACAAACTTGTGTTATAGGTTACTTAACGTTTGATGTAAGCAACCTATTTTCCATCTTCAGATGAGTTGATGCTGAAAGAGGAACTTTTGTCACGTAATGAAAACTCTCTAATAATTCTATTTTAGCTTTTCAACCGGTCTTGCTTCTAAATAGTGTAAATGAATGTGGTACTCTGGATAACTTTATCTTTAGTGAGACTCCATTCATCAACATCTTATGATGCGTGAATAAATCGGCGTGTAGTTTTCCATATACATCAATTTGTTTTTTCCTGGATTCGCTATATTTTTTTCTATACTTTCTTTATTAGAGTAATTTCCTACAGTGGAAAGAAATGTAGATTTTTCTTTTTCAGTATAGTTCAACAAGGCCTCTAAATATACACGATAGGGGTAGTTATTTCCAATGGAATTTACAGATGTTTCATCTAAATAAATATCAACATTGCTGAACAATGTGTGAAGAATATTATTTTCCAGAAAAATATTTTTCCCATCTTTAAGTTGGCTTCCGTTTGCCTTCACACTTCATGCTTTAATATAAAGATAAACCTCACTCGGGTTATACAATACTGTCCACTATCAGATATAAAATATTTAACCTGGGTGAGATCTGATGAGGTATTGCTAAGTGGAGAGTAAGACTTATAATTGCTATCAACGATGGAAGCTTAGGTCGGTGGAACGGTAAACAAATCGAGTTCTGTCTTCGAACACTTATAACTTGTTGGATGGGAAGGTTCATTTTTACACGTGTATGATTTACAGCTGATGATAACTTCATGAGAACATCTATAAAATATTTGCTTGTTTATATTATGATAAAAAACATCCCCATCATCTTCGTCACCTATTTTCAACTTTTTTTCTATTCTTAAACTTTTTATTCATCCATTTTCGCTTATTTATTACACCAATTTTTCCGGATTTTCTCTCATTATCCCTCTCAGATTTTAACTTTCTTCTAATATATTGTCTAGTATCTTTAGCAATATAATTTTTCACCCTTCCCAGCTGATCTTTCAAAGCTTGCTTTGTGGCCTTTCAATACACAATATACTGAACGGTATCGATACCGGTGGAAATGGCCTTCTTTACTAGAAAGAGAGCACAACTCTTGATAAGTTCCAAGACCATGTAAAAGCACAAGGTTCAAACGAGATTTGGCAGCTAGATCAAACTGTGATCTGCAAATTTGACAAGTTTTGAATATGGCGTACGCTATATACCCTTTGTAATTGAACATTTTGTCGTCAAACCAATCAGAAGGGGTTAGGTGGTAGGGGAAAGCATGGTCCATTAGAAAAGGTCGACGAAGATGATCTAAGAAAACAACCGTAGATAAACATTCTGGGCTAAATTTATAGTCTAATCCACACACATCTTCGGTTGCAAAATATTTACTAAGTCTGGGTGTGATACTGTGTGGATGGAGGACATTTTTATGACAAACCAGTGAGTGTGTGTGCAGACTCTTATTCCCTCGAAAAAAAAATCACTGACTTAGGGGGAGGGGGACAGGTCTGGGAACATTTTGGCGACAAACCAGTAAGAGGGTGAGGGTGTAGACTCGAGGTGCAAGATCATGTGTGTGTGTGCGTGTTTGAATGTGCTCATGAGTGTGTGCGTGTATGTAGACTCGGACCTTACCCTTCAATCCTAATGCTGTTTGTTACCTTGGTCGATAAATTTAGACTATAATTTTGCTGAGATTTCTAAAAAAAACTGTTTCACCATTAAGCTTTGACGAAAATGAACCGTATTGATCATGTGGTAACTCCATTATCTTAGTCAATAGACTTATATTACATGTTGCCCTTGGTTAGTACATAATTAACTATTAAGCGTCGATTGCAATGACGAACATAAACTATGAGATCATCCAATTATTTGGGACAACATGTAGAATATATGTTGACCTAGATAAATGCAAATTTGTCTATTGAGTTAATTGAAAGGAGCTATTGTAAAAACATAGGTATTACCATTATCTTGGTAGGACCGCGTAGATTTTATATTTTCCTAGATTAATATCAAATTGTTTGAATATTTGTCTGGTTGATGAACAGGACCAGCACAAAAATGGTGGTGTTTGCATTGTCAATGTTAACTCATGTAGATTACACGTTGCCCTATATTAATACTACGGGTGAATATATAAAGGCAACAATATATTCCCGAGAAGAAAGTTGAATACATTTAAATATCTACTGTAATTTACTATGAGAGATAATGTAAGTTTTGCGATAAATAGGAAGAATTACATGAATTAAAATATCCATTGTGTCATATTAAATTTGCTTAGACTTCTTAATGATTGTGTATAGTTTATTTGGAATTTAACATTAAATTGATTTTCCTGATCAATCCAGTCATATTTCTTGTAAGATTTTCCAACAAAGTTTTATCCGGATCAATTCTCTTTGAACATTTTTTCCAACTTAAATTTCCCCTCAACATCCACAAAATACTGTTGAACTCAGTTAAATGGAGAACTTATTTTGACTTAAGTAACGTCTATAAGATTTATTAGTATGAGTTTAATTGCAAATCAAAGTCATAGATTGGTAATATAATTAACTATAATTCCTATGTTTTCGAAAGTTCTTTTACCCCAGCTGAGGATTTATTTTCCAATGGGATTTAAAAAATAAAAAGTAGAAGACATTAATATTTTGGTTGATTAAAAAATTCCAAATATTTTAATTTTACCATAGTGGAAACAGCAATCGATATAAAATGACTTACCCACTCACATACCTAGTATGAAACACACACTTTGCTCATTGATTCGATAACTCAAGTATTTCTTCATTACCACCCTTTTGAAATATCCTCTTTCCTTATCTCTTTCCTTCTCAAGTCTTTGAGCCTCTCATGACAATTCTAAACTAATAAATCGTGAACCTGTTTATCTAATACGTCTCGACATAAGCTTAATTAATCTCAAGCCCAAATTTATGAGCCAATTAGAAAATAGCAGTGAAACCGTCCTGCCAACATGAGGCAAAATAATACTAAGCGGTCCGCCGCTCTTGGTCACTTTATATCATTTCGTATCAACGACGCTTTCAGGCTCTTTGGCTCTGCTTCCATTCGGGGAGCCGCATTTGAAGACGACTTACAGAACGAGGATTGTGTTTGGATGGGTGGAAAGGGGGCTTATATGGGGATGTGTAGATTGGTGAAGTAGTAGTGGGTGGCCGTGGAGATACATATACACAGGCGAAGATGAATACATTCACTTTCCAAAAGAGCATACATCTTGAAGTCAATAAGTACATCAACATCATTTTTATACATATATATGGTGCATGCGAGCGCAAAGAGACACGTACATACACCTCCATGATGCAAAAACACATAGGCTGCTATTAATTCCAATAAAAATAACCGCATATACAAACCTGCCTACAGGCACACTCCATACAGGAATACACACATTTAAGTGGGCATATATCCACCCGCACTCCCAAAGGAACAGCCACAAATTACTCTCGTTATGTATGTTAACATAGACCATCACTTAGAAAAAGGTGCGAGCGCTCACAATAATGGCTATATATAAAATCATCTACTTAACAGGATTGTTAATTAACTTAGCTAAATACAACCAATAGTAGAATAGACATTGCATATATCAAAGATAAGCTGGTATTTACTAGAAAAATTACAAATATGTCATAGTAAACATAACATTACGTGTACCTAACAGAGGTTGTTCACCAAAGTTCCATCAGATATGCAGATAAACACCCTTATTTGGGCGTCTTAAAACCCCTATTTTCGCTTTTTTTACCATCTAGGTTACAGGAAGCTGACTATTTGCAAGCTCAGTTCGTTATTCATTTTTCATTTATTTTATATCCTCTATACTCTATACTTACTATTATTTCGTTATCACTCTACCTATTAGCCTTTTATTTGGGACTTTTGCCTCTATTTATCTCTTACTCTATGGATCTACATATTTATTTCTAGATTTGTTCTATCTTTGTATGTATGTATCCTACGCGCTCTCTGAGAAATTGGGTCATGAAGTGAAATATCTACCATCAAACTATCTCTCTATTATATATATATATATATAAATGATAGAAAATAATAATAATATATGCTCCACAAGGTAAAACTAAGAAGTTGTGTAGCATTGCTGAACAACATTAAGTTTAGTTCATAGAATCAGAATATTGTTTGTAAAAAAAAAATCAAATGTCTTACTTTATTTAGGAAAACACTCTTTTACATCGGTAACTCTGGGTACCTTTGCTAGTATATTTATATATATATATATATATATATATATATATATATATATATATATATATATATATATATATATATATATATACAGGGGATAGACAAAATAATTGGAACACATGTTAAATTCAATGAATATTCATTTAATACGGAGTTGGTCCTCCGTTTGCTTTCTAAACAGCGTCGATGCGTCTTGTAATTGATTCATACAGCTTACTAACTTCATTAAGAGGAATATGGAGCCATCCTCCTTGCTATACCTGGTCCCTCTGATTCACACACGATGGTGGAGGGTAAGTACTTCTAACTTGTCGCTCCAAAACTGAGCTAGTGAGATGTTGATTCAACTCTGCAGTCAATTTAGGGGCAGTTGTCAGGGGATTTTTCATCACAATGCGTTTCATCACTGGTTGCTCTGTTTCAGCGAGCTTCGAAGTCCTGTTCTGGTGAAGGAAGCTCCTGCAATTCAAGCTCCAACAATTTTCCCTTTTCAAACTCAGTGAGGTCACGCATCTTAGCATTTATACCACGATCCGAAAAAGAAATACAAATAATCATTATGATCATAAATAAAACTATGTATCTACAACAATTATTTTGTTCAACCACCTTGTGTATATATATATATATATATATATATATATATATATATATATGTGGTGTGTTGTGTGTATGAAAAGAATAACGTACAAGGCATTTTTACTCTCATGTTTTATTAACGCCTGCGATAAGATATTACACATAAAGCTGTGTTTCAACTATATACACTCAAATCACTATTGAAAGGGTACATATAGACAGCTACACAAAAAAATAAACATGAAAAAGCAACATATCATGTCGTTGAATTCAGTCCATCAAGCCAAAAATACAATATTATTCACTCTGTTCACTTGAATAGTAATTAGTCAACCGATAAGATGCGACTCGCAAATTGAATTCCTTGAAATTTCACATTTATCTTATTTTAAAGAAATAATTAGAAGTTTTTTCGCGGTTTTGAGTATTAGAAATAACACTAGAAGCCTCGAGAAGTCATTGGTAACCGAGGATTGAATGAGATCCGGATAGGAAATTGGTGATACGTGCACTATATTGGACAAGGTAGTTGTGTGTTTAGGGACACGCATGTATGTACGTAGCAATATTGGTATCAATATATTTTATTATTTGTATTTGTATTTTTATTATTTACATGGTCAAATTTAAGCCTAGAGAAGGATAGACATGGAGACAAGAGAAATTAAATAGGGAAAGGGAGAGAAACATGATCGAATATCATAAATTACGCAAACAAACCCTTTACCTTCCCCAAATTATGGTGCGGACATTTCCTGTGTACATATACACCCGTAAGTATCTATGTGCGCAATTGAGTCCATAAAGACCGAATTAAATATGAATCTGAATGTCTGGATGAATTCGAGAATGCGTTTGCGACCAGGAAAAGGAAGGGTGAGAGAGGGAGTAATGAGTGAATGGGCGGGTGAGTGATGGAGTAGTGAGTGAATGAATGATTAGGTGATGAATGAGTGATAACAATGTGAATGAGTTTGACAAATGCCTTTATCTCATTTTCGTGTCCAAAAATGCCCCTGTTTTATCACATTGACCGAAATGGAGCTCCTGGCGTGGGATGACAGCCACTTCCATGCTAGCGCCCGGGTTGACGCCTCGATCCCACTGGCCAAAGGTCTCGGGTTCGAGTCCTAAGGTTCATCATTGTTCATAGAGCAAACAATACTACTTTCTACTTGGTTACTCCTGGAGCTGTTTTATGTTATTACCCTGAGGTTTTTGGGGAATCGATAACCCGGTAGTGCCAGTTCTATCCATACTATTCAATTATACCACCAAGTTGTTGTTATGGCAACCTCGCCTCAGATGGCAGCTACACGGTTACGTGCTTCCCATGCCCAAATACGCAGAGGTGGATCTGCCTTCGTTTCGGAGAGTTGCGCTCCCTCCCGATTTTCTCTCTCCCAATTAGTCTTATCTTAAGAAGACTTGGTCTATCTACCTCATGCATTTTCACTTTCACTACTTCACCACTTTGTCATACTTTGAGGTAAATTTCGATGACCAGCTTTTCTTTTCTGCTCTGTAAGAGGTTCGAATCTAATTGTTTTAATTATTATTAATAATAAGGAGGAGGAGGAAGAGGAGAAGGGGGAGGAGGAGGAGGAGGAAGAAGAAGAAAAGGAGGAGGAGGAAGAGGAGGAGAAATTTCTCTAAACCCCAAATTTAATTCTATCATTTTCTTAAGATCACTCTGATGTTACATTAAATTATTATATTCTTAATTATTTTTTTCTAAAATTAATAAAAGTGGAAATAGTTATAATAATACTATTAACGGCAATCGAAAAATTGGCAAATAATGACAGGAAAAAAGAAACAATATCTATATTATACAAAAGTATTATTGATACTAAATAATAATAAAAATAATTAAAACAAGTTGAGTTAAATTTTATTGCCAATGCCTGATAGCAGATAACAAGTGAGTCAATATATACTTAATAATAATATAATAATAATAGGTATTTATAATGCGCCCTTCAGGGCTGTTAGCCCTCTCGGAGCGCTCAATTATAATCGAAATAGAGAAAATGGTAGGCTACTAAATGTTCATCAAAGAATTGCGTCTCGTATCAGAATGTAAATAGGTACGAGATTCTCAATGGTTTTGAACCTTTTTTTTATATTCTTTGCCCTCGTTCATCTTTGTTTATCTACCTGTCGGCCTTTAAGGTTTTATTTCCGCTATCTTTTTATACTAGGATTTTTTAGTTTTTTTTTCACTTTTCACTCATTCTTAAGTCTGTTTCTTATTTTTTATTTGATGTATATGAGTAAATTTGGTGCAAGATTCCTCGTGTTCTTGAAACTATTGGCTGTTTCCTTTCCCTGCCTATTTGGCTGTCCGTCTGTCTATCTATACCTGGTTGTATATCTATTACTCTCCATCCAACTTTATTTTTTCTTGTTTCTGAATGTATTTGGTACAAAATTTGTGTGTTCTTAAAACTATAGTTGGTTTTGTCATCTCTCTCTCTGTCTGTCTCTGTCTCTCTCTCCGACCACCCGTGACTCTGTCCCTACTCCATAAAGGGAAATGAGGAAGACTTGTCACAGGCAACGTCCATACCGAACGCTTATCTCTCTCCCGTACGGCATCCTTTGTTCCCCTTTGCTCAAATGTTCGGATCGAAATAAAACTTAATGGACTCCCCAAATCTCCCCCTAACAAGTCCATAAGGTGATGATTGTCTCGGTCACTGATCGTGGTAGATTACTCACCTATGCCATACCATTTTGCTTCTTTTTCTTCTTTTTATTATTATTAGTAGATGACATTCAACAGGGACCTGAGCTTTTGTCTATATCCTTTCTCTTCCTGTTAATCTGAATGACAGTTTCTATCTTTGTTGCTCCCTAACGCTCATATACAAACATGTGTAAACAGAACTATACCAACCCCATTTGTGTGTACTCCCTCCCCCCTTCCACCAGTAACCTGATTCCCGGTCGGTTGACGGAAATCAAAGCGTAAAATTGCCGTCTTTTCCTTCTCGGCCGTCCCGTCATTCTCGAAGCTTAGGTCCAAAAGTCTTGAGTGCCAAGGAAAACTCTCAAATGCACACCCAGATTCACCAAACCACGTCCTAAGGTAATCATCTCCGTAACGCACACAAGTACTCTAAAAGCACATCCATTAGTCTTCCAACACACACACACAAGTTAGTATAAATCCAATATTCCCGTAGTAAGTATATACATATGTCGGGCACTATCGGATCATGAATGCGAAGGACTGTCCTGGCAAATTTTACATCCCAATATGCTAGGGGTGGGGAGGGGAAAGGGGATGCATTTAATACTACTAATTATACTTACTATTATTACAAGAGTACCTGTGCTGTCAAAAATCACGATCAAATTTAAGTTTAATAATAATAATCTTCGTGTATAGAAATTAAGCATTCACAGGCACCCGATTATAGGGGAATAACAAAAGTGCTTATATCAGTATATAGCCCCCATACACATACAACTGTACGTACATGCGAGTACGTATCTATAATTTTTTTTTATTGACATAATAAACAAAAACTAACGAGAGCAGATCTACTAGAATTTTTTCAAAAAGAGCATGAAAGTTGTGAAATTAGGGGAAGTGAGATGTGGGGAAAGAACATAGCCTTAGTTTAATATTTGGTGGGCTAGGATGAGTAGGGCACACAACTCTCCTAGAACTGAAAGGCGAGCAATGTGTGATGAAACCTCCTGTAGAAATAAATCAAACTCATACTAAAAAAAAAATTTACAAACATACACGAAAATATACTAATATTTACTATGAACGTACACTAAACAGTCGAATTATTAATAAACGTTCACTAAATGTACACTAAAATTATAAGTAGTCAGCCAACATGCAAAAATATTATTATAAACGTTAAATAAAAGTACGTTAAATAAATAAATATGTTTTTATTAAACGCAGACGAAAATTATTTCTGTACGTCCATCCAAATACACAAGCATGAACTTCTTGAATGCGCCCCAAATTGTCTTTGGCTATACTCACCCTTCACTTCTGCTTCCTTTCTCTCATAACTTACTCCCCCTCCATCTCCCTATCCCTCTGGTTTCGGGGAGGTACCCCGGCTTTCGTGTCCTTCGATCTTCCATCTAACTTCTGTCCACCGCAAAAGACAGACACTCAACAGATGGCTGTTGTGACATTTCCCTGGGCCAAAATCCTCCCTGTGGGCAGTTGTATACTCGCATGTTATGGCAGCAGTTAGAAGCTGTTTGTGCGGTTGTGTTTCTGTCAATGACGGGGACCAGCGGTTGTATGGAGCTAAGTGGAGTAGACAGGGGGCGTTTTCATTTGGTTCTCTTACTCCTATCAACGTATTTTGAGAATGGGCCGGAGGTCGCGGTCTCTGTTCAAACTTCAGGGCGCTGATGCACGCCGATTGGAGTTTTGAGGGTCAGGAGGATGCTAGACTTGTTTCACTTCCACTGAAATTGTTCCTATATGGTATATTTATGTACGAGGTATATTATATTCGATGGAAATATATTCTGTATATCAAGAGCTAAAGAAACAACTATGCCCAATAGAGCTTAACTCAGTCTCGTATTATGGGAGTATATTCGAGATCTAAGTATAAAGTCAGGAACAAATTTTGACTGAAAACGTTGCATTGTTAGAAAAAAAATCAATGTTTTTCGTCATATATTAACATAATGTTGAGAAGCAGTTTGAAACAATATGGCTAAAAAAAAAAAGGTAGAGTCGTTTTATTACTAAAATTAAATAATCTTTAGAATCTAATTTACTATACAATAATATCCTTGAAATACGTTGAATTTCTCTAAATTCAACATCGTTATTTAAATAAAACCTTAAAAAACTCATGTATTCATTGATTTAAAAGAATGATTCGCCTGACTTCAAGAATTGTCTAATGTTTTGCCCATATAAGATTAAAAGTTAAGCAAAAGAATTAATACAATTCAATATAATCAAAGAAATAGAGAATAGAGTGATTATTATGGCTCTCCCTCCACCGAAATCTGGACAAATGTCCCACCTTGACACAAAGTTGGGTCGCAATGGTAAACCACCAACACACTTCATTGTGCATACCTGGAGCACGTTCGTTGTCCATACTATGCAAGGGCATCACAGTTTACGGTAATTTAAACTCTACTTAGGGGGCGCTATATGTTATACTAGTTAAATTGCAATGTACGCTGCGGTGTCATGAAGTAACTATACCCATATTTATCTAGCATTACAATCAAGTGGGTATACCAGGGAGACAATACTCATCCATGCCAAGAAAGCCTAAAGTAATATATGTACAGGTAGTGTCAGGGATATTTTATGAAATTGTATTTGACAAAACATTAAAAGCAATTGAAAAACTTCTATTTTCCCATCTTTATAAATAGAATTAGGAAAAATGTGAAACATGAACGCTTACGATTGGTAGAGTTACGTTATGAATGCGCATCTTAAGTATTACCCAAACTAACATCCCTATAAAGAACTAGTTCATTATGTTAACTTAACCTTCACTTTTGCCATGACAGTACAGAGATTAGATTCACCAAGCTGTACGTACATGTGAGTACGTATCTATAATTTTTCTTTTATTTAAAAAATTTAAAAAAACAATGAGGGCAGATCTGCTCGATTTCTAGTTTAAAATGACATGAAAGTTGTGAAATTAGGGGAAGTGAGATGTGAGGAAGGAACATACCCTAGTTTACTATTTGGGCTGCTAGGATGAGTCGGGCGCACAACTCTCCTGGATTGAAAAGGGAGCAATGTGTGATGAAACCTCCTGTAAAAATAAATCAAATTCACACTAAAATACACGAATATTTACTATGAACGTACACTAAAGAGTCAAATTAGTAATAAACGTTCACTATATATACACTAAAATTATAAGTAGTCAGATAACATGTACAGAGATTATTATGAATGTAGAGTATGTTACTGGAGTATGGTGTTACTCTAGCTCTGATTAGCCACCTTCATACTGCATCATATAGCGTGGATGAGGAGCATACAGCAGGCATTCCCAATGCGGGGTGAAGGTGTTAGAGGAAATTCTCGTCTATTTCATAATAGTGAAGATAGACACATACGAGATATCGTTAAATACACCAAATTGTAGCTAGGAATCGACACAAGAATCTACTTAATTCAATTGCAACCTAGTTAAATCGGCCTATACAATGTAGTACTAGTTCTAACATTATACAAAAGTTGTGAAATATGGGATGAAAGAATAACTCTGGGAAAAATTATCAAAGATTCAGATAACTTTACACTTCACATTAAAAATTTCACTCATGATTTAAATAGGTAGCAAATGAAATTTGCCGTTAAATAAAACTAGATAAAAGTGAAGAAATTTTAAAATAGAAAGCTATTAGGCACTTGATCCTCTATATAAGTACTAAACTTCCGTGCCATATTTGCGTAACTTACTGTAAAAGGTCCCGATGAGAATTATCAGTTAGGTTTTGGATGAAATAGAGAAAAATAGAGGCATCAATTAGGGTTAAGCTTCCTAGAATAAAAATAATGACACTATAACAAGGTTGTTAAGAAATAAATATCGTTTATATTTGATATATAAAATGGTTATTAGGGTTTAAATTGTATGAAATTTGAGGGAAGTCGTTTAAAGATAATTGTAGACATGCTTAGGTACGAGTATATATAAGGCTACAAAAACGGTTGTTGTGTGCCACATCAACTAGCTGAAGGACAACGTTCACGACGTGTAAATATTGCTTTGTCTATGTTGGAAATCAAAAGTGGGTTCTTTAGTGCAATATTAAGCGTAAAAAAATTGCTTAATAGCAAAAAAAAAACAACAACTTTTCCTACTCATAGGTGTGGCCTCTAACAGCAAGAAAGCTATACTTTTCATTCGTTGGGATGTGAAAGGAGTTATTCATTAGCAATCCCTCAGTAATAAGCAAAGAATTACTGCAGACATAACTGTTCACCACTTGCATGGTTTAAATAAAGCTGTTGGTCTAAAACTCCCTTTACTGGTCAACCGAAAGGGTGTCCAACTCCTTCATCTTAATGCTTTCCACACGTGGCACTTTTGATCCAAGAAAATAATATTGTTAGGTTGGAAAGTTTTTCTCGTGCTCCATATTTACCAGATCTTGTACTAATGTGATTACTATTTGTTTAAGTCATTACCACCCCATCTAAATGGTAATTTTTTTTTATAGGAAGGAGTGTGGGTAAAGGAAAAATCCACTGCTTAGTTAAACGATTCTAGAGCTTTGTCAATAATGATGGAAACTGTTTTGCTGAATATTTTTTTATATTAAAAATATTTAATTTTTATTTAAATAAACATTATTTTGAGGTAATCTAATATAGAGAAAGAAAAAGAGAATCTAGTGAATTAGTTGGTGAAGATAATGAGCATTCTTGAAAGTAAACTGTCAATCTTTTGTGCTGAGGCTTGGATTCTGCACTTACATCCTTTTAGAAGAACTTAGCACAGATGTATATCAATTTTGATCTACAGGTATACTCATTTAGACCCATCTTCCATTGTTTGGAAGAGAGGAATATCCTGGATTACAGTCAGCAAGGGAACACACAAACTATTATAATTATTCTTTAAAAAAAAATCATGATAGGAATCATTTCGTAAATTTAATTCATTACAATCGAAAAAAAGGCGAACGGGTGACTAACCAAACCATTTTTGCAGTCCTTACGAATTGATGGGTGACTTTGACAACAAATGGAGAGGAAGAATAAGAAAAACCATTAGTAGTACAAGGTTCTCTTATTTTTTTCTCTTATTATCTCTTTCCAATCCTTAAGTAATCGTAAGAGAAATATTAAACAATTTCACTGCACAATGAGGACTCAATGATGTCTCTTGTTCTTCAGGAATGCTTCGATTCATCTTGGTATGCTGGAGACCAAATTGTGAGGATATCTTGACTAGTTCACTCCTTTTTTTTCCATGACGCACCAGCAACTGCTCACAGTTAGATGGCTTCTCTCTATCAGCTGAAATTTTGATTATCGCCCCCAAATACACTTTTCGGTTCAAATCTGGTGAATTCCCGGGCCAAAATCCCAAGAACTTTGTTATTGTTTTAGCTTTGTGACAAAGTGTGCCATCATGCTGAAAACTACAGTTATCATACGCAAATTGGTCTTGAACTGTTGGGAAAAGATGCTGATGAATCACACTTTGGTATCATTTTGAGTTCATGGTAGTGTCCTTGGGAAAAGCTACTATTGCTCCAATTCCCTTAGATGAGAAGCAGTCACATATATGAAGTGTGTCCAGATGCTTCACCGTAGTCACAAAATAATGTATGAAGAGCCAATTTGCGTATGATAACTGTAGTTTTCAGCTTCATGGCACACCTTGCCACAAAGCTAAAACAATAACAAAGTTCTTGGGACTTTGGCGCGGAAATTCACCAGATTCACGAGGGATCTTCCAGAAGCTCAAAACAAGCGGAAGGGATCTTCATCAGAGAATAATATTTTACCCTAGTCTTCACCAGTCTATTTTTTATATTTTAAACAAAAGTGGAGTCTATCCGTAAAGTTCGTCTTGATGAGATGAGGCTTCTTCGCAACTGCTCTCGACTTGAAAAAAGGTGAAGTTTCTTGGTTAGTTGTAACTCCATCCAGTTTTTTGAAAGAGCTCTTAATGGAAGTTAGGTCTGATACAAGGGGAAATCAGTGTTATTTGTAGTATTATCAAGAAGAATACTACGGATACTTTCAAGGCTGTCATACTCTTGCAGAACACTGAATATCTCATGAGCAAAACAACATGAGTATCACCAATAAAAGGTATTATCCTGTGCAGAGCCTGATTAAAGAGCTGTGGGGCCCGCACCTGTATATATATATATATATATATATATATATATATATATATATATATATATATATATATATATATATATTGTATCCCCTCCGCAATTTTCCTTTGCAGAGAGGAAAAAATTATCTGAGGAATTTAAAAGAACTGCTAATATAGCTGGGATGACTCAACTGAAAAGACGGTTTAATTTTGTACACTTTTTATTCCTTTTGAAAGAACATCACCCTGTACTACAATAACATAATGCCAGACTTATTATACTATGCAGTATGCTCTAGTGAAGTTTTCTATATTATTTTTATATATAGTAATATCATATATAATATAAAAAACAGGAAAATGAATAATTATTTTGTCGTGGCCTTCTGTGTCTAAGAACAAAAACTTTATTATTACTAACTTTTTACATCCCTGCGGGGCCCGTAGCACGTGCTACATGTGCTACTAAGTTAACCCGGCCCTGGTCCTGTGTATCTAGTAAGTGCCTGGAGATTCTCGATCATCATATGTAATGGTGAGATGATGTCTGCTAATTTTAAGTTAAGGTTTTTATCGCATGCGAGTAAGGTCGCGAGCAACTCTACCTCTCACTATGTCGGTCGGTCCCCGTTTTGATTTTTATTGTTTTTGTAATTCAGCAGATTCTAACAAAATTTGAAACCCTTATGTTGTTTTATATTCTTTTTCGAATGATATAATTATTAAACTCCTCCCAAGTTAGCCCGGGAATCCTTTTGTTTTGACAATAACATCATAACTATTTGGCCGATTCTAACGAAGTTTGAAGCCCTTATGTTGTTTTACATTATCCTTTGAATGATAGAATTACCAAGGTTCTCCAAAAGTTAGTCTAGGAATTATTGAAAGTTTTGAAGGTCGTAAGTTCATAAATCAAAATAAGTGAGAGCACGTGACCTTTTGGTTAGCAGACCTTGTTTAGTCGCGCACTATGTTGGTTCCCGTTTTGCTTTTGTTTTGTTTTAGTAATTTCATTGTAACTATTCGTCTGATTCTAACGAAGTTTAAAACTCTTGTGTTGTTTTACGTTCTCTTTCGAACAATATTATTACCAAGGTCGTCCGAAGTTAGCCTGGGAATTATTCAAAATAACATCATAATCATTTTGCCGATTCTATTGAAATTTGAAACCGTTATGTTGTTTTACATTATCTTTCGAATGGTATAGTTACTAAATTCCTTTCAAGGTTAGCCTGAGAATTATTTGGTAATAACATTATAACTATTCAGCCAATTCTAACGAAATTTGAAATACTTATGTTGTTTTACATTTTTTTTCGAAATGATATAATTGCCAAAGTCCTCCCAAGCTTAGCCTGGGAGTTATTTGACACTAACATAATAGCTATTCAGCCGATTCTAACGAAATTTGAAACCATTATGTTGTTATGTTGTTTTACATTTTCTTTCGAAAGCTATAATTGCCAAGTTCCCCTCAAGCTTAGTCCGGGAATTATTGAAAGTTTTAAAGGTCGTAAAGTCATAATAAGTGAGAGCACGCGACTTTTGGTCAGCATACTTTGTTAATCTATTTTTCAATTAACACTCCCCCCCCCAAAAAAAAAGAAATGTATTTGCCTCTGACTCCACACCATTAATAATTACTCTTACTTTTATTTTTGCCCTGACTCATTTATACCTATCAATTAGAATATGACTGATGTCAGCTTCACCCAGATTTAACGAACATTGCCCTCTGACAAGCTTCATAGTATATCTGGAAAATTTCAGAAAGCTGTAGTCGCCTGAAGGTTACTTGCTAGGCTGACATTCATCGTTTCTTTCCTGAAAAAAAAGAATAACATAAAGAATAACCAGTGTTTATTTTATGTACAGCTTTTATGTAGGTGTTTAAAATAACTTCAAAACTAGATCCATTACTTGTAGGTCCAAGTAACTCTGTAGGCTGTAGGGAAGTTCCAGCTAACTCAATATCCTTCTGGGGTGAAACATGTTGCTGTGTCTATTTGATTTTCCCCCTTTTCTGGTAACAGCTGTTTCCATTAAAAGAAACTGGAATGCACCTTTATGGCCACTTTTTGATCCATGATCTTAAAAATATGCTCTTCCTTCAAGCAGCACCTTTGTAACTGCAGGGCAAACATAGATGGTGTGTTCTTGTGCACATTTGACCTTCTTGTAGTATATTCTTAAATCGCTGCAAGGCACAATATCCAGAAAACAGGAAAAGGCAGATATATATCGAAGAGTTTGTCATCCAAGTTTTGCTTGACATTCGCTTTAGCACGCTTGTGATTAATCTTTTTCACACTCAGGAAGAGGTCAACTTTTTGATTAATATTTATCATTAATTAAAAGCAACCTTGGATTTACTAAATAAAAATGGATTTTAAATCTTTGCTAACTCGCCTTACTATGGCCTCAAAGTCTTCACCAATGTTAGCATCATGAAGGTAATTATAGTACTGAATCAGTTGCCGTAAGTGCTCAGATCATTCAATAATAAATCACAAGGACCACCTCCATACTTTCCTTTTCTTTCTTGTTAGAGGCCTTATTTTCCTTTTGTCATTTTCCAAAAAACAGAAAACCAAAAAATGAATAAAAATATTTCGTTATAAGATGAGATATATTGAGAGTTTACAATTACATAACAAGTACACCATGAAAAGTCACAATTAGAGGAACAGTTACATAATTAACACCATAACAATACAACACTTTGAGCACTTTACCAGTAACAAGATAAAATAACGAACTAATATTTAAATAAACCAATAGAACAAAACCTCACCCAAACACACGTGGAGAGCGCACTGAAGCTCAGAGGTGTGGACGGAGATCGCCATGCTCTAAGGCTGTCATAAAGTACTATGCCTAGTTGCTTTGAAGTGGCACTGACAAATGACAATCCCAAGTGCAAATGCAAATGACAATCCCGGATGCAAATGCAAATGAATAAAAATGCTCCCTAGAACTGTAGAACAGTTATTTGAATGTTTAAAGAATGAATGGACAAAGTTAACCAACTCATATTCTCAAAAACTCTTGTTTAGAATGCTTAAAATTTGCGCTGCGGCTTTTAAAGTTAGAGGAGGTGGTCACATTACGGAAACTAAACTATAAAGAATTTAATAGTTTATATTTTTTCAAATTCTCAGCATTTGAATCAATACAGGGACTGGCTCCACACTTATGGCCTATAGTATCTATACATATACGTAGGTGAGTCAAAAAGTTCTCAGACAAATGACAGATTATTGAAATGTTCGATTTTGTACAAGTAAATACAGGGTCAAACACGACTTTCATGTTTTCTGAACAATTCCTACAAAATTCGTCATTCAATTTGTCGAGACTCTTTGTATTAGATGTGCTTCAAAAAGGTTACTTTTTTGAACCCATAAAATGGCAAATTTTGAGATAAGAGCGAACATTAAATTCCTGACTAAACTTGATTGGAAGCCTGTTAAGATTATTGACGCTCTACAACAGGTTTATGGTGACTCTTCGCCATGTAGAGCGGTAGTTTACGACTGGATTAAGCGCTTCAAGGGGGGCAGAGAAGAAGTTGAAGATGATCCACGTGAAGGGAGACCCTCCACCTCCATTAACCCAGAAAATGTCGAGCTTGTGAGGAATCTAGTGGATAAAGATCGCCGTATTACTATTGATGAAGTTGCCAATGCATGTGAAATCTCTCATGGCTCAGCATTTGGAATTCTAACTGAAAATCTTGGCCTGAGCAAGCTTTCAGCACGTTGGATCCCAAAAGCGTTGCGAGAAGACCAGCTGAATCATAGGGCCAACCTTTCTTTGGCTATTTTGACCAAGATTGAAGCAAACGAGGATAGTTTTTTTGAGCGCCTCGTAACGGGAGATGAAACTTGGGTGTATCAGTTTGATCCTGAAAGTAAAAATCAATCAAAAGAGTGGCACCCAAGGGGGGCAGCAGGGCCTATCAAGTTCAAGACAGAGAGGTCCGTTAAGAAGATAATGGCTACAGTTTTTTGGGATTCGGAGGGAATTATTTTAATAGACTTCTTAGAAGGACAAAAAACTGTTACATCCAGCTATTACGAAGGAGTTTTAAGGAAGCTGAAAACTTCAATAGCCAAAAAACGACGAGGAAAGCTCCACAAGCAAATCTTGTTCCACCATGACAATGCCCCTGCACATTCGTCCAAAGCTGTGAGATCTCAGCTACGGGAATTTCGATGGGAAACTCTTGCTCATCCCCCTTATAGCCCTGATTTAGCACCCTCTGACTTTTTTCTGTTTCCAAATTTAAAGGGACACCTAAAAGGAACCTCGGTTTCAATCATTAGATGAAGCAAAAAAGCAGGTCATTACTTGGTGCCAGAGACAACCCCGTGAATTCTACAAAGATGGTCTTTACCGTTGGATTCATAGATTAAGAAAGTGTATAGATGTTAATGGAGCTTATGTAGAAAAATGATTACAGTATTATTACAAATAAAAATTTTATGCCATTTATCTGAGAACTTTTTGACTCCCCCTCGTATATATATATATATATATATATATATATATATATATATATATATATATATATATATATGAAGTAGAGCAATAAATGCAAAAAATCCCACAGGAGAATGAAAGACCATAAGTGAGGAGCCAGGTGCTATTAAGAGGGGGGGGGGGAATATTGTCTCAATATTGTTCGTTTTGTATTTTACTAGAATGGGACATCCTGCGATGATGATTGGGCGATTCTGGGAACCCAGTTCACGACTAAAAATGTCCCACAAACGGAAGAGTTACCCGCCTTCCTGTTTGAGAGCACTTCAAGTAGTTTTCTCCTTAGACTACTTGGCACGATATCTTTTCTTCACATTTTTATCTCTTCTAACTTCACCAAATAAGATTTTGATGCAAACATATTAGATTTGAACTCGTTTGCTTTCACTTCTTAGGTTTAAATATATAACTCAGACAAATAACAACAAACTCAAGAGAAACGACAAGAAAAACAATATAAAAAGACCAGCAACATAAACGAATCAGCATCAACACAATCAAGATAAACAGCAACAAAAAAAAGAGAAACACGGACAACAAATCACTAGAACAACTTCATTAACAAAAGAGCAAAAGAAACACTGCCACCAGGAGAAACAAAAACCATCGAAACCCAAGAGAAAAACTACCATGACAACACCAAGATAAAAAAAACATAAAAACTACAAAAGAAACAACTTACCAAAGACACATGACAGCAAAACTCTAAGTGATACAACAAGAAGATAACCAAAAGAAAAAAGATCCAAAAAAAGCAAAACAGAGAGAAACAACTTAAGCAGAGTCAACAACAAAACCAAGAGAAACAACGGCAACAGCATCAAGACAAATCTAAGAGAAACAACAACCAAAACAGCAGCCAAAAAAAACAAGGTAAATAACAACTGAATCAGCGTCAACAAAAAAACAAGAGAAACAATAACAGCAAGAAAACAACAAAGAGAAAAAACAATAGCAATAACAACAAAACGAAAAAACAAGGAGAAACAACTTCAGCAGCAACAATAACATAACCAAGATAACAAGATAAATAACAACAGTAACAAAAACAAACAAATAAAAACAACAGTAACAATGATAGAAGCAACAGAAATAGTATCAAAACCTAAAAACAACAAACCCAAAAGTAACAACAGCTGATGGAAGAATTGAAGAAGTTAGCGTTTCTAGTCCCTCATTGGCTAGGATCGGCAACAAAGGTACCGCGCAAAATCGATCAATTCAAAAAAACAAAAAAAGTAAAATTATCGACTTGAAATGATAAAAACAAAGATGAAAGTAGAAACAAAAGAATTTGAATCGGTTAATATCGATCGAATTGAGAAATGAAACAAAAGAAAAACAAATGTCCAATTGTGTTTGTAAAATCAATAGGAAAAAATAAAATGGTTTCGAAGTGGAGCGGAGAAGGAAGAAGGATGAAGAGAAAAACAGAAGGGCAAACTCATCGCAGGCGAAGAGAATGAATAATAAATATAAGGAAACAAATGGAGAAAAGGAGGGACCTGATACAACATTACCCTCGACGTGAGCATAAGACAATTACACAAGAGCGTGAAAGTACACATAATGCAAAGGTAAATATACACACAAAAACTATCCCGTTTATATATATATATATATATATATATATATGTATATATATATATATATATATATATATATATATATATATATATATATATATATATATATATATATATATATATAACAGCAATATAATCACAAACATTATGGGCAAAATAACACAAAGACGCGAAACTACACAAGCCTCACACACAATACGTACAAAACAAAACAATTGCTAGCATAAATACATCTATAGAGATGCACGCACTATAAACAATTGTAACCGCACACACATACACTGAACAAAAAGGAGGTGCGTAGAAAAAACACAAACTACAGAAAAAAACATATACAAACACCCAGACGAGGAGGCGTTGCTTCCGTGATACCTTTTGAAGATTGCCATGGCGGTTTGTTCGCGCGTTTGTGAAACGCCGTTTTGGGGCCAGGAGTTGGAGGACGATGATTCGAGTCCAGCTCGGTGGCGGGGCGATAACTTATCGCGCATCAGAGAATGTCCATCACGAGATCGTGTTGCAGGAAGCGAAACAAAGCGACTTTTCACCATTGCAAAGATTTGCTTGCAACACGTTTTTAATAGCATTTTACTGATATATATATATATATATATATATATATATATATATATATATATATATATATATATATATATATATATATATATATATATATGCAGTTAAAATGGTAATGTTGTAGCTAAGTAAAATCTTCATCAAGCCCGCGGAAGGAGCTCTTCTCTTATGCGATATCGTCTCGTTGCAGTGAGAAGAGCTTCTTCCAAGGGCTTGTTGTTAGCTACAACTTTGGCATTTTAACAGCATGATCAATATTTCACCATTGCAAATATTTCTCGATAGGTATATATATATATATGTATATATATATATATAACTAAAAGACAACTCGAATTTCACTAGATTTTTAGTATAGAGAAGACATAAATGACTTTAATTCAACCATGAATTAAATCTTGTTTATTTTAGCATATAGGAAAAGAAGAAAAACTTTCTCAGCTAAGGGAAGTTTTTCTTCATGGATGGACTTAATTACCGTAAAATAAGATTGATTCAGCAATTGATTGATTAAAAAATATATTTTGCAATGTAATTGTAGTTAACAGCACCTGCAGCAATTTTATTATCATACATGAAAAATTAGTATAGTTAACTTTTTTTCTTTCTAACATCGCATCTCATATTCCGTTTTTAATCTATCTTCTAGTATCCTCATTAGTCTAACTATTAAGCTTGTATATATATATATATATATATATATATATATATATATATATATATATATATATATATATACATATATATATATATATATATATATATATATATATATATATATATATATATATATATAAAAGAAATTATAAATTATGTATTTTCTTAGGTTTTGTATTATAGGAAAAAAAGAGAAAAAGTCTCTCTTTTTGTGGATATTTGTCAACACTTAATATTCTAATTTCTAGACAAATATTTTAATATTATATTTCATTGTAAATTATGTATTCCTTTCTACTTTGATATCATAGAACCCGAAGATGAGCGGACAGCTCGAAACGTTGTTTATAACAGCCAATAAAAATTAAAGATTCGTCTGGCTAGCAGCAACCCCATCGATTATATATATATATATATATATATATATATATATATATATATATCCGTCATAAAATGGAGCAACTTTTCTCCTATGAAGGATTGGGTGAAAACCAGGTTGAATTTAGTTTGACAAACTTGACTTTATTTTTCTCACTTTTAGGTAAGCATTTCTTAATTATGAGTGGGAAAGGGAAAAATAGTTTGTGTAAATCCATTTTATTTACCTAAACATGTGTTTATTTGGCCTTGAGTTTTCGCCTTTCCTAAAGCATCCTCAGATGGAAGTCCAATGATTCGTCGAGGCTGATTTGGCCTACACCTTTGTTTTTTGTATTATGAGTCTGTGTTGATTTAATCAATAGCGGAAGAGAATTCGATAGTGGGAGAAAATATATGGTGAAATAAAAAGAGAGGAGTGAGAGGTTCTTGCCCTGGTGAAGAGGGCATCGCTTTCCTTATGTCCTTTTTTCGCTTTATTCATTTTTTTCTGTATAATATTTCTCGTGTTTTATTAGTTTTGTATCATTATGAAGTGTTCTTCTTATTTTTTCGTAGTAGTGTTTCTTTGTAATTATTTTGTAAGATCATTCTTAAACTTTCAAGCCATTATTAGCTTTCAATTCAGCAATTCACCTTGTGGTTATGTTGTTTATGCGTTTTATTAAATTTTCGTTGTGCTCTGTGATGTTTATGTTCTTGCGTATTCTTTATGTGAATATTGGCAAAAGAATTTCCTCGGAACAGAGTTTGCTGCTAGGAAACCATCGACCGCGGATAACTTTCTCCAGCAGTCTGGCAGGGATGTTGATTCTGCCACCTGCAATTCCAGAATGATAATGTCAGTCAATGTTGCCCAAACTTTTTACCCAGTTTCTGAGTTGCGGCGTTGACGGATTCCAAAGGTTTTCTTCTATGCAGATCTCTTTGTCGAAGACGATCGCGTCTTCTGTCCTTGTTGCTTATTATGGATGCGGAATTCTTCACAGGTTGGAATTTTCTTATTTAGGACCTGTTGGGCGCTTGAGTGACTACTGCAGGGTAGGTGAGCTGAGATAGGATGAACATTCGTTAGATATATTTTCCTAATGTTGGCCGAGCTAAGATCTCTAAATCTGTATAGCTTAGAGATTTCTATATTTGCCACATTCTGCCTTTCCGTGGAGTGCCTCGAGTATCCGTGGTCGGAGATTTTAAGGGCCAGGACTGTGCCTTCGGCGGAGTAGCCGTAGACCGGAGGCTCAAAGGGATGATCTTGAACTTATCCCTATAAGTTCTGATCTTCCATCTTCCCTCGTACTAGTAAATGTTGTGTAGCTACTAGCGTTCTTATATTGGTGGCAGGGCGTGTAGTGTTCATATTTTTGATGAAGTAAGTCGAAAATTCTGTTTGAGTTTTACGTGTGTGTTGAGCTCAGGTTCCATCTCTTTGTTGAGCAGTGCTTCAAAGAATTCTTAGGCGCAGTGTATCAGAGATTCTACGAAGGATTTTGATATTGTCAACAAAGATTTTTCTTGTTATTTGCTGTGCGTGTTCTCTTTCTCAGAGAACGGCTCAACTGACTATTTTTACGAATCAACACGCAACTATCGTCATAGACAACCACACATAATCTTCTATGATAAGTACGACAATCGCAATTTATTTGCCTGATTTTCAAACTTTATCACCTTTATCTTGGTTTAATCAAGTTTAATTAATCATCTCAATGAAAAAAATATTCTAAAGAAATGAAGTTAATAGTTATAGTGTTGTCATATCCAGTCATTGATATGCTATCAGATTTCTTAAAGGAGCTTAATATCTAGCTCAACGTACCAGATTTTTAAATCCGCTATACTGGATCGTTTTACTTTTAAGACAGCTCGAAAGAAAGAACTTTTGGCTCACTCCTCTGAATTGCCCCATATTCTTCCTAAGCAACTTTTGCGGAAGTTAAGAGGTACCCTTGTTAACAATGTCAATCCTGAATTCCTAAGGGAATCATTTATCCGTCGCTTTCCTGTCCACAATTAACGACCACTGGTGGCCGGGCCTTGATCCGGAGCTCGCAATTGAGAGTGACCATCACTAAAAACCCTCTTTAAAAGTTCCTAGTGCATATGTAGACAGATCTTACTAAAATTAAGGACGAACTCACTAATTTATCACTCAGAATCTCGAAATTGTAGAGATCTAGGGGCCATCTTATGGACTCTCTGCATCCTATTTACACAATTGTCCTGCTCTCGACAACAGAGTTTGCTAGTTCCACGCTCATTTAGGCAACCAGGCTCACCTATATTAGCCTGAGTGCCAAGAGAACTTGTGAAACTCCAAACGACGACAGCAATGATGGGGGTCTTATCCTTGTCTCCCCAAGCTACCTATCTTTACGTTATAGGCTCCTCCATGGGAATAAAGCTTTTGGTGGATCCGTTATATCAATGATCCCTGCTACCTCTGACGATATACAACAAGAAGAAGCTCACCTCCACCTTTGAACAGAAACAAGATACTCCATACGAGCCTTCGCTGAGCGGACACTAAACTTTTTGTTAATGTTAAGACGAAATCTTCAGTGGAAATCTTTATGTATTGTGTGATAAAATCACCAGAAAAAACTAGACCCTTATACGGGAGCGTACCTAGTAGTGTGTAATACTTCCAAAAGCCTGGATAACAGCTGCGATTCGACGCATCACCATCTGGATAAGTTTCTATATGTAGGAGGAAGCCATTCTTACATCAGAAAATTATGCAATTGGGCCAGATTGGGTTTCCCATAGATTTCTGATGGGGTTCAGATCCGGTTAATTTATCGATCAATCCATATTTGGTTGTTTTTATGAATATTTATCATGCCAGTCAGTTACAGTTCTAGCCCGGTGAAAACTTTAGTTGTCATTCAAAAAGAAAAGGGTTGGAATGTTACGTTACGTTTATAAGCTGAAAGGCAAACGGAACATTCTGTTATTCTAGTATTTGCTCAATCTAAGAATACTAGTTTAAATTGTTTTTTACTTCTAGCAAATCACAGAGACTTCTCCAGCTTGAACCGCACCTATCACGGACTCTCACTTGAAGGCCTTATTAGGTCTACAATGAACCTATCGCGCCTGGCATCATTCACATATTATCAGAAATTTAATTTCTTTGAACAGTAACGCATTTTCAGGCCTCCAATGGCCACTGTATGTGTCTTGTAGACCACTGCAGTGTTACAGAAGTTTCTTGGCTTACTCAATTTCCTTATATGAGTCATAAAACATGCCGTCATTACTCCCAATCTTCTAACACAGTTGTTGAATAACTTGAATAAGCGCAGTCCCAACACAATGAGATAAACAAACCTACTCCTCCAGCAATGATATAAAAGATGCAATAGCTAAAGCACCACTCCGGCTACCCCTAAAAAAGTTACATCACATTGCATCCGATTTAAACTTGGGTTCTGTCCTACAGCATCTTTCTGAAGGGTAATGAAAAAACTTAAATAATCTATTAAGGTATTTAAAGATCCTTAATTAAAATATCTAACGTCCACTCGTGAATTATCCTCCATAGTTCTTGCAATTAAACCTTTTCACTAACTCTTAGAAAGCACTGATTTCCATGTCTTGACCAATTGCAAGGCAATAATTGGAGCTACCAAATCACCCTTCAACCAGACACTCTCCAAGGCAAGCTCGTGCCTTCAAATTCATTAGTCAGTTCATGAATGGCATTGGGCACATAGCCAGAAGATATAATCTTGAACCATTCGACGATTGTAATAAGCAAGATGTGCAGCAGGTAGCATTATCATAATATGAAACTGACAACACGCAATCTGTGCAACGTGAACTGCCACTCTCGCAAGATGGCATTCTTGTCCCTTTGTGTCATTCTAACGATTCTACAATTCTTTGATTCACTATTATTAATTATGATTCTGGCTTAGTCTCAACTCTACAATTCAGAATTGAACTCATGCAAGATAACACTTCTATCTTACTCCAGTTTCATAAGATATCTTTCTTTGCCTTCCTTTAATCATCATTCATTTGCAAGCTATCCAAAAGCTTCGTCCGAGCTTATTTAACTTATGATTTCGGTAAACTTTCCTTTTATTACTATCATAACTTAGGACATATAGGCATCCGCACATCCCTCAAATCCCTCTGAGAGAGGTTTGTGTGAAAACATGAGAAAAAACATTCTTGAATGGGTTAGAAGATACATACAGTACCAGAAATATAAAGTGCAACAACACATAAAGCCACCTCTCACACAATTAGTTGTTCCTAAGACGAAAATTCATACTCATCATATAGACATATTAAGCCATTTCCATATCACACCAAAGGGATACATACATATACGTTCTGATGGTCATTTTTCAAAACTATAGTTAAGATTTCTTTGACAATTACGTCTTACGTTTTGGAGCCCGAGTCTAAATCATGTCTGATAGTGGGGTAAAGTTGAAGTCAAGTCTATTTCAAGGTTTATTAAAACTCACTGCCACTGAACACATGTTTACATCTTCTGAGAATCATACTGAAAACGCCGTCTTTGAAAGGTCCCCGAACACGATTAGGAACTCTTTTCTTGCAAAAAGCCCTCCTAGCCAATGGTTAGGAACCTTTCCTGCAACGATGCTTGCAATGAGAGATCGCGCTAACATTGAAACAGTCTTTTCCTGTTCAGATAGTCTATAACACTCATATCCGCCTTTCACTTGGTTTATTTATTACTAGGGAAAACGCTCCTTTGCAACATACTATCATTCAGCAACATTAAGAGGTAATGATCTCTAATGCGCCCCTATTATCAGGTCCATATAAAATTCTGCAAACATATAAGCGTTCTTTCCCACTTTAAGGTAGCAAAGAAAATTTGCGTGTGCATATGAATAATTTAAATCCGGATACATGGAATCAAATCTTTCTCTTCAAACTACCAATTGCGAGCATTGCCACAAAATCATTGCGATAAAATATGTCAGCCAACACTACTCGACACATTCTGACAATCACAGGCTGAAGTCTATATTCTGATGAGCATTATCATAATGTTTTGCCATGTACATATTACTTATCCTACCTAAGTAGGATAAGTAAGTTGTTTGGTTCGAGATTTTACACATCTTGAATGAAGGAAGTTCATTATTATTTCATTTGTGTTGTTGACGATCACATCATTTTGAAACAATTTTAATCTGGATCATATACTTATTTAAACTTTTCATATGAATATTTTACGAGTAATATGTTAGTAATGTATCCAGTTGTACATTAGTTTCAACCATTTTCTTGGAAATTAGTTTACTTCAAATGTATCGTGTCTATTTTTTAAGGGTTCAATTATCTCTCTTGTTACTATTTTTGTTTCGAATCATGAGTTTTATAATTATGCATTCATTCCATGATATTTAATGTATTATGAAATTATTCTCGGTCTTTAGAAACTGCTGGGTTACATGTGTGTAAATCATTCAGAGGTAAGATCTTGCCTTTGTTTCTCAGAGGCTGTCTTTGTCAATATTGTCCTTGTTTCAAAGGGGCAAACGAAAATATATTCCACAAATATATTTAGACTGTCTCCGGAATTGGAAAAGTCTTTCATTCTCATCTCTCCCATATTTATCATCAAAAAATGGCGGGAATTTACACTCTTCATCGGTTGATGATTTGCTTATCAAAATCTGAGACCGCTAAAATGCGCTTTCTTTAATTCACGTCAAACCAAAGATCAAAATGAGAGTCGTTTACTATGTGCATTCCAGAGCTTAACAGAGTAATCATAGTTCAGATTCTGGCTGCTTTCTCACTCAACTCCTCTGTTTTTCCACTTAAGATTCACAATCTATTAAAGATTTATGGAATGTTTAAATATTTTGTGATTATCAACTTTTAGATGTGCTGTTGTTTATAGTAAATTTAAGAACCATACATTTTTAGAGAGATATGATTTGATAAGAAATTCGGAAGGCATCTGAACCGTCTCTCGCAAAAACGAAATTCGGCAAAGAGTGAAAGAATGGTTGATGCCTTATTGCTAAGTATTCTGTGTTCGAAAGATGGAACAGGAAGTAGAATACTACAGAACAAAGAAGAAGCAGCTTCTTCTTTGCATTGTGTCTTGAAGGTTGGAAGGGATATGATGGAATGTTTAAAATGTTCCACTTATCAGGTTGAGGCGGTTCATTTGCTTAAATTAATTTTAAAGCCAACCCACTAGATATTAAAAGCCTCATAAAAGCGTTTTCCCACGCCACCTCTAGAATTATTAGCAATTCTTTTCTCAGCAGTTATCTCTCCTCCTATATACATTCTTCAATAACAAGTACACCTAATTTCTGTTCTTTCACTCTCTTTCTCCATCCCTCTGTCCAAGCCAACACACACAAATAAACACTCATCCCCCTTCAGACAAAGCCTCTGTCCCGAGAATCTCGATTGGTAAAAGCTGGTCACTCTCACTTTTTTACACAGATAAAAACAGCTTCATTGAGAGATAATAATTATTATCCAGCATGTCACTGCGTTCATTAATGAACTATTTATTCTCATCTATTCAGCACAGTCATTCAACTATACTTCATTCGACTAGCTCACGCTTTCACTTTGCTTGACTTGAATCACGTAATAGACAGATTCTAGGCTCACTAAAAATCTTCTCCTTCATCATCAAATGTCTCAAATTTATCAATCACACGTTTAAATCAAGTTCCAAATAAAGATATTTTTACTAAATTGTTTATAAATCCAAATACGATTTTATTTGGTGAGTCCTCTATGAAACGAACTTGAATACCGAATTTGCATTTATGTACTTAGTATTTACTTCTAAGTTTGGGATGTCTCCCATTGTTCACGCTTTAGATTCGTGTGTAAAATGGCTAGTATGGTTTGACTCCATTTCTCTCTGTACCTTCCCTTCATTATTGATGACTGTTGATGAAACCTCTCACCATGTTTAACACTTACGTCTCTTGCATTCTCTGGGAAAAAGGTGAATGGGAATTCAGAAAATGACGTTTCAGTAACATGATAATAAATAAATAATAAATTTCTTATAATGCGCTCTTCAAGGCCAGAGGCCTTCACAGAGCGCACGTTCGGCTGTGGGGTAAAAACAGGTGGATGAGTAGGCAATCCTGAACAGATGCGTTTTCAGGAGTCGCTTGAAAGTGGTAAGTGATGCAGCAGATCTAATTACGGTTGGAAGAGCATTCCAAAGCTTGGGGGCACAGACTGAGAAGGAGCGGTCACCCATTGAGCAGAGGAACGAGCGAGGGGGTTCCAGGAGAGGAGCATGAGACGATCGAAGGGCCCGAGGGGCGAGACGTTGGGAAAGGGCAGCGGAAAGGTTTGTTGGGCCCTTTTGGTGAAGGACTTTGAAAGTGAAGAGAAGAATCTTGAAATGAGAACGATATCTGACAGGTAATCAGGGCAGTTCCTAAAACAGGGGCCTAGAAGGGGAGAAGCGAGTGCGACGGAGGAGTAGTCGGGCAGCATAGTTCTGGACTAGCTGGAGGGGACGAAGGAGAGGAAGATAAGAGATTTACAAGAAGAGAGTTACAGTAATCAAGGCGGGAGGTAATGAAGGCGTGGACAGCAGTCTCAAGACTTTGGCGATTTACTAATATTGTGGATGTGGGGTTTGAAGGAGAGATGCTCATCAAACACAACGCCCAGATTTCTAACAGAGTCAGAGAAAGCGACAGAGTTTCCACCAAGAAGGAGGGAGGGAAAGAGGGATTTAATTTTGTATACTAGAGCGGGGGTACCAACCAGAAGAACTTCAGTTTTGGAGTGGTTAAGTTTGAGGAAGTTAGCCGATAGCCAGTCCGAGATAGAAGAATAGGCAGATAGGAGGTCACAGATTGAGTGGGCAATGGTCGAGGGAGAAGAGGAAATAAAGATTTGAATTTCATCGGCATAGAGGTGGAAGGATAGACCGAGATTACGTAGGAGGGAGCTAAGAGGGAATAAGTACATACGAAAGAGGAGAGGGCCGAGGACAGAGCCTTGAGGGACACCAAAGCGAACGGGAGTGGGGTCAGAGGAGACATCATTGATCACCACAGATTGGGTGCGAGACGAAAGCTAAGAGCGGAACCAGTCGAGAGCAACGCCAGTAATGCCAAGGTAAGAGTGGAGGCGATCAAGCAAGACGGAATGGTCAATAGTATCAAAGGCAGAGGAGAGGTCAAGTGGAATGAGGATAGAGGCACAACTCCGGTCAGCAGCTCTACGTAAGAAATCAGTAACATTGAGTAGAGCGGTTTCGGTAGAGTGCCCAGCTTTAAAACCTGATTGGTAACACTGAATTAGTTCAAACACTAAAACATTACGTTGGTCCTCCTTATGCTTCCCAAGTAGTCCATTACACGCAAATTTTAATGCACACCATGCAACTAACCAAGTTTCATCCATCGTTAATTCGAAATCCTTGTCACCCATAAGTTGACGAATCTGAGGACCGGCAAATAAGGCTTCTTTAATTTTATGTATTACTTAGTTTTGGAAATATTTTATTTAGGTACTGGCTTATAATGGTTCAAAGCTTTGGCAAAGTGTTTCTTTAAGGCCAGTTCTACATATATGTATAGGGTTTAAAAATTATCTTCTTTTTTATGTTTTTCTTGAAAAACATTGGACCTTATGAAAGTACATAATGTTCGGATATTGCTGCTGAAGTGTCCAAATTTCACAGAAAGCACATATATTTTGTATAACCGATCTTTAATCCTTTAAGAAATGCCACAACCTTCAAATCTACACAAATAAGCCATTCATACTCACTGTCATTTAGGCAATTTAGAATAAAAGACAGATTCTTGTGTCTCTATAAATTATTGAGTGAGCAATAGGAAAGATGGCATGGTGTTTCCAATTTGAAGTAAAACAGCTTTAATGCTATAACGTGATGCTTTAATAAACAACATCTACTGGCTTAAATCATAGCATAATTGAAGAGTGTCAAGGAATCCTGTCATAGCATTGTTTTCCAGTGAGAGGAATTGCAACAGATCTTGACTTCATTTCCTCAATTTGTAATCCGTGAAGCTTTATCCAACAGATTTCATTCTCGCAAGGGGTATGCTATGAGTTCGCTCTATTGTCTAGTAAAAGTTAGTAGATCACGGACAAAATCATTTAGTTCAGGCTAGGTGACATGATGCAGTTTTGGGTGGTATGTAGGTTGTGGCTCATATGTAGAATCATGTGATCCTGGATTATCAGAGCTGTCTCTGTCATAGCTTGATATTTGAGATAATGGTTGCGGGACAAGTATACCACTTGAATGTCCGACGGGGCGAATAACAGACTAAAGATATTGGTAGATAATTGTCTTTTTCTTCTTTCGGTTGAGACCTGCAATAGAAAAAAACATCATATGACATTAATTTTGTATTTAGAAAAACAGATATCTTGTGAGAAAATTCTAACATAATGGAAAGAATACTTACCTGGGATATGTGTTAAACAGAAGTAGCAGTCAGTTGAATGGTCGGCAGCTTCCCAAGAGCAGAGGCAAGCCAAATGTGAAACCAGGACCGGTGCCTTTGAAATATCTCCAAAGTTTTCTTTTGCTCTTGATACAGCATCCGAAGTAAAACAGCTCATTTAGTTTCTTCACGTGTGGAGAAACGGTTTCGAGAATTCTTACATTCTTTAGGCAATACTGCGTAAGTAATATCGATGCCACATGTAAAAAATAGATAAAAATATAATTAGTTGATATGAAGCAAATAAGAAGTTTGTACAAAATGTTAATTACGCATTCGATATGACATCACAGGCAGCCTGATGTGTGGTCCAATGATGATTTTTCAGTGCGGGAAAGACGTCATTAAAAAAAAACAACTGGTGGGTCAGACACGAAATTAGAGGTATTTTTGTGATCTACGTATAAAACTGCCTTAGGAAGGGCCACTCTTGTTTTCGTTTGTTTCACTGTTTGTTTCATCTGTATTTATTTACAACGGGACTTTTTATCCTGAGCAACGTCGGGTACTTATGCTACTAGAACCTAAGGACTATTACAGAAAGAAAATATATTTGAACTAAAAACTATTGCAAATATTAGTGTCGATTGCAAACAATAAAAATATTTTCGAATATTAGAGACAATTGTACATAGATATCAAAGTACATTAGTTTTTAATAATATAAAATGTTAGTAGCGACGTCCCACGCTGAAAGAAGGGAGGTCTTGTCTTTACTGGTAAATATAGAGCTTTAGAGTAGGCAACAAACTAGGATTGATAGTTTGAGTAAATGTAAATGGTTTCCCAGAGAAGCTTTGAGGGAAGATGAGTTCCATATTCTCTCGTTAGTAGGTAGTTAGTTGTAGTAAGGAATGAAAGATGAATAGAATGTTAGAAAATAAGGTGTAATAGTGTGAAAAGCAAAGATTAATTTGAAAAGAGACTGCACGATGAAGTTGGAAAGTAATTTTATTGATTTGGCACTAAAATTAGGGAACTAAAGTTTCCTACCCTAAAAATTATTTGACAATACACTGTTAAACCACTGCAAAAATAATGAAGAAAAACACTTAAATTATTTCCGTAAAGAATCTAGAGTAACTTAGTGTTAATTTATAAACATTTTATAAATTCTATACTTAAGATGAGAGAAGTTAATTGGAAATGGTGAGATGACATTGCTAAGGAAAACAGATCTTTTCCATTGTGTGGGAAAGGTGCCCGCAAAAACACATGTTACAAATTCTCTACTTAAGATTAGAGAAGTTAGTTGGAAATGGTGAGATGACATTGCTAAGGAAAACAGACGCCACGGATCTTCTCCCCTGTGTGTGAAAGGTGCCTGCCAAAACACGGGTGTGTGCTTCTAATGGTGTATCCTTGTCTTCTGCTTTAAAAATAAGTAACTGATAAAGTGGCCATCACAAAACCTCACATGTATGAGAATAAACTTCTCTCTCTCTCTCTCTCTCTCTCTCTCTCTCTATATATATATATATATATATATATATATATATATAAACACATTACAAGTATTCGCTTCTCTCCCTAAAAAATGGTTTAGGAACTATCACCTCAATTATCCAGCCCATAATACGGCTATAAAATTGTTACTGACCATATAGTATTATGAGATTGTTTCTGAGGCTTCCTATGTTAATTTAAATGACACCATCTAATTACGGTGGAAGGAAATATTACGAGGCCTTGTAAAATATTAGTATTGTTTTCTAATAACCGATAGAGCATTGCCAATGGAATAATAAATTTGGCCTCTACTACAACTATTGGAACGCTTTCCTGACTACCCTTTTGCCTCTTTGTTTCTTCAACAGGCTAACTGATAAGAACGCAAAAAACGTCCCAAAAGAGGCATATTCATCAAACAACAGCAATGCGTTCGTCCACTACGTGCAGGCTGACTTTGATCAAATTAGAGAAGAGAACAATTTACTATTTCTCACCGTGCTACCAAGAAGCGACTACTCTCTCCGAAGACCAATTCTCTAAGGCTACCGACCCTTAACGCAATTGTATATCCTTTATATTTGTGATGCTGAGGAAATTACATAACGATCTTAAATAGAGGGTCAAGCTCTACGACCTCTATCACATTAATCCTCCGAAGCCAACTTTTCTTTCCTCTCTGGTTCCTTTGTTTTTAAACAATATTGTAAGCAAAACTTAATATATCGTTACCGTAATTTACAATTCCTCTAATTTGTTGTGCTTTAATTCTTAGGCGGCTTTATATGTAAATGGCCTTTTCTCTCAGCGCAAGGGAATGAGGAAATGGAATATTTTCTCGGGATCTTTATAGAAAATTACCACCGAACTCAATATAGGGACGAATTTAACACTTATGTGCATAACTTCCAGGGAAGCCTTAAGTATATCCCTCTATATTATAAAAAGGGGCACATGTCTACTTATTAAATTAGGGAACTTGTTTCAGGTTTTCCACCACTGGCTACCGATAGGTTTTCGAGACTTAAAAAAAGGGGATTTTTCTCTAAGGTAAAACGCACAACCCTCCATTCGGGAAATGACAAACAACAATCTTCCGAAACATATCCCAGTTAAAATTTAATACTAATTTAATTGCATAGGTTATTTTTATGTTAATTATTGTATTCCATGTAGTTTATATTATGTTTGTTTAGACTGTTGTTGTTTTATTCGTTAGCTCGTCCCCAAGCTAAACGGGTTTTTTTTAAGTTTTCTCGGAATGCAAGAGAGAGGGAGTTAAGATCAAGGGAGAAACCCTCTTGCTTTCACGCTTGTAAATATACATCCATTCTACCCCTAACCTCAACTATGGTGCGGGAGGCGTAACCCCGTCCAAGCATCACACTGGGTTAGCGAAAACGAGAAAACGCGGGCGCGCTGACCACTCGTCTCAATGTTCAACAAGAGAATTCCCCAACATCCCCCCACCTCAGGTCCTTACACAGAAAAGGGCTTTGAAGACACTTGGAAAATAGACAGACAAATAGAAGTAGACAGACCAAAGAAGGGTAGATACACGAAATCGGGAAGCTGAAAATCGAGTGGTGAAAAATATTTTCTAACAAACCATTGACAAAGAGTAAAAACAATTGAAAATATTAAATACAATTGAAAATACTAAAGACAATAAAATAAAACTAAAGAAAATTTCAAATACTAAACAACATTGTAAACAATAATGCCAATTTAAAATACTATTTATTATGAATGACTAAATAGAAATGACAATTCTAAATACTCAATCAAAATAGCTAATAGTTAAGATAATTTCAATTATTAAATACAATTCCAAATAGTAGAGACAATTCCAATTCCTAAAAAAAAACATATCGGACAATTAACACTAAACGAAAATTCCAAATAATATACTAAAAAAACAATTACTAAATACGATTCCAAATAGTCTAACAAATGACCAGACATAAAAGAACCAGGAATGACGCCTCGGTGGCCTTCAAAGAGGGATCTTGGCCCGCAAAAAAAGGGACTTTTTTTAAAAGTTAATAACAGGTCCGTCCTCAAATCGTGGGCGGACGAACGTGCCGTACTGTGAGGTAAATGTTTGGGTGTGGGTCAGAATGGGTCAGTGTGGGTCACTAAGGTCAGTTAGGATCATGTTGGTCCTTGAGGCCAAAGGTCAGTCACGAGAGCATTATGAGAAAACACGAATGGTCAGCGTTTCTGATGGACCACAACACGCCGGGGCCAGTTATGGGGTCTGTTACGTCAAGGTGTTCACGCGCGGCGTGTACGTGTGTAGATAGGACTGTGTGGATGTGAATGGGAATGTGTAAGTATAGGTAAAATTGACCGTCTGTCGCACATACATCGTGAATTCTGTTTTATAGGCGTGACAGAATACAGAAAAATTACCCACAAGCTTTGTTTGTTTGTGAAAGAGATCGTGTGCTCTTGTGTGTATTTGTGAGCGTGTGTAAGCATGTTACTTATGTGATTATGTGTGGATTTGTATGAATTTGTGTGCGTCCATACATTATTCGCTACCTGGTTATTGTTTACTATATATAGATCTATGTGCGTTTGAGAGCTTACTTTCGTTACATATGCTTAATGTGCCTGTGTCTGTCTGTCTGTAGGCGTATGTGAGGATTCATACTTTACTTAGTGATTGCGTGAATGTGCATGATTGACGTTGTATACGTTACAGAATGCTTGTGTGACTACGTGGTGCTTCTGCGTGCGTGTGCGAGGGAGGTTACGTTATTTAATGGCTGTGCCTGTGTAAGTGGAGACATGGATGAAAGGTTTGTGTCTTGAAGTGTGTGTAAGTAGTAATATATCCGCAATATATTAGGCAAAATTTACACCCAAACACTATGTATATGTTTGTGTATGAATAAGTTAATCATATATATATATATATATATATATATATATATATATATATAAATATATATATAAGTAAAAGAACTCGATGGCGAGTTATGGTATATGATAGTGAAACCACTTTATAGGAGCCAAAAATTTAATTTATGAGATTAGTTTGAGTATGTAGTTTGCTGAAGAGCGTATGATAAACTATATAATGAAACTAGTCTCGTAAATAAAACTTTTGGCTCCTATACAGTGTTTCACTATCATACTCGTATATATATATATATATATATATATATATATATATATATATATATATATATATATATATATATACAGTACTGGCACAATTATTATGGATTTTTGAAAAAAAACATACTTTTTTTACAAACATGTTATGTAAAACAACAAAATTTCATGCAAAACTATTTTATTTACTAATAGGTCACACATCAATATTAAACAACTATTTGAATATTTAGTTTGTCCACCTCTTGCTTTATCAAGTGCTTTGCCAGTGATCAACGTTCTGCAAAATTCCCTAATTCTTTCTGAATGAAACCAGACTTGGATAAGACGTTGTATGAGTTGTGTTTTGGTCGCAATGGGAACTTCATGTATTTCCTTTTTAAATAGAGACCACATAAGTCCTATCAACGTAAGCCTGTGCCCAGGCCTTACGAGCCTGCTTCATCTTGTCAGTGAGTCGTGGCTTTTTTCTGGGACGATATGTTTTTAGTCCAGCTTCCAATAGTCTCTTGTTTACTGTTCTTCGGGCAATGGTAATGCCTTCTGCTGCCAGTTCGTTGGTAATCATTCTGCAAGATGCTCTTCTGTTGTTTATTGCTATTTTTAATTATTTTCCTATCCGTCCTCGGTGTTGTTTTCTTGTGTCTACCACATTTTCTCACTCTATTTGATTCCAAACTGTGGCCATATTCCAATTTCTTCTTAATATTACTGACTGTTTGAGTTGAAACTCCAAGTTTATTAGCTATTACTTTCTGTTTGAATGTACTTTCTTTCAATAAAATACTAATCTGTCCAACCTTTCGAGGATTCAAATCACTAACTTTACCCATCTCTACTCAATTGTATAAACTATTCTGAAAGCGGAAAAAACGGTTTGGTTTTAAAAATAAATAAACAAATACAGAGAACTAAAGTAATCACAGCCAAATAAAAGATCGGAAACGCAACAAACACACACCATCCCATGCAAATGTCAGTGTTGCCATACATTTTCTTTCTGTATTGCCTGACACTGCCATATAAGACTATAGAACCCAGTTTAAATAACTATTAAATACTTTTTTTGTACTGGCGCAGTAAAATAAATGAGCTATTAGTGACTAAAATAATTGTCTTACATGACACTTTTGTAGAAAAAGTATGTTTTTTTTCAAAAATCCCTAATAATTGTGCCAGTACTATATATATATATATATATATATATATATATATATATATATATATATATATATATATATATATATATATATATATATATATATTCAAACTTTCTAGTGCATGTATATAAAAGGTTTTAGCATTAATTTTACATCACAGATGCAGGGCAAGTAATGATGTGCATATACATATATGTAAAAAAATGCATATGATGGGTTCAGCTAAATTCCTAATCCTTATCATACATACACATACACATAAATACTCCTCAGTAAAAAGACCTCATTCGTAAATTCGTATCACTGCAAGAGCCCGAGTCGTATGTGTCTGTATTTATGTACGGACATGAGCGTTTATCATTCCAGCCATGTTCAACAAATCGAGTCCATCTCTGTTTATGTCTTCCTTCCAGGGGCGGATAGGGCCTGCTTGTGCAGAGAAAGCACGTTTAGGAAGGTTGCGTGAATGTTTGGTCCTGTGCGCGCCAAGTAGTCTATTCTTTAGGGCAGCCGGGTATCTTTATATCATCCCCATAACTCTCCCGCAACTCACACTTTCATTCCTTTCGTTACAAATCCCTTTCCAAAGTTTCTTGCATGGATTCCCACATTGGTTTTGGCTTCTTAATAAAATAAGAATAGAAATGAAAACAAGAGGAAGAGGAAGGCAAATAAGAACAAGAAGAAGGTCAATGTCATGAAGAAAACTACTCACTTTAATACATTTAATATTTACACTAGTTTCAGTTTTTCTTCTTTCCAATATAAAACATTACCCCTCGAGTATGAATTACTTTACCACTAATTGCATTTTAACGTCAACCAATGTGAAAGACCAACATTAATTACCCAATCCACGCGAGTTCCCGACCCTTCGTCTGGGGGGCAGGGGTTTCGCCTTACCGTATCTGGCCCAGGGCCGTCTGCGTCCGCGTGGTCGGACCCTTTCGTGCTCACGTTGCGCCAGCTCATGGAGCGCCAGGTCAGCGGTAAGTGGATCTTTTGACCTGCCTTAAACTGATACCTTTCCCCGACTGGGTAAACGGCAACTCTATTTTTATTATCATTATTATACCACTTTACTTCAAAGTGGGATCGGTAAAAATCAATACTCCAGCACAACCATCTAGCTTATCTAAACTTGATCAAAATGTTTCTTGAGCTCACACATTCATACTTCCTAACCATTGCACCCTGCCACTCCTCACCCCCAAATCACTGAGACACCTTTTATTCGTATCACTCTGATTCACACCTGGTAGCATTCCATTCTCTACACCGCCTATAATCTCCTCATTCCCATTCATGTTTGTCTCACATACAGCAAGCAACTCCAATCTCCCAATTTTTAAAGACCGTGACTCCCTCTCCCCTCACTCGGGCTACGGCTTACCTGGAGGAAACATCGCTTCCGATTTATGCAACATTAAGCCACATTGGTTGTGCTTAGTCATCGGATAGATGCCGATTTGGTTTGACTTCTAGCGAGGTTTGAATCCCACGTTAATCAGTAGGTCGCTAATGAAAAGTAAAAGGCATGTCAATTGAGTGCAGATACAGTTGCGCGCATATTTATTGGCAATGCATCTCAAATTTTGTAATTCACGAAATTTGTATAGGTTATTAGTTCGAAATGTACCTATTTATATTATATTTAATTATATTAGCCTAAAATGAATATATTGTAATGTATAAATGATAATAAAATAAATTATTAACATTAACATGGTATTTATTAAAAAAACACAAAAAGCAAAAGTATTGGCAACGTTTACATAATATTGATTTAACAAATCAAATTATTAAAATTAGTGGTAAAGAATTTTCGAGGATGACTGATGGAATATTCTAGACAAATCCGGGAAGGCAGGTTACTTGCACGGCTAAACCTTTTGGGTGTTCATTATAGTATTAGACACGGCTGAGGAATTATCTCTAAAATAATTTTGAAATAGCAACTTGGTGAAGACATCCGAAAACTCAGAAGCATAACGGAAGTGTATAATTGAGCTGCACAACCTAGGAAATGGATATAGAAAAGTTTCGGCAAGTTTTGAATATCCCAATTTCATCTTTAAGGAATATTATTGTAAAATTTGGGGCTGATGGGACTACTGCTAATCGTGTGCGGAAAGGGTGACGAAGAAAATTAACTGACTATGATGGGCATTCGTGCGTTCGAATTGTCAACAAGAAGCCAAAAGTCACTTCCAAGGAATTGAAAGCAAATCTGGGTAAGAGTGGAACAATCGTGGACGTGTCAACAGAGCGACGTTACCTGAACCGTGAGGGTCTCCATAGACGTGTACCAAGGAGGAAATCATTGTTGGAGACGGTTCACAAAAAGAGAGGTTTTGAGTTTGCCAGACAACATATTGATGGCACTGAAGCAGAACTTAGTAAAGTATTATGGTCAGACGAGACTAAGCTCGAGCTGTTTGGTATAAACTTCCTCCATTACGTTTGGAGAAAATCTGGAGAAGCTCTGCTGGAAAAGAACATCATACCTACTGTGCAACACGGAAGTAGTTCCATCATGTTCTGGGGGTGTTTTGCTGTTGCATGTACTGGCTCAATTTGTGTGATAGAAGGCAATATGAATTCCCACGGATATCAGCGAATTTTGGATGGACATGTGAAACAATCAACGAGGAAACTTAGTCTTGGCAGAGGGTGAGTACTCCAACAGGATAGTGATCAAATCAACGCAGAAATATTGTGCCAATCAACGCTTAAGAGGGATGAAATGGCCTTCTCAAGGTCCAGATTTAAATTCGATTGAAAATTTATGGAAAGAACTGAAGTCACGTGTTCATAAGATGTCACCAATCAGCATCACAAAGTTGAAAGCTTTTGCAGTGGAAGAGTGCAGTAAAATTCCTACTAAAACTTACATAAACATGTTCATACCTACCCAAAACTTCTGATTGCTGTGATTGAGGTTAAAGGAGGTTATACGAAGTATTCATTTATAGTCGCCAATAATATATATGTAAAATTTATGAATATTGCCAATACTTTTGCTTCGTGTAATTTTCTAATAAACACCCTGTTCAATGTTAATAATTTGTTTTATTATCATTTATACATTATAATATATTGCTTTTAGGCTAATATAATTAAATTTAATATAAATATGTATAAAAATTCGTAAATTAAAAAATTTGAGATTTGTTGCCAATAGATATGCACGCAACTGTAGGTGGCAAAACCCCTACAATTAAAAAAATATATTTACATATGCTCATCACATTCCACGCCACTTCACTCTATTCACACATTGAAATGTATTAACAAGCATGAATGGATGGGTTACGCGATATTCCCGCCCATTACCCCATTGCGTATAGCGCTCGAAACATAAAAAACACTCGGGTGCGGGTTTTAGAGGCTTGTCTACCCATATCTGGGATTAGTCGCCTCTTACGACACGGGCCGGGAGACAGTATGGTCCTTCTTTCTACCCAGATGGAGGCAGAAAATTGTGATTTTTAAGATGAATAAAATTTGCTCTGGTTTGACCGAGGATAAAGGGAGCAAAAAGTCGTCCGTTGTCATCACGAAGTAAAAAGGGGCTGAAACGGATTCGCCGAGACTTAGATCAGCCGAGCGTACAATGTGGATGATTTTGTGTCTATCGCTCCGTCTATTTTCCTAACGGATGGTCTGTCTGCCTGACTGAATGTCTGTCTGCCTGACTGATGGTTTGTCTCATTGACACTCTCTTTGTCTAGCTGACTGTCTATCTCTCTGTATGTCTGACTGACTCTCTATCTGTCTGAATGATGGTCTGTCTGAATGGTCTCTCTAACTGACTATCTGTCTGTCTGCTTGACGGGTTGACTGGTAGAGGGACTGACGACTGTATGTCAGGCTTCCCCCGAAAAGAGCTGTCAGGTATAGCATGGGCAACCATGCTACACCTGACATTTATTAAAATGCGTGCCCTCTGCCCCTAATGTATCTAAAGAGTAGTTTCCATTATGATTGATCGGCTGTGTCTGGAGATTTGCACGCCTTACCCTTCCAAAGAGCCCTAAGTAGTCTCCTCGTTAGAGTATTCTGACTATACACCTTCCACACGAGTTTCACTTCCCATAACTTCACCACTTCCTAGACCTCTCCTCTGCTTTCGACACCATCGACTACACTGTCCTCATTGATCGTCTTCAAACTTTCCTTGGTCTCTCGGGCACTGGACTTGCTTGGTTCCGCTCATATCTCTCCTCCTGCACTAGGTCGGTGGGGCTAGATAATCTCTCCTCCGAGCCCGCTCCCATTCATTTTGGGGTGCCTCAGGGCTCAGTCCTTGGTCCCCTCCTAATTTGCATCTACTTACTTCCTCTTGGCTTCATTCTTCGCGATTTGGGCCTGTCCTTCCTCCTCTATGCTGATGACACTCATATATACCTTTCCTCATCCCCTGTGTCCTTCGCTCAATCAATTACCAAGCTCCTTTCAGCCTGCACCTCCATAAACGAATGGCTGTCTATCAACTTTCTTAAACTTAACCACGATAAAACTGAAGTTGTCCTTGTCAGGACCGCATCGAGGGTGGAGAAATCTAAAGCTCTCTTCCTCTCCCTTAACTTTGAGTAAACCAATGTCGCCTTCTCTGATACCGTCAGTAATCTTGGTGTTATTTTCGACGACGAGCACCTCTCGTTTAAACTGCACATCCATCGTATCTGTAAATCTTCTTTCGGTTTTCTCCGCAACTTTTCACGTGTTCGATCCCATTTTGATCGATGAAACCTTGAGACTGCTATTCATGACTTCGTCACCTCACACTTAGACTACTGCAATTCTCTTATAGTGAATCTCCCTTCTTCGTCACTTCGCCCTCTACAGCTAGTTCAAAACTATGCTGTCCGGATCCTCCTTCGACGCCTCCGGTTCTCTCCTTCGATGCCTCTGTTACAGGAGCTACACTGGTTATCTATTCGCTTCCGTACCCACCATAAAATTCTTCTCATCACTTACAAGGCCCTAAACCTCGAGGCCTCACCTTATCTCTCGTCTGCCCTCTCCCATTTTCAAACTCCTCGGGCACTCCGGTCTAACCTCGCTCCCATCCTGAAAATTCATGGTTGTCTTCTGCTCGATGGGTCACCGGTCCTTCTCAGTTTGTGCTCCTAGACTCTGGAATGCTCTTCCTGCCAAAGTCCGATCCTCTCACTCCCTTTCTACTTTTAAATGTCTCCTGAAGACTCATCTTTTCATAATTACCTTCACTTCCCTGTAAGCATTATCTACACAACCTGCGCTCTGTGAGGGCTAACAGCCCTGAAGGGCGCATTATAAATACTTGTTATTCTTATTATTATATTATATATATATATATATATATATATATATATATATATATATATATATATATATATATATATATATATATTATTCATAGCTTGTTCGGTGGACATGCCATCTTTGGCGTTCGTTTCATAATTAATAATAATAATAGTAGTAATAAAAATAAAAAGAAGAATAGTAATAATAAGGATAATAATAATAATAACAAAAGAGATACTACTAATAAAATCACTATAAAAGGTGACAATCAAATTAATATCTTTTTTAGGCAAATAAATCTTAAATCGCTTAATTAAAACACAAACCAAATTTAATCCTAATAATTCCATCAAAGGAAAAAAGAGAATTTCTTTAAAAAATAAGGACCAAACAAATCGGGCGAGAATGGAAAAAAAATGACACGTTTCTTAAAAACAAACAAACGTCCTCATTTAATATCATAATAAAAACAAAAGATTTTTCTCCCTTATGATTTTCATCTTGGCCAAAGCATCAAACGTGACAGATGGAGGTTGGGAAGAAGTTTTCAAACACAGGAGGAAGTTGTGAAAGAGTTGGGGCAGACGACGACGAGATTCTCCTTCTTTGTGGGGACGAATCAAATCACATGAGGACAATAAAGAAACATCAAATCCACAATAAACTTAGTCTTACATGTCGGGTTACTTATTAAATACACACATGCGCACGCATGCGCAAAGGAAGAGAGGGAAAGAGGAGGGAGGGAGGGGCATAGAGAAAGGGGAGGAGGGAGGGAAGAAAGAAGAGAGAAAAGAAGGAGAGAAGAAAGAGGGAAAGAGAGAGAGGGGGAAAGAGGGAGAGGAGAAGGGAGAAAAAATGGAGGCGGAAACGGATATATATATATATATATATATATATATATATATATATAGAGAGAGAGAGAGAGAGAGAGAGAGAGAAAGAAAAACCTTTCCAGAGCGACTTCTACAGAAGACAGCACAGTTTATGAGGTTGCCACGTAACTTTCCCTATTTAGAGAATTTTATCTTGAGGGTTTCCTTTCATCCATTTGATTATTTTATTATGCATACCTGCCTCTCTTGTGTGTACCTTTGACCTTGCGAGCTATGTCGGCGGGGTACCTTTTCTGGGTACCCCTGGTAGGGCTTCCCTTGTCGATTTGGTCGAAAACGAGATTCCAGACTAAGTGCATCACTCCTTCCTTTTTCTACTTTATCATTCTCGTTTTTTACTTTCATCGTATCTCTCCCACTTATACAAAAAGAAAAAAAACAAAAAAAAGCCTACTCCTATCATGTCACTCTTTCCCTTTTTTCCCTCTATCTACATATAAGGACCTGGCAGCTACCTCACGCGTCAGAAGAGAGGCTTTGGAACCTCTATAAACAACGCCAATCGACGCTCACTGGTTGCGAGAGACTAGGACTAGAGGTGTCCTAGGCGTTGAGACACGATGAATGGGGTGATCGTAGTGCCCCGTTAACCCCTTCCCTGGCGCGTAATTATTGACCGTTCCTAGTGACCGTTGACGGGTGCCTCTGGTAGCATCGGTCCGAGGTGACGGCCCTTTGTTCCCAGGTTGGTTGCCAGGCCAATAAAAAGCCTTGGGTCGAGTCTCCTGGTGGGGCGGGATATCCATTGAACGCTGCTCCGAGATCCTGGCCGTTGTGGAGGGAAGTAGTACGAATTTAGTAAGGGGCGTGCTTTGTTGTGGTTCACCTGGTAACAAATCGATGGCCCCTTCGGGGACCGTCTGTGCTGCTTGGTTGGGAGCCACGGCACGCCGAGGCTTGACGACTTGGTCGGACGAACAGCAGCACATGGAGCGTGCCTTCTGCAAGACTCCGAAATAACTCTGATCAATAGGCGGGAGCGACTCACGCGGGGAGAACTCACCAACCTCCCTTTTTATCATTGATTGGTCGTAAAGTATTGAAAGAGAGAAATTGTTCAGAATGACCGGCAAGAAAGGACCAGGAGCTCTAAAATACACGTGCGCAATATGCCACATAGATAAGTGGTGCGTGGACTTTCCGGAGGGGTGTTTTTCGAAATGCCACACGGCCAGTTCCTGCACCGACTGTGTTTTAAACGGTCAAATCAAGGAGCTAAAGAAAACATGCAGGGTTTCCGAGGAAAGATCCAGGAAGTTGGGGAAGAAAATAAGTAGCCTCGAATTAGAACACGCCGGACTGATTCGCAGTTCCTGCACCGAGTGTATTTTAAACGGCCAAATCAAGGAGCTAAAGGAAACATGCAGGGTTTCCGAGGAAAGATCCAGGAAGTTGGAGGAGAAAATAAGCAGCCTCGAATTAGAACACGCCGGACTGATTCGGTGGCTAGAGGTCAGAATAGCAGAGCTAACGTCAAGCCCTGTACTAAACACTGCATCTGAGCTAGGTCCGCATGCTACGGATAAACCCTCAAAGAAAAAGAAAAGGAAGGGAAAGAAACAGAAAGAAGAGAAATTTGAAACAGAAGATGAAGTAGAAGCTGAAAAAGAGAAAGTTGAAGTAGAGGAAGAAAAGATAAAAACAAAGGAAGATAGCGGGGAAAAGATGAATAACAAAAAGAAGAAGAAAAATAAGATGGAGAAGAAAGAGGGAACCGAGAGTTCGCTTCCGCAAGGAAAGCCTCAAACCTCTGCACAGGAATGTCCGAGGGTTACCCTTGTGAGTGATTCCCAAGCACAAGTTTGCAGCCCCTGCTAGCGGCCCGCCTTCGCACTAGTGTGGAGGTATGCTGCCAGCTAGGACGGGGAAACCACCATATCAGGGTAGATGCTGAGAAATCTCAGATCTCGGAGAATTCAGTCGTTGCCCTAATGGTGAGTAGAAATGACCTCTACCTCCGAGGAGGCAAAGTAGGCGCCAACGAGAAAGTTCTCAACACGGTCATGGGAGCCGTGGACGACTGCGGATTGAGAACTCGCAAACGGGTCGTTGTAGGGATGCTCCAAAGAAGAGATCCTAGCCAAACAATTCACTCAAGGAACGTGACCCTAGACCAGCGCCTGTCCGACCTCTGTACGGCGGAATGGTTCTTCTTTCTGGACCCTTACCGCACCTCTTACGGTCGAAACGACCTTTACCAAATGGACGGAGTGCACCTTTCATTCAAGGGAAAGGCTGTACTCTGTAACTTAATCCCGGATGTCGTAGAGCGAATGCAGAGGAGCGTCCGACCCAGAGTGAAGGCGGACATAAGACAGTATGCCCGTGTCACTCCTTGAACGACGTTCTTAGATGTGGCAAAGAAGGGTACTACCACACAAAAGAAGCCGGGAAACGGAAGAGCGTAGGGAGTAATACACTGGGGGACTCCCTAAAAGTTCTTCTGTTCAACGCGAGGTCAATCAGGAATATGTTTCTTGAGATCCGTGGCCTCGTAGCAACAGAGGAACCTGAGATGGTGGCCATAACGAAGACGTGGATTAAAACCTCAAGCGGAGATTTTGAAGATGAATTTACGATTCCCGGTTACCAGCTCTTCCAGAAAGATAGGTCAGACAGAGAGGGTGGCGGTGTGATGTTGTATGTCAAGGATACTCTCAACTCGACGGATTGCAACATCGTATCCGACCATGAACTACTAGGTGTTGACCTAGAGATAGGTCCTGCCAAATACAGGACCCTGGTGCTTTATAGACCTCCTGCCCAACTCGTGGAAAAGGACAGAGATTTGTACCAGCTACTAGGAGAACTTGTCGAAGACAGAGTGTGTATCGTCATGGGTGATTTCAACACACAAGTTGACTGGGAAACCAGAAAACCCTGTGACGAGAACGCACTACTCCTGGAGTTCACAAACAACGAGTTCCTGACTCAATGGGTGAGAGAGCCAACGAGAGGAGACAATATCCTACACTTGGTTTTAACCTCTGAGGATGACATCGTTGAGGACCTCTCTGTTGGCGAAGAGCTCGGTGGCAGTGACCACCGACTAATTAGATTTGTAGTCAAAGTCCCTAAGGCAGAGCCTGCAACTAGTAAATCAAGGAAACTCGACTTGAGAAGAGCAGACTTTGCAGGTCTACGCGCGAAACTGACTGACGCGAGGCTAGAAGAGTGCGAGGCTGTTGAAGACTCTTGGAACAGTTTCAAAACAACATTCATGAGTCTTCAATCGCGTTTCATCTCTCTGAAATGCTCCCGTCGGTCTTCTGTTCAACCAAAGTGATTTAATCGAGAAGTCGGGCAACTGCTTAGGGAGAAGAGAAATGTGTACCGGCAATGGAAGATTTTGGGTAACTTTGACGAATACCGGAGGCCAGCCAGGAGAGTGAAGTCTAGCATAAGGGCGGCTAAGCGGTCTGAGGAACTCCGAGTAGCGAGACTCTGTAAAGAGAATCCCAAGGAGTTTTTTTAGATATGTAAACAGCCGTAAAGCAATCCGTTGAACGATTGGCCCTTTGTGAAATGAGGAGGGGAAATTAAAGCATTTAGATGCAGAAAATGCTAACCTCCTCAACGACTACTTCTATTCAGTGTTTACTAAAAAGTGTGGTCCCATTCCCCAGCCGACGGATTCCTACTCGGGGAAAAAGCTGGAGGCAATGGACTTCACCGAAGGAGAAATAAAGAAAAAGATCGCTGACCTAAAGACGAATAAGTCCCCTGGACCGGACGGGTTTCTATCCAAGGTGTTAAAGGAAGTGTGCAGTGAAGTATCATGACATCTGTGTGCTATCTTTAACATGTCAATCCAGACCAAATGCGTTCCTAGAGACTGGCGTAAGGCGGAGGTGACTCCTATCTTCAAGAAAGGATACCGTAACCAACCGTCGAACTACTGACCTATCAGTCTGACTTCGATAGTCGGTAAACTCATGGAAAGCATGATGGTGGACAAAATGACGTGGTATTTAGAGTCAAACCTGCTACTGAGGAGTTTCCAGCATGGCTTCAGAAGGCAACGGTCATGCCTAACGAACCTTGTAGAATTCTTACACTTCGTTTTCAGTGAGCACGATCGGGACAAGGCGGTGGATGTGGTCAACCTAGACTTTCAGAAAGCCTCTGATAAGGTACTACACCGCCGCCTTCTCTGGAAAGTGCGAGCGCTTGGCATAGACGGAAAGTTAGCCGGCTGGATCGAGAACTGGCTAAGTGGCAGACGGCAACGGGTGGTGGTGAATGGAGTCTTCTGAGTGGGTGCCCGTTACTAGCGGGGTGTCTCAAGGTTCTGTCCTGGGGCCACTAATATTAATCATCTACGTCAACGACATGGACGGTGACATGGTTGCCAAGATTTCTAAATTTGCCGACGATACCAAGCTTGGTATGAACGTTGCAAAGGATGGAAATACTGCAAGCCTGCAGGAAGATCTTCGGAAGATTGGGGAGTGGTCGGACACGTGGCAAATGCCTTTTAACGTAAAGAAATGCAAAGTGATGCATATGGGCCACAGAAACCCCCAATCTTAGTATATCCTTAAGGCCACCGCTATTGAATCCACCGACACTAAGAAGGACTTGGGTGTAACAATCACTAGTGACCTTAAGTTCTCGAAACAGTGCATTGAGGCGGAGAAAAAGACCCAAAGGATGCTAGGCTATATTAAGCGCCAGTTTGGTTATCGGAACCAGGAGATTGTACTGTGCCTGTACAACTCACTTGTCCGACCGCACCTGGAGTATGCCGTACAATTTTGGAGTCCTTCATTGCGAAAGGACATCGCGAGATTGGAACGCGTACAAGCCAGGGCAACCAAGCTGATTCTCTCTATCCGACATAAAAGTTATGAGGATAGACTAAGTGAGTTAGATCTGTTCTTGCTGGAAACCCGTAGACTGCGTGGTCAGCTCATCGAAGTCTTCAAAATACTTCGAGGGCTCGACCATGTTGACTACCGGGATATTTTCACACTGAGTGAGAACAGAACGCGCAATCACGTTTCAAACTTGAACTGAAGCGTTACAACCGCAATCTGTGTGGAAACTTTTTCACCTACAGTATCTGCGGTGAGGGGAACGCATTTCCAGTGGAAGTTGTCAACGGTGAATCTATTGACCGGTTCAAGTCAAGGCTAGACAGGGTCTTGAAAAGTGGCCGTTAAGGGACGCAAAACAATTGAGCAGCCATGTGCCCGCTCGATGGCTAGTCCAAAGGTACCCTCTTTGAATGGACCGTAAGGTCTCCTAGGGTACTTACTTTCCTTGTTACTCCTTGTTACTCTTTTTCTAAGAGTTGTTCTTAGTTTCTGAGACTTCGTATAATTCGCCCAAGATTAACTCTTGGTGATTTAGAACTTGTAGGATAGATTGGTTAGATACTTTTTTTTTGCTTCATTCTCAGAGGCAAATTTTTTTCTTTTCCATGCTACCATCAGGAGTCAGATTTTGCTTTAGCTTTACGTTTTATTGTAATTTAGCTTGTAGATGTAAAGAGCAATCCTAATTTGATGCATCGTTTCAAATTAACTATCCATTTGTTTATGTTGTGAGGATAAAACATATGTTTAAAAAGGAAAAAACACAACAAAATATCGAAAATCAAATTACCTATCAGTTCTCTCATATTAGCTGGTCACGACATTTAAAAATTGTGCTAATCTGGTACATTTACAGGATACAAAATTTAAATTTAGCAATTTTCCTAGGGGACGCAACTCAGCCTCGCTGTCAAAACAAGAACCTAAGCGATTTTATACACTCGAAAATAATCGTATGCTAATTAGAAAGGGCATTGATCCCTTAAGGGTGACGAGGCGGAGTTAGTGACGGTCTGGACCGCATGTTGAAAATAAATGAACATTTTCATATGTTTTTGCTGTCGAAAATACAAATTAGTTATCTTTATTACAAGACGTAATAAATTTTTTTAAAGCCAATACTTCTCTTTTATTTTTTTCAGAAAACAAATAGTATTAAGAATATCTACATGTATGACGAAATTTTAGATTAAACACAAGGTACAAAATTAAAGCTTTCATTTCCTTATAAATTCTAACACAAAAAGTGACGTTCAAATCAAAATAAACTAATATTCAAGCTGATATTGACCCTTAAAATCATTTCCACAATAAGCTGCTTCAGAACAAATCTTATAATTTACGAGATATCTAAAAAGACAGACAGAAGAGCACATAAATATACCTAAGTAAAACTCCTTGTAATAAGATAGAAAGCACCAGCACTAAGCTTGTATTAATTCTCCTGAGTGGAAATGAAGTATGTCTCTAACATAATCATTCAGTAGGATACCAAACCTTATGCTCCGGAGATACCCCGTGTGGGTTCATATATTAGGTATTCCACGAATTCCAGATGACAGACGAATCAGAATTTCAAAAAAAGAGTCTTAATAAGAGAATTGAGGCACAAACACCTGCTTCATTTAAATTATTCCTAGGTTCAAAAAGAAAAGGGTTTCACAAAAACAATGTGAAGTATCAATTTTTAAGTACAGCAGTATCTTCCACGGATTCATATATTAGGTTAGCACTTCCAGAGCAAAGGGCTCTTTGTTGTCTGGATACATTCAGTGTGGAAGACATGTAATGGGGAGTTACTATGTTTAGGATTTATATGTGGAAAATTTAATGGAAAGCCAGTGCAGTCCACTGAACATTGGGTTGGCGTGAGAAGACCGTCCAAGATGGAGGAGAACTCGTGCCGCAATTGTAGTACTGGGGGGGGAGGTCCAGGATGTTCAAGATAGTTAGGGTAATTAAGGCGGTAGGTAAAAAAGGCATGGGTGGCTATCTCCAAATGGTTTTGGTCAAAGTTGGACCGGATTCGACTGAAGTTATAGAGAAAACAGAGATACGATTTGCTGATATTAGCAACATGCCATTTGAAATCGAGTTGACTGTCAAATGAAACACCTAAGCTTCTAACGTTGTCAGTAAACACGACCGGGGAGCCAACTAGATTGAAAGAGAAGCTACATCTTTACAGTAAGTGACATCTGCTGAGGTGCCTATCAAAAGAATCTGTCTTGTCATGGTTGAGTTTGAGGAAGTTATCCCGATAGCTATTGAGTATTCGTGTTTTGCGCGGATAAAAATTCAGCGACTTTCAAGGCAAACGAGTTTGGGAAAGAAGAGAGAAATATTTGCAAGCCATCAGCATAAAATGGAAGGATAAGCCTGATCGACGCAAAAGAAGACCAAGAGGAAGGAGATAGATACGAAAGGAGAAGAGCTGAGGAACACTGTAGGACACAACAGCTGATCGAGAAAACTACCCCCGTTGTAAACAGAATAAGTACGCACGACAAATAATAGCCAAACCCGTTTAGAGCAGTTCCGTAAACAACCAGGAAGTCACTAAGACGTTGGAGAAGAACGGAGTGGTCACTAATAGCAAATGCTCCCAAGAGATCTAGAAGCACTAGAATTGAAGGCCTCCAGGAATCCGCCTCTGGGTGGACTTGGTCAGTTACATGTATGAGGTCCGATTCAGAGCTGTGACCTGCCCTGAAGCAGCACTGGACTGTTTCCTCGATGATAGAGAAGGACGAGTTCTCAGTGATGCGGGTAGCTACTACACTCTCAAAAGCCTGGATAGGAACGGAAGTTTAGAGAGAGGACGATAAGTCGAAGGATTATTACGGTCACAACTTTGTTTCTTTAAGATCGGTCGAACAACAGCATGTTAAAGTGAAAAGTCACCTCACCTAGCGACATGGAGGCCTTGAAGATACCCAGTAGGTGTGGTAGGAGTATAGGGAGGAAGTGAACTCTATGTTCGCTGGCTGGCTGGAAGGTGTCAAGTGGAGAGCAGTTTTTTTGTCGATGATTGGAGTATTGAAGCCATTTCTGTAGGGGAGACTGGGGTGACGGAAATGAGATTAGGAGGCGGGGTAATGGGACTTACTCTGTAGTGGGGACAAACAAACTACCTTTTTAGAGAAAAGGGTACAAAAGGAAGATGGTGATATGAGTTTGAGGTAGCCTAAGAGAGGAGAGACAATTGAGTAACTTGAAAGGAGCAGAGGATTTTGTTTGTTTTTGTCAAGGATTTTACTGGCATGGGCCTCAAAGGATGATCAAAAGAGGACATTGTACGCATGAGTTGCAAGATAATAGGCGAGAGAAGCTTGTTTCGTCACAGTGCCTCGTGTAAGGGCGGAACGACTGAGCATCTCACATGCTATCTTATGTTTTATGGCCTCAAATAAAGTAATAGAGAACCAAGGGGCACGGAATCTGCGATGGGAGGCAGGAAAAAGGTGTATGAAAGTGTCTAGGGAGTATAAGAGTTACTTAGCAAAAGAACCGAGGAATAGGTTCAGAACCCAAGAGAGTTAGACAGTGCGTCTATCAGAGAAAAGTGAAGGGAGAGCCCTGAGATTAGAACTGGGTCAATGGAGGAGAGTCTACGCAGGCGTGGATCCAGGGAGTGGGTGGCTAGAGTCTGAAGCCCACAAAATTTCAGAACCATTTATGTTTATATTTCATTTTTAAGCCAGAGTTGTCTACTGCTATTCAGAAAGAGTTATGTAATAATATAGAATATATATAAAACAGCGTTTTAAACTATTACGATCGAATGTATCTTATATGATACATGTCTAAAATACAGTCATTCAATTCAGTATTATTCCTTAGCTGACGTCCCAAAAGTACAATTTCTAATTTTCTGATGTGTGGAAAAATAATTCGGAGCTAATAGTTATTGTTCACTCTGGTGCGATTGCTGTTATTTATTATCAATGTTGTGTAAGATAACCATTATTAATCATCAATGCCGTTTTCTCAGACTACTCAGAGGGACGAATTCAGGTTAGCATCCCCAATTTTTTATCCTGGATTCGCCAGTTACTCTAAGGTGGTGTGACCCCGCGACAGGACTATCAAAGAGGTTAGTTTGAGAAGGTAGGCTTGAGCCGAATTGAATAATAAAGTGATCACAGATAGCATTTGAAGGGGTCCTTGACAGAGATTTGGTGAGCTGGGTAGTGGAGAAAACGAAAGTAAGAATGTTGCCGTGCGTGTGGGTGGGGAAGTGACGAATTGGGAGAGAGAAAAAGTTTGAAGATTTCAAGGAGTCGGTAATGTGAAGTGGTGTTTTGAGGATATAGAATTTGCCGAGTACGACCACGATTATAGAGGAGTTTGAGAAGGTGACATTGAGGAGATCACTCAGTTCGCCAAAGAGGAGATCTGATTGGCGACCAAGTGCTCTGCATATGCTTATGATTCTGAGCGAAGGGCTTAGGGCTAGAGTAGCAAGAACCACTTCAAATGTTATCCGGAGAACGGTCGATAGGTGAGAGTGAAGGGCGGAGAAAATCAGTAGCAATAATACTGACCGCACTTCCTCTGCTGGAAGTTCTACAATGGTGTAGGAAAGTGTATCCGGTGAGTGTAGCGGACACGAAAATAGTTTCTAGAAGTTTCTTCTCACCTGCCACTGATGCACACTGCCTCAATCTTATCCGATGTAATTTTGTCAGATATAAAATCTGCATTTTTCAAACTCAGCGGATAAAAAATTAAGGACACAATAGAGACAAGTAGCATTCGTCACTGTAGAGGCGTCAGGCGAAGGGGGAGAGGGGGAAGGGTGGAGTCAAAGTTTAAAATGAAACGAGATGAGAGGCTCAAGGAGTAATCCTTGTGAGTAATTGCAGAAAATTTTAGCAGTTTGTGGACTTTCAACTTTCGCTTAGTGGATTGAGGCAACAGAATGGTTTATTTTTATATTAAGTAAATGAAAATTTCAAAACTAAACATCTGTTTCACCTTAAATTAATAGCATCAAACTGCTAAAACTCCTTTTTGTACAATTTTCAAAATGTCAATTTGAGAGGGAATAGATCATTAAGAATTCAATGAGGTAACTATAACCTTTTTTATTTCAAATCAGGCATATAACCTATCTTCCTTACTTCGAGAATGATGAATTCTTCGAGAATCTTAGAGAAATTGAATATATGTAAATAGCTTAATAAATGTCACAACACTGCTTTCGACACAGAGGCTAATGCTAAAATAATTTGCTTAAATTTTTCACAAAAAGATCATAGCGTTTGATCAAAATAAATCTGTAAATGTAGTTTATCTAGATTTCTAAAGAGTTTGACACCATGTCATATAAAAAGAACTTTAATAAATCTGAAAGCTCATGATACAGGGGAAAGAGTAATAAAATAAATTGAAGCTTTGCCTCTAAACCGTTAGTAGAGAATTGTTGATATATATGTATATATATATATATATATATATATATATATATATATATATATATATATATATATCCTTAACTCTATAATTTAACTTGGTGAATTTTTTAAACTTTTAAAAATGTTTTTTTGCTTAGTGGACAAGTAACCCTTCATGTTTTTGAGTTCAGGTTTATTTGAAACTTTTATTCGCAGGACTGTTTTTTGTATGTTTCGAGCTTTTATCAAAGTTCTTTCTAAGAGTTCAGAAAAAATAAATATAATTATCAAATGATTTGGAATGAAAAAACATACAAATCGTGAAGTTAAAAAAATGTATTAATATGAGGACTTTGACGCTTTTTTGCTATCATTTCGTATATAAAACAAATTTAGATGAAAAAAGATCTGACGAAGGTTTTTCTATATATCAAAGAGGGTGAAGTAACTTTAAAAAAAGGTTTCAGGGTGTCTGTTGAAAAAAGTGTTTGGAAAACTCTCAACTATATATCAATGTTAAAGGGATAAAAATAATATAATAGAAGGTGAAATAACTTTAAAAAAATGTTTCAGGGTATCTATGTTGAAAAAGGTGATCAGGGTGTTAAAATAAAGAGTCTATAAAGGGGATTAAAAAAGCGGTTTAGAATAGCAAATAGGCCGTAGGCCACACGCCGAAGGAGTGCCTGTGGAACCAAGCTCTTTCTGTAAAAAAGAATACGAAGTATGGCTTGTATATATATATATATATATATATATATATATATATATATATACGTGCTCGACATGAATTCATTATGTAAAATTTGCTGATAATAGAAAAATTAATTATTTGGCAAAATATGACGGATGATGAAGACGGTTTAGATTCAGACTACCATGGCACCTCTGTATTTAAGAAAATGTTTATGGAACAGTAGCTGAACAGCGCCTGATATAACAGTCCATCCCTAAACGCAATTGACAGTAACTGAGAGCAATTTGACTTGAAGTTACCTATGTTTATGCTTGAGCATGGTTTATCCCCTGAAAATGCTGCTTCCTGTGCTGTATTGCAGAGGTGAGGCGATGCTTGAGTGGCATCTCGAGTCTGCAAGCCTGGGCACCGAAATATAAATAGCCAGCTCTAGCCCACGTAAATACTTAGCCTACATCCCCTTTTCTCCCCGCCTGTGGGATTGAAGAGAGACGCGAAAGCTAATGCAACTTAACACCAGCGTCGTCATATGAATTGTAGGAACGGTGCTGCAGTCAGCAGCGGACCGTCGGAAACTCAGCATTTTTGCTCAAGTTTGACTAACGAAGTGTTTCGCTGATGAATGACATGTTAGCCTCCCTCCGCCCTCCAAATTTGAGGAAAGAATAAACCGGTTTGTTAGGAAGCATCAGTTGTGTTCAGTTCAGAAGTTAGAGTTAAGTTCGCACGCGCGCCAACGGCGTGTTTTATGATCATGTTATCGGATCCTCAATAAACTCTTTCTTGCTGCCTTTTAAGGTTGTCAAAAATCATTGCATTCCATATCGTCAAAGTGCTTCACATCGAAGCCTCCTACCTCCATAGTGAGGAAAGTTTTACATTCTGGTTTCCACTAACCTCATCGAACCTAAAGACCTTTTAATTCACTTAGAGCGTTTCCAAACTAGTAAATACGATGAAAAGCGCGTGATATGGCAGTAGAAATTTTTAATAAAGTAAATAATTCCATATCTTATGTGCTACTAAAATATTTCGCATATTTAATTAACATATTTAAATTAGTTATTTTCTGTAATGAGACACAAAATCTATTTTATTTACTTGCAGCCTTGCAGTGTATAGATCAGGGATAGGCAACCTGCGGCCATTACAAGGTCCAAATGCGGTCATTTGAGGCTTTTTAATATAATATACATTTTTATAGCTTTCGTTGTATTCTTCTATCTTATGAATATAACATTTCAATCGTCTAGAAAAAATAACTATCTATAAGTATTTAATACACCTATAGTTGCTAAAAGACTTTGGGCTTGGAGAAAACAGTATTTATATTTTTGCACGAATGGCGATTCGTTTTTCTGAACGAAGATAAATGCAGTAAAATCACATCTCCTCCTTTAGTTTTTGATAATTATTTCTGAAACTTTCAGCAAATACAGAGGAAGGATAGGTTTATCATGGCATATCTCATACTATTTGTCTCTCCTCTCGTTTGCTTACAAAAGCGCAACAAACTACGATAATGAACTTTCTTTGTACTTATATGGTTAACTTTTTAAATATTATTTAGTATTATATTAATTCGTATTTTGATGTGAAAAGTACTGATTTATATCTTCTGTAGAGAAAGGTGTAAAAAATTATATTCTCATAATCACAACTCTATCCTTAATTAGGCGCAATTTAATTAGCATTTTCCCGCGCTCTCTGGTAGGCCTGATTGCTTGTATGCTTTTAGATCGCTAATAAAGAGTGGGGCTCGTAATACCTTCTTGCGCCCAATAAAGATAAAATGATTTGTTTACTATGTGATACCTAAATCTCATGTCTAAAAAAATATAATGCTAAGATTCGTTATGAAATACATGCAAATCATGCATGTTTTAGAAAGGAAAAGATCGGAAGGCTGCGTTTTGTAAAGTGAAGGAAGAAAAAGGGCGTAAGCAGCGAACATTTAAGAAACTGCCATTAATGCCATTAAAGGCAGTTATAGAGTAGCTCTTTTATCAGGAAAAAGACGGAAAATATTTAGTGATGTTGATACTAAAAGAGTCAAATATGGAAGTTGTGAGTTGCTTAGATCCTGAAAAGGTACACAATTATAAAGAACTTCCTTCGAGAAAAACAATAACAAACCGTCAACATGAATTAGCTTGTAACTTAAAAGAGAAACTTAGTGCAATAATTAAAAAGGAAGCATTTTATCCCATAGCATTGTATGAATTAACTGGCATTACTGATTCAGCGCAGGTCTTAATTTTTATTCACGCAATAACGGAGGATTTTAATTGCATTGAAAAACTATTTTCTTTATGTACCCTTAAAGATAGACCTCGCGGAATTGATACTTCCAACCCTTTTGAGAGGAGTGCTGAGAAGCAAAGCTTGATCTTGATATCCTAATAAGTGTATACCCAGATGGTGCTCCTTCAATCAAAGGTTCCGGTGAAGGATTTATTGGGCTGTTAAAAAAAGAACTGCTCAATCCAGATTCCTAAATTGGTTTTCATTATCTCTGCATCAGCAATATCTACCACTCTAAAAGACACTTTTATCAAATCATGAGCATTGTTAACTTTAATAACTTTATTAGAAGTAATTCCACTCGTCCTTGTCATTTTCGTACCAAACTCAAGAACGACGCTGAAACCGAAATAGTAGACTCGTCATATCTTTTTAAAGTTAGTTGGTTGTCTTGCCACAATTTTCAATTTGAAAGACCAAATAGTCAGTTTTTATAGTGATCAAAATATACATTGTGAATTGATGGTTGATGATTTTATAAAGAATACTACATTTTCTGTTATTTATTGACAAAACACAATGAAGTATATATTACTCTTCAAGGTAAAACCAAATCCATTTCTCACATCCGGATAAAAGTCCAGGAATTTCGGAAAAAAGTTAGTATTTTTTTTAAGTTATTCTGACAGGGTTTGAGTGGTAAAATCTGAAGAACATTTGCTTCAATTGGCAAAATAATTAAGTAAACAAGAAGAACCATTTGCATTATTTCAATTTTGGGTATATGTATCTGTTCTTCAGGCATTAATTCAAAATTATAATGAAAGATTCAAAGATTATGAAACACGAGGCATCTTTAGAGCTGGCTTATCAACAACACTTAGTAGATATTTCTACACCAACGGTCAATTTGCAGATGGAGTTGATAGAACTTTAGGAAAATAACGTTATAAAATCTCAATTTGATTTAAAAAAGAACCACTTGAAATTTTAAAAAGTGTAATTGATTATACTGGTCTCTCTCATTATGCTAAAAAAATTCTTTGTTGCTTTGCCACTACTTATTGTTTTGAATCATCTTTCTCCTACATGATAGAAATGAAAACAAAATTGAGAACTTATCTCACTCCTATGCATTTAGAAGATCAACCAAAGTTGAGGCCTACCATACTAGAACCAAAAATAAAATTACTTCTAAATGATATGCAGCATCAAGAGATTCATTAAAGGTAAGAATAATTGTAAGTACTTTATAGACAAATTATTTTTTCGTTCATAAATTATTTCAAACATAATTTTTTAAAACCTTTTTAAATTTTCGGCCATGTGACTTAAGAATTTTTCTAATTCGGCCACCTGGGTGAAAAAGGTTTCCCACCCCTGGCCTAGAGATAAAACGTCTTCCAAATTCATCACTACCAGTCAATGCCCTCGTTGGTTTCGGAGACGAATCTAAACAAAAGCAAGACGATCCTTCTGACGTTATACTTTAGTGTGATGCGTGACTTCAGTGGTTACAGATTTAGTGTTCCCAACTAGCCAAAGAGTCGTTAAAATATTAAGCGAGTTTACTCCCTATTAAAAAATATATTGGGGAGCAAATTTGATATAATTTCTCTTGAGCTCGATTTTCACTTGATTTAGAGGCAAATTGGGATACCAATTTCAAATCTACAGTTAGTCTCTTATATCATATCATTTTTTTTTTAGGGCTTATTCTTTGAATGATAACAATTCTATTGTTTGTCCGAAAGTAATGGGACAGGTCAGCTGACTGATTTTATTAACTATATATTATTATTCATAAATAATGGAAGGAAAAAGATTAAATTAAGTACTTTTTTATTTAATTTTATTAATTAATTGAATACTTCTCTGAGGTGAGAAGTTATGTCCTGATCTGTATAGCTGATTACTATCGTGTTTTTCAAGGAATAAATAAATGTCTGTATAAAAGGAGTTAGTAGGGCTTATGTAAGCTTTTTTGTTGTTTTTCCTAGCGTGTGGCTGTTCACATAATTATTTATTTTCATTCAGATCATGTCTACTTCTGCTACCTATCGTTGTAAGTGCCTAAACATCCCGGACTCCTTTTGTTATATTTGTAGCAGTTTCACCATACCCAGTCAAATGGCAAACATGAGGGCATTTGTCAAGCAAACCTATTTTCCATATTTTGAAGGGTAAAAATTGGTCATCAAGGCATGTCTTGACACCTCCCAATGTTTGCAAGCAGTGTAGTCCAATGGAACACGCGATAAGTTGGCATTTGGTTTAGCTATGATTTAGTGCGAGTAAAAAATCATTGCACATGATGTTAGATTTGTTTAGTGAAAACTTCAGGATAAAACAAGAAAAACAAGTAAAATCGAGTATCATAGTCTACCATCAGCTATACGTCCAGTGCCTAAATTCAGTTGACATCCCACTGCCATTTTTCCTTCAACTACTCTCGCTTGAAGACCTGGATCACGCTGAAGAACTCGATGATAGCATTGGTGCAGATTTTGAAATTGAATTTGACTCAGCTTGTAAAGATTCGATCAGCATGAGTTGAATGATTGGCATGAGATTTTGGACTATCAAAGAAGGCTCAAAACTGCTCGAATTAAGACTGAATGAGAAAAAAGCACTTGAAAACGAGTAAAGGTATCTTACTCTTGATCCAGAGAAAAAGCATTTCTGTCGTACTTTCGAAAGACAGTTAGATTTGTATATTGCCATAACATACAAGGGTTGAGAATTCCGATCTACAACACAAATTAAAGGAGAATGTTCATCGATGCCTAAAAGCAGAGTTGAAATTGTGTCCTCCTCCACAATGGCAATTTAAATATATAGGACATTCTCAGTTGGCCATTCAAAATCACAATTCGATCATCTGTTTTGATCTTAAAATGGTAGGTTTCCTTCTTGGTCAGCAACGTGGTTACACGAAAGCTCCCTGTTTTCTGTGCGTGTTGGACAGCAGAACTGGAGAGGAGCATTAGAAAGAGAGGAATTGTCTTCCAAGATCTGACCTCAAAGCTGGTGATCTCAACATTCTACATGAGCCACTTGACAGAAATAAAATTATATTCTTACCTCTGCACATCAAATTGAGTCTCATGAAGCAATTATTTAGAACATTGCTAAGTAAAAGCGACTGTTTCAACTAAATTCTTTTTCTATTTGTTGGCCTGTCAATTAAATAAATCAAGGCCAGTATGTTTGATGGTCCACAGATTCCACAGTTCATCATAGGTCAACTTTTCATCGAGATATTATCAGAAGTCGAAAGGAATTTTTTTATGATTCAAAAACTTTGTCCACAATATTTTGGCAAAACACGCGTAAAAGAATGACCTAAATTATTCATAAACTATTGGAGAGTTACAAAACGCTTGGTTGGAACTTGAGTATCAAGTTGCATTTTCTGCATAGCATCAAACTAACTTCCCTGAAAAGCTTGGTGAAGTCAGCAATGAGCAAGATGAAGGATTCCACCAAGATTTGAAGGCCATGGAGGAACGGCATCAGGGTAGGTTGGATGTAAATATGTTGGATGACAACTGATGGAGCATGAAGCAAAATTATCAACATAATGAATACTCCAGGAAAACCTATGATATAACCGTAACTTTGACCTTAACTACTTGCACACAATTCAACTTAAAGTAACAATATCCTTTGTACGTACGAAATAAATAACCACAACATTACATCTAAGCAAATGCTTACTATTTTCCGGTGTATGTAAATTATTAAAACATTCTATAAAATAAAAAGTAATTTATTAGATGCGGTATTTTTATGGTTTTTAAAACAGAGCTAGGGTGTCATGCAGCTCAAAAAGTTGATCTAATACAGAAAACCTTGGGTCATTTTTGGATTCAGAGACCAAAGGTTAGTCAAAAACAAGTGTCAGATATACTCGTAATTTAGAGAAAATTGTGTTCCCCGGTGAATTATTAATTAATATTTGAGCTCGATAATCGAGCAGCCACTAGAAATAACTGGTTCGATTCTAGTAAAGACCATACATAAACTTTAACGATTTTGGGAGTATCAAAAAATTGAGATTCTTGGTTTTTATTAAAATAATACCTAATTCACGTTTGTGAGTTACTTTTTATGAAATCATATGTACCCACATTAAATACAGAGTTCAACTACTAAATTTCTAATTTCAGCTTCTATAATTTAATTATGATGCAAATCTATTTCCCTTAATGTGTATATATATATATATATATATATATATATATATATATATATATATATATATATATATATATATATATATATATATATATATCTCAAAGTAGCGCGAGAGAATGATGAAATTGAAAGCATGGTGTACTAACGGCATACTTTTAACTGTGATCAAATCGGTGCACGCTGCCTCAGTGTGCCTGGTTCAAATCACTTACTGCACGGATTTTTTTGAAAAAAGGTAATAAAAATATTACGGCAAGGAAAAAATTATTTCGTTTTCTTTTTCAATGTAGTTTAATGGATTCATTTTCATCTTTCGATCGAGCTACTTTGAGATATATATATATATATATATATATATATATATATATATATATATATATATATATATATATATATATATATATATTGTTTTGTCTTTCTCTCCTTTGGTCAAAGCGATTGCCTTTTAGCTCTAAATGTACCTGCATGTAGTTTAATTTTAAACAGTTCAAGAGACTTATTTAGGATAGGAAATATTACTTTGGGTTTTCTTTCTTATTTATCTTTTATCTTCCTAATTTATAATTTTGGCCTGAAGATGGATTAGATTATCCAAAACGTTACAATAAAAGATGATGGATATCGCTATTTTCTCCTGTATATATGTACCAAATAATAAGCGTAGAAAGAGGCAAACACACACAAAAGAACTTGGATGTTAATACACACGCCAACTTTTATTGGCTCACACATGAAAGACATAGAACAAATTCACAAAGAAATGCACGCACTAACATATATGCACATATACTCATATACACATGCCTCCATCTCCACCATAACCACTAATTCGAGAGTATTTAACTTAAATCAGTGGTGTTGTGGCGTCATGAATCCTTCATACGATTTTAATCCAACAACGGAGGCGGATCGAACCTCACTTCATCGCACCTGGTGTGACTTGTAGGCAGGCGAGCGCAGGGATTCGATCCTGCGCAGCAGTGTTCTACGTGGAAAACGGTTCACCAACCCAACCACCCCATACTTTCATCTCATTTACAAAACATCGAGTGTTCCACCTAATTCACTCTTCATCAACTATAGTTCGTTCTACATTTCTGAAAACGAATTCTACATTAACACGCCATTACAACCCTCTCACTTGAACACCCAATCAAAAACAACTCAATTGAACACCCGTTCACACACAACTCACTTGAACACCCAATCACAACCAACTCATTTCACCAATGGTCGCACACGGAAATACTACACAATACGTACAATTTCTCCCAGCACAAAAAACGCAGCCAACCAAGTTACGGAACTAATGCCTGAAATAGGTACAGTTTAAAAAGTAATCATTACATATGTACATCTCACTCATTTCACCAAATTCTACTAGAGCAACAACGTTAGTACACACATATGGTTATAAAACATATTCACACATCAAATCGATAACTCTATTAGTAAAAGGGAAAACAAAAGAACATTCAACGACAAAAACATCCAACATCAATCATGCAGTAAAACACTCACACCTAGCAATCAAATCCCACTCAATCACAAACATGTAGCGTAGAAAAAATCAAATACTTTAAAACTTACTACATTTTACAATGCATACAAAAGACGTACGGACGCACATCAAAAACATCCCTGAACTCCATTAATATTTTATAAATGCATTACGCAAATATATGTACTTGTCTAACTCATACATCATAAATTTACATTCATATCTTAAATATCATGAAACAGAACTGTGCCTAAAGTTTGCATCAGAAGTTTGAATCACAAAGCATAAACTTGAATCTATAAGTTTCTATGCATCTTCATTATAAAATTGTTTGACAAATAGTTTATACAAGACTGTATGAAAGAAGTGATGCAGGTTTCTACCTATATTTGAGATCAGTAAGCCATAATAGCGACATCACAACTGTGAGGGGCAGGAGCTGAACACAAAGCGCCGCTTTTTTTCTTCTGAGCATATGTAGACAACTGCATTGCCCTGCTCATAAGCTTTCTCAAAGAATCCTCCTTGGGGGAAGTGGAATACAGCTTATTCGCTTGAGGAGTGGCCTGCAAAGGAAAGAGAGCTTTATCACAATAGGTTCAAACCCCACCCTCTTTTCACTTTCACTAACAGGTAAAAGAGTTGATATTATTTCATCCCGTTTACGATATATATATATATATATATATAAATATATATATATATATATATATATATATATATATATATATATATATATATATATATATATATATATATATAGGTAAGAGGGCTTGTTGTATACATGCACTGTTGAAGTCAACAGCAGTGGCAGCGTAATTGATTTTAATTTGTATTCTCTTTATTTTTCTTACAAGTTTTTTGTCTGGGTCTTTTTTGCAGGCGAGAAAAAAACATTCACAAAGGACATATTTTATTCCGAGACGTCTTTCGACCGTGTTCGGTCATCTTTAGGAAATGAACAGAAATGGAATGACCGACCACGGTCAAAAGACATCTCGGAATAAAATATGTCTAATGTTTTTTCTCGCCTACATGACCAAGACAAAAAACTAGCAGGAAAAATAAAGAGAATACAAATTAAAATAAAAAAACGCTACCACTCCTGTGGATTTCAACACTGCATATATATATATATATATATATATATATATATATATATATATATATATATATATATATATATATATATATATATATATATATTTATACTAATTTTAGCAGTATAATTTCATTATGGTAGTTTATATTAGAAGGGACCGCTAATCTCGTATTAATTATTTTCATTTCAATCTTTTCGATATGTCTTAAGTGCGCCTTTTCTTCGTGGTTCATTAGAGACTAATATTTATGAATTGCAAAAAGGTGGAAGAAATTAATGCCCTTTAGCACATTCTTTTATTGTACCGACGTGTTTCGATACGACATGTATTATGTTCAGTTAAAATTGGAAATTCATACAAGTATTCAGGTTTATAAAAATGCGTCAACAAACTACGCACGGAAGGTAGACACGTGTAGGCAAACTAGCCAGCTGACGATTTACAGGTATTTACTGGTGGAAGAAGGGTAAGTGAGGGCCGGAGATGGGGATGGAAGATAGGGGAGGAGGGTGATAAGCATAAGTTGCTTGCCATAGGGGATTAGAGGCTAGTGGTAGCTGTTTTAGATGTACCTGGTCCCTCGATTTCCTCGTGTTGCAGTTGGTAGGATTTCCTGAGAGTTAGATTGTATATTTAACCTTGGTTATATATTTGTTCAAGGAGGAGTAATTGGCTTGTGTTGGGAGCAGATTCTAAATTTTTTGTGTTTTCTTCCATTATTTTTCTGCTAAGGCAAGTTCCATGTATTTTTCCTGTATGTTTTGTAGGTGCTCAATTGTTGAGGTGGTATGTTATTCTTCTTGAGAGTGTGGTTTCGGTTATTCCGATATACGAGCTAGGTAAGAACTAACAGTCTCCTAAGGTACATGAATACTCATCTATCAGATGGGTCTTTGTTTGGGTTGAGGTGGAGGCTTGGAGTTATTTTTTATGAAAAGGGTTAATGTCCGTCTATTTTGTGGTAGATGGTTAGTATGGTCTTTTGGGGGGCATTCGTGGGTTTTATTCCTAGGTTATTTTAATGTACAAACAGAAGAATAAATACATAAGCTGGAAAGAGCCTTTAAAGAATGTTCTTCCGTCAACTACACCATCGAAGAGAACAAAAACCACCAATTACCATTTTTAGACATCCTCGCTACCTATATTAATAAAACAATAACGTCCAAAGTAAGCGTAAGAGCCCCACTAGTCCGGGACTATGCATGAATACCGTGAACGCTACTGAACAAGCGTCATGACATCGTATAATAACCGTGCCTTCACCCACTGCACTACATGGAAAGATACACACAATGAATTTGAGAGAGACACCCAGGTACTCGTTAACAACGGATTCTCCAATAAAGAAATACAGACAGCTATAAGAATTAAAATAGACTCATGGGAGCTGCCAAAACCCCAGAAGAACCGAAATACAAACCTGCCTTAGCAGAAAAATAATGGAAGAAAACACAAAAATTTAGGCTATGCTCCCAACAGACGCCAATTACTTCCCTTTGAACAAATATATATTCAAGAAAACCAACCAAGGTTAAATATACAATCTAACTTCCAGGAAATCCTATCAACTGCAAGACGAGGAAATCCAGGGACCAGGTACATCTAGAACAGCTGCCCCTACCCTCTAATCACCTATGGCAAGCAGTTTATCCCTCCCCACTCTGCGGCCCTCACCTACTCTTCTTCCACCATTCCCTACCCGCATATCGTCAGCTCGCTAGGTTGCTTACACGTTTCTACGTTCTATTCATCAGTTTTTCAACACATTTTTTATAAGATATAAACTGGAATACATGTATAAATTTTCCATTTTAACGGTAAAGATGATACATGTATCGTAACGCGTCAGTATAATAAAAGAATGTGCTAAAGTGCCTTAATTTCTTCCACCTTTTTGCAATTCATAAATATGTCTCTAATGAACTTCGGTAGGCTGATTTACGGGTTGAACCACGAAGAAAAGGCGAACATAAGACAAATCGAGAAGATTAAAAAGAAAATTATTTATACGAGATAAGTGGTCGCTTTCAATATATATCACTAACTATATTTTTAGAACGGCTTTTTTTTCCCTCGTAGTTTGGATAACCTTTTGTAGGGGGAAGAAGTGGCTAAGCCCCCCGCATCCCTATATATATGCAGGAAAGAAATCACAGTGTTTAAATCGATTTATTTGCGAAACCAGCTTTGGACGGAGACACCCGTCATCTTTAATGGCTGGTAAACTAATGAATACAGAGATGCTTAGGCTTAGAGACGCAGAAATTTTCAAGTCGGAATGTAATTGGGAGGAGGGGGGGGGGGGACGTTATGGAGCAGCGGCATGTTTGAGCAGAGGAAGGACGAATCTTCTGCTTATCAAGGGATTAGTGTTGAATTGTAAATCGAATGTATTAATGTTTAGAATTTCCTTTATAAGAGCTGAATCTATTAGACGCCTATATCTATATATATATATATATATATATATATATATATATATATATATATATATATATATATATATATATATATATATATATATATAGAAGAATGAAAAAAAATTAGTGTATTTGTGTATTTTCTTTCTTTTTAGGGAGATCAAGTGGAGTGTTTAAACAATTTTTCCAAACCGTTATGAAGGAGGTTGAAAAAAGTCATTTAAAATGCCACTAATAAATATCATTCCAAAATTTTCTATTTTACTACTTTGTAATACCGGTTATTCTGTCGAAAGAGCATAAATATAAATCCTTTGAATTTAAAATTTAGTTTAGCTTATTTATGTATTTTCTTTTTTTTAGTGAGACCAATGAAGTGTTTAACAAATAATTAAAACCATTATGGAAGGGGTTTGAAAAAAGTGGTTTGAAAGGCAGAAGAGACCAGAGGCCAAGACTCCAAAGGTATGGTAGCGCGCGCAAGCTCGCCCCGTAGGAGGAAGGAGTGGCTAAGCCTCCCTTATATATATATATATATATATATATATATATATATATATATATATATATATATATATATATATATATATATATATATATATATACAGTTGGTACCACGCATTCAGGCTGAAATGCCATTTCGACTCCTTGTTTCATACAGGTAGCCCCAGAAAGTTAAAAATCTGCAAAAGTAATCTAAAAGTTACTTTTTATATATTTTACTTCCATGATATATTTAAATGGAATTAAAATAACAGTAGGCTTTCGGACATATCTGATAATAGTTTCACTTTACCCAATAAATTTAGATCATTGGTCATGTGTCAATTTTTAGTCGCGTGCACACGATTCTATAGGTTACTATGTCCGTCGGTAGGATTCTAACCATTTTAATTTTCAATGAGTTTTTGAAAACTTTGAAGGTCGTAAGGTGAGAAGATATGTTTGTTAATTGATAATACGTTTGTCAATTAAATTTCTTTACCAAAATTATTGAAATAATCTAGAACACGCGACTTAGGTCTGTTGACCTTTGGCGCATGGAAGACGTTTTTTTTTTCTGTTGACCTCAAATATCCATGACTTCCTTCTTGCCTTGTATCTTTTTATCTCTTCATCTTTAAGTTACCTTCTAACTGTTCTGGGTGATATTTTTTAACTCGATGCTTCATTAAATTCGCTAGTAAAGTTCAGAAGATGTTTTCATGCGATTCTGTAATGAATCCCTAATGACAGAATTCTTGTCTAGGCGTTTTAAAGCGTTTTCTTCCACTTCTACCAATCTCTTGGTCTCTTGCTTTTGTTTTGAAGTGGTCTGGGCACCATTTCTTGAACATTCGATTATTTTTTTTAGTTATTTCTACTTGTGATAACCCTTGGCTAATGCACAAGTTGGATTTGTGCTCTCTGTGTTTTAGTTTTAGTCATACTTTAGTTTTTGTCCTATTACATATTTAGAACGATCTTCAATACACAATAGTTATAAATTTAAGTTGAAATATTAAGAAATATTGGTTAAATTCTGATTATAGAAAACACCATTTTATTAATAATAAACTATTTATTAAAGTACAAATTAATTCAAACAAAATGTTCAAACATTATAGCAAATTACATATTATCATACATATTATTGGATAATATGATACTTTTTAAAAGTTTAATTAAATGTGTTAAGTATGTAAATCTCTGATGAGTGCTTTGTTATTTTGACCAAGGGCGTACGTGTTGAATTTACTAACAAAAATATTTTGAGGTTAATTAAAAGAACCTGAGTAACATAAAAAAAATTAATATAAAAAAATTGTTTTTATTAGAAACTCCTGTCAGCATTTTTAAAATGATGGAATATAAAATATAAAGCATTACCAAAAGTTTATATTTGAATGCTTGGCTGATTTTATTACAGCCCATTGGATAGGTAATATTACGTTGTATGTACCTAAGATTTATTTGCGTTGGAAGTTTGGTAAGTTCCAATATTATATTCTCGTTAATTAATCTTTTGTTTGAGGGTTTGCATGTCTGTTAAATATAATATTTGGGGCCGTTTTTGCATGGAACTTTTCCAAATGCAACTATTAGTGTTCACAGGAGAGTTTCCATTTGGACTTTTTAAATTTGTGTGATATATGAAAATGAGATATATGTCTGTCAAGGAACGACACAATATGTCCCACGGTCTAACATGTGTACACATACGTAAGTGAGTCAGACGAGCAAATCTCGGCCCTGTACTCAGGCAGATATGCAGCGAAGTGAAGGCAATGGCCTCCCAAAGTAAGAGTGCGACTTAATTACAGGTTGGCTATTCGAAAGGGGAACTCGTTTGCCAGATTCAACTCAGGAATTATTTAAGGAAACACCTTTAAAAAAATAAGCTTTAATACAAGATAAATGATTAAATATAGAGACAAGAATAACTAGGGCTATTAGTACAAAGGTTAGCTTGACAATTAAATTTATAGTGGATAGGAGTTAATGGAAGTTGGGCCCGGGAATTATTAATTAATTCGATGGTTTAAATAAGAGGAGTAAGATTACTAAATCTTTTTATTATGTGATTATGGGGTCTTCTTAGTACTTAAGAGAATGAAGTGACTTACGAGAGTAGGATTTTGGATTACCTCGGATGAATGATGGGAGCGGAAGACCAGTGGCCAGGTCTTCGTAGAACGAACTCGGGGTATGAGCGTTCAGGAAACTCCAACGGGTTTGCGATTACTCCGACTTGGGTGGGGGGGAAGGGGGCGACCACAGTAGAGACTCGTCAACGGACGGCGTAGAATCTCCACGAAGACGGATGAGAAGGGGTGACCCCAGGACAGTCTTCTGGGAGTAATAAAGTAGTGGTTATCTTCCTCTGTACAGAGCGGATTACGGAGAGGATCTGCTCAAGAGATAACGACGACGAAGCTCGGTTCGACTGGGATACAGATGGTCTTGATCTTAGCGCCGAGACTTCCTAACTCGCACTCTCTGATGAGAACTATGCACCTCGTCTTAAATAGGGGAGTTCGTCTGGAGGCAAGGAGGGGGGGGGGGCGAAACGAGCTAAGTCCCAACGGAAAGCATGGCATTAGACAATGCAAACAAGGGAGTTTGATAAGCGCCGTTTTGACGAGGGAGACACCAGCGGCCAGACGGGAGGGTCAACGCTATTAGAGTGGAGGACGGTGGTCATAAATGAAAACAAACATAGCTGGCGCCAGTCTAGGCCTGAGAAAATTAAGCCGCAAGGCGCGTTCGAATTCATACTTCCACAATGTCAAATTGTCTAAAAACGTTTATTAAAGGGAGAAAGTTCATATTATATGGAAGGGAAAGAGTATTAATTGGATGGTGTTTATTTTATTTGAGCTATATATAGGCGGATCTTTTGAAGACCACTGTTGTTAAAAAAAGGTATTGGACCCCACAATACCTTTTTTTAACAACAGTGGTCCCATTTTCGCCCGCTTGAAGAATATGGGCCACAGTTTTGGGCCAATTAAGATTAGAAAAAATATAAGATAAAAAAACAAAGATTGGTACTTTAATTAATGCTTTATTAAGTAAATCATATTAAAAATTACACATGAAAATACTTTAGTAATACTTTATTACATATATATCAATGAAAAGATGTACACGCATACTGTTTCGAAATTTTAGCCTCCAAATAATTTAAAATAAATTTTCCTGATGTCGTTCACTATACATAAATCCCTTTAAATAAGAATGTAAGAATTTTTTTTTCATCCATGCATCTTTTTTATTTTAGCTATCTTTGTTCTAATACGATTCAACAAGCTGACTGTGAACACCTATTCTATTATTAACAGACTGTAACGAATGATTTACAGTTATATGTATGTATCCTAGGTTACTGATGTTTTGGTAGGCCTTCCATTGGTCTTATTGCACATTCAAGCCTTACCTAGCTACCGTTAAAAATTATTGCTGAAAAGAGTACAAGCATTGCCTTTTGAGCACTATTTCCATTTGGCTGGTTTCGTCGATGTATCTATAATTTCCAAAACTCCAATTCGGAAATGGAGGAGATTTCCCTCAATGATGTTTTCGTTTGTGCGAAAAGTATGAGTCGTCGTCTACTTGTACCGTGATACTAGCCTCACCTAGTTGAAGTGTTTTTTTTTCAAAATCCTTAGTACATACCTCATTCAAGAAACTATATATATCGATTATAGTTTTTTATGGAGACATTAAACAATTTACAGGCACTTGCTTCCTCATTTTCATCACACCAATATAAAATATATTCAACCCATCCCTAAAAAGTGATTTTAAATAAGAAAAAAATGATTCTTTTCTAATTGACACTCTATGTTTGTAGTTTCACAAACTTTATTTTTACACTTCAAGCTCATCCCAATATTACAACCTGAACATTTCATTTCATGCGTAAAAAGTTGTTTATTTTTCATTCAGGTAATCATTATCTTCCTTTATTAAAGGCTTGATTTGAAATTCAAATATGCTTTGATCCTTGCTTGCTTAAGGGTTACTCAATATTGAATACTTTATAATAAAGAAGTCATAGTTAACTATGCCAAAGTTTTTCTTAAGGAGTAATTCACTATTAACGGTGCTATTTTGAGTTTGTGCAAAATTTTAGAACTGGGTTTTTTTTTGTAATGGAAATACCTATGAATACAGCAGTGTCTCTAAGAAGAAATTCTACCTTTATGTGGATCCAGTGATAGAGCACACAGTCTGGCCATTGAAAGATCATAGTTAGATGCCACAACAACAATTTTAAAGAAAATCAGAGACGGTAGTAGTGAGCGGTTGCTTAGTGATGGTGTGGGAAACAATCAAAAGAACTTTGACCTTTAGAATTAGTGCAGTTTATTGGTAACATAAACTAGGAAAAATTAATCTCCATCTTTCGGAGAGGACTTCTCTAATATTTCGCTTGTCAGATAGTTAAAAATTACTATGTAGGGAGCGTGTTAAATAATAGGTAGGCTCTTGGCACCAAAATCGTAGGATTAATAGGCTGATCTTTAAAATCAGTTCATATATATAATAGAGATAAAATTATCTGAAATATGTAAGTATATTATAAATACACAGCTGTTCAGTAACTCTGCCTGGGGGTTTGAACTAATGAGCTTCACGACAGAGGGTTGTCTCGCCGACGAGTCTAGCCCACGCCCCCCTAGAAATGAAACCGTATATATAGCCGTGCAAGAGAGATATTATGATTGATTGACTATATTATTTTTGTAAAGAAAAAGTTCAATTCATTTAAGACATTAAGATCAATTCGTTCTCATCTTGGCGTTACGAAACTCCGTTTAATTCGCCTAAGTCTTGTCGCTTCAGAATTCAATACTTCGCGTTGAATAAGAAAACCTGTGTGTCGCCTGCAAAGTAATTCTTGACGTTCCGCTTGCCATTTTAATAATCCTTTATTAGAATAAAAATATATTTTGCAACGTTCTTTCTCAAAGTACTTCTTTACCTCGATTATCCGTAAGTAAACCCAGCCAACAATACGAATACCCGTGAAGAAATCATATTAAAGAGTTAGATACTTAATTCGCCTTCACCAGAAATTTGTAACCCCACATCTATTTACAATAACCCGGTGGCCCTCATCGCACAACAAATTGGTGACCTCTCTTCCACCTATAAACTAATGAAATTGGTAACTCACTACTATAAATTTTTATGAAGGATATTGTTCCATGTCATACAGCCAAAAAGACCAAGATCTGACAGTACAAAAACAGGATCAAAAGACTTTCTCGGCCATGGAAGTTTTCTGATATCAACCCTATTGCACAGCACATCTTTGGGGCATACTGGACAAAGTAGTAGGCAAAAAGTCCTGAAACCCAAAATAAAAGGTAGAATTTTTCAACATGTCTGCAAGATAGGCAGAAATTCTACAGGAGAAAATTTATGAAATCATTAGGTTATACGATGTGTAAAAACCTTATTAAATGTGTAGAGAGCATGTCTACTGAATATTTTGCTTTCTACAAATATCTATCTATTTATCTATCGAACATCTAGATTTTATTATCTAAACCAAACTTTCGTCTGCCTACCATCTTTTATCAATTTAGCCTTTGTCTAAAAGTCTTCTCTCGGCTGGGATTTGCGCTGGCCATATATGACCATGTTTTTTTAAACTCGATCACTTTCCATTTGATGATTTTTCTTTCATAAGGAAAGAGAAACGTATAAGCGCCTGCTAGGGGTGTTGTGTGTACCAATCTTGTTCCGGCGTGACGATGGTAGGGTTCATTTACAAAAGTCACTCGTCTTTCGGGTGTAGGCCGTGGGACAGCGTTTTTTCGAGCTCAAGTTATTTCCTTTTTAACATCAGAAATCTTCAAGGAATCAAACGGTGAACTTTTCCCTTCTTTTACTTTCTGTAGAAACTCTTTTCGCTGCCTCCGTTGGGCTTTGCTTAAGTTTCCTACTCTGAGTTTTAGTATTTTTTGTAGCAGCGCCTAAAGACGATGCGACTGCTTAAGCTAGCAATAGAACTCAAGAGGAGTAAGTATTCCTATTTCTTTGGCGAAACCATTGATTCAAGATTCAAACATCAATCTTTTAGTTTTTTCTTTGCCTCTGTAAAATTATCAAGTAACGAGGGTTTGAGGATACTACTCATATTTTCTGCTCGTTCTGGAGAAGTTTTAATTCTTTCAAATTCCCCAAAGAAACAGAAATTGATACTATCTACCTATCACTTATCACTTCTCTCCTTACTTGGGGGATACAGAACTAACAACTTAATTTTTTAATAACTTTTATATTTATTAGGCAATTTTTCAAACAAATCATCTATTAACTTTAATAGTTATAGCATATTGTTTACCAATTTAAATGCATTTATGTAAACATTTTGGTATGTCCTCGATAGACTTTTGGAGACTACATGTTGAATGCTGTCCTCTAATTGATTTAAAGCTCTAGTTTTGGTGCCGTACATTTCCACTTTTCCACATTCCAAAAGGAAAAAGAATCACAGGGTATAAGATCACGGCTGCATGCAGACCAATCATGTACACTAAGTCAATACAGCTAAACAACCGGTATTTGCTCATCAAGCAATGCATGAAGATACCGTGCAAAATGGGGAAGTGGATCGTTTTATTTGAAGATGAATTAGCTGAAGATCTCCAAGTTGAAACAATAGGCCAAACTTGATCTCGATGCATGGCAAAGTAACGTTTACATTTATTTTATATAGATTAAAAAATGGGACAATAATGTGGATAAACATTCTTTCGCACACCACCGTCACTTTTGGTCAAATGAATTTTTTTCCAGCAGTAAACAAAGAAACATCTCGTACCCATTAGTAACAATTGTGGCGATTCACAAATCCATTCACATGAGACACGGCTTGGTTGGTCAATACACAATATTTTGCGAAAAAACTCAGGATAGTCTTCTTGCCTACCTAATACTTAACAGTCGATCACAGTCTGCATCCGATGATTCCTGACAGTAATATGGCTTTTAATGACGATAATGAATACTTCCATAAGCCATGTTTCGGGATAGACCAGATTCAGGAATGACCTGGCATGTTGACTTTAGCAACCCTAGCAAACATTTCGCACACATGCTTCACATTTACCTCTAAATTGACTGTCATAGGACGACCATTTATGTGAGAATCGACCACTGAACCAGTCGTCATCAGCTTCGAATGGCAGTTTCTTTCATGTTCGTGGGCTTGACTGTAGGTAACATGAGGTCCATGCACTTGTTGTCCCGTAAGTTTGCAAGTATTATAGTTTGGAATATGTCAAAGAATGTCCTTCATCATTAAAACTGATGACCTTAAGTTATATCTGAGGGTTTATTATTTTACCACTTTCATTTGACAAGTGGTGTGGTGTAGAGATTGGTCTCCCACAAAGGGGATTTACAGGGGTCACCGGCGTTTGCTTGAAGGACACAAGTTGCTCCGACCGAGACTTATTGAAAGCAAACCCTTCAGCTCTTCCGTGGACCCAGTGGTGGCGTGACAAGATCTGATGTACATGACTTTTTGCCACGGCTTCTGCACTTGTGTTAACGACCTCCAGAGCTCGTAACGAGAGACCAGCTAAGGAAACCCGCTGTTGATAAGTCCTTGAGCCATAGTAAGCAGTTTCTTCAGAGATATCTGAAAGAAAAAGAACAGAATTCATATTCTAGCAACTCAAAAATTGAAATAAAAGTAGATTCAATAAACCGGCCTATAAATATAAAAGCTCTTAGAAAATTAAAATTGTGACTACTAAGTCCCTAAATATTTATTTTTTGCCTCAAATCTGCCATCATGAAAAGATAGGAAAGGAAAACATTTCTAAAGTTTCGTAGTGGATTAGTGTGTGAGGTGTTTTGTCACCTCTGATGAAAGAGGCATTTCTTTGCTGTGGCCTCGATCTCCTTTCGAGATGTATGCGCAGTTGTGTATAGGCGTGTTTGTCTGAGAGATAGAGGGGGTGGAGGAGGGAGTAAGAGTTCGTGTGAATTAGCATTTATATATAAAAAGATGAGAGACCTAGAAATTAAAAGGGAAGTGAGAAAATACTCGTGTGGAAATGAGTGGTGGTGTGTATGTGCATGTGCGAGTGATGTTATATGTGCTAGTCCACAGTTAAAGGTAAGCGGGTAAGAGAAGAGGGATGCAGGTAATCATATTATTAATTGCTTTGAAGAAGCAATTAGGAAGAGACAGGGGAAATAGCGGCTCTTAACCCTCAATCTTTTGCGCCATTCTTAGTCTCTTCTTCACATCCAACTTTCACAAGATTTGTTGATCACATAGACACACGCACGCGCACAAAACTTGTCCCCTAAATCTGAGTATAATGGTTTAGTTTTCATATCACTCCATACAATCCAACATTGATCAAACCACTTGCACATATTCAGCCAGACATAAATCCACAAACCACTAAATAAATTAGTTTTAGCACAAAATGATAAAAACGATTCATTATATTATTTCTCACTCTTCTACTTAAGGCACACTCAGATTTAGACTACACGAGCAATTCCGCGTCTACATGACTTATAGCACCTACATAGTGTGTTACGTACAAATAACCGGTGCCGTGTCCAGGCCAGGAGGGAACAGCCCGTCGACACCTGATGACGTCATCAGCGTGTCGACAGCTGTCGGGATCGAAGCGGCACGCGCCGCCCTGCTCTGTCGATCAACCCGGAATAAACTGCTCCACCCACGCTGCCACACTCCATGGCCCACTCCACTTCACTCTCTCTTGCTCTCTTTCTCTCTCTCTCACACACACAAAAAACACTACTCGGTCTTTTTATCACCCCCCACTTCTCTTATTTATTATTCTATTTCTTTTTAGTCTTCTCTCATATAAAATTACGCTTCTTCTCGTTCATTTCCTCTATCTCTTTCTCTTCCTTTTACTGCCCCCTTACTCTTTTCGGCATATATTGTCTCATTTTCTCGCTCATTCTCTTTGATTTTTATGCTTCCTCTCGGTCTTTCCCTCTCCACGAGGGTGGATATTTTGCCTAATTTTAAGTCTGTTTTATTTACTCAAATCCAGACCAGGACGAAACTTTTAGCAATAATTTTGCAGAGGTTGAGCCTTAGGTAACAGGTAGAAGACTACTTCGGATACCTTAGGACTCCTAATGTAAGCTTGGAAAAATGAAATTAATAAAACTATAAATGGCAAAAGAGCAGCAATAGGAAAGCAAGGCTAAATCTTCAAAAGCGACCTGTCTCTATGTTTAAAAGACAAAGGATTTAATCAATGATTTTAACAATCTTATTTACCGAAGCGAAATTTGGACACAACACTAAAAAGCAGCCAAAAACTAAGGACATATCAAAGAAAGGTGGAACGATATCTTTGAAGATTAACTCGTAATAAATATGAAAGAAATACATGAGAACGCAAACACGAGTGAAGGATATAAAAAATCGACTAAAATTTCTGAAGTTAAAATGGTCACGAAACAATGTTAGAAGAAACGACGGAAGATGGACAAAATAAATTCTAAACTGTATATGTTTATATTAAACATTGAGAGACTCAGAAGGAAAACGCCACTCAATATGAACGTGTAAAAATCCCTCGAATTGCGGTGGCAAATCGACCTCTTGACGAAGATCAATCAGTGACAGCTTCTTGGAGAGGCGCGTTTGTCTAGCTCTGGGATTAAATTAGCGGTAATATATATATATATATATATATATATATATATATATATATATATATATATATATATATATATATATATATATATGAATAACGTTATAGCAACGAGGAAAATGAAACAACGGAGAACTGCGAGGCCTTTCGACTAATGGTCCTTTACTGAGCAGTCTGCTCAGTAAAGGACCATTAGTCGAAAGGCCTCGCAGTTCTCCGTTGTTTCATTTTCCTCGTGGCTATAACGTTATTCATAAATTCCTCACGTTCCTTATTTTCGTGATTCAGTTATACATATATATATATATATATATATATATATATATATATATATATATATATATATATATATATATATATATATATATATATATATCCTTAAATATTAATTTATCATGGTACTTGGTTTCAATGTAAAGAACCAGGGTAACACGAGAATAGGTGGTTGTTTCAATAAAAAGATAAAATATTGTAATATCTGCCCATTTTATCTTAAGATACAGAAGAAGAAGAAAGAAAACCAAGAAGAAGAAGAAGAGAAAGAAGAGTAATATATCTTTCAACCCTTCTACATCTTGAGGCCTTCAATATTTTTTTCCAAAGGTCTTACTCTCTTTGTCAGGCACCAAAATAAAGTCAGAAACAATAAACTGACGTCACTCAAAGGAAATACAAATTCCCTAATCAAAAAGATCTGAAATCACCAAATATTTGCCAAGGATAAGCGAGTCAAGGGAGTTAACCAACGTGAAAAGTTAGAACTCAAGAAAGAGATTGCCCAGAGAATTAAAAGTGCCGCTACATAAAAAACAGTGGCCTGAAATTATAAGTCACATTCAAGTAAAAGGAATAGCCATGGATTAAAAATCCAGTATTATGAAGAGGTGTGGCCATGAATTAAAATTTACATGACAACATCAAAGTGGCAAGGAATTAATTGTCACTTATGATGATGAGAGGGGATCGAAAAAATTCGCATTAAAGAGAGAAGTGCAAGGAATTAATTGTCACTTATGATGATGAGAGGTCATCGAAAAAAATCGCATTAAAGAGAGAAGTGCAAGGAATTAATAATCCCATTTGAAGAGAGAAGTTTCCAGAAAGTGTCAAGGAAATATAAGTCATACCCAGAAAGAGATGTACCCAAATCCAAGCATTAAAAGTCGCTATCAAATGAATGTCTTGGAAGTAAAATTCTGATATGAAGTTCTATAAAAATGAAAACTTGATTGCTCCGATAAGTGGCAATATTTCCAGACACAGAGTACAACTTTTTGTATGAGCACCAGACGAACATAAGAGAGTTTAATAACGTTAATAAATGTCTGATCTGAAAATAAGGCGGGCGAATCAATAATGCAAATCAGTACACATTTTTAGAAGCCGTTGTGCTGAAAGGTAAAAAAAATAAGAGTAGAAATATTAATGCAAAGAACAAAACTTGCCTAAAATGATTCAATAAGAAAGAGCAACAAACGTGAGCACAAAAGCTAATTGAGTAACACTAAAATAAAATTTCCAAACATATTGAGATTTCAAAAGAACACTGCGTGAAACTAAAGAACAAACAGTGAGTACAAAGTAGACAATAAAACTTTTTAGCGTAGCCAAAACTTTTGTACAAAACAATAGAAATCCCCAAGTTATTAGAATCTAAGAGCACTCAATGGTACGAGAGTGCACAAAGATCAACACGACCTAGCGAAACGTTCCAAACCATTAACATCCTCCATATATGACAAGACCTCCTGCAATCAACATCGGCCACACATACGCACATTAGGAAAAAAATGATAAACAAACTTTCAATAAGTCTTAAGATACAATCCACAGGGCGTCCACTACATTGTAGAATGGATAATGTTGCAAATTAGGTTCAGATTTGAACGAAACTTTACAATATGACAATATATATATATATATATATATATATATATATATATATATATATATATAATATATATATATATATATTATATATATATATATATATATATATATATATATATATATATATATATATATATATATATATATATATATATATATATATATATATATATATATATATATATATATATATATATATATATATATATATATATATATATATATATATATAGATATTTTGGCATGGTATATATATATATATATATATATATATATATATATATATATATATATATATATATATATATATATATATATATATATATATATATATATATATATAGAGAGAGAGAGAGAGAGAGAGAGAGAGAGAGAGAGAAAAGGGAGGCTCAGGTAGCGTAGTTGTTAGTGTGCTAGATTTTAAAACAAAAGGCAAAAGGTCCCGAGTTCGATTTCTGACGCCGCAAAAAAAAATTGTACGAGTTTGTCTAGTATTCCCCAACATGTTCAAAAGGTTCCTTTTGTCCTTTATACGGTATGAGAGGGAGCCCGATCTTTCACGAATAGACATCTTTCTATATAGGCCATTTTAAACCACCAGCAGAAATCCTTCTTCAAGAATGAAAATTTATTTTTCCGCCCGAATTGATATTAGCAACTCAGTAAAGCTACCATGTTTCACTATGGTTGTAATCTGTCGTGTCAAACTCCTGAAAGTTTTAATCTCCAACCCTATTCCCCTCCCCCCTCTGAAAATTTAATAAACCTTGATTCATAAGAGAAAAATTTTGCTATCCTAAAATAATCAAAGCTTAAGCTCACCGCTTCCTCTTAATATTGGTCATAGTTAAAAGCGCTTTTTCTACTGGTTGCACGTCCATAATATCCATATAATTGCAGCTAATCTACTGCTGTTCTTGAGCTGACTTGGGATCTTTCTGCTTCAGAAGTTTTTGACCGAATGTTGTTCTCGATGGATCTTCGAACAGTACGTAATCTTTCATAAGGACTAGGACGAATGACCAATAGTTCGTGACTCTGGTGATTTTTAAGCCTTTTCTTTGAATCTAACTATAATAATATAAAGAGAAAAAAAAAAGAATATTCCAAGATTCCTACTAATTTGCCGTTGAGACAGTCCACTGCCCTCTTGGCAGGTTTAAAAATTACAATAGGAGCCTTTGAAAAGATGTAAACAAATATTAGTCATAATAATGTAAAAATAATAAAATCATTTCCTCATAACACTCTGAGTATTAATTTACTTCTTGCATGTATGTGTATATAAATGTATATATGCCTATATATATTTATCTAAATGTATATAGTATATATATTTAGTTTTTCAGTTCATTTTTGTTTGTTAGTGTTTGTTTAGGTCTCGAACTTTCCGCAGACATATCACTGCTTAAAAACGGCAGAATGCGAACAACAATGACAGTGCTAGTAGATATAGTGATACTCTTACTAGCATTTTTATGTCTATTTATTTTTTTTTAAGGAAACTGCCGCTAGAATAGCAACAAAGAAAGAATAAAAAAATGCATTTTAAAGATAGATGCGAGTAATAGATAAAATATGAGCTTCTTATAAATCATCAATACAAGTAGAATCAGGAACAATAACCATTAAATGAAGATATAGTAACATCAATGATATTGCAGTTAATACTAACGTTACTGCCACGAAATCCTGTAGCATTAACAATACTTGCACATGAAGTGATCACTGTATTAACATAAACTTAGCTGCTTTCACAAAAGTAACAATAATATCATCTTTAAAGGTCATCACCTCTTTACTAGGCCAGTAACATCAGTAACGGTAGCGTTTAACATTATTGTAGAGTCCAATTTGAACACCGGGAATAAACAAGAAAAGTCTGCCATAAATAGGCAGGCAACATCAGCAGCGAAAACATGAGGTTGCGGGTAGGTAGCATGGAGCAGGCAGGAGGATGTGTAGGAGCTCAAAAGCGCAACCAGGTGACATCACCTGTTATCAACACTCGCCATCTGCAACTGCATATTTCCGAGGGATTCTCCCCCTGCAATATCGCTTTGACATCAAAATGAAATTCGCGCCTTTATTTCACCGCTGATAAAGGCATCTAGAAATAGAGAGATGCCAATATATAACCCCCCCACCCTCCACCCCTACATCTTCCTATACATGCTGGGTTTTAGCTCTGTTGTTGTCTGTTTACTTTTCCTCTGTGAGTTTCCTGATGAAAATTCTCTCTCCGCACACCTTTTGGCCGGAAAGTCTGAGCCTGTTCTCTTAGATCTGTTCTCCTGTTGTTTTTTTATTTGTTTAATTTTCTGTAGTCATATCTATCTCACACACAAAATATAACCCTCATACACACCCCTAAAGAAGAGACAGACATATAGACAAAGAGAAACAAGGCCAAGTAGCACGGATTTCCCCTGAACTCCATACGAGGAATGTTAAAGGTTGAAAAAATTACTCTTAAACTATAATATCAAACTCCCATGCAATTATATTTACTCACAATATATATAATAGATATAGTACATATGCACCTATAAATAAGAGTCATGTATGTATTTTTGTGACCAGTAAATTATATAACAGTAAATGATAAAGGTGGGTGGTGGCACAAAATCACATACCGTGGCACTCGAATGAGCAAAATCACTGGAGAGAAAGGCAAAGAATCAGGCTTCCAAGAACGACCCAAATACAAATATACAGAGAGATTGAGGCAGGTAAGCAAGGAAGATGGCTTCGAGAGAGAACCCCGGCAATTCATTTATAATGGAGACAGGTACAGCGCAACGGGGCTGCGAAGATTGACACGCCAACCATCTGCCGAACAGCGCTTTAAAAGCATGCAATTAATAACTTTAAAAGCACTTAATTAATAACCAGCCCAATAATAGAATCGATTCGTCCAAACTGTAACGCGAATAAAGCGCGATTGGGATCTACGAGCGAGTGTAAAGTTGTCCCCACGAGCTATTTGATGGTGTGCCCGTATGAGTCCTTAACTCTGCCTGTAAGTGTATATGTTCGTGTAATTATATGTTTATCAGATAGTCTTTTCCTGAGTACATTTATTCGTGTGTTTGTATGTTTGTCCGATAGTTTTTCCCTGACTATGTATGTTTTCACTGTTTTTTCTTTGACTATGTTAGTTCTTGTGTTTATATGTTTCCGCTAGTTTTTCCGTGATTATATTTCCTGTGTTTGCATTTATTGAACCAAGTTTTGGCAGTGGATGTATTGTTCTTTGTTTGTATGTTTGTCTGCAAGTTTTTCCGCTAGTATATTTGTTCTTGAGTTGTATGTATTTCCGCTAGGTTTTTCCACGAGTATATTTCTTTCTGTTTGTATGTTTGTCCGCTAGTTTTGTCGTAAGTATATTTGTTTTTGTTGTGTTTGTATGTTCATCATCTTATTTTGGTTGTATAATTGCCTTATATCCGTAAGTATACTGATCTCGTCTTTTTTTCTATCTTTTGCCCATAACCACATTTGTTCTTAGGTAAAGGGTTGCTAGTCGGAGGTTTTTGTTCGTGTTCGTGTGTGCGACTGTCTCTATTTTTGTTCGTGAGTATATTTGAGTATATTCTTTCGTGTGTTTGTTTGTTCGTAACTATAATTATCTCAATGACAGGATCAAATTTGTTCGTGTTTGTATACGTTTACTTTCATTTTTGTCCGTAACTGTGTTTTCCTTGTTTTATCACGTGAATATACTTGTCCTTGCGTTATTACACGAATGTACTTGTTCTACTGTTTGTTCTTTGAAGTTTTTATGTGTTTGGTCGTGTCTGATTAGTAAGTATGTTTGTGCATTTATATTTGGCGTCTGTTTCTCTTTATGGCAGTTTATTCACATCTTTTTGGCTTCATTTATGTGGGTATGCGATTACAGGTGTATGTAATGGTTGTCTGGTGTAGAATCATGTACAACTAATTCACCTACCATCCGGAGGTCATCTGATTAAGGTTTAGTGCATTAGGGTTCTCATATTTTGAGCCAAACACTAGCATAATTACTTCAGAGAAAAGAACGGTGATTTTAAGACCCTACAATGCCAATAACAACAAGGAGTAACAACAAGGAAAAAAGGTACCCTAGGAGACCTTACGGTCCATTCAAAGAGGGTACCATGAATTCAAAGAGTATGGTCACAGTAGCTCCGCCAACTAGTGATACCTTAATGCCCACCAAAAAATGCAGAAACAAAAACCAAACAATACACGACAGGTAGAAAGACAGTGAAATTCATAACCGATGACAAAATAAGAGAGGACAAGAGAACAAATCCAATGAATAGAAAAGAGCAAAATATATCTAAAGGATACAAGAAATAAATCGGTCGTTTAAATTAATTGATCTTCTGACTGTTTAATTTATTGACTAAAGCTTGAATTAATTAAATATATTAATAATGATTGATTTGTGGGCCAATAGACTCCTTGAAAATGTAACAAAATATTCACACGATGATGAGATGGAATAATTAACACAAAAGAAGAACCGCAAAGTAAAAATCATAAATTAGTTCAGAATTAGGTTGTTTTACAGATAAAAGGTCTCGGGTGTGAGGTACAGAAAGGTATGACAGACATGAATTATCTTAAATTAACATTGAACGATTCGAGATGCGAGATTGCATGATAGAAACGCACATGAAGGACACTAGACATCAACTGACACACTAAGAAAATAAGTGGGTAAAAATGGCTTTGTTCCATTAATGAGATTTAAAAATGATCTATTAATTGGTCTCTCTGAGTGCTTGGAATGGATTGATATTCCAGGAGAACAACTCAAGGTCGAGGAGAGGCAGGCTAAGAGTCACAGAAGTTGAAGAACAGCAGCTAACGGATAATAGGAAAACCATGCTTTGGCGAGTCGTTGGAAGAGCCACCAGGCTCAACGTTGGAGGATGGTTGGTGAAGAAAGCATGTATGATGGAACGGATGTGGTTCTGTTCCTATGTTTGTTGCAAGCACATTGTCAGATGAAAAGGCTCTGGGGTCGATTATCGACAGCACGACAGACGGTATAGTCGTGAAATTGTTTAGTATAAAATGTTATCGGAGGAAAAGCAAAAACATGACGGCGGCGAAGGGCCACCCAAGATAATTTAGCGGGAAATACTTGTAAGGCTCAAGTCACGCAGTGGCAGATTAACCGCATATAACAATAAGAAACACTAAGAGAAAAAAAAGAAGTAAACAGGTCAAGGATTATCATAGACTTCAGAAAAATTATAAACACTTGCTCGAATAAACGCCAAACTTTTCACAATAGGAAGGACCATGAAGTTTGCCATTCCTTTGATACCCGACTCTCATTCTCTACAGCATAGTTCGAACTGTTTATTTTCTACATCTGCTGTCTGCCATTTGCCTTCGGTACGCCCCATCTCCTGACGTCATTTTCCACGACGGATTCCAACCTCTCCACTTTCTGACGTCTGTTCGCTGATGTTATATAAGCCAAGAAGTAAAGCCGCTGTCTTCTCTAACGACCTTTCCATGGCAGAATCTATCTTCGTGAAGCATCTGTTATCACTTACCTGTCGTTGCCATTATTGTGTGTTTGCTTTTTAAATTTTTGTCTTAGTTGTTGCTATTGTACTAAGTGCTAATGAACTCATTTGCATTTATTCTATATCTTGCACTAATTTGTATTCACGTCCTACCTATTGTGCCTAGTGCATTAATTTCTAATCAGCTACTATTCATTGTACTAATTCCTTCACCCGGAGGGGAGACGGATAAAGCATGCGCAACTTGCAATGCAAGTTTGAAGAGTTGCACGTCCTTTCATGTACCTAGCGTATCAATTATTCCTATTAAAATGGTCTTGTGAAGATTAATTCTTTGGTTGCCACTTCTTATTTTTAGTTAAATAAAAACGATAACAAAGATATTTATTCTGACCTCACCAAACCTAGTTTTGGATCGCCTATCCACCAAGACCAAAAGCCAGCAGGTAGATTTGTGTTTAAATATTCGTATATTCAACATATTTTCACATCTTCTATCTTGACCCGTTTATTTACAGATATCTCGTTACTAACTGATGAGATGATTGATACCCGTAGACAAGTGACACCAGATGCTTTACGAAGATAGATTCTGAAATGAAAAGGTCGCTAGGGTAGAGTGTGGATTTACTTGATGGCTTAGATGACATCATCGACAGACGTTATAAGGTGGACAGGTGGAAATCCGCCGTGGAAAAAGACGTCAGGGGATTTGGAATGCAGAAGGCAAATGGCAGACAACAGAAGAACTCTGCTGCGCAGAGAGCGTTTAGGGTAAAAGGAATAGCAATCTTCATAGTCCTTCCTAGGGAGACAAACCTGGCAATAAAGAAAGGAAAAGTGGTAAATTCTTGATTTTCCGGGGAAGAACGATTGACTTTTTCAAGACTACTGTCAATAGAAGCCCAGTAAATAAATGTGCAACAGTGATAATCCTCACTTCTTTATTCCTTTTTGTCCTGGTAGTAGCTTCCGTTGTCTTAGGTTATTTTGTATGTCAGAAACTTGAAGAGTATGAATGGCATTTCTGGTTAGGCAACTTACTTAAAAATAAGAAGTGAAAATCAATCAGAGCATCTCCTTCAAGTAGTTTATAAGAAGAGACCTTAAAGACTGTGATGAATGTAGATGAAGTCAAAATGTGTGGAAGATATCTGCATAACTACAGATCCACCTGCTGGCTTTGTAGCTGGGAGGACACACGACCCTCCAGTTTTGGGTGTAGCATAGTTGACCATACTAACAATTACATCTCCCATACGAGGTCAAGGTTAGGCAAAGTGAGGCATTGCTTCAGCAGGGTGACGTGGAATTCACTGCGTCTTCTATTGCGTAGATCCATCATCAAAGGAAACAGGTGATGATTTAAAGGCATCAGTGGGGCATGTTTTACAGCTATGTAAATTCCTCTATTCCTACCGATGAGGGCATTCGGCAAGGTCGTCTTGAAAGGAGTTATTTGATGTTACTTTAATGATCGCAGTATAGCTTGAGAGAGACGTCGTCCTCCACATGGGTGCTACAATGCTCGACCTTTCTTATTCCCTCCATTGGTATCCTCATTCGTGTTCCGCTTTTCCCACTAAGCATATTGTATATTAAATTTAGCATTTCATGTTGCCATAAACCATTGATTACCTCATGACCCAAACACATGCAATTGCATGCCAACATACACATACATTATAACACGCGTATGTAATCACATATGTTAATCTGCATCAATAAATCGCTCGATCTCTTCCTCCGGCCACAACGTTGTTGGCAGATAACTAACTGTCATTGACGAGTGCACGTAAACATGATATTATAGGGAGAGTGCGCAACTCTCCTGAATTTGTCATATCCTCACAAATAATAATAATAATCCAGTAAAGATATTTTTGTGTCACAATATAAGAATTTCAAACAATGTGCATCTGTGTTTATTTGCGATAGGATTCTTTATCCCGGGCAACGCCGGCTACCTTTGTTAATATATTTATATTCAGCAAAACCACACATATATACAAACAATCTTCCTGCACACAAGCACTCGCACCCAATTACCTCAGTCTAAAGTACATCAAACATATTCCTTTCAAGTATACACATATGTGATGTACACACACATAGCCCACGTCCTTAAATCAAAATAGGAACCGAAAATTTCTCACTTTGGTAATGGGGTTCGAGGAAGAATTTTGTAATGGGAGAGTAATTCACTTTCGAAGGACTCTATCTCGTCTTTTCGCCCACCAAGAATTGTGACCCGGCGCGTAATTGCGTTAATTACAGATGATCTCGGGCCGAATTAAAACCCAGAGTAACTCAATCGCAGGATCAAAGCCACTCACAGATCGAATTTAGCTGCCTTAAGAAATACATACATACACATATATACATAAATATCTAAATTTTGGCGGAGACAATAAATTAGTTCAAATTTATATATATATATATATATATATATATATATATATATATATATATATATATATATTATATATATATATATATATATATATATATATATATGAAAAAACTCACAAAGTTCACGTGAGTCAAAGTTATGCAGATACACCCGCAAAGGAAAAGTGAAAAACGATTCCGGGCGCTTTCGTCTTTATTCTTAGAGACCTTTTCAAGGAATGAACAGGAGGCTGACTTGTCTTAAATATTGGAAGGGGGGATTAGACTACCCACCTCTGAACCATAATAGGTGGTACAAAATCCTGAAGCAACTTTATTTAAGATTTTATGTATGTAGTGATAATGGGGTCTAGCATGAACAAACCAGGGATAAGATTGAAATTTGGGAACGCGTTGATAGAGATACATTCTAATATATTTCTCGAAATATAATTACTGCATTTTATGACTGGTTTGGCACTGTTCCAGTTAATGTTATGGTTAAGATTGTACATATGTAGAAAAGGCGCAGATTGTTTACTGTGATTACGTACATCGGCTTGATGTTGCTTAACTCGGACATCTAGTTCTTTCCCGGTTTGTCCATAATAACATTTTTGGCAGTTGTTGCAGCCTATCGAACAAACACTTGAAAAGGTCTTTAAGAATAAAGACGAAAGCGTTCGGAATCGTTTTTCACTTTTCTCTTGTGGGTGTATCTGCATATATATATATATATATATATATATATATATATATATATATATATATATATATATATATATATATATATATATATATATATATATATATATATATATATATATATATATATATATATATATATATATATATATATATATATATATATATATATATATATATATATATATATATATATATATATATATATATTCCTACTATACATCCTGCAATATATATGTTAGAAAGAACAGGAGATAAGCAATTTCCCATAGCCAAACTAAACTTTAGAAGGTACTAAAAACTGTAAGTTTTCTTCTAATGGTCGCTTGACGCAACATAAATACAAAATTGGGAGCACTACTGCTATCCCACCTCCTAATTTTGTATTTATGTTGCGTCAAGCGACCATTAGAAGAAAACTTACAATTTTTAGTACCTTCAAAAGTTTAGTTTGGCTATGGGAAATTGCTTATCTCTTGTTCTTTCTAACATATATATGTGGAATTTTTTAAACTACCTTCCTCCCCACCATTATCGATTTCCCCCTTGTTTGGTTCCGATATATAGATGATATTATTTGTTTGTGGCCTTCTTCTAAGGATGTTAATAGTTTTCTTACTGAACTTAATTCTCTGGTTCCCTTTATTAAATTTACCCTTGAACTCGAACAAAATGGTGTCCTCCCGTTCTTAGATCTACTTATTCATAGGACTCCATCTGGATTTAAATTTTCCGTCTATCGTAAGCCTAACAAGGCCTGTTCTTATATTCCTTTTACTCAGGTCATAATGATAAAGTGAAACGGTCTGTATTTATTTCAATGTTTCTCCGGGGGTTGCGGGTTACTAGCCCGGAATTCTTGGATCGAGAGATTTCTAAGATCTTTAAAATTGGTACCAATCTTTGCTACCCTCATCAATTTCTTGCAGGATGCCTCGATTTGGCAAAAAATCCTTTTATAGAATGGAAATCCATCCCGCATACAATGTTAAGAACTCCCTTGTTTTACCGTTTTCTGAGTCCTTTTCCTTGCTTCACCGCCTCTTCAATAAGTTAAATATTTCTGTTATATTCAAATATCAGTCTACCATGTATAAAATGTTAATTCATAATAATAACAATAGTATTAGGGGAGGGGGTATTCTGTTGATTGTTTAGTTTGTCTTAAACAATACTTTGGGCCAACCGGCAAATCATTAAGTGCACGCTTGACGCAATATGAATACAATATTAAGAGGGGGGGGGGGAACAGTCACCCTATGAATTCGAATTCGGCTAAATTTATTTACAAATCTAATGACTTTATTCCAAAAAATATTGTTGAATGCCCATTAATTAATTCCTCGCCTAATTTTAATATATCCCCTGGTCTCTTTAAACTAGACCCTGTTATTAAAAAGCTTATTTATAACAAAATTGTCCATTTAAAATTTTAGCTCTTTGATTTATTAATTTAGTTATGTCTCTCTTGTCTACTTTTATGTATTCACAATCGGGTATGTATGTACTGAGTTTAGTCACATAAATGTCTACATTCTTTGCACACAGGTTGGAATTTTCCGGGAGTAGACCTTATCTATTTGGTTTTATACTTCACATCCGTCTTTGATATTATTTTTCTATTTTGGGTCCTTTCGTTGTACATGGGCGTGGCATTGCCCTTCTGTTTCGCATATATATATATATATATATATATATATATATATATATATATATATATATATATATATATATATATATATATATATATATATATATATATATATATATATATATATATATATATATATATATATATATATATATATATATATATATATATATATATATATATATATATATATATATATGCTTGTGTGTGTGTATGTGTGTATCAGGTATATAAAGACCAAGGAACTGGCTCTAAACATTTCTTGGCCAGATCTTTCAGACCTGAACTGGAACCATCATCAGAGTCTAAAGTGCGAAAGAGCAATTGTTAACAGTAAAAGTATTAAAAAAACATTAAAAATGGTTTCAATTAAAAAGCGGGTCAATGAAAGGTAAACTATTAAAATTGAAAAATAGTGAGTGAAATGTAAAATAAAAATAACACAATACGTAAAATTATTTTACAAATCCGGTGTAAATTTGCAAAAAAAGGTGAAGAATTTTTTTTTAATACAAACTAACTTCAGTATTAGAAATTAAAAACAAACTGAATGAAGGTAAAATAATAAAATAAGCAATTATATATTAAACAACACATATGTGAACAAATTACAAAGAGGGATTAACCAGCAAATATTCGAGATAGGGCAATGATATGTAAACCTATGATGACCTTATCTCGAATTTTTAACATCGAAGTTCAATCAAATTTTTCTCTCTACGCTCAAAAACTACTTTCCAAAATGCAATTTTTCTGTATTTCTTCCAAACCTATTTCCTTACACATTTTTTTTTTTGCCATAAGGAGTCCATTCCTATGGGCTTGCGATCATGTGTAGTTTATAATTATACATTCACGACCTGCAATAGTCGTTATGTTGGTCAAACTGGCGTGCAATTAAAATGCAGGATCGCTAAGCACTTAGGTTTGCCTCACACGACTGGAATTCCCATATGCAACATAAAAGCCTCATCCATTCGGCAACACTGAAAATCCCCAACATCCTCTTAATCCAGAATCGTTTAGCCTCTTGTCTTCTGCCTTAACATCATTTGAGTTGGAAATCCAACTTTAGTCTTTGTTCATCAAAGAATTAAACCTTAATTTAAATAATTACACCTCTTCAATTAAATTACTCACCGTATAACCAATCAATCTATTAACCCGTCACAGACGAACTGAATATTCATCGTTATTCGTTTACTAGCGTGAGTCAATTGCTCTCACAACTCTGTATTTTTTTCACAATTGTATATGGTTTTATTTATAATGTAATGGGTTATTTTATTCTTATAACTCTCTTCAGTTTGTTTTTAAAATTGTTGATACTCAAGTTAGTTTGTGTTAAAAATATTGTGGTCTTCACCTTTTTTGGCAAATATACAAAAAATATTGTTAAGTAATTTTACGCAATGCTTTACGTTTGTTTTACATACCACTCAATATTTATTGATTTTAATGGTTTACATTTTATTGCTTCGCTTTTTAATTTAAACCATCATTAATACCCTTAATACTTTTTCCCTTCTCTCTTTAATCCCTGATGATTGTTCCAGTTGAGGTCTGAAACGTCCGGACAATAAATGTTTTGAGTCATTTCTTGAGACTATATTCATAATACGAATATTCACAAGGACAGATCATTACATATATATATATATATATATATATATATATGTATATATATATATATATATATATATATATATATATATATATATATATATATATATATATATATATATATATATAGCTATTACTTCGTGTGAGTTTGATCGGATTTCTAGCATAATTGGTTTCCAGCTTAGATTAGATGGTCACTATTCCCGGACATAATTCAATTCGCGTCATTTCGTTCAGAGCTGATTGGGTTTTGAGAGATAGAGAGAGAAAGACGGAGAGATGGAAAAAGATATATATATATATATATATATATATATATATATATATATATATATATATATATATATATATACATATATATATATATATATATATATATATATATATATATATATATATATATTATATATATACTTGTAATTGATTTGTTCCTTGGGAATCTGATATGTAGTAGGAATATGAAGACCCAGTTAATTACACTAATCATTTATTAGGCCGGTCGTTTCGGACTTTGACTAGGACCATCTTCAGCGACTGTATCGACTAATGAGAAAGAGAAGGAATATTAACGATAACAGTTAAATGGTTCGAAGCATGCATTATATAATGGCTAAAAAAGTGGGTGAAGACAAGTTAAGAAAAATGATAAAATTGACAATTATTGAGATTAAAGTATAACACAAATAACAATATATAGAATTAATTGATACTATCCAGTGTAATTTAACAAAAATAATAGAAAGAAATGAAGTTTTAACATAAACTGACTTCAGTATCAAAAATTAAAGGTAACTGGAGTAAACAATAAAATAACCTATTATATTAAATTATAAACATAAAACAAAAAACCGTAAATAAATGTAAATGAATTAAACAGAGGGTTAACCTTTCTCTTAGGAGTTGTGAAATTAACTAATTAAAGATATAAAAACTACTAACGAGATTTGTTCGGTTGGTCGGTTGGCTAGTTAATGTATTGAAGTGTTGGTTAGTTATATAGTAAATAATTAATTGAGGAGGAGTAATTATTGAGGTTTGGATTTATTTTACTGGTGTACAATGACTAAGATTTTCCAATCGAGAGAAGTTATATATATATATGGAAAAATATCCAAGACAAATTGGTGCGGTTAAGGTAATGGCAAAATTAGACAACTGCTCTGCTTCAGGTCCAGCAGGTGATCCTATCCTCCTTGAACTGGAAGACAACACTTAGAGCTGATGGATGGGTCATCCCTAAGTGTTGTCTTCCAGTTCAAGGAGGATAGGATCACCTGCTGGACCTGAAGCAGAGCAGTTGTCTAATTTTGCCATTACCTTAACCGCACCATATATATATATATATATATATATATATATATATATATATATATATATATATAGAGAGAGAGAGAGAGAGAGAGAGAGAGAAAGTGAGAGAGACAGACACAGAGAGAAGGGGGAAAGAAAGAAACCACTCCGACACAACTGCAGAAATTAGAGAGAAAAAGAGAGAGTGAGAGAGAAATAAAGAAAAAGAAGGAGAGGAAAAGAAAGAAAGAGAGAGTAACAAGGAGTAACAAGAAAATAAGTACCCTAGAAGATCTTACGGGCCATTCAATGAGGGTACCTTTGGACTAGCTGTCGATCGGGCACATCCCCGCTTAATTGCCTTACGTCCTCCCTAAACGGCCACTTTTCAAGTGAGAGAGAGAGAGAGGACAACGAGAGAGAGGAGAGAGAGAGGGGGGAGAGAGAGAGAGAGGACAAAGAGAGAAGGAGATAGAAAGAAACCTACTTTGACCCAACTACAGAACCACTACGCCTAAATAGACACACTTGAACTACCAGAGTTTATCGACCTTGAATACAAAGACTTACAGGATCCCTCCTGTGCCGAGGTATGGGTTCGATCCCATCCAGTGCCGACACAAAACTTTCAGCGTCGTCATGTACATAATCTCGCACAGAACTTATCACAACACCGCTACCATTTCCCCATCTTCTCCTTTATTGTGGAACCCTCCCGTTCGATCGAGGCACTCATAACCATGGTACAGAACGGTGCCCCCTACTCCACCCCACCTCACCCCCACCCTACCCCTCTTCTGAGTGACAACAGTTTTCCCCATCGCTCGCTGGTCTAAAAACCCCACAAGCACGACCCCGAACCGTCCTTACCCTCCCTCCCCTTCAAAAAGGACCGGCCATTGCTAACTTTGATCTCACCAGTGATTGTCCGTCTGATCTTTATGTGCATTTCATTAATCGGTGGGGTCATTTCATCTACCATGGAATTGACTAATTCCTGCTACCTACCTACAAACACTTACATTAACGTCATCTTTACAAACAAAGACCCCAAATACCAACACCGGTAGGGGAACAGACCCACGACACCGATCCGGAACGAGACAAAGAACAGACAAACAGACAAATTATGTCCCTTCCCTCAGTCTCTTTTTTGACTCCAATACGCAATCTCTACTTCATTACCGTATATCGAGAGCCTGTTGTTGTTTTTTGGCGTCGTAAGAAGAAAACAAAGCAAAAGGCCACAAGGTTAAAAGCGCCAAGAATCAAAAGGTTAAGTCAAAACCAGATGGAGACAATTGGAGTTTGAAAGATTTGTTTCTCCGGCGAAAGTATTTCTTTGTCTTTTCTTTCTAATTGGTGGTTCTCTTTTTCCTTTTTTATTGTTTGTTTTCATTTTACTTTTCCCATTCGGGGCAGTTAGTCTTGTTAATCAGGCCTATTTTTTCCTGTTGTCTCTGTCCTTTGTGCTGTATGTAAGTGCGTGTGCACATATTTATGTATTAAATTATGTGTTATAAATAAGTTTGTATAGATATCTATTGTATATATATATATAATTTCCTAGTGTACGCAATTTTTTACAGGTGTATGTATGCATTTTCTATCTCTTTCCCTACCGGTACATATTTTTGCATATGTGTAGGCATGTTTGTATCTATTCCCTCTGTACATCTATTTTTCATATATGTAGTTAAGATTCTATTCCCTATGTGAATTTAATTCTTCATATATATATATATATATATATATATATATATATATATATATATATATGTATATTTGAATCTGGTTTAGCATGTGTAATTAAATTTAAATATGTGTATGTGATCTTTTTAGTTTTCTATGTGATTTTTGGCATATATGTATCAATTTATTATCAATTTCCTATTGTATATGTTATTTTGCTTATGTGTATGTACATTTGGACCTATTCCTACTGTACGTCTGTCGATATGTGCAAGTTTTGTCGCTCGAGACTAATTAAAATTTTATTGTGGATGATTTAAAAGTTCATAGAATGATAATTTTATTTAATAGTTGGGTGTAACTATACTTTAAAACAATGCAGACCAATGCTTTATATTCTCTTCTTCTTTTAACATCCACACAAAAATCCCCCTACAGCGTTTGTGTGGCGTGGTTCGCCAGATAACAATGGCTAACACCAATTAAGAAATTTAAGTGTTCTGGAAGAAAATATTGTCAAAAATAATTTTTTATTAATGATGGTCAGACCTATTTGTATTTTGAGGTGTATGGGAAACACACATACGTCTGTGTGTATAAACCTGCATTTGCTTATTAGGTTTATCATGTACATGAGTTAGATATGTAGAAATATTTATTGTATGTGTATGAGTGTTTCGAGGGAAGATGTATTTTTGAAACTCTGTGTGTGTGTGTGTCTTTGTTTAATTAAGTGCTCATGAACTCTATATTATATTTTGCGAGTGTGTATGAATGATTCCAGTGGATATGTAGGTTGATAAATGCGTACATTTGGTTAAATTTGTGTAATTTTTTTTAAACTATACATATATTTTTATATGAGTATTTCGATTGAATATGCAACTGTGTGTTTGTGTGTTGTGTTGTTGGATAATTTTGTTGTATGTGTTGGATAAATGTTCGTGTGTGTGGGTGCAGTCGTATGTAAGAAACTTGGAACTAATATAGAGAACAAGTTAAAAAATTCCCTGAATTTATTTCCTTATATTATGTCATGTATTGGAAAATCGTGTACACGCTGTAGTGCCTCATTTTCAGTATTTTTGCCATGTGCGTGTAAATAGATCTACACGCTGTAGTGCTAAATTGTCAGTATTTTATGTATGGCCGACAAAATGAGTGGTGGAACGTGTTAAAACAACACTCCAATCCATTTCCCTATGTTTTGGGTGGATGTTCTGCGTTGTCTTTGGGGTGGGACGAAATATTAATGAAAATGAATCGGGTTTTTTTTTTCAACAGAAACGAAAAGTTCTTTGAGGATAAAAAAGTGTTTGAGATTAGTACTTCAGTTTTTCTGTGGGTCAACCACAGAGAATATAGGTAAGGATTTATTTATAATAAATCATATTGGAAAAGTGTTGTGAACCAATGGGTGATGGAATTTAATGGAGCGGGAACAAGGGGGAAAACAGAAAAAAATAAGATGGTTGGGGTAAGTAGGGTTCGGAGGACTAGTTAGAAAGAGGGTGAGCAGTATAGTAAAGCCGATTTTTTTTGTTAAGTACTTTTGTTGTTCTCATTTCTTTCATTATTTTACCTTCTAATTTCTTTTTTCTATTTTATTTCCTTGTTTTTTACAACTTTTATAATAGTTTCCTTATTTTTATTCTTTATTTTTGTATTATTATTTCTTGGTTTTCTGATCAATTATTCGTTTTCCTATTTCTACTTTCTCATTATGTGCATGTTTTAATGTTTCTCTAATCATATTGCTTTCCTTACGTTATTATTATTATTAATAATATTACTGTTTGGCCACTAAATATTTCCTTTTTACCTGTTTTCCCATTTTATAATTTTCTCTTTTACCTCCTTGTTTTCTTATAACTCCTTGATTTCTCATTTTTCTATTTACTTTATTCAAAACTTATCTTTTGTTTTCATGTTTTTTCTATCTCTATACTAATAATTTTTACATATTTTCTCCTCGTTCTTTCCAGATTTCCTTTTTTCTATTTTTCTTGATTATTTCCTGGATTTTATTATTATTATTACTATTATTATTTTATTATTATTATATTATTATTATTTAATTTATTATTATTATTATTATTTTATTATTATTATTTATTTATTATTATTATTATTTTATTTATTATTATTATTTTATTTTATTATTAATATTGTTATTATTATTTTTATTTTATTATTATTATTTTAGTATTTTTATCATTGTTATTATTAATATTGCATTGTCTACTCCCTACTGTGATCCTACTGCGTGTGTCGTTCCAAAGACGCGTCACTACTGGATAACTCCTAATTTTGTTGAGCGTGACCCACTCGCTCATCCTCCTACCTGGATCTACACCTACCAGGGCCTACCCCTTCAAGCCTCATACCTTAACCTACTGATACCAGGGCTTACACCTTCACACCTCATATTTGGACCTACTCATACAAAGACCTGCTCTCTCATGCACATAATTGTATCTACTCGTAATAGGCCCTACCTTATTGATGACTCATACCTAAACCTACTCATACCAGGGCCTACCCCTCCGCGTCTTATACTTAGACCTACTCATGCCAAGGCCTACCCCTCCACGCCTCATACTTGAACCTACTCAAACCAGGGCCTACCCATCCACGCCTTATACTTGAACCTAATCATACCAGAGCCACCTATCCACGTCTTATACTTGAACCTACTCATACCAGGGCCTACCTTTCAACGCCTCATACTTGAACCTACTAATACCAGAGCCTACCCCTCCATGCCTTATACTTGAACCTACTCATACCAGAGCCAACCCTTCCACGCCTTATACTTGAACATACTGATACCAGGGCCTACCTCTCCACGCCTCATACTTAAACTTACTCATACTAGGGCCTACCCTCCACTCCTTATACTTGAACATACTCATACCAGAGCCTACCCCTCTACGCCTTATACTTGAACCTACTCATACCAGGGCCTACTCATACTTGGACCTACTCATAGTGGAACCTACCCTTTCATATCTCATTGTTGGAACTACCTCATACCAGGGCCTTCACTTCCACGCCCCCTAACTGTAAAATACATGTAACAGGACCAATTAGGTGCTAGTACTATTAGGTGCCAGGACCACCCAGAAGTTTCCGCTTCCACCGGACTTGGCGACATGCGAGTAACAACCAAAGGAATAGAATTCCTATTCCCGATTCCTAACGATGGGAACACCTGATATATATCAAAACTACCCTACAAGAAAAATAAAACCGGAATTCTAAGTATTTTAGAACTTTATTTAGTTCATTCTCAAGTTCCAAAGAACTCAAGTTCGTGTTTCATTTTTCCTGTGGGACATTTTTAAATTTTCTGCCCCCTCACGCGCTATTTTCTATATTTCCCATATGTATATACAAGTATTTCTAGATTTATATTTTTAGGTCTACAAATATATACATATAGTGGCTTTGTTATTTTTATTACTAAGAAGCAAAAACCAATGAGGGAACCAGCGCCTGAGGATTATCAAGGAGAGGTGTATAAGGAATTGGTAATGAGCGGGAATAAAAATTTTTTGTAGGATAGAAACATAACTAAGCGCAACCCTTCACAACCTACTAACCTCTTAAATACAAACCCATTTGTGACTGTATATATATATATATATATATCTCAAAGTAGCACGAGAGAATGATGAAAATGAATCCATTAAACCACGTTGGAAGAGAAAACGGAATAATTTTTTTTTTCCTTGCAGTAAATATTACTGCAAGGAAAAATTATTCCGTTTTCTCTTTCAATGTGGTTTAATGGATATATATATATATATATATATATATATATATATATATATATATATATATATATATATATATATATATATATATATATATGAAAAGAAAAGTGATACAAATGTATATGAAAATTACCTGCACGTACTTCCTGCATCTTTCCTTTAACGAGGACCGTCCATTTGTACGAACAGGCTTAAGAGATTCCCAGCACTTTTCATCTCTATGTTAATTTGATTATCCGCTTTCGATACGTCATCCACTATTGCAAGGGATTTGTGCATGACTAATAAGTAAAAACAATCTGTAAGTCATTAACTGTTTGTGTGTCTAAAAATAGTTGCAATATAATAGCTTTATTATTATTATTATTATTATTATTGGCCATTAACAACAGTTTTGTTTTCTGCTTCATTCGTGGTGTCCATTTGTCCTTCCATTTATCAATCTAGGCACTAAATCCCCCGCATTATCCCTCTTCCTTACCCTTCCCTGGCATACCCGAAGCCCTCTTTACCCCAGTCTCCAAGCCACATAATCTCTCAGACAATGACGGGTCACCAGTTCCCAACGCAATTAATTTGTACGGCAAATTCTTTCCTTGGGGGACACCGTGGGCTTCCTTTGTTTCTCGGTCAACCTACTTCGTGTCACGTGGACTCCGAGGGCCGGAAGCGGTGGTTTACTTTGGTCAAGTCGGCTAATTAGAGAGATACACACATCCCGTGGGCCGTGAGACAATTGGACACATTAAGAACCCACCCCGTGGGCTCTGAAGCAATTGGACACTACATAAAAATTGATACTTTACCTACACGTCCTGCTGCGTTTGAGGCAGCCGGACAAATTACATACACATCCTGCGGGAGAAAAGGAGGAATGTAGACCATTAATATATGCATTTCACATGTTGAGAGATACTGGAACTAATCTCCTAACGTCATATGGGCTTAGAGACAATACCTGTTTATTTCTTAAAGGGCAAAGCGTGCAAATTTCGGTCAGGCTTTATAATTTCGGGACGATTTGATTTACTTAGGGAAATAAGATAACAAAAATTAACTTTGTAGCCCTAAATAAACACTGTAAACAGTGAAAAATGGGACCGAATCTAATATTTTGTGAGCTGTAAGACAAGTTACTTTCTTATATCAATTTTCTCTACCCATGGAGATAAATCAATACCAATACAAATTTCCTTATGCCTGAAAATGTTTTACACATTAAATAATATATCTACACTCTATTATACATAATAGTAATTGGTAGAAACGACATGAATATGTATGTTTCTGTGAGGTACGTTGACAAAATTATTCACTTTATAGGCCCTTCAATATGTAGACCCGGTATCCTGATTTAGTCACATATACATCGCATGTACAGAGCCAACCTTCGTCCTATAGACTTTACAAGTTATTTAAGAAATTTGGACGATTAAAAAACAATTCATCCTGTGAATGGTGAAGCATCTGATGAACCTTAAGTTAAAGAGTTATTTTAAGTAGGAATTTAAAATAACAAGTGAATACTCCGGCGCTTAACAAACACTTCATCTCAGGGATAAATTGGATAGTCACATTGCATAATATTAATACTTTTGTCATACTTTAAGAAGTATATCTTATTCCCTGTAATGATAGGCAGCATTCTCTAATTTTGAGACAGAAAATTAAGTATTTTCTTTATCGTTTGATCCCGAATCTAGCTTTTGCAGATCCTCTTTGACTGACTAAGTTAATATAAGATAAAAGGAAAGGAGCGGGAATTAAAGGGAAAAAAAATCAAGAAATAGAACATGGTATTGATAATGGATAGAAAGTAATAACGAATTAGTAAAGGAAAAAAGTGAATCTGATAATCAAGACTGGAATGATGCATGGGTCTATAAATACCAAATAATCTTAAATCGATGAACTTAAATTCAAATTCCTCTTCTTACAGTGAATTCAAGAAATTCAATTGAAAGAGAAACAGATACCACCAAATTTAAAAAATAACGACCCAGAATTAAAGCGAGCAAGATGTATAGTATGTAGGCTGGTCAAGCGTAATGTTAGGAAGGCGAAAAAGAATTTTGGAAAAGACCTTGCACAAAATTCCACACAAGAGAGCCATATTTTCAACATTAGAAAGCCCAATAGGAGAGGGTATAGGTAAAATTTGTTCCTCTCACTCACAATTCCGAACTCATCGTAAAAAAATTCAAAGATAATTTCGTAGGTGTTTATTCTGTTAAGGATTTGTCATCACTAGTCAACGAGGGATGAATATTTAAATTAGTATATAAAAATGACTCAAAGAACCAGAATCTTACTACGTGTACCTAACGCAGCTAAGGAAGTTTTAGAACGGATTAATCAAACTTCTGTGAGCGATCTTTAACCGGTGAAAAGAGCTAATGAATGCCACGTCCATCTTCGAAACAAGACAGAAATCGCATCCTTGTAACTATCGTTATACCTTAGTATTTAAATGCAATTATATTGGTAGACTCTTAGAATAGAGATTAATTATGTAGAGATATGATAGTGGCTCATCTTGAGTCGAATAATCTAATTAAAAACATACTGGTATGGACTTAGCGAAGTCGTTCGTTTTTAACTAACCTATTGGAATATCATAAATCATTTCTATCTACGATAAAAACAAGGCAATGGATATTGTTTACTTAGACTTTCAATAAGCCTTTGATAAAAACAAGGCAATGGACATTGTTTACTTGGACTTTCAAAAAACCTTTGATAAAAACAAAGCAATGGATATTGTTTACTTAAATTTTCAAAAAGCCTTTAATACGGTTACATATAAGAGGCTCTTACTGAAGCTAAAAGTTCACAAAATAAGAGGGAAACTTTCTTAATTGGGTGGGAAACGGGCTCTCAACTCGTTCACAGAGGATTGTTGTCAGTGTGGGTAATTTAGACTGGGCTCCAGTTAGTAGCCGAGTGCCTCAACGATCAGCACTTTGCTCGCTTTGGTTCATATAGTAGACATAAATGACTTTAATAACGGTTCCTTTAAGAGAATCTCCAAATTCGGAGATAGCATGAAACTAAAAGGGCCATTTTCGTATTTAGCACATAACACCTCATGTAGATCATCCACATATCTGACAGTCAATTAATTTGCTCTCAACAGTTACTCACATCATCAATCCAACTTTTACCCTAGTCTTCCACTTTTGCAGGCTTTCCTTACACAATCCACTACACATTTACTTCACATCAAATCCCCTTTTATGCGCACTAATCTTACAGAATATCCACTCCTTGTTCTACCGAACCACCATTTCTCTAAACATACATCAACCAACCTTTTACAGTCTCTCCTTCCTCCCTTTTCATTCTACACACCATGCCACTGACTCTTGAATATTATATTCTCTCCCATTCTTCTTAAATACCCTTACCCCTTCATTATTTTTCAGTTACAACTTCATTTAAGTCTTCCTAGCACCTCTTCCTCTATCATTCATTTTCACATCCAACATTCCATTTAATTTGCTCATTTGCACTGCTTTCAATGTCGTTCTTTCATTTTTTTTACATACCAGAGTCTTACCCTCATAACCGTATGGTGGTTAATCAAAAAATCCTGCCAATAAAAATATCTCAATTTTATATAAAACAAACAATTTCATAAATATGAAATTTTCTTTCTTTTAGAAAGTTTAACGCCCTCTCGCACCCTTTGCTGGGTCTAAAGAGGCGCGAAAAAGTGGAAGATTTAAATGAGGTGTAAAAGATGACCCCGGAGAGGGCCCCAGTTTCTAATAGGACGCTGGGGGCGGGATTATATGTAGCTCCTCTAGGTTTAGTTGTAGCAGTGGTTATGCCTTTCCTACAACATCCAGCCCTTTGCGGGACCTAAATACGAATGAATCAAGAAAGCGAAATTGCCTCAAAAATAAAAATTTCAAATGATCTAAAATACGAGTTTATAAAAAAGAAAACTGAGCTCGGCCTCTAACCAAACACGGTTTTCTCCCCTCCTGACGAACCTTCGTTTACCATTATTCGTTGGAATGAATAAACAATTTATCTGTCCAAGGAGCAGAACGACACAAGATTGGACTTTTTTTCAAAAGAATTTACTGAGAAAGTTTAAATATTTGCATTATTAGACCGCGGATTGTTTTCAGTCCATTGTAGATAGTGATCTCAGGTAAATGACCAAGGGTGTGATGGTGCGAGAAATGATAGATGTAAGATGAAGAAGAGGGATAGGGGGAAGAAATGCAGTTGGAGAGTAAAAAGGATGGCAGGTAAGTTTTCTATTCTTTTTTTTCTTTCTTTAACTTCATCTTACTGAATTTTGGGGCGGGGGTGTCCTCTTTCTTTCCATTAGTAAATTCTTCTAAGTCTTCCTTCTTAAGATTGATGCAGTCGGCCAAGAGCGGAATGCTAATCGCAGTTATCTTCTTTTGTTCTTTCTTTGTATGTAAGCGTTCAAGCTGTTTGGAGAATTTCTTTTATCTCTCATCTTTCTTGCATAGTAAAATTATTTCTATTTATTTTCTACTTTGGGTGATTTAGTTGACTGGGTAGATTTTAGTTTTTAATTTATAAGTTCGTAAAGTTCTCGCTCTTTAAATGTCTAGATTGTTTATATTTAGTTTATAATTTAGTTAGTTTTCGATTTTCCGAAGTTACAATTTCGTTAATTCTTTGAAGTTTTCCCTCTTATGAACGTCAATTCAAGAATCGCTTTATAGTTTGAAGGAATGTTGCCAAATGTTGCTACTATTTTATTAAATTACAGGGCGATAATTGTTGTATCGTTTTTTGTTATTGTTTTCACTGAGGAGTTTCGTTCATAGAGGGATTATGAGGTATATATATATATATATATATATATATATATATATATATATATATATATATATATATATATATATATATATATATATATATATATATATATATATATGGTGAAGTGTATACGGACCGTATTATGCAGTAGGCCTTCTTGTCAAAACAAAATATGGTTTGATTCAGTTTACCTTTGGCATTGAAAACGGGTCTGATGTGACGTCATCTCCCTCTTCTTCCCGCTGAGATCTGACGCCATTTTTGTTTACTAGGTAGGTTTTTGTATATTTTACCTGTCTGGTATCTCTGATAGTATATATATATATATATATATATATATATATATATATATATATATATATATATATATATATATATATATATATAGAACCATTGTTTGAAATTCTGATATTGTAGCATTGCAAACTGATTATTAGATTGGTGTGAGAGGGAGAGGGAGAAGAGAGAGGGGAGAAGAAGAGGGACGAGAGGGTTTGGAGGGGAGAGGGGAGAAGGAAGGAGGTAGAGAGAGGGGAAGAGAAGGTGAGTAGAAATGGAGGATAGAGGAAATGGGAGTTAGGGTGAGGGAGATAGGGGGATAGGAAATGGGAAGTGATATGAGGGAGGTGGCAAAGTGAGAGAGGGAGGAGAAAGGGTGAGGGGAGAGGAGGGGGAGAATGGTAAAAAGAGGGGGGGGGAGCGAGAGAAGGAGGGGGGGGAGGAAAACGAGGAGGGGATAATAATGGAGGAGATAAGGGAGTAAAGGGGGAGAAAGAAAGGGAAGGCGCGAGAGGCAGGCGGGAAGAGGAAGGACCTCTAAACTTTTCTATATATATATATGAGTAAAAGAACTCAATGGCGAGCTATAGTATATGATAGTGAAATCCCTTTATAGGAGCCAAAACTTTAATTTACGAGACTAGTTTCGGTATGTAGTTTATCGTACCCTCTTCAGTCGTATACTGAGTATGAGATTGTTACAAAAGTCTATAAAGAGCGTAGAGATCAGAAAAAAACATACAAAGAAAAACAAAACGGGGAAAAAAGGTTGTTAATCAGGGAGTGTTAGTTTAAGATCGTTGACTATGCTGTTTACGATGAGGTTACTGGATTAGATGCTGCATTTCAATGGAACCTCACCTAATGAATATGCCAGACCCACGGACAATCAACATCGAAATGAACAAGATGCTGGCTGCAAATAGACTGGAACTCATGAAGTTCCCAGACAACCCGCGATCGGCAAGGGAAAAGCATGCCTAACTTACACTCTCAGCTCCACAAACTGCGGAGCATGAGGAGGAACGGATCAATCTTGAACTCGCAGAATCCCAGTAAATCGTGCCCTCCTCGAACGAAACCTAAGTATCTACAGCCAAAGAAAACACCAGGAAACGACGGAAGGTCAGTCCAAGCGCGCCTCTCCTAATCAAACGCAACAAACACTTTCATGCTCGATGGTAGAGAGACCAACCTCACCATCGCGCTAAACTCCCACAGAACACACAAAAAAAAGGGAATCTCTCTAGAGGAGGTGGCTGAGGGTGTGCAAAGAGGCATTTTAAATGGTGTTACGACTCCACCGTGGAAGCGACAATCAAGGCTGCTTCGATTAGGAAAAAGAACAAACTGTACGACAGCTGCTTCAAACTTTACAAGCCATCTCTGTACAAAAAAGCTCCGTATTGGGAGGCCTTACAGCCCCCCACACTGCCAGAAGTCCACGTGCCGAGTGAAGAAAAAAGCTGGCTGTTAGAAATAGAATTACCATTCTACCACACAACGTGCACGGATGGAAGACAAAGAAAAATAAACTCTACAGCATCTACAGAGAAATGGACCTGGATATTCTGCTGCTGTCGGAAACCGGCATCAGGGATGACAGACAGATAATTTTGGGATACAATGTTCTCCTAAAAAATGTGACAGAAGAGAGATTCGATGGGACAATGATAGCGGTCAAGAAGGATTTGCAGTTCAGACCGGGAAATACAATGGACGAATCATTCTTGTTGGTAGTCTTGTGGTGCTCTCTAGGAGACATTGAGTTGGGTGCGGAATACCAACCTCCGCACCGTCAGTATCTGCCCATTCACGACCTGTACACCCTATTCAAGAAAGAGCGCCCATGCTATTCACGGGGACCTGAACACGAGGAATAGGATAGCTGGCTACACGAGGCAAGACGCTAGAGGAAGAAACCTTGACCTCTTACTGGGAAAAAAATATCGTGGAACGCATCGAGCTGAACTTCCCTACATATATCTACACGAGGTCAGTCACCATGCCTGATGTAGTTCTCACCGATATCAACTTCATGTTACACCAACTAGTCCAGCCGGGGCTGTTTACGCCCAATGGTCACATCCCTATGTTGATAGCAGTAGCAGTTGCACCTGTTGCACTCAGGAAAGACTTCTCCACGGCTGATTGTGGCGCTTTCAAGCTCTTGTCCGGTGTACCGCAAGGAGAATGCCTCAAACCCACTCTCTTTACCATCTTCATGAGAGATATCCTTAAACCTATAGACGAAAGAAGGCTCAACGTCCAGTACGCGGACGATATCACCCGAATCGTTTCATCGAACAAAATCCGCAAGGATGATGGCCCGAATCATGGCTGCGGAAGCCGAAAGGATATCCAGCTTTGAAAGTTCCTGGAAAATCCAGACCAACATCACCAAATTCAAAGCGACCGCGATCGGGAGACATCGGACCGTCAATCTCAATATACGCGACCGCCACTGAATACTCGCCAAGTGTGTCCGTACTCGGCTACAAGCTTGTCAGCACGGGCATGAGTGGACAAAGTGGACAAATCGGCACAATGATTGGAGTGGCAAACACGGAACTGAACAAAATTCAAAGATTTAGAAAACCTTAATCATCCAAATAAGAAGAAATTATACACCAGTTTATTTAGATCCAAATTGGTATGAGTATATCCTGCTATACCGCTCAACGCAGCCTCATCCAGCAGCAACTCAAAACTTCAGCGGGTGCAAAATCAAGGACTTCGGTTCATCACCAACGCAAGGGACCAAGAGCTCCGGACCTCGAGGAGCCTCCATGAGGTGGTCAACATTGATCCGATCAACGTCTTCCTTCATAAACGAGGACAAAACATATGGGTAAGACTCGAAACCATTTTACTCAGGGAGACCCTGGATGCCCTTGACCCAGAAGCAAAAAAAGGTAGATTTAAAAACAACCTCCCGACACCAGAACGATCGTACCTATACCTAAATACAAATAGCTAGAAAAATAAAATAAGTAAACAACAAAATAGACAAAAGATCCCGTCGTGGGACCAACAAAATTAGAAAAAAATAAATAAAAAAGATCCCGCAGTGAGACACGCCAAAATAAAACCAAATAAATAAAAAAGATCCCGTAGTAGGACACTAATACCAAAAAGAAGAAGGCCCGATCTCCGGGCATCATTCATTTATCTCTACTACTTCCTTCCTTTTCTATCTATTTTGCTCCCCTCTCTTTATTACTTCTTACACCTCTTATTCTCTCTTTTTATATGAAATGAAATGAAATTTCAATCTTTGAACTCCTTCCCATTCTTGAATGGTCATCCCGCTGATGTTGAGCCGGTTAGCGATGTTGGACTGGTTTTGGCACACGCGGAACAGAGCAGAGATTTCGATTCTGTAAACTTCCATCTCAACACAACTGCACTCAATGAAAAAAATATTCTAATCACTCTTGCTGGAGAAGTAGAACTTTAAGTTTGTTTGACGGAACATTTTCCATCACACGCGTAAACCTCTCGACTGATAAAAAAAAGCTAAACATTGAGTGTAACGGAACTTTAGCAAAACCCGGTATATATACAAGTATGTATATATATATATATATATATATATATATATATATATATATATATAACGGGTGGCCCAAATAATAACACAAAAACTAATTAAGTTATAAAAGTAGAGGATATATAAAATGGAAGAGGAGATCTTGGGGTTCTATTGTGGTACAAAGTTACTTCAAATTTTTATTGTGTATCTATAATACGTATATAAAGAATATAATACACAATAATAACTACTAATTATTAACCCAAAATGGCAAGATACAGCAAAGAACAGCGAGCAAGAATTGTGACTACTTATTTAAAACATAATGGATCAATTTTTACTCTGCAGAGAGACTTTAGAACAGCATTTAATCAACGAAACAGTCCCTCGAGGCATTGCCTTCTTGCAATGGTATCAAGGTTCAGAGAATCCCGGTCTACAGGTGATAAAGAACGCTCTGGTCGACCGAGATCTGTGCGAGATGCAGGTGTCATTCAGTGTGTGTTAACCAGTGTTCAGCAACAGCCACAAACGTCAACTAAGATAGGTTCTAGTCAACTAGGAATTTCTCGAACATCATTGCAACGCATCCTAACAGAGGAATTTAAACTTCATCCATACAAAATTCAAATGAGTCAACAATTAAATATTGCGGACCATCAAAATGAATAAACTTTGCACGCGCATTTTTGGGACTATTGAATGATCCGACCTTTACCTTGCACCTAATCATGTCCGATGAAGCCCATTTTCACATTACTGGATACGTTAATAAACAAAATTTCAGATTTATGGTGTGCTGAAAACCCCATAATGATTCACGAGCAGCCTCTTCATGCACAGAAAGTTACGGTCTGGTGCGGCATAACCAGTTCGAGAATCATTGGTCCCTACTTCTTCGAGGATGCTAACGGAAAAACAATGACAGTAACAGGGGACACTTACAGAAAAATGATACAAGATTATTTATTGCCAGAACTGGAGGATTTGGATATGCACGAAATGTGATTTCAACAAGATGGGGCGACACCACACAGCGAGAGAAACCATGGCAACACTAAGAGCAGCCTTTCCTGGTTGGTCAATTTCACGTTTAGGTGACGTTTCTTGGCCACCACGATCACCTGATTTTACCCCTCCAGATTTTTTTCCTTTAGGAATACCTTAAAGAAAAGGTATACGTAAATAAACCTAATAATCTTCAAGGAATGAAACAAAACATCCTTGAAGAAATCGACGAAATCACTCCTGATGTTTTGGAAAATGTCCTGGAAAATACGGTGCAAAGAATCCGCCTTTGTTTTAACAATAATGGAGAACATTTGAAGGATATTATATTTAAATAATTAAAATCCAAGATCTTCTCTTTCATTTTATATATCATCCACTTTTATAACTTAATTAGGTTTTGTGTTATTGATTTTTAAAAATGTGAAGTAACTTTTGGGCTACCCGTTACATATATATATATATATATATATATATATATATATATATATATATATATATATATATATATATATATATATATATATATATATATTTAAAAAGTCGTGAATGAGGCGTAAAATGTACTTTAAGATGATCCACAGGAAACTAATTTCGAACGGAATGAACTAAGAAATCAGATCTAGTGTTTCGCTTTTCCTGAGGGACATCATTATATTTAGTATTTGTGGATATGTTCATAAGAGAGAAGTGAGAGTGAGATGAATGATTGGGCTAAACATATTTACAATAAGAAATACCATCTCCCTCTTTTGGCAATATAGTTGATTATAAGAAATGAGGTTTAATTAATTAGGGCGAGAACGAATGAAAATTTGAACTATATTCGTACTTTATTAAATTGAGTTAAAATTAACTCGTCACATGAATTAATGGCTTAAATTGATTTACAGCAATTACTCACAGTGACATGACAGAGGGGAAAAAAATAGGAGGAGAGAGAGCAAGAGGGGGACAGATAGAGAGAGGGAAAGAAAAAAAGAGAAAACAAGGATAATGAGAGAGAGAAAAACGAGAAAGATAGTGAGAAGGGACAAAAGTAGAAGGAGAAAGAGAGAGAAAGAGAAAAGAGTAAGTGCCGGGAAAAATAGAGGGAATGAGAGAGAGGGAGAGAAAAATAAAGACAATGAGAAAAGAAAACGAGAAAGATAGTGAGAACGAACAAAAAGAGAAAGAGAAAGAGAGAGATAAAAATTAGTAAGTGACAGAAAAATAGAGTGGGAGAGAAAAATAAAGATAATGAGAGAGCAGAAACGACAAAGATAGTGAGAATGAACGAAATGCGAAAGAGAAAGAGAGAGAAAAAAATAGTAAGTTCGAGAAAAATAGATAGCATGAGAGAAAGTGGGAGGGAGAGAGATAGAGAGAGGAAGAGAAAAAAGGAGAAAAATAAGGATAATGAAAGAACAGAAAACGTAAAAGATATTAATAATGATCAAAATGAGAGAGAGAAAGAGAGAGAAAAAATGAGTAATTTTTAAAAGAATAGAGAACGAGAGAGAGGGAGAGAAAAAGAGAGAAAAATAAAGATAATAAGAGAGCAGAAAACGACAAAGATAGTGAAAACGAACGAAAGGAGAAAGAGAAAGAGAAGGAGAGAAAGAAAAAAGACTAAGTGCCAGAAAAATAGAGAGAATGAGAGAGTGGGAGAGGAAGGGAGATAGAGAGAGAAAAAAGAGAAAAATAAAGATAAAGAGAGAGAGGAAACAAGAAAGATAGTGAAGACGAACGAAAGAGAGAAAGGGAAAGTTAAGTGATGTTTGCTTAAAATATTCTTGTTATCCTTTTAATCTTTTCTCTCTTTTCATCTCTTTTTCTCTGCTGGGAAAGTTGTCTCAATCGTGAAGGTTTGGCCCGGCACTGAGAGACCTTGTCTCGGTTGCCCCAATGAGTCTCCCCCTTAGTGTTTTCGGGTTATGCACCTTTCACTCATTTTCACTCTCTTCAACTTCACCGTTTTCCTTACGGGACTATTCTCTCTCCTTGTTGTGTAGGTGCCTTCGTTGGTTTTCGTTACTTGCTTTAAATTAACCGCCATCTTTTATGCATTACAGTCCATTTTCACACTCTACGTCAAATCTGCTTTTTCTCTTTCACTTCTTCTTCTTAATCACCTATTAATTTTCTCCCTTCTTCACTCTACACGAAGCTGATGTGTTTGTTAATGGGTGGCAGCCCGAATCTCTGCCTGGGAGTCCGTTTCTATGGTGATGAGAAACACCGTCGGGAAACCGAAATATGCGTAGATTTGTCCGTTTATTCTACTTCTTTGCGAAATAATACATAATTGCACTAATAATATTAATAATGATAACGATAATAATAATTGTAATAATAACACTAATAATTATAATAATGAGACCTAGAAGTATCAATGAATCATCATTGTATCCTACATTTTCCTTCAGGAAATCCAATTTCGATTTTTATGGTGTGTATTTTGTGCTTTGTTTTCCCTTTAATCATACTAAGAGTTTTTGTTGACTTTATCCTTAAGATTGCATCATTAGTTTTATTTTCTATATTTATCCTTATCAACCATTTATCTCTAATTTTACCTTCGTTCTTTAGTGAGGAAAAAGGTCACGATTGGATTACAACCCTTTTTTTCCTACATAAGAAATAAATTGTTCTTGCTCATTCGTAGACTGAGGTGATGTCGATTATTAGTAGAAAAGGAGGTTTATTATTCATAAATCGAAGTTCATTTAGTTCTTTGCACGAATTCACTCCTTGTAATTAAGGTATAAGTCATCCCAGGCCAGGTATTCAGAGACTGTCTTGAGGACTTAATGAATTTAAGAGATCCGGTCATCGATGCCATATCACACAAGTACCCAAATCTGAAGGCTTTGGAACTGTCATGTCGTATCTGTCCTTCACCTAAGGGATTTGGTCGTTTCCTGCGACGTTTTGGTCGCATACTGGTACTTAAGCTTTCTCGTGTAGTCATATTCATCTCCTCTTATTAGCGACCATTCAAATTACTTTCCGGAATTAACCTGTCTTGAGTTTGCCTGTTCTGTTTTTGTTTCTTTTTTTCTTTTCCACATTTATTTATTTCTATTTTTACCTGCTTTTTTCCTTGTTACCTTCCTTTTTTTCTCTCTCAGGAATGCTACGAACTGTTTGGTGGAGTCAATCTGACCTCAGGAACTCTCTTAAGCAATATTCACGATGTTTCCTTGATATTATCTTGTTTATTTCACTTCGTCTTTATTTGTTGACTTGATATCTTCCTTTATCACTCTTTATCCAATCTTTGTTTCCCCTTTTATCGGCCCTTTACCGGAATACCCACAAATTGAACTTTTGGGGTCAGACATAGAAATAAGATAAATATACAGAGGAATAAATATAAAAAGAACTGTTATAGATACCCACAGGGACAGAGAAATGAATCAATCAGAAAAAGAACTGCGATAGCCCGAAAAATTAAGAGAGGAAATAACTCCTCTAGCCTGACTTAAGAACATACAGATGAATCACGGAGAAACACCTCTAATAGAACAACAGGAACAGGGAAGTGAATCAAACAGAGCGAGACTTCCGATAGAATGACACAGGAAGAGATATAAGAATCAAAAGGTAAAGAATAATGATAAACACAGAGAACCGCAGACGAAGAACCCCAATAGAGAGAAGAACATAGAGATGATTCAAACACAAACAACAACGATAGACATACAAATTAATAACAATGTCGAACCAAATTCTCGCTCATATACATTTAATACACGCATCTATTCTTCCGTATACACACACAAATACACTCCCCCCCCTCACATACACTCACGTAAAGACACCCCTGCCCTTACACACACGCGCGACATGAAACTACACCTTCGCCCTTACCCAACACACGCAAATACACTTGCAAACTCACATCCACCAACACACTCAAATACCCCTCCGCACTCACACGCGAAGAGAATGGAAATAACCTTATTAATACGTGAACAAGGAATAGGTAATAAAGAAGAGTTTCTGGTAATAATTTGAAATAGAAGTGTCAATAGGAAGGGAAAAATTCTTTATGATCCCTATAAATAAAGTCCATTTTAGTGCGACCTTTGTGAAATATATTTCAGGCTTCCGATACACAAAGGAGAACGGCCTCGCGTTTGCCGGTTTCCAACGCGAGAAACTTACGACACATTTGAAGGTAATCGAAAGGGGGTTTATGAGAGGGGCACGGTGATAAAATGCGAGACGCCAGAGACATAGACACAGATAGAGGAAAAGACTAAGAAAGAGTGAGAGATAGCCAGACGCAATATGAATAATAGACAAATAGATGAAACCGAAGAAGTGATAGATAGGCGGAGAGAATCTGGACGAGATAGGAATTGATAGTGTGACGATAAACTGAAACCGAAAATCGCAATCTCAGTTAACCGAAAGAGAGAAAAGGGAAATAGAGAGAAGCAATTAGAAATAAGGATTAACAAAGAAAACAAAAACAATAAATAAAACAAAGACGTATGTAGACAGGCGTACCTGGAACCCCAAAAGAGTTAAAAAAATGGCGCATATAGAATAGGGCATGGGCGCCCGGAGATAAAGACCCGTCATAGAGATAAAGAACGAAGATTAATGTAATCAATGTGCTGTTTAAATGGCCTCCACGTTCGCCTGACCTGAAACAATGTGATTTTTTTTCTCTAGGGCTATGGAAAGGGGCTGGTCTATGGGCCCACTCTCCCTGCAAACAGAGCAGAACGCAAGAACGGTATCATTGTTGCACTGGAGACTCTTACCACTGAAATGTTGCAGCTGGTTAGGCAGGAGCTCAAGTACCGACTTAACGCGTGCCGTCGCTCAGGCGGCGCGCATATTGAAGACGAGCTCAGGTACCGGGCGTTGCCGGGAATCAAAAGTCTTGTCGCAAATAAATACAGATAAATATTGTTTGAATTTCTTATATTTTGTACAAAAATATCTTTACTTGCTGATTATTATTATTATTTGTAGGGAGTTTCAGGAAGGTTGCGCACTCTCCCTATCATATAATATCATCTAATAACATATAATATAAAATATCATATCATATCATATACGTACAATGAGTAAACGTTTCAGCGCGCAGGCCCGGCAGTTTACGCGCACGCTTGAATAACCGATAGTTATGAGCGAACGACGTTGTGGCCGCAGGAGCAGATCGAGCGTCTTATAGATAGAGATTTGTGATATCGTTTATGGCAGACACAAACCTTTGAATTTCTCATTTAAATTTTAAGGAATAAATCTTAGGTTGTTCAACATTAAAGCTGTTTAGTCAAATTTGCTGAGGCTATGTAGCTTCTGGGATATTTACATTGCATTTGATAGAGTTTTGTAGAAAAAAACCTGAACATATATATGCTTCGAACAATTCTATGGGTCTTCAAATTCTCTCTCTCTCTCTCTCTATGTATATATATATATATATATATATATATATATATATATATATATATATATATATATATATATATATATATGAAAGTGCTTGGATTCATCTTTTCATTATATATATATATATATATATATATATATATATATATATATATATATATATATATATATATAGCAGGCAATGGCTTCGCTACTAAGATTAAAATTTAAAATCTAAAAAAAAGCAGCCATGGTTAAATTTTTATAAATTTTCTGAACTTCACCATTTTGTTTTTTGATATTATAAAAGAATTATTAGAAATAACTTTGATAAAAAACATAAGTCATAACCAAACTAAGATGAAATTATTATTCAAATACTCAAAAAATCCCCTTCTTAAATTATAGAGTTAGTGATGATGATAATGATATATATATATATATATATATATATATATATATATATATATATATATATATATATATATATATATGTGTGTGTGTGTGTGTCTGTTTCTGTGTGAAAGATAATGGTAAACCACAATATTTGTACTAAGATTTTATTTATAACTATCGGACTATTATCGGCAAGATGCCATTTTCAACTAATAAATAAAATCCTGATTCAAATATTGTGGTTTCCCATTATCTTTTACACACACATATATATATATATATATATATATATATATATATATATATATATATATATATATATATATATATATATATATATATATATATATATATATGTGTGTGTGTGTGTGTGTGTGTGTGTGTGTAAAAGAATAGTGAATTCAAATAATGATACTTCGTTGTTGTCTGTCTCAAAGGTTGATGCTCTTTGCCTTTTCATTTAAATACCACTTTATAAGAAATTGTTATTTATAGTTTGGAAAATCCCCCTTTCTTGAATGCTAGAGTCTCGCAATTTTGTCATCATCCTTTTCATCTTGATTCTTTTCAAAAAAGAAAATTCCCTCTCTTCCTCTCCATACCCTACATCTCTGTCCTTTAAATCTATTTCTCTTTTCTTTAACCCATCCCTTTCTCTCCAAGGTTCTTTACTCCTCCCCCCCCCCTCATTAATTACTTCCAGCCCCGTTACCTCGTACGCTTTGGTTCAGTTCCTAAGTTTTAAGAAAAATCGGAAAGTTTATAAATATTTCCTCAATAATTGTTCTCTCCTCCCGTTCCGTTTTGAACCTTGAAAATAGACAAATATTACATTAATAAAACCTCTCTTAATAAACCATTGTGATATTTTTAATGATTATATGTTGTGTGAGGTCATATTTCTTTATTTTTATTAATTTAAATTCAAATTGTGCCTCGCCATCTTGCCGAGGATTTATTCTAGCAGTATTGTAATACAAGAGCTCAATTTAAGACAGAATCTCGACAAGGAAGCAATTTTGTGCGAGGATAGTTGAGCGGTTGACTCGTAGAGGCTATCAATTTATCGGTTGCGGGGTCACCAATGCAGCAGTTACTGGGTCATCATTTTAGCGGTTGAGGGGTCTCCAATGGAGCGGTTGCGGGATCATCAATGGAGTGGTTAACGGGGTCACCACTGGAGCAGTTGGTTATACAAGCAAGTTAACAATTAATATTTATTAACGAGGTCATGTTACAATTCTTCTTGGTTGCCTCAAGTCAGCGGGCTCGCAGCTCGCGTGGATGGAGAGTTGCTTGGAGGTTGATGTGATGTAGAGTATAAGGAAGACATTTTTTTCTACGAATGGCGATAAGTAATAAACATCTGTGCTTTATCTATCTAACAACTAATTAACTAACAAACTATATCTATTCTGATTTCATATGTATAGGTTAGTTAGTACATTGCTGCTTCCTGTGTGAATATATGAATATACATGATTGTATATAAAGTTTCTTCTCGTGAATAAATGCAAATAAATTTTATTTATCAGACAAAATTTGCATACAATCCTGTATGTATATGAATGAATGTACATGTATGCATGGTTTGAATTAATGTATATAATTATGCGCATATTCCTACATGAATATAAACTGAAGGAAACAAGACCAGGACGTCTTCGTTGCTTAAATGGGGAAGAACAGAGTGAAGAGAATTTTGTATCCCTCTTGGTTTCCTACGTTTTCAGTTGTCTCCTCTTGTAGCTACTCGATCTATGTTCCTTCCGCCAATTTGCCCAACTTCACCTCATTGTTTAGGAATCTTTTCGATAAAACTAGCTTAAACGCCACATAGGTTTTGTTTTTTTCTAGTACTTACAATAAAACGCTACGAATATGATATAAATGAGGCATAATTAATTTCGGTATTATTTTTGGTATTAAGATAGTTTTTGACATCAATTTTCCTCGAAGGAGGAAATAAATCAGACGTGAAAACTCCTTAGTCCGCTTAATTTTGATCAGTCTTTTTACCAATACTGCTAAATGGCTGACCTGCTTCATTAAATTTCGAGAGGCTTCTGACCTGGCTTATTGGCTTGACCTCCGATTCTTTCATCTCAATGCAATAGGTATCTTCTAAACTTTAAGTCATTAGTGACAATTTGATGTAATGGGCAGTATGGAGAAGAATTGATGAATTATTCAAGAACACCCCTTTTCCTCCTAACTTACTTAATATACTGTATAAACTTTATATTACGAATAAATTTCACTCACTAGAATATAAATATGGCGGTGACGTTGCATAGAGTGGAAGGTAAATACTTCGAGCAGTTTTCGTTTAGCTTTATAGCTAGCCCCTCATGACGAGTACTTATTTTAAGTTAGCCGACATGAAATACATATTTTTTTCCATTTGTTTAAAATATTTTGTTCTATGTATTTAACTCAGGAATTTTGGTTTGTTTTTACTGTGTACCTGGATTCCTTTTCAGTCGGCTTAAATTTGTTTATCTCTAACCATGTCTTCCAAAGTCACCTTTTTTAATTGATGCGAAACTATTTTTATTTCTTTATCACACGTTAAAGATTAAAAAACACAATGGTCCTCTATTGTATTTTTTAAATATTACCATCGTTAGTAAGACTCCTATTCATAGTGGAACCACTCCTAAATGAAGAAAATTGGAGACTAAGAAATTTAAGAAAGTTGTAAAACAAGATGCAAAGTTTGTCTGCCGAGTTGTATATTCCCAAGCTATGTGAATTGCGTCTCCAAGTTTAAGAAGCCCATATATCAAACCGGGAAGATACAAAGCAACTTCCCCCTCCATTTTCAACCTAAACTTTAGGCCACTCTAGAACTTTGCATTGTTATTGTATGTTAGTTCACCTATACCTTTCTCTATCTAGTAATTTCAACTTCTTTTTATTTGTTTTAGACCTATAACATTCGTTAAATAAATCTAAATTATTATAGATTGCTTCGTACTAGTTATTATAGGTTTCCATTGGGGCGAGGGACCCATTATTGAGGGGGTTGCAAGGAGCAATTACTGAATGGCTCACCCACGTCGCTATGAATTCGATGAACGTAACAATCCATTCAGATCTTACATGGCAAATTTAATGGCAAAATTGGGCTTATCACATTTGATCGTATTCGTAAATTGAGACACTTGATTCCTGGAATACAAACATGATAAATTAGTAGTGACCTTTTGTGAATACGGCCCTAATTCCTCGAAGAACTCCACGATACCTCAAGGGTACAAACCGAACCACATGGTTCTAACATACGAACTAAACGCGTTAAAAAGGGTTACTTCGCATTCTTGAATGATTTTTGTTCTTAATTTTTTAAGTATTGTGGATCGTATATGCGAACTTAGAGCATCCGAGCTAGTATTGAGGAACCACTATGGTTCTCTTATAAACATGGTTTGTTTGGTTCTTTTTTCGTTCTCTCCTAAATTTTTGTTTGTAAGGTCACATCAAGGTTTGCACAATTCTCTTTAATCAAGACACTGACATACACGCATATACAGTTCGGTCATAACCACGGGTAAACAGGTTGTCATGGGGAGGAATGTTTGAATTTTGACCCTAGTTGGGTTTTTTTTTGGTTGCTATAGCAATATTGGTTGAACAGAGCTCTTTATTTAATATTATGAAAGACCTTGAGGGTATTACGAGGCATGGCATATGTTGTAGGTTGGCACTCGGCCTCTCTCCCTCCTTGGCACTCTCGAATCTAAGATTGGCTCTGTGTTAAGGGGGTCTGTTAACGGTCAATCTCACGAAGCCCTCGTGTGGGCAGCACAAGATAAACGTTAGGCTTAGTATAAAAGCCCCCCTTCATATCCACATGCACACGCCCGCAAACACGCACACATGCACACACTCGTGTATATGCCTACACATAAATACGGTGTTTGTCGAAAACTTAATAGACTAAAGAATCCGTGCAAAATGAAAAGATTTAGACCATAAATATGAAAATAAAATACTCTGTAGCTACCTTCGACCTACCATGTATATGCATACAAGTGAAGGAGAGGAGGGGATAGACGACGATTTCCTTATTAAAGAGCGACGTTTCGGTTCTCTCGGTAAACTTTGTCAAGGGTAAAAATGAAGACATATGTGTACACAGTAAGATAAATGTGTGTAGGTGAGAAAGGGGGAGAATGTGGGGGGATCACTATACGTTATACTCGAGTGTGTGACATCTACCATGTGGCCAAGACCAACTCAGCCTGATTTCTATCCTGTAAAATTCTCTTCATTTTCATCCCTTCCACACACTGGATACTTCAACTTCTTTCGTGTGACCGAAAAGGTTCTGCTGCAAAGTCTGTTTGTATCGCATTTTGAGAATAAATTCAATGCAAATAAATATTAAAGCAACATAAATTGCCTATTGTTGGCAAATTTATCCCAAGTGGTAAAAAATCCAGGATGGGAATGGAACATTGAGTGGTAAAGGAACAATGCGTAGTAAACGATCCATAAAAATGATTCGAATTCGCAAAATCCACCATAAAAGAGGAACTAGATAAATGAAATGGAAGATTGCTACAATAAATTCGCCCTGGTAACATTTTTTTTTGCCACCGATTCACGCGATCTAATAATTCAGTAAGGATTTACTGAGATGAGTCCAGTCCAGTCCAACTCACTCGTCGCTACACGTATAGATTAACTATTGCAAATAAAACGAATACTTATTTCGTACAAGAGTACTAACTGAGTACTTTTCAATAACGAAAAATACTCCCATTAAAGATCAAATTTCCACTGAAAACCCTCTATAACTCTACCTTTAGGTATTCACAATTGGGGCTCGTAAAGGCACTACTAGTGCCAAAGATATTAATTTTATAAGTGTCACTTTGAGGAACACCAAGCTTGAACTTTCGGGGGAAGGAATCAAAGCGCATAATACTTTGAGCACTTTAGTGCTATACTGAGGGTTAAGAAAAGACGGTTTTTACTGTCAAAACAAAAATAACAAATAATTTAAAAGTGACACGAAGGGGATTAAATAAAATAAGGAGTACCATCTCGAAGACAAGAAACTTAGGAACTGTAGAAGAGCTACCTACAGGATCTCTAATTTCAAGATATCTGGAGTTGCAAAGGGATTTCAAGTGTTTTATAAGCAACCTTGCTACAGCTGGTATAAGGAGGATTACGTACTCTCCAGCCTCTGACTGACTATTGTGGATCTGCGGCAATAAAGTGTGTTTAGATTATATATAAATAATGAAAATACCCAAAGCTTAATTTAAATAGTAGCAGTTTTTTTTTGTAAATTTCTTCATAGAATTAAAACAATCATTAGCAGAAAGTTTAATGTGAATATAAATCATATAATAAGAAAATATAATGAGTTTAAACAACCTATACTAACTAATTGTAAGAAAAACAATGAAAAGAAATCAGATGTAGCAATTTGGAATAAGAACTGTTCAAATCTTACAGGACGGAGGAACCCTTCTTCTGAATAACTTTGAACAGTCGGATGTCAACTGATGAAGTAAAAGTTTTCATGCAATTAGCAGAAACATTCCATGCAGCATCTTAGATGGCTTTCCCAAGTCAGTTTTGTTGATAAATTGCCTGTCATCTCCGTATATGTCTCTTTTTAAAGATGTTCTACAAGTTTCTATTAGACTTAGGTCGCAATTGTTGGGGTGGCCAGTCCAAGATTGAATCCACTACATATTTCAATTTTAAAAACTAATATTTAGGAAGCCCGAAGGCATGACTAAGGACATTATCTTACATGAAGACAAATGACTTTCTCATCCTGAGATTATTTGTCTCTGCTACCTCCTGAACCAATATAGGAAGTTTTTTCTCTATCAACTCGCAGTACGCCTTCGAATCCATTTTGACGCGACCATACACTTCGAAAGGTATTACTAGATTGACTTCAACAATTGCAGCAAAAATTAACAATCCTCCTCATGCTTGTTGTGGCTAAGTGAACTGATTTACCTGACGTTCATTGGAAACCCAGCCTCTTTCTTAACCCTCCAACCAATCTAGAGTGACTATTATTTTTGTTTGCAAAAAAAACTGTGCCAAAGTCATATTTCATGTATGTTTGAAACCACATCAGAGTTTTCTTGTTTTTTTGGTTGAAAATTTTCTTGAGAGCATTACACCTTGTTTCATTTGAGATGGAAGGAGCCCGAGCAGCTTTCAAATTTGTTTCTCTGCTACCGTGATAGATTTTAGAGACTTCTCTTTTGATTGGAAAAAGATATAATTCTTCTTTTTTTGGAGAAAATTATTTTTCTTGGAGATTTGATAGGCAAATTTTTTTGGCAAAAGATGGCTGGAAGGTAGTTGTAATCTACTTTTAGAGTTCACTATAAACTATGTAATGATACCTGAAGTAAATACTGTTGTATCTAAATTAAGCGTATTACATTGAGAAAACCATAAAAAAACTTTTTCTGGAAAATAGTAAACGCGAAAGTGTTATTGCCTATATAATCTATAGACACTATATCTTAAAAAATTCCTCTTCGTGCATCTTTAGGATCTTTGCAAATCTTGCATTACATCCTTTTTTCTGACTGAGAAGGCCCCGGTGGTTTTCACTCCGGCGAAATAAATCGAAAGCTACAAATTTGGAGTCCTGAAGTTTGATCTTCAATGACTATATATGTGCGACTCTTGCTATGGAAATATTGAAGGAAACCGAGATCAAATTTAGAATGCCACATGACAGGTATAGAAGTGCTACATCCCGGGCTTAAAAAAAACTCAGTGTAATCTCGAGAAGCCAAAACTATAGAAGTAACATATTAAAGAGAAATAGATTCGGGTAAAAAAATATTTTCCAAAAGAAAATTAGAAGAAAATGCATAGCGATGAGCACAAATAAAAAGTAACAAAAAGGAAAGATAAAAATGGCCCAAAATCATGAATTAAAATAAAGTGATCAGAGAAGAGGGATACAGAGAAGAAGAACACTAACAAAATACCAACAAATAGCAATTGTCTTTGTGTTGGAAGATTGAATTGGCTTTGTGAGTGTTTCTTTTACGGTTGATGTGGTTCTTTGTTTTGGAGGATTAAGTTGTTCTTGGGTTTGTTTCTTTTTCGGAGGTTTTAGTTCTTACCTTTGTTGAGGTATATTAAGTTGTCTTTGTGAATGTTTCTTTTTCGGACGGTTTTCATTTAATGATCATCTCTGATGGGGGGGGGTTAATGATATGTCTTTGTAGCTTTGTAAATTTCTTTACCTCTGAACCATTTTAATAATCTTTGTTGTTGCTTCGTCTCATTAGTTTGTACGTTTCTTGTTGTTGTTTGGGAGCGGAATTTCTCTCTGTTGTATTTTAATTTTGTGGTTGTTTACCTATTAAGAAACATTGTGGTAATTTATTATTTTTTCCCCTGCCTGCGATGATCATTTGTTGCTGAATTAAGACAGAACCAGGAGAGTTTCGCACTCCCCGATTTTTATTTCGAGTTGTTTACTGAGACGATAATAATAATGATAATAATTTCTTTTCACATGACTTCACCATTCTTCGTGCCAAGATCATTTGCGAAACGTTCTGGTGTGGATGTTATTCTTGGTATTGTCTTATTTCCAAAAAGTAAAATCCTACTCTTAAGTAATATTTGTGGTACATTATTGATTTGTAATATTGTCTTTGTAGTTTTTCTTCATGCATAATGATTTTCAGGGTATTCAGTCCTTCTCTAATTGTTCAGTCCCATGTCAATTTTTGCTTCTTTTCTAAATGTCTTTTAGTATCCTCAATTATTCATGTATTATTAGAGGACCTGAGTTGGATGGGGTTTAAGAAAAATATAAAATGTTAAATGGCTCCTGTTATACAGGATTTTTCTTAAAGTTTTGTCCTAAAAATATAATTTATTCAATAAAACCAAGCTTAATTAATCGAGATCTTCAGTTTAAGAAAGTACACATAAACAGTGCTTAGCTAATGCATACATAGCCTTATAGGTAGATTAAATAATTCGACCAAATTTCTGTACCATTAAATATCACATTTATAAGGTAGTCTCTGGCAATATTATTGGTATGGAGGAGAGGGAAAAAAACAACTTCTAAGCAAAGCTTTTTCTTACCAACGTTCTGCTCATCTTTAATTTCTTAGGAACGATGTGAATAAAGGTGAGTGAAGAAAGAGAGTAGGGAAGGGGGGAGATACAATTGAACAGTTTGGTAGGAAAAGTTTAAATTTGGCAGAAGTGCTGGCCAATCTCTTGAATGTTGGTCTTTAGATTGTAATTTTCTTTTTGTCTCTTTGATGTTCAGGCTGTTGTTCGCAATTGTTATTTTTATTCTCTCTTCATTTCTCTGTGTCATGTCCTTGTCCAGTTTATTCTCGCTTTGTCCACTACGGTTATACTGGCGGGTCTATTCTGGTGGTTTAGTAGCCTACGAATGGTCTGATCCCGTTATTTCCTGACTCAGTGTTGTTTTGTCATTCCTTGCAGGTTTTGATTTCTAGTTTTTATTGTGTTTGGATTAGTTTTTTGCCGTTTCTAAGTGTTATTTTACTACTTTTGGAGGTTTTCATCGTTCCTAAGTTTTCCACAATTGTGGTGTGTTCTTGGAGGTTGTGAATATTGTCAAGCATCCTTTCCCAAATTTTTGTTTCGTCATTTTTAAGGAATATTTTCATTGCTTCTAATTCATTATCTTAGTGATGTTCATTAATTTTTCTTCATTCGTTCCACTTTGTACCAGTTATTAATAACCTTTTTTATTTTGACTTAACTGGATTCCAAGAAAATAACTTTGGAATGTGAGGTGGATAGGTATCAGTGGGTATTCCTGGGCTGCTCTTATTTTATAGTTTACTTGTATATGTTAATTTTGTTAATTTCGACCATCCTTATCCAGGATTGGAATTCTGTGTTTTGATAAGGTGCTATCACTATTTGAGTTATGTCGTCAGGGAAATGTAGGTAGTAGCAGTTTGATTTGCTGGTCTCCTAGTCCAACCATGACTAAAGATTCGTTTGAGTATTTTGCCTTTCCTGTTTGGAAGCCTGACATAGCAGATTTTCTCCTTTCATGCCTCTAAAGGCATTGTGAGGTCACCGGGATGTTATCGGAGAAAATCTTGGCACGCGGGAAGAGGAAGGAGGCGATGCTGATTGTCACGATTGAAGTTCAAAAGTTTTGAGGTTCCAGGACGCGCACAAGATTGCTCATGCCTTGCCGGGAATCAACACGCCGATGCCTGTGAGAGAGGCATTGACCTAGGCTATAGCCAAGTAGCCTTGGGGTACTTCAAACGCACACACTTATGAGGAATAAACCTCTTCATGGCTCGGAATAAAGAGGGGTGTTAGCCTCCAGTTGAGCGATGCAGACTTCTACCCATGCGAAGAGAGGCAGGCAATAGGCGCGATGAAATTCACAAGGCCAGCGAGCCTGATCCAGCACTTCCGGGTAACGGGGAAACGAGACATATGGTCTAGGGCGTTGTTTTTTGGCAAAGATTCTTGTTCAGGCGGGTCTCCTGGCGCTTGAGGTCGATCTCCACGCCGATGTAGGTAAGCAGATTTGGAGGGCGGAGGGTGCAATTTCGGATGTTGAAGTGGAGGTAACTGTTGCTCACCAGGGTGAGGCACCTAAGGAGTGACACCTTAGAACCCAACAACATGGCGTCGTCCAGATAGGTGGGGGTAGTGCAGCCCGCCTGACGGGCCCAAGCGTTCATGGATGAGGAAAGACACATTTGCATGATCTAGGGGGATCTTGCAAAGACCATCGGGAGCCTCTTGAACATGAAGCGTCTTCCTCGATGACAAACCCGATGTAGTTTCGTGCCTAAGAATGAATATGCACGTGATAAAACACATCCTCTAGTTCCAGCTTGTTGGCCTTATCGTCAGGGACGGCGGTCTCGAACACCTTCCTGATCGACTGGAGATGGAATGAAGGAGGAGAGAAAGCAATGGCCTCAGCCAACATGTCATAGACAATCCTAGCGGACCCATTGGGCTTGGGGACCCCAAAAATGCGATGAGCCTTTGAGATTGGGAGGCCTTCCTCAATGACGTCATGCTACAGGAGTTGAAGAACGAGAGGGAGCACCATGGAGGAAGTAGGACGCCAGTGCCTGTAACACTTCGTGATGCAGACCTTGATGCCCTCGCCCTGGGTTACCTTGAGAATGTCGTTGATCGGGCGTGACTATTTCCCTTTAGGAACAACCTGCATAGATAGGATTATAATTGACTGCATCAGTGGTTACGTCTCTACCAGTTGGTTTGACAGCACGATTGGGCTAGGGCAATCAACGACTCAAGGGATCAGTTTTCGATATAGACTGAATTGTCGTGAGTGACCACTCTCTTCCTCGTCCATTATCAGGTTTCACAGCACGCCTTTGACCTCCGGCATATGGATCATGGTCTCTCCGATGGGCCGTGGAAGCGGAGGGCCAAATAAGGCCGTGCTTGCGCGCTCCCGCCCCTTTCTTGACGACGTCCTACATAATCTGCATTGGATACAGCGTCTGTACGTGGAGCGCGACAGACGTCGCCTAGGCCTGGACTAGCTCTTCAAAGTCTGAAGAGTTTCGTTCCCTATCACCAAGGAGTCGCCTTCATTCTATACTCCGTCTCTCTTTCCATCTTCTTCGACGCTATAGAAATATCGTCCTCTGACACCGGGAAGAATTTCGTCGCTCCGTTGCTACAAGAGACAACCTCTTTGACCCTGATCCCGCGCCTATTAATCCCCCTATCCCCATCGATCATTCCTCTACTACCCATCGATGCTCCCCGGACCTCATTCTCCTCCGATTCTTCACTCTATTTCGGAGGTGATCGACGTCAACCTCGAGAATCACAGAGTCATCGATAACAACGCCTCTCAGGAGAACCCAATGCAGATGCTGGCCGAGGACCACTTTAAGGGATTTCTTCGAGGAGGCCACCGACGAGCTTGGCGCTTTAAACATCCTGGATCAGCTCTCACCGCCGGTGGATATCTTCGCCATCATTCTCTTTCCAGGCATGGCGGTGCCAACCCTATTTAAGATACCTTCTCCCTCCCCTTTGGTCTCGTCAGTCGGCTTCTCCACTCAACCGTCGGAAATAGGTGACCATCTCAGGACCTCAACGGGGCGACGTTGCGAATAACGACTAGGGCGGCGGTGCATAAGGAGCAGTCACAGTGACAACCCACAGGAAGTTGAATCTCACCAGGAATGGAACAGTCCATCCATGGATGCCATAGCGGATGAGCAAGCACCGTTGAATCCGGAGGCGCTCCTGGACATAGCCATGCCAAGCTTCTTCGACACAACACCACCAGTCAACCAAATTCTCAAGGTGACCCAGGGTGTCAAGGTTTACATCGAGTAGTGGTATAGGCGCTGGCGTCCTTCTTCCTTTTCGGTGCTCCTTCTCGCTCTTCAGTTTCTGGAGCATGGCGTCGTCGAATAGAGCCTCTCGATCTCGAAGGCTCACCGCATTTTGGCTGAGGCCGGTGCTTTCTCTCCTCCTTCATTTCATCTCCAGTCGATCAGGAAGGTGTTCGATACCGCCGTCTCTGACGATAATGCCAACAAGCTGGAACTAGAGGATGTGTTTTATCCTGTGCAGATTCATTCTAAGGCGCGACACTACATCAGGTTTGTCATCAAGGAAGATGCTTCAGGTTCCAGAGCTCCCGATGGGCTTTGCGTGATCACCCTGGATCATGCAAATGTGTTTTTCTTCAATCATGAACGCCTGGGACTGTCAGGCGGGCTGCACTGCCCACACCGCTCTGGACGAGGTCCTGTTGGTGGGTTCTAAGGTGTCGCCCTGCAGATGCCTCACCTGGTGAGCAACAGTTCCCGCTGCCCTACACAGCTGCTCACCACCTCGCCGTGGAGATCAACCTCAGGCGCCAGGAGACCAACCTGACCCAGGATCTTGGACAAGCGATCTTCAAGGTCTTAGACCATGTCTTGTTTGCCCGTTCCTCGGAAGTTCTGGCTCAGACTCCCCGGGTTTGCGAATTTCCTCGGGCCTATCGTCCGCCTTCCCTTCGCAAGGGTAGAAGTCTTCTTAGCTTAACTCGAGACTTAGACCCCTCTTTATTTCGGATCATGAAGAGGTTTATTCCTTGCATGTGGGTGCGTTGGAAGCGCCCCAAGGCTACTCAAATGATAGCCTACGTCAATGCCTCCCGCAAAGACATTGGCATGTCCATTCCTGGTAAGGAATGGGCAATCCTGTGCACGTCCTGAAACCTCAACATTTTTTAAATAAAATCTGTGGCAATCAGCATCTCCTCCTTCCTATTCATGCGGGCCAGAATTTTCTCCGATAAGATCCCAGCGATCTTTAATGCCATTAGGAGCAAGATGTATCCAGAGCTCCTTCACTGCCTATCGCCGGAGTCTCTCATCGCCTTTACAAGGTCTTACCAAGCCTCTTCACTCAACTACACCTTCGACCGGAGGAAGAAGAACCTCGGCAACGCCACGTCCCGAAAATTCGAAGTTTTATATGGCAACGTGGCACGCTTTCCGCCAGCGACTATATAAAGTCGCCCACTATTTGTTCATAAAAGCTTCCACTCAATAGGTAATCAAATGGGGTCCCAATCTACCATTCTAATGCTCTTAGTAAAGTAGGAAGAAGAGTATGAAGTTAAACCGCCTGTAACGTACATAAATACTCAACCTCAGGTAGAGGAAAGATTCGAATGCAACGACAGCCTTACCCTAAAATTGTTACCCTCTCAATTATATCTATTTCAATTTTTAAAATTCGTTAAGGCTTCTATGAGTCTAGAATATGTTTCCTGCTTAGAGTCGTATGGTAACAGAGCGTGAGACGAGGCCTGTGTTAGCGTGTCTAACTTTAAACCAGGAGAATCACTTCAGTCCGACCCAGAAAGGTTGGGTGAAATGTAAATTCCTCGCCTCTCTCTGAAAGATCGCGGCCCTATCAATTTCAAAATAATGGTTCTGTTACATTAAAACTTTGCCCATTTAACTTCGATGATTCCCATGTTTGATAATAATATAAGAAAAAAGGTGAGAATTTAACAATGGAACTTCTATTACTAGCTATATGGATAATTTAAGTATAATTTAAAAAAAAAATAACAATAAGGCTAGATTTAAGCTCTTTTCAGCTCCAAATCTTTTTTTATAATTTTAACTTTATCGTGAGGGGCAAGTTGTTAGAAAAATATTTTCGACCGGCAGATCCCACTTCCCTCTTTTGTTTATCCGGCCTACTTTCGTGTAGCTACCACTCTTTGTCTCTAATTTTCACGTTTCTTGCTATCAGCATTTATGTTTTAGGACCTATGGTTAGTGTTTGGAATTGTGTTATTGAAATACGATAGTTCAGTAGTTAACATGCCCTCGTTTTCTCGTTTACGCTGAGCTTGGAAGACTTAATGAAATTATGCCTCCTGCTACTTACTTTGGGTTGTGGTGGTTTGGAAGCACATTTTACAATCGTGGGATCAGGAGAAGGGTTTTCTCCATTTTGGCCCCTACCATCTGGTGAGATTGGGTCGTGTTCTTTTGATTAATTACACATTTTCAAAAGAAGAGTGTCAAGAACAACTATTCTAAGGACACACCCATCTTTGTCGCACACCTTTTTTTCCAAGCAAATAGGAAGAGTACCGTGGCCTCCTTTTCTTTAACCATCTAATCTCATCTTTTCCAAATACCTTTTTACCTCTTAACTATAATGTTTGCAAACTGTTTATGAAAGAGCAGTACGATAAGTTAGGTTCTTTACTCGAATAATGTAACTCCTTATCTTCATTATTTTATAGTTGTGTAGCCTTGTACTCTCAAATAATTTACGTTGCAAGAAACTTTGGTTCCATGACACTTACTGCCAATTCAATCAAATCCATTTCAGCGTGCAGCCTCTTTTCCAATACATTCTTCTTATCAAACTTTAACACTTTATTCTCAAATATTCAAGTCGTATTTTATCCCTTTCTACAACTATCAACTAATAATGGAATTTTGGACTCAACTAGTTTCAAAGCATCTCTGCGAAAGCATTAACGTTTCCAAAATTATAAATCGGAATTGGTTGCCACTCAACCCCTCCAGAAGGGCGAGTAAGATCGAAGAAGCACTCCTCCTGATCCCACGCTCTCACCTCACCCCAAACTCCAAGTAAAGGGTAAGAGGCGCAATCATGGTAATAATCTTCCCGAGTCAGCATAAACGAGATAGTGCGTAAGCGTTGACCACTTAGCTATCATATTTAAACAATACAATAAAAAAATATTGACCGCATGCCCTTACACAGAAATGTAAATAGCCGAACACGTTAAAATAGACAAACAGAGTTGTAGGCAGACGATAGAAGGTGTCTTTTACAACCCATAGCGACTTTATAAGAATTGCTACGTTTATTACTCAGAAAGAGCTTTGAACAGCGTAAACTAAACATCACATAACTATAAGAATATGTAGGTTTATAAAATCCTGCATTTTGTTTTAATTTTCGAATAAGCATTCAATGACTTCACCATTAAGTTTATTTAACTTATTTATAACATTTTACAACTTGGTATTTGTTTGTCGTGTTTGTGTCTCTTTCGTTGTGGTCCCCGCAAAGCAAACAAAGACGGTAAAGGTGGAGGCTGTAGAGTCTCGGATCGTTGGAAACTCAATCAGAGCAAGATTCATTACATAAAATTTTCCGATAATATCGGGTGTCCACCGCAGTGACCAGCTTACTGACCTTTTGTCCATCGTTATAATCACGCACATTCACACACCCAGCCATACATCCAGAAACACAACCGTACTTCACTGCCCTGATACTATACACCTACATATATACTTGGTCTTTAATTTCAGGTACATATGAAGAAGGGACGCCGTGTTTTCGAACATCGGGAGATCATTTTCACATACCTTCCTACCACGCATATGTATGTGTGCACAGATCCACATATAATGATACATAGTCCTATATTTTGATTTATTTGTTAGGACCGTCATAATTTCGATATATATATATATGTATATATATATATATATATATATATATATATATATATATATATATATATATATATTGTGAGGAAACCCCACGTGGAATCTCTTGAGCAGACGGAACTTCCACGCGCTGCAGAGGGCCCGGTTAGGCCTAAATTGTTAAGCCTACCCCTCCCCCCTTCCACAAGCGGTAGCCTCGAACCATGTCCAACACGATTCACTTTTAAACGGGCAGAATAGCCTCTGCAAGAAGTTCGAGGCCATTCGAGAGTAGAGCTGTTTCCCGCTTACCGCCTCCCAACCCCGGAGAGAGCCTCGGACATAAATAGCGCTCGATTCCCATGAAGAGACACAGAGTTGAGAAGTCTCGCCCGGACCCCAGAAGATTCCCCATAGTTCCAAGTCAGGTGCTAACAACAAAGCAAAGTGGTCGCTGAACTATTTTTGTGTATTAGAATTAGCCCCAGCCAGTGAGGTAATTCCACTTAACGATCGTCACCGAGTGATTTTCCGGATTTCTCTCACCAACTCCTGTCGAAGCCCTCCTTCGTTCGCCCCTCGTTTCGGGTGGCCGAAACACTCTCCCCTGCACCGGAAGTTACCCCCCTCAACCCTTGTTTTTGGAGAACCGTCATCACTTTAACATCCCGCTCAGAAGTTCCGAGCGGCCTCACCTCACGTGCAGAAGACATCCGTAAGCCAACCCCTCCCCCCCTTCAGTAACCCAATTGTGTTAATTCCCCCTCCTCATTTGAGTAGTCTCCTCCTGTAATACTTGAATTTCTAACTTCATAGACTCATTTATAACTACAATTCCCCCTTCGTTACTGATGTGATTTTGCCCCGTTAATTCTTTGAGGTAATTTTACCCATCAATTATCTCATTATTTTTGTGTAAATAAAATTATATTTTTGTACATGCCTCTTTAAATAACCTTGAGCTTTGCCATTGTCCATAATTTACCTGACCTCGTTGCACTCTCTCTCGTTACTCAGCCCGCCTAAATTAGTGGTGTTCCGTCCTTTCGTCGGTTCGCCTGTAAGTTATCGGTCCCTTCTCCATAAATATAACATGGTATTGATGTAATATAATGTCATACCACGACATATATATATATATATATACACACACACATACATTTAAAAGTCCACAGCTGCACCAGCGTTCTTGATTTTAACTTGTATTTTCTTAATATTTCTTACAAATTTTTTAATTGGTTTTTCGAGGCGAGAAAAAAACATCCGAAAATGACATTCTTTATTCCTAGATCTTTTCGACCGTGTTAGGTCATCTTCAGGGAATGAACCGAAAATGAATTATTCAAAAATTGCTACATTTGTATAATTCCATTTCTTTTCATTCCCTGAAGATGACCTAATACGATCGAAAGACGTCTAGAAATAAAGAATGTCATTTGCAGATGTTTTTTCTCGTCTCGAAGATCCCGTTAAAAAACTTGTAAGAAATATTAAGAAAATACAAGTTGTAATTAATAACGCTGCCACAGCTGTGGACCTCAATTGAACCTGCATACAACATGGCCTTTTACCTAATTATATATATATATATATATATATATATATATATATATATATATATATATATATATATATATATATATATAGATATATATATATATATATCCTTCGGCAAATGTATAAAGCACCCTATCGAAACATTCATATATTGTGAGTATACATTTGTGGCAAATATATTTGTATATACGAGGGGCTTTCAAAAAGTACATAGAAAATTAATATTACAAGAAAATGGGATACACACTGTAAATTCTAGTTATAACGATTTAAATATCTACCTATGTGTTTTTAGTCACGAGCACAGAAATTAATTTGCCTTATTTTGGATGGCATGGTAGCACTTTAGATTTGGACACCTTAATGATGCCATAGATTCCATCAAAATTGAAGCAAGGAGAAATATAAAATTTCTGCTCACGTTTAGTTGGCTGAAGAGTGAGTATTGTCAAAGCAGTCTAATTTTGTATGTTTTCAAGCGCAAGTTATATGAGTATGCAGGAAGTGTAGGTCATTCTGGTTCTTAAGTTGTATTTGGGCCAATTACATATCGTAGTATCAATTTGGCTATATATTGTAGATGCATGATTTAATTTTTTGACGAACCATGATGGTGATTGATGCCTTATTAGCTGCATGCATTAATTCCGTTGAAATATCTTATGATGTTATAAGTTAGGCAGTAATAAATTTTTTTTGAGACAATGCCCCCCACCCCTTCAAATCGCATTGTATATAAATGAATAAATTGTTGATGAAATACAGGAGGTTCAAGATTACATTCGTATTTGCGAACACAAATTGATGAAGACCATAGATTAACAGTGAAAATGATAGCAAATGCATTGCTCATATTGGCAGGTTTGTTTATTCCATCTTCACTGACGTACTAAAGCTCAGTAAGCTTTCTATTCGATGGGTGCCAAAATTGTTTCGCGAAGATCAGCTAGAGAAGAAAGTTTTTCTTTTACTGTAAATTTTAAACATGTGGGATGAAGATCCCGAAGATTTTTTTCAAAGAACTGTAACCGAGTATGAAGAGTGAATCCGGAAGACAAAGAGTAGTCTAAACAATGGTTACCAAGAGATGGAAGAGGACCTATCATGGCAATGTATAAGCGATCAGGCGGAAAACTTCAGAGAAGAGTCCTCTTTCATCACGATAACGTCCTTGCTCATTCTGCTTCTTTATCAAAGTGAATTTTGTGATAATTTTATTGGGAATTGATCTTTTATACCCAGTGTAATCTTTATCTTGCCCCATCCGATTTTTTTTCTTTCCAAACCTTAAAAAGAGCATGAAGGGCCTTCGTTTTAATCTTGCTGGTGATGTTAAAAGAGTTGTTTAACTTTATCCTGTTTTATAGAAATGATTTAAATGGATAATATCATCGCTTCCAACTGTCTTGACCTAAATAAAGCATATGTTTGTAAATAAAATTTATACTTCTTTTTTGTTTTAATTTGACTCCATTTTACGAAATTTTAACAAATTTCAGACAGTATCTTTCCCCTTGAAACTTGTAATTTTATAAAAAGAGTTTTGTTTTTTTTGTTGTACTTCTTATTGCTTTTCCAAGCAATCCCAGCAAGAGTTCTATCGGAATTCAGTCTAGGTTCTGTGATGGATAGTCAATAAATGTGATCCACATTTATTCAAACCACTTTTGCTGTGGTTGGATGTAAAGTATGTAGTATTATCCTACTGAAATATAACTTCATTTCTTGGTGTTTTGAGGGGGAAATTTCTGGATAGTTGGCTCTAATACTTAGGAAATCATGGTAATATAAGATAATGATTTCATTTTTCTCCGCCATAAAAACATCTTTCTTTGCCCTGATGAAGACATGCAGCCACATATTATCTTCCGTGTATCAGAGTGGACTAGATACCACAAAAGCAGAGTGAAATGGTTGATTAACTCTTCGTTTTCATGAAGGTACCACCAGAAGTACTGAAAATCGGCAAAATTGTTACAAAAAAATATCTTTTAATTAATTTTCTTCCAAAATATATTCAATAGTTATAAATTTCAGTTGGACATTAGAGATATTGGCTAAATTCTGATTATAGAAAACACCATTTTATTTATTGTATATATATATATATAAATATATATATATATATATATATATATATATATATATATATATATATATATATATATATATATATATATAAGTGGGAGAGTCAATAGCGAATTATGGTGAAACTACTGTATATGAGCATAGAATTTATTCACGAGACTAGTTTCGGTATGAAGTTTATCATACCCTCTTCAGGCGTATACTGAAAATTTTCCAATTTTTCCATGTTCGTTAAAGTTAAATGTTAGCTTATACAAAAGCCTTGTCGTACATGTAACGCTCCTAAATAGGGTTAAAAAATACTAGGAGACTTCAGTCTAGCGGATTAAGAAATTCTTATTATTACCCTTACCTAACCACATATATGTATATATATATATATATATATATATATATATATATATCAGAGGTGACTCCAGGTCATCAGCGTCACTCGGGCTCATCAGAGACGGTAAGAGACGTTGTGAACGCCGCAGACTTATATGTGCACTGATAATTTAACAATAGGACAGAAATATAGTTTTAATATAAAAATTACTCCCTTCATTTATACATGAACTCCAGTCGTCTTGGTTTGATGGCGTTTCACGTTTTTCCGCAATATTTCTAGCCCCAAATGGCTTATTTTTTATATCTAGCACTATGTCTTATCCATTTCTAAAGAAGCCCAGCAAAACACCACTGATCTTTAAACACAATCTTACAGAATAACAGCAATCAAATAACGTCAGCAGCCGGCACCTCAAACATTAGCCAGAGACCGATGTTACTGTCGCCTGTACTGCACTCTTGACAAGAGATGCCAGCTAGTCTTTTACATCTACCAGGCTCGTTCGTATTAACCTGAGTGGCTGGATAATTTTTCGTTTCCTTAAAAATATTGTAGAACGGAAACCTTACATAGATTGGAATTTAAATACTAACATCTATAGAAATCGATTGTTTCAAGAAAACATTGAATTTTATTTTTTACGATTATAGATACCAACTCGGGCTGTAACTTCTAAGCCCGAGTCAAGCGCGTGTAAACGATGTCGAGTGAACCTCTGCTACAAATGATATTTTTCAACAAAGGGAGGATACCCATAGACCGCCTGACACTGAACGAAAATATATAAACTGCGATTAGGCTCAATAAAAGGAGTCTAAGTTATTGTCTACAATTACTTACTTCAAGTCAGTGTTGGCAGAAATTAAATCAGCTTGCAAATACACGCTCGCATTACTAAATTTATACTTGGGCTAAGCTCGAACAGCCCGAGTGCCGGAGTCGCACGCAACTTATATATATATATATATATATATATATATATATATATATATATATATATATATATATATATATATATATATATATATATATAGATATATATATAGATATATATATATATATATATATATATATATATATATATATATATATATATATATATATATATATATATATATATATATATATATATATATATATATATGGTATAGGTATGTAGATGATGTCATATTTGGCCTATAAAGAGTTTAAACTTATGACAATTTCCTTAAAAATCTTAACCACCTCCACCCTACTATCAATTTTAAAGTAGAGTGGGAAAAATATATTTGTAAATCCTTTCTTGATGCAAAATTTGTTAGAGTCATTGACAAAATTAGCTTCACTGTGTACAGAAAACCAACCCATTTTAACTCTTATATCCATTTCTTTTCTCATCATGATATCAACATTAAGCGAGTCGCTGTGCCAGGTCTGTTTTTGAAAGCATTTAGGATCTGTGACCCTTACTTTCTAGAAGACGAGATTACATATATAACCAGCAGTTTGATTAAAATAAATTATCCCCACCACGTGATCAATGAAAGTTTACCTAAAGCAAAATATACTCATTACCCTCCCAAGGATAAAAACAAATTTAATAATACGAAGTGTCTATCCCTTCCTTTTTCTCCCCTCCTTAAAGGAGTTAACAAAGTTATTTCCCTAGGCTAACCACATTTAAATACCCTTTTTCTATCCTTAAATCTTTCCCTTCGACCAAGCCCATAGACCAGCCAAATGAGGCAGTTCTATATTTAATCCCGTGTGGCTCTACAAACTGTCCATCATTCTACATTAGAGTGACCGGCAGAACCTTATCAAAACGAATTTGTGAATATAAAGGTAATGTCAGACGAGGCAGTACCACAGCTAGTATTTTAATCATATTAGTAATTGCAACCACCTAATTGGCTATTCAAAAGTGCAAATCATATATAATTGTAAAGATTTCCGTAAAAGAACAATAGTTGATTCTATATTCATAGGAGAAATTCCCAATTTTAATTTGTCAGATGGGCAATTGAAATGTAGCCCCCATTCCCGTAACCTCATCGTAAACAGCTTACTCAACGATCTTAGATTCGCACCCCTGATTAATGACCTTTTTTCCTCATTTGGTGTTTCTTTGTGTTTTTTCTTTTTTGTTTTTTCTGATTTCTACGGTATTTATAAACTTTTCTAACAATTGCATTCTTAGTATACGACTGAAGAGGGTATGATAAACTACATACTGAAACTAGTCTCATAAATTAAACTTTTGGCTCCTATACAGTGGCTTCACTATCATATACCATAATTCCCATTGAGTTCTTTTACTCATATATATATATATATATATATATATATATATATATATATATATATATATAATTCGTAGAATAAACGAGAGGAAGTATTGGGAGAAATTCATTTCATTACTTGATTAAAACAACGTTCGGGTGTTAATTTCACACATCTTCTGATACAGAAAATAAAAAAATCATTTATTAGACTCACAAAGATTTACGGTAGTTCTTTCCCTAGTGGAAAGAACTACGCAAGTTTTTTAAATAACATTTACTAACTCAAATTTAAATTCCCAACTGTTTGAAACATATGACTTACGTGGTTTTTCAGGATCTATTTTCCTAAACCAAAAATTTTGATGAAAAATTAGATTTTCTAAAGAAAGTTCTTTTACCATACCAAATTTTAGATATTATCTAGAAATAACTCTATTTAGGACAATATTTTAATTGTAAGGACAGAGTCCCGCTAGATGCCAAGTGCTCCGTCATATATGAATTTACCTTCCCCAGATGCAACCTCGGGGAAATATGTATATTGGCAGTACGGTGCGCTCGCTGAAGGTAAGTTTCTGTTCCCATATGGAAATTACCCACAGGACTGGGAATGTAATCTCTAAGAAAATGTTCTCGCCTGTTCGGCTTTATTCTATTCAATGTAAAACTGATGTCACCTTAAAACATTTAAAAAAAATAAAAACCATCCCCGAACCTCTCTCATTACGAATTAAAGAATCAATGAATATAAAATAATTTTCTTTTTCTGTAAATTTCTCTTCGTAATCACTACTTTTGCTATAAAATATAAACCAACCTCCTAATCTTTTCTTTCTTCTTACCTTCCTCGTGCTTCCTCACCAGTCTTCCTTTCACAACTGATTTGACAAGGTTAGTGTTTTCTAAATGTGCATGTAGTGTTTTCCTCAAATTTATATAGCCAAATTTTACTAATTAAATTCCTCCAAGATAAATTTTAACGCCATGACCTGTAAGTTATGCTTTACTCCCAATATTAACGGTCAAAATCCTCCATTAAATTTAAATGTAAGTCTATTCACGAATTTGTATATTTCCAGTACCAGAAGATGGGTGAAATTACCAGCCGAAACGCTGCGATAATCAAGTAATGAAATGAATTTCTCGCTCGACTTCCTCTCGTTTACTTTACAAATGACGCAGTAGCCTTACACGATGACGAAAGAAACTTAACATTTAGTTTCGAATACTCTAGATATTCAGGAACAAATGAGGATGTTTTTAATGTAACCTATTTATATGAATGTGTGATAAACTTTTACGTTTTCAAATGATCGATAAATTGCATCTATTCCAAAAAGTTGAACGTACGTTGTAAATATATGAAGCTACATAAATTATATATATACATACAAGTATATATATATATATATATATATATATATATATATATATATATATATATATATATATATATATATATATATATATATAGGGAAGAATAAGGAGAGAGAAAAGCAATTTTTTTTTCTCTTCCCACCTTATCCGGTACCTCGGTTCTCCCGTCATCTCCACCCCCCCCCTCTCTTCCCCAGTTTGTCGCAAACAAATTTAGTCGGCCTCATGTCCCGTTCGCAGCGCTGCATTTATCTGCCGTATATACTGCAAAAAATAGAACAATGGAAATACCATTAAGGGGGCATCGCGACTTCCCGCTTTAGACCCTTATCGCGACCCAAGGCAATTAAGGAAGTCTGTTGGCGATGAATCTCTCTCCCCGTCTAGATAATTTCGGAGTATATATTCGATACTTCGGAGTTCACAGGCAGATTGGGTCTGAAGTCGCCGTTCAATACGTTAGCCATTAACGTCTTCGTTAGTCGAGAGGGAATCGACTACATTCTCGTCCAGAGTAGAATTGAGTGATTTTTGGAAGAGCCAAAGAGGGGCTAGTTGTCACTCAGTGTCGTTCGTAGAGATAGTTTTAGGCTCGCTTCAACCCTTCTCACCACGTCTTCGGATTTTAAGGATCGGAAAAGCCATTTCCGAAGCATCCTCCGTTTGCCTCTAGTCACCACACATCAAGGTAAGAGGGATTTAGCCCCCACTTCGTCACGCTTTTCCCATCTTTACCGCGTCGAACCTCAAGGATCCACTTTGCTCTAGAACTTGCATAATTGTAAGATCATTTCTTAATTAATTATTCCTCGGTTCAAACTTAATTGATAGTGTCAATCATCTTATCCGTGTACTGTCAATAATAAATTGCATTGCCATTTAACTTGCCCTATAAGAGTATGTAATCTTTAGTCCTATTAAAGTATATTTTTGTAGCCGTGCTTGAATATTCCTTGGCCTAGCAGTTGTGTATTTAAATCACTCTTACAGCCATTTGCTGGTGGAGCATTATTTTTTGTCGGCCAGTAGGCCAGTGTACGTATAACAGCGTACACCTGGTCATAACACGAATATATATATATATATATATATATATATATATATATATATATATATATATATATATATATATATATATATATATAGGTTAAGCATAAATCCAAGAATGAGGCATCCAAAGGTTCTCATTTAATCATTAACTCCGTTTCAGATAGGTTACAAATCTTATGGTTGTACAAAATTTTTAATAGAATTAAAAACAGATACAAATTATGATCTCCAAAATTCATACATGCGTCAAAGTTAAGTAAAAAATAAATTAATTGTAAAAAAATAGGTATTACCCTTAACTAATTAAACATAAGAACTAAATAATAATTAATTAATCGTTGTGATATTTGCAATTAATTATGGCTTAAACGCAAACTCTGTTTACATGTTTGTGAAGAGCAAAGTCGGAGAACTGAAGAATTGAATTTATATGTGACGTCATTGGATCTGTAGGTTGTAAACTTTACCCCCTGATTGCTTCCATCTATTCTCGGATTAACCGAGAATGACAATCACTTTCTGTTTGATAATTCCATCTACATGGAGAAATATGCTTTAAGTGATTGTTCCCCTGGTTTTAACTGATTTTTAAGCCAATTTCTTACCTTCGCTTTTTTGACGATGCTATTTTAGTATAAAAATCTGGACAAAAATCTTATTAGTTTTTAAATAACATAAATAATCACCACATAAATTCACACATAAAAAAGTGATTGTAAACTCCATTTCACACTATCCTTCTAACACGTACACTAACCAACTTCGCCACTTCTGTCTAAGGAAAATCCTCTTTCACAGGTCTAGGTATGAAATTTTACAATTTCTGTGACATTATAAGCAGAGAAACATGAAATATTTCCTCCTTCGTACCTATAAGCTATCATGTGACTATTTTATCGTCCCCAAAAATATTTAAATGCCTCAAGCGTTCTTTCCGAAAGAATAAGTTTCATTTATCCCTTATTCCAAAGTAGATTCGTCAGTTTTGAGACAAAATATTCAATCCACCTGACCTGATTCTCACTGTTCCTAGGATCTTCTCTATCGTCCCCTCCCAGATATTGGTTCCTTTAACTCTCACATACGCTGCAAACTTAATCATCTCCTGAAAAAAAATATTTCACAAACAGACTAACATTAAAATCATTTTCATTAAAATAATTTATTTAACACAATATTTTCGATGTATGGACATACTCCCCGCTGAGCTGAGCTGCTCGGTTGTATATAAATTTATTTGCCCAGGGGACCTATATTGGAAGCACCGTCCGCTCGTTGAAGGCGAGTCTGTCCCCACTTAGGCATAAGTTCGTGCACTGGCTCTGTTCTCATTAATAAAGAGAAGTTCCCCATCTCAGATTACTCTGTTAAATATAAGATTGATATTTCTCATCTAAACTTTGGAATTTCAGGGTATTCCACAGATCTACCTCCCTTTGAATCCTTGAATTACTGTTCATAAAGTAATTAAACCCCTCTCAATACTGACTCTGCAGCCTTCCCCCTCTTTTTCTAAATCATATAATTTTAAAAGTTTACAACCTAATGATCTAATGACGTCACTTATATAAATCAATTCTTCTGTTCTCCGACTTTTCTCTTTCCAATGTCAGCAGTGTTTGTGTGTAAGCAATAAGTACTTGCAAATATCATTTAAATAACCTAATTATTATTTTGTTGTGTTGAATTCGTGCATTGTAAGAGCTAATTTTTTTTTACAATTAATGTCATTTTTCATCTTTAATCGCAATTATGAATTTTGGTGATCATAACTGGTATCTGTTTTTAATTCTATTAACTACCTATTTTATAGAACCAATAGATGGGTTGTGGGTCAGAAACGTCATTAACGATTAAATAAGAACTGTTGGCTGTCTCATCCTTGGATTCATCCTTAACCTAAAAATAACACTTCTTGGAAGCAACACAATATATATATATATATATATATATATATATATATATATATATATCCCGCAAGAAAAAAGAAAGAGTATTTACAAGTAGTTTCGAAATTTATTCAGTGCCTTATTCAGGAAAATTAAAAGAAAAAACTATAACAAGGTTATACAAATCTAAATGAATTCAAGGTTTTGGCACCGCCCCTTGAACAAGAGATCAAAGTGTTATAATGGATATTTTCGAATTAAATTGTTGCCTACTGCTCGAGAGTGTGGACCTGCAGACGTTTGAAAGACCTCTGGTCTTTAATTTGGTTTCTTTCCTCGGAGCTCTTAATAGAGTTCAGGTTGAGTTGCCTTTTAGTCCATCACGGTTCATTTAGGTGGCCGGCTCAGTATCTCAGAATGTTTTACAACACATACCAAGGAGGTACCGTTCAAAGGTTACCAGGTATTCGAAAAGATGAAGGCTGATTTCCAATATACGAGGGGCGGTTAATGTTTTGCGAATCGGTAGGGCTAAACAGAGGAAGGGAGATGGCTGTTTGTGGGGGTGTTCAAACAAGTTATGACAAGTCAGAACGTGCAGCCGCACGCTCCTGCCTCATCTATTTAGGAAGCAGTAGCTGATCGCAGATCGCCAGTGACAAATTTTTCAATAATGGAGAAGGTTGAGCACCGCGCAGTGATCAAATTTTTGACTAAGGAAGGCAAGAATGCAAAAGAGATCTATGAACGCATGGTTGCAGTGTACGCCGACACCGCCGCTTTCTATGCAACCATTGCTCACGCTGGAATAGGGAGTTCCGACATGGTCGTGAGTCCCTTGAAGATGAACCTCGTCAAGGACACCCGTCAGACGTGACCAACGAGGAAAATGTGGCCCGTGTGGAGAGGAGGATCCTCGAAAATCGACGGGTGAAGGTCGAAGAATTTAAGCAAGAACTTGGAATATCACATAGAAGTGTTATGAACATCATCCACGACAATTTGGCCATGATCAAGGTCTCTGCCTTTTGGGTCACTAGAAACCTCACACCCCATGATCGAGTTCAACGTCGTCAAATTTCGGAAAAGCTGCTGCTCCTGTACAACCAAGACCCGGCGGGATTCGAATCACGCATAGTTACAGGTGATGAAACGTGGGTTCATCACTGGGATCCCGAGACCAAGCTCGAAAGCATGGCCTGGAAGCACAGGGGCTTTCCGACCCCTATCAAGTTCTGAACCCAACCCTCAGCCGGGAAGATCATGGCCGCCATCTTTTGGGATTCTGAGTGAGTGTTGATGGTGCACTATGCGCCTTTTGAAGGACCATTACTGGCCAATATTACTCAGAGGAACTGGCTGGGTTGAAGAAGTGCATCCGTCAGAAGCCGCGCTGCAAGTTGACACACACTGTCCGGCTCCTCCCCGACCATGTCCCTGTCCACAAGGTAAGAGTTGCACAAGCTGCACAGCGCGAGTGCAGATTCGAGAAGCTCAACCATCCTCCCTACAGCCCAGATTTGGCCCCTAGGGACTACTTTTTATTCCGCCAGCTCAAGGCTGCACTGCGTGGCCGGGGGTTTGGGGACGATGAAGATGTCCAGCTCGCCGTCCAGGAGTGGATTGAACAGCAGTCGGGAGATTTCTGGTTGTCGGGAATTCGAAGCCTCAGGGACAAGTGGCGCAAGTGCATTGAAATCGAAGGTAGTTGTTATATTGAAAAATAATAAAACAATTTTCCTCATATCTCGTTTTCATATATCCGAATTTCAAAACTTATTGACTGCTCCTCGTACATTTATGAAGCTGTAGGGGGCTAAATTTGTGTAGCTTTTGTTACAGTAATTCCTTTTCCAAAAGAGAAATTATACAAAGAAAACAAAATATACGTCACTTAGTAAAAGATACCAGAAATTAAATTTTATTTCGACACGGAAACTCCCGACGAATTTAATGTCGAAGAGAAATCACTACGGATTATCCTGAAACATTTTCCACGAAATCATAATAGATAATTGCAACTTAAAAGTTTTCTCTTGTAGAAAATTTGAATTAAAGTTTTTTTTGTTATTACATTGGACCGATATTTTTATATTATGATTTCGTGGAAGATGTTTCAGGATAATCCGTAGTGATTTCTCTTCGTCAGTAAATTCGTCGGGAGTTTCCGAGTCGAAATAAAATTTAATTTTTGGTATCTTTTTCTAAGTGACGTTAAATTGCACCGGTGACAACTCCACATCGTCATATATCGGATAGACCACTACCACACGAATAACCAAAGCAGAAAAACATCGCTTGAAACCTAGCAATATTAGCAAACACTTAATAACAACACATACAAGGACTGACAAAATCAAACGATATATAAGAACACTTTAAGTTATGTACTTGTCTATCAACGAACAAGATTTAAATTTAGCAGACAAACAAGACAAACCACCAAATTTGAAATCTTATAAATTGTGCAAAATTTTAAACATATTTTAATAATATCCATACCCGTAATACTAAATAATATAACTTCATCAAAATTCTATTAAAAAGAAAGTATAGTGTTGCACCCCAAACACATGACTTCATCAATATATATATATATATACAGTGGCGGCAACAAAAAAAGTGACATGTGACAATTCGGGGAAAATGAAACAGAAAAATGTAACTTACATATTTTATTATGAATATTTCATGAAAGTTAATACTTGGTCATGTTGCCCTTGCACTTGATGACCATTCTGAGTCAATTGGGCATTGATTCAGCGAGGTTTGCGAAGTAGGTGGGGTCGATCGTAACCCAGATCTTCTTCAGTGATTCTATCAGGTCCTTGATGCTGCCGGATGCTGTCTCTTGAACTTTGGATTTCATCAGATTCCAAGCATTCTCAATAGGATTTAGGTCCGGGGAATTACCAGGCCACTCCAAAACACTAATATTATTATCATTGAAGAACCTTTTTACTAACTGGGACCTGTGAGCAGGGGCACCATCATGCATGAAAAATTCACACCGATGAATTTCCCAAAATGGCAGCATGTGCTGCTTCAAAACTTCGAGATAGTTAGTCCCCCTCATGGTTACATTCTTGGGAAGGAAGTACAGACCTCCTCTGCCCTTGTTTCCACTAAAGGCACCCCACACCATCACACTATCAGGGTGCTTCACAGTTTTCACGGTATATTTTGGGTCATACCGAGACACATTGCTGGGACGACGCACGATCTTTGACTCTCCTCTGACCAGCCTAAAGGTGCTCTCATCACTGAACATCACCTTCTTCCAATGGGCAGCTGTCCAATGTTTATAGGTCTTGCAAAAATTGAGCCTTTTCATCTTCATAGCCTTGGTAAGAAGTGGCTTCTTGGCAGCGCGGCGAGCCGGTAGGCCTGAGTCCTTCTGTAAGCGATGACGGATGGTCCTGAGGGCGACGTTCTGGAGAAGGTCTGGGTGTTTTTTCTTGATTGAAGCGGAGGTTACAGAAGGGTCTGACATCACTTCACGCCTTAGGATATTATCAGTCCTTGGAGATGTCTTCCTAGCTGCACCAGTGCCCTCCTTCCTCTTTGGTATGGTACCTGGTGGCAATAACTCAGCTGCCCGTTTTAGGCGATAAATCGTATTTCTTGAGGTTCCTAAATCTGCTGCTACATCAATAAAAGACTTTCCTTGCTCGAATAGGGTCAAGGCACGGCTTTTCTCTGTCATAGAAAGCTTTTTCCGCCCCATTGTATCCACTTGCACAGAAGTTATAGCACGTCAAATGTAGGCACGAATGCAGGAAATCAGCACGCTGGAGCGTTGTACACCAAAACCTCACTGTACGAGCTCAAACGAGACAGTGAGTTCCAATAAAGCGCAGTTCTGTTGTCTTAGCTCAGGAGAGTCATCCACTCGTGGCATAAGCCCCGCCCCTTTTCATTGGCTTGTTGGCAAGTAAAATCGTGAAAGCGATTTTATGTATCGATTTCTATTGCCAATATTCAATGTCACTTTTTTTGTTGCCGCCACTGTATATATATATATATATATATATATATATATATATATATATATATATATATATATATATATATAGCGCAGGGATATAGCATTATTTTCACTTTGAAAATGTTATTTGTATAATAACGAAATGTCAGTACAAAGTTATAAACATCAAAGAAAAAGAAGATATTTAAAACCAGCTGTTTATTTCTATCAACGTTCATTTTAAACAAATTAAGATTGAATGCCAGGCAGATATTTTCTCAAATTGGAGATAAAAATATTCCATATATAATAGATCAGAGTTCTTTAAAATAGCCAAGTTGATCACATTTTACAGCCTTCTATTTTCCATACCTAAAAAACTAGTGTAGATTTCCGGAATTAAATAAGCATTATAAACATATGTAAATTCATGTAATATAATTTTTTTTCTTACATTTGCCCTAAATCCGTAAATCCAATTCCTCATACATTATACAACAAATTCAAAATTGTTTCCCTAATCCTATATTTACTCTTCTTATTTTTCTTAGGTCCTTGAAGATGGGTTTTTAACCCGAAACGTCAGCTTGAAAATTGCAACTGCAGTCCTGTTTTTCTTCTTTTAATTATATATATATATATATATATATATATATATATATATATATATATATATATATATATATATATATGAATGCAATGTCCCGCAGGACATTGCATTTCATTTTTTCCTGCGGGACATTGCATTCATTTGCTACCCTCACGTGATACTTTGTGAGTTTTTCATTTCATATATATATATATATATATATATCAAAGTTTTCTTTCGTTCCAGCTCATTTATTGATTCTTAAGAGTTTTACAGTACCAAGATCCATATAAAGTAACGTACTCTATTAAATTTACAATAGTTCCCCATAACCTTTATTTTCCTCTCAACTATAGTAAAGTTGTTTTCGATGCCCAGAAGATGAACATTGAAAATGAACTCCAAAGATTTTAATTATGTCTTTTGAGTTCAATTTGCCCCATTCGATTACTTTCTAAATTGGAGGGATTTATTAAAAAAAAAGAAAACTGGGTTTATCGGTTGATTAAGAACAGAGCCAGCACTCGTTGATAACCGCATCCCCATCTGATTTATCCTTTTGTTTATAAGTTAATATAAAGCTATGCCATACACTAATCTATTTGATAGATATCTCGAAGACATAAGATTTGAGTGTGGCTCAGCGGTTAGCTCATTGGTCAGAGAAGCGATGATCGCATGAAGGCATTACTAGTTCCTATCCTAACCATATTTTATTTCATGTTTATAATATAAGAACGTGGGGGGTTTGGACAGAGGAATTTGATACTCTTGTGTCATGCTACCACTATTATAAATAATAATAATTCACCTGATATTTAGTAAAAAGCTCCAAATTGGCAGATTTCGAACTTTAATTTTTCTACCTTTTGACCCCGCGACCGGCGTACAAAAGTGGCCATTACCACTTTGAAATGTTAGCGCCTTGCGTTCTGGTACGGCGCTCGAACACAGTATCAAATGACTGTTTGACCTTCTCCACGGTGCCTACAAGAGCGGCACCATTCCGGTAATGTGCAGATATAATTTCGAGGCTTAAATGATATTCTACTCCCGAGGAAGATCAAAGGAAGAGACGGGTTAGAGGGAGGGCGGGGATATAGTCGAGTACATCGACATCCAACGGCCACGACAAAGTCGTGTAAGGGACGGAGGTGTCTGTCTGTTTGTATTATTTGTGTTGTTAATTGCCACACAGGAGCAGATGACCTGTGCTTTTTGTGTTTACTTATGTGTATATCGCTTTACATGTCTTGAGGTTCCTCATCTAATAACCAATTTGCGTGATTCTGTCATTAGTTCTTTTTATCACTCACACAGAAAATGTAAACTATATGTACGTTAAAAATAAGAGTGATTTTCCTCATGATTCTTCTATCTTCTCAAGGTGTGCATGTGTAAATAAACAAATAGATCTATCAGCCTATTATCTGTTTTTACATCTATGGGTAACATATAAAGAAAAATTCAGCGGTTTACTGACACATTTCATTATTGTAGGAAAATAAAATTGATATTTCTACTCGATTTTGTTACTAGTTGATAATTCTAGTCACTGGTGCACCACCATCGAAGATGCATATGTGAATATATGTACTATTCATTAGAGGCCCTCATAGGGGCAGTTGTTAGATCTATGCGGGACACTCACCCAGCCGGCCATCCCGCACATCTGTAACCAAATTTACATCCAGCACACACTAATTACTCAGCAGCACGGCTTTCGCCAATAAGCACACATCTGTCTCACCACTTCTGTGTCTATGTTTTTATTTGTGTGTCTGTTGGTCTACTACTTTATCGATATCTCCTCTTTTCAGTCGCTGTTTTATCGGACTTTTTGTGTATATGGACATTCCTTCTGTTTCACTTACGCACTCTCACGGGTACACACTCTCAGTATCTCCCACACTATTTATAAGCAGATTTTAATTTTTAATTCTTTTTTAGTTATGTTGGCCCTCCTTATTAACCTTCTTCCATCAATATATATATATATATATATATATATATATATATATATATATATATATATATATATATGAAATGAATAACTCACTAAGTAGCACGTGAGTTTCGCAATGAATGCAATGTCCCGCAGGAAAATGAAAAGGTGCTTACAAGTACTTTCGAACTTTATTCAGTTCATTCCCACGGATAACTACAAGAGAAAATATTATAATAAGGTTTTATATAAACTAGTAAAAGATAAAAGACCGCCTCTAAGACAAGAAATCAACAAATAGGAAGTATGAGAGGGAGGTGTAAATTCACATTAAGATTTAGCTATAAAAGGTAGCAAGGTCGAACCGAGAGACAAGAAAGAGTCAAGAACAGAGCCAAAAGGGTTAAAATGATTAACGGATAAAGCGATAGTCTAAAGAGGGAGATTAGGAGAGACACGGGAAGTAAATTGAAACGAAGGGGAGAGGAAGAAAAATAAAATAACGTAAATACAAAATCAATCCAATAATTAAATTGACACATCGGGTTCCCATAAAAATGAAAATTGAAAAAAGTAATATAAGTCAAAGCTAATTTCTTTAAGAATGAGTTTTTCCATAACAGCATCAATTTTAAAAAAGCTACGTGAAATGTTAAAGTTATTAAATTGGTTTATACATGAACATTCAACAAGGTTTCTTTTAATTGAGTCATTTGAGCGAAAAATAAATTTTGCTGAATTCCAATTAATTAAGTGGTTATTTTCGGACATATGCACAAAAAAAAACGCACTATTATTTACAGCTCTCCTAACATTAAACAAACAGAGAGATAGCTTCTGCTATCCCATTTAATATTAAAAACATTTTTGTTTTACCCTTATTTGTTTGTTTCATTGACATTCCCCGTGTTTTAAAAAACTTTAACATTTCAGTTGCTTTCAAATAGGAATCAACTATCAAAAACATTCTAATTCACAATAATTGTAATAATATTGGGGGAGTCTATTTGGTCGAATGTTCTGTTTGTCCAACTAAATACTTTGGACAGACAGGAAAGCAATTATCTGTCCGTATTAATCAGCATAAATACAATGTTAGGAAAGATGTAAATAATAGTTCGTTTTTCTGCATATGTCCGAAAATGCCCACTTAATTAATTGGAATTCAGTAAAATATATTTGTCGCTCAAATGACTCAATTAAAAGAAACCTTGTTGAATGTTCAGGTATAAGCCAATTTAATAACTTTAACATTTTCCCTAGCCTTTTTAAAATTGATGATGTTATGAAAAACCTCATTCTTATGAAAATTAGCTTTGACTTATATTCATTAATTTATTTTTATTTATTTATTTTTGGGGGCAATTTTCATTTTTATAGGAACCCGATGTGTCAATATAATTATTGCATTGATTTTGTATTTACATTAATTAAAATCTCTTCCTCTCTCCTTGTCCCTCTTTCCTTTATTTCAATCTACTTCTCGTGTCTCTCCTAATCTCCGTCTTTAGACTATCGCTTTATCCGTTAATCGTTTTAACCTTTTTGGTTCTGTTCTTGACTCTTCCTTGCCTCTCGGTTTGACCTTGATACCTGTTATAGCTAAATCTTAATTTGAATTTACCCGTCCCTCTCCTAGTTCCTCATTGGTGATTTCTTGTCTTAGAGGTGGTCCTTTATCTTTGACTAGCTTATATATACCCTTATTATATTAATTTCTCTTGTAGTTATCCTTGAGAATGAACTAAATAAAGTTCGGAAATACTTGGAAGCACCTTATAATTTTTCCTGCGGGACCTTGGGACATTGCATTCATATATATATATATATATATATATATATATATATATATATATATATATATATATATATATATATATATATATATATATTTGTTTTGTTCAAACGCTCAAGAAATCCTCTTTCTACTTTCTCATTCTCTCTATTAAATACTTTTTCCCTCTCCCCTCCTTCTCAACCCTATATTACCGGTGCCGTTCAAATACTTGTTTCCACTTCAATAAAACAGCTATGATAACGTTTGTCCTCTTTCTCATCAACCGACTTTTATACACCATGTTAAGCAACCACACCCTATCTCATCCCTTATCCTCTGCGCCAACTTACGTGGGAACTTGTCCATAATAAGTAACTTTACCTGGGAAATAACGTTTCTAACAACCCCGTAACACCTGTCGGCAGCACTTGTTTAGTATAATTTCTGGTATGGGATATATAACATATCTTTTTATTTGCAATGTTGCAACCTGACAGGTATCATAGAGTACTCTTGAACAATGGACAAAAGTGAGACTTTCGAATATCTTTGCGAATTTCTGGCTTGAAAGATAATTTTAATTATTTTATTATGAATTCATTTATGGTTTGTCTCTTACTAATAAAATCCAATGATGTCTTTTGGGTTGAATTATTTCGATGGCTTTAATTCGGTAATAGCGATTTTGGCCACAAGCTATTAAAAACGAGAAACTAAATATAGACATTAGATATCTTTTCTACATATTAATTGTGGCTTTCAAACGTTTGCAAAGAATGAATGTGACTTTGTGTAGTGGTTGCTTTCCATGATACGAACAAAAATAAAAGACAAATAAAATTATGATTCCCATTAGAAAAGAGTATTTGTTTTAGAACAAAATAAAAAGGTATTTTTCACTTATTAAATACAATAGACAAACTTAATAAATAACAACTAATTACATTAAATGCCAATTGATTGGTGTGTGAGTAAGAAGCCGAGAGAAAGGTGGCAAAGAAGGTGGAAAGGAAGGATGAATCAAAAGTGAAAGGCAGTTGAATCAGCGAGAGGGATGAGTATGTGCTTAAGAGGGGGAAGAAGGAAGTGTGAACAATGGGGATAGAGCAATTGTGGAACAAATTTAAGGGAGTGCTAGTGTGTAGTGTCTTCATGTGAGAGAGGTATACCTAGAAAGACAAAGGGGAATGCTAAATAGTTGAATGACGATGTAAAACGTGCACTCGAGATCTAAAGTGTGATATGTATTTGCCGATGCTTAATAGTGCAGATAAGCGCGACGGACAGATGCGGCTGAATGAATACAAGGAAACGGAAAGAAAAGTAAAACTATTCTACCAGCACTTTTGAAGCTCTACATGCAACCCTTCGAATTAAAAATGCCTTAGTTACCGCCCCCCTAGACTTCCTTGCATGTGATACTTTAAAGAATTGGGGGGCTTTCTTAACATGACCTTCTCCAACCCCCTCTGTAACATTATTTATTCTGGGTGATTTTAACATTCGCCATTATACCCCCTTTTGCCTAGTACTTATTGGCATTTTTAAACTTTACGCTTTCTTTGAACTTGTGTCATCCACCAATCACACACTAGAGCTTGACGCTCCCATCCTAATCCATAGCCGCTCCATAATCAACTTCTATAGCAAATTCTGACCAATTCCTCTTTCAGTTCTGTTTCACTCTTCCTCCTTCACTTACTGTTGCATAAACCCCTTCTATCTTATCTTATCATCTTCGGGTATCGTCCATTAATAAAGTGTGCATCTTGATTATCTCCTTTATCTTAAAAATCTAACACTTTCACTAATGACCTCAAACGTGTCTCTATGCCTTGTTACCAGGTTACTCTCTTCCTACCTTGATACCCATTTCCCCTTAAGCTTAACCCTCAATCGCAATTTGCGTGCCTTGTGATTGATAACTACTATATTTAATTCTAACAAACACGAAGGGGCATAAAAGCGGCAACTTCGTACTCCTTCACTACGCACTCCTACAGTTCCTTCCTGAAAACTATGTACACACGAACTCAACACCCGCCGTATCCTTGCAAATTACAAAACCAATCTACACACACTGTTTAAGCTTTTTGCTAGGCTCTCTGCCCCTACAACGCCCTACTCCCTTACCCATATTCTACCTGCTGAAGTTTCTGTCCTTTTCTCTGACAAGATAGTTCCTATCCTTTCTGCGATACCCTCTCCTTCAATTCCTCGCCCCCGCTTAACTACCCCTTCACGCTGCCCGAAACTCTTGTTTACGTCTCATTGCCCCCTGGGAATAAACTTACGTTCTTCTGTGGTCGATAAAGACCTGTTCTCCTCTCCACACTGTCCATCCAATTCTTTACTGCCAGCTGCTCACTCTTCTTCTCTCTAACACATTAATATCTCTAATACCCCTCCTTCCTGTTATCTGGCGAGTAACATATGTTTTAAGCATGCTGTTGATTGTCCTACACTTAAGATACCTAGCCTAAATCCAGACGCCCCGACAAGCTACAGCCAATTCTTATTTCTCAATTCTCATTTCTTCGTCAGGCTGATTCTACATCACCGGTCCTCAAACTCTGATAAGACACAGCGCTAAACCAGCTCTTCTACATAGATAATCCCGCCGCTGATGTGGCCAGATTTCCAGTCTGCTACTCTTCGATCTCTCGACAGTACTTGGCATTGTGGATCATATTTTCCTTCTTCAAGTCCTTCGTGTATTCCTGCGTGTTTCTGAAACTGCTGTTTACTCGCTCCGTTCGTATATTTCATCTCATACTCACCCAATTCATGTTGTACATGATATATTTGGCTTCCTATGCGTCACCTCGGTCTCAATTATTTTCTTTGTTGTGGCACGCAAAACTATCTCTCAAAACCAGACTCGTTTAATGAGAGTCTTAGAAATCTACTACCCAATTACAACATAATCTAACAGTGACTTTCGGACAAATTTTTGTAACATAACCATGAAGCAACATAGATATTACAGTGGCCTCATATGTTTTCCTCACTGACCCTACTCCTGATTCTGAGAATCTCATGTTCAGGATTTGCCCCTTGTACTGAATTGACCTTCTACTCGTCTGTGCGGCATGGCTAAGTGTTTTCTTTATGTTTTCTACAAAATACGGAATGATGAGCCTATTGCCATATACTAATTTCACTCCTTTAGGACCTTCAAGAGTGCCTTGAGGACCAACTTCCTCTAACAGACCTTCGCTTAGTTGGTAGACAGACGCACATTCTCTACCAAAGTTAGTCAACAGAAAATGAAGCATCAAGACGGAAGATGAATTAGGATCCGAATGAGAACAGTAAATTTTTCAAGAATAAAATGTAAAAAGGTGAAAACCAAGCAAAGAATTGTTGTGTGTGGATGGCAGATATGAATGAGATGATGCTTGTGAATAATAGGGAGATCAATTATACATAGGGAAAGTAATTGACGAGTTGCATAATTTAGATAAGGTAGATGAAGCAAATGAGAATATGATCGGTTTAGAAGGTGTAAACTGGGTGTTGTATCAGCGTATGGAAGAGGTTGGTCGTGCTGTGAAAGAACTAAAAGTTTGGATTGGGAGAACAGCAGGAGTACATAATATAGGAGCTGAGATAAAAAAAGGTGTAAGATAAATAAGTAATGGGGTAATAGTTGTGGTTGATAAAGGTGGGTTTAGAGCAGGTAGGGGGGTGCATTTAGATAGTTAACTGAGGAAACAAGGGATGAGATGTAAGATGTAAGTTAAGGTTTATGGCTATGGAGAAAGTGTATGAATAGTAGATACCAAAACATTATGATAGGCTGTAAGAATGTACCAAATGGCTGGTAAGCAATTGGGTGGAGTGAAAATTATTTGCGTTCAAATTAAAGTATGTTTTCGTGTAAGTGGTTGGGTAATGGTGTTTGATGCCGCATTGTCGGTATAATATTTTTGTGGCTGGAGTAGAGAGAGAAGTATTTGTGGGGTTAAGGAAAAGAGGTCAGAGATTATTTACATAAGCTGATAACCTGCTGTTAAAGGTTGAGAGGGAGAGTCATTTTGGAAATGCCGATAGAAGCTGTTGACATAATATGTGTGTGTGTGTGTGTGTGTGTGTGTGTGTGTGTGTGTGTGTTGTGGCTAAACTTAAATGAAGAGGCAAAGTAAGGTGATGACGATTCAGGTTGAGGATGGGTTGTGATATTACAGTCACTGGTGTTACCATCAAACCACTGCAAGATTTTAAGTATCGAGGTTAATCAAGAATAATGGTAGTAAAGATAAGGCAGATTGCGGATAATAGGTTTAGAATGGTAGAAAATCTCATGGGCAATATTCGCGTTAGTGAATGTTATGATGGGCTTGAGTGTGGAATGTGTCAGGAGATTGCATGATAGTATGACTAATGAAAAAATCCATTCACCTTGAAACTTTCAATCTTTCCTAATTCTCACTTTATCATATATATATATATATATATATATATATATATATATATATATATATATATATATATATATATATATATATATATATATATATACACATAAAATATCAAATAAAGTTGTTTCAGGATTTTGTCCCTTCTAATTAAGGTTCAGAGGTTGGTAGTCTAATCCCCAACCTTCCATTATTTAAGGCAATCTATGTCCAGCCTCCTGTTTATTCCTTGAAAAGGTCTTTAAGAATAAAGACGAAAGCACTCGGAATCGTTTTTCACTTTTCCTTTGTGGGTGTATCTGCATAACTTTGACTCACGTTCACTTTGTGAGCTTGTTTCATATTTATATATATATATATATATATATATATATATATATATATATATATATATATATATATATATATATATATATATATATATATTCCTACTATACATCCTTTAATTTATGTACATACTATACATCCTGCAATGATTTCATTTGTAAACCATTTGTACAGGTTTCTATCAGATTTTCTATGATACTGTGATTGGAGGGTAGGGGGTAGGGGGGGACTCCTGCTTGGGATCTTGTGTCCAAGGAGTAATCATAAGTGAACGAGAGGCTAACCTACAGCACTGAATTGCTACGAAGAGCCAATTTGCCGAGAGGAAAAAAAGTTGTCTTTAGGCTTCATAGGGTATTTAGTTGAGGAAGGGGATTTTTTTATGCATTGGTGCTGATGCGCACCGATTTTACTCCATAGGAAAGAGGTGTCGATAATGGTGATATTAATATTATACTAAATAGTAATCATACTAAATTTTGAGCACGGTGTCTCTGAAAGGCTATTAAATTTGCTGGTGTTTACCTTAGGATTTAGTTGCTATGATTTAATATTAAAATGGTTCTTTGATTAAACTCTTTACATTATCGAGGATTCTTTATACCATGTGGGTCTCGTTAGGCATAGGTTTTTCAGGGGCTAGGATGGAGTCAGTGAGGAAGGCAGATAATTGGAAGTTGTGTCAGGTACGGTCTCTCTCTATCTCTCTTTCTCTCTCTCTCTCTCTCTCTATCTCTCTCTCTATCTATTTATATATATATATATATATATATATATATATATATATATATATATATATATATATATATATATATATATATCTCTTCTAAGAAATAACGATTTTATGAATGAAGAAAAAGCTTGGTAAGAGGTTATTTTTAAGGCATGGTTATCTGAGGTCAGCAGTGAAAAAATCTCGAGATGGGCCAAAGATCACAAAAATTGGACAGATGAACAATGCTCTAAAGTTATTTGGTCAGATGAAAGTAATTATCGAGTATGTAACAAAGACTATAGTATTTTTGTTTTGCAGGTAATTTATGTCATCTTATTTAAATATATCCTATAAGAAATTTAACATTTTCGTAACAATTGTGCAGATTTTCTCGAGCTTTGTGAAACGAAGAGTTGGAGAGATTTCACCTTACTACAATGGTAACAACTGGGAAGCATGGAGGTGGTTCTGTGATGGTATATGGCTGCATGTCTTAACCAGGGCAACATGAGATGTTTTTAAGCCTGGGAAGACAGAACTCCGCAACTTATACCACCCTGCTGTTACAAGTTTTAGAGTCATCTCTCCAGAAACTTCCTCCCATAACTCCAAGAAATGAAGTTATATTTCAACAGGAAAATGCCCTATGTCATATATCCAACCACAGCCGAATACCACAAGTAAAAATAAAATAGTACTGTATGAATATTTACAAGCTGAATGGGAAAATATAGCGTCAAAGATTTGGGAAAATTCGGTGAACCCCCCAAATAAATAAATAAATATATGTATATACTCGTATGTGCTAAATTAATTTACCACATATGTCTAATTACATTATATAAATAATTCCATAGAGTACTTTATACTTTTGATCAAGGATGTATATAATTTAAGCAGCATATCAACTTCATATATATATATATATATATATATATATATATATATATATATATATATATCATCCAAGTATATAAAGTACGGTCCCAAAACTAAAGAACAAAATACCATTTTCTTGAAAGTACTCTTTAAGTTCAAAGAAAATTGAACATAATATATTTTTTTTTTTAATTTGATTCTGTTCGCGTGAAAGTTTATTTCAAAGAAAAAATTAATTTTTATACAAAAAAAGATGCGTCTTAAAATAGAGAACAATAATATAACTTTTAGTATACACGTAAATACTGGTACGTATACAGGGCAACACTGCCACACGTGTATTAATGATCTCTACTGATGGTATTAATCATTTATCAGAATCGCAATAGGAGTTAAGGTCGACAAATCCTTTATAAAGCAGGTTGTCCTGTGGAAAAGTGAAAGAATTTAACTGGCTGGAATTTCGAAGCAGTGTAATCGGTGAAAATATGTGATTTCACGTATAATCGTGCTCCATGAGGATACCAGATCCTGTGGGCCGACTAATCAGACAGGTTGCCTTCGCAAAACCAGTCTCAGGGGATATCGCATGATGCAACGGATGTCGATGAGAGACCGATTTGAGACAGCAGCCGGCATTCTACGTCAAGTTGACGAAACCCTAATGATGAATATATTTGGCCAAACTGGGTCACTTAATTTGTGAGAATTTAGACCTATTACTACCCCCTGCTGAGAAATCACTCATAGGTGAAATGAATAAAGCGGTTAGGTTGGCCTTCGCTACTGAGCATAACTTCTTTAGTGCTATAAATGGGCGTTTTTTTTCAGCGTGGAAAACAAATTTACTTTGCTGTAGTCTGTGAGTCCTCCGTTTACGCGACAAAGTACAGGCTAGTGTATAACAAAGTTTCTTCAGGAGCTTGTTATCCCTTCTCTCCGAGCATCGGGAGAACGTGTGCCTGGTTTTAGGAAGCACAATGCTCCGTCCTACCTACAGAGCAAAGATGGTGAAGCAGTACTTTGATGCAGAGAATATCGATGTAATGAGCTGGACTGCGCAAATCCTTAATTTAAACCCTATTAGAAAACCTTGAAAAATAATCTGTGGAAATGATATGGAAGGTTGAAAATCTCTTGCAAAGATTGGAAGAAAATCGCGTCAGAACAATTCAACGAATTGTGAAGTCTTGCGGCCGAAGATATGCTCAAGTGGATCAAAAAAGGGCTTCAATTGTTCGTGTTAATTTTATTCTTAAATCTCTAAGAAATATGTGCGTTATTTTCTGCGTATGGACGCATTTATATTTATCGTTCTCTAGTTTTGTACTTAAACCTATTATATTTTTTGTCACTTTTTTATATGTTGTTTTATGACATGAAACATTCAACCTATCGCAGGAAAATTTCAAAGAATTTTCTCGCAATTTTCATGAAAATTAAAAGAGTATTTTCAAGAAAATACATAATTTTATATTTTGCTCTAGTTTTAGACGGTATTATTGTACCTCGAATATACATCATAAACTCGTGTTTTATATATCATGTATACTTGATTTTATTATTCATAATCGTGCATACATCATAGATTCGTAGCATCGAGTTACTCCGGGTCTGTATTTCTGTTTCTATGTCATTTTGCCCATCAAACTAGCTTTCTATTCTCCTATCTATCAATCTATCTTCGCAATATATCTCATGAAATATAAACCAATCTATCTATCAATGTTGATGTGTACGTTCATGTGTAAGTGTATGCCAGTGCATGTTTAAAGATAGACAAATAGATATATAATAAATCCACTTTCGGCGACTCTTGTATATTTATGAGCGTATAAAATGTCTTTTAAGGGAAAAATCCTTGTCCGGGAACATTATTCTAAGGTTTGATTGATTAATCCGAGGGGCTAGAGTTAGGGGCGACCCGTTTATCCGTTGCCCGGGGAGGAGCCCCGTCTGGATCTTATTTGGGGCCATGGGGTTCAAAAGGTCCCGCCCCCTTCCTTCGACCGTCCACAAGAGGCATGATTAAGAGAAGAGAATAATGAGATAGCGTTAAGGTGAGGTGAGTTGTTTCCTTTGGTTTCTGGGTGGACCTCGTACGGTTTGTTGTTTAGGTTTGAGGAGAGGTTGTTTGTATCTCTGTCTGTTCGCTCGATTGTTTCTCTGTTAAGTTGGAGGTTTGGTTGTTTGTCTCTGTATGTCTGCCGGTTCACTGGAATATTATCTGTTTACGTTTGGGAATGGGTTGTCTGTTAAGTATAAAGGTAGGTTGTCGTTCCGTCTATGTCTGTTTATGTTTGTGAGAGAGTAGTCTGTTGAGTTTAAAGATGGGTTGTGCTGCTTTTTGTTTGAGTTTTCCACGTTAGTGGCCTATCTGTTTTTGTTCTTCTGTCTGTTTACTCGAATGTTTTCTGTTGTTTTTGTTTGGCGGTATGTTGTTTCTATCTCTTTCTGTTCCCTCCGATGTTATTTTTTTTCTTTTGTATAAATTTAAGAGTAGCTTGTCATTCTATCTGTTCGTCAGTCTGTATGTCTGTCTGTAACTTCGGTTTGAGTTTATTTTGTCGCTCTGATTTAATCTCTCTTTGATCGCATAAATTTCGCTTCTTTTTTAACACTTGGGAGGGTTGTCTGTCTATTTGAATCTGGCTCTATCCAAATGTCTATTATTTAAGTTTGAGGGTAATTTTGTTTTGGTTTGTATCTTTTTTCGCTCACTTATCTCCTTATCTTTTATTTCCCTCGGCTCTTTCATACACCCACCGATGTATGTGTGTCAGTACTCTACAAGGTCATATCATGTTTAGCAGGGGGTAGCTCTGCTGCAGCTAACATCTAGAGGATCGCGTGCCCACACAACTCCAACACGTGGAGTTGTGTCTCCCTGCCCTAATTCGTGCAGGGAGATCTGCAGATATATGTCTTCCACGCATTTTTACTTCAATTTTAAGTTCATCCATCTTCATTTTTTTTTTTTTTGTATAAATTTCTCTTTGCGAACTTTTTGTGGGAGATGATCTCGTTGGTTTCCTCTTTGAATTGAAATAAATATCCTTGTCTGTCGGTAGTTCTTTTTATCCCCCCCATAGAATAGGAAATCGATGAGAAAGATTCATTTGCTCGTAACTCTTCTCAAATCTCGCTGCGTGGACGTAGGTGTGTGCGGTACGAGTGCGAGTGTTCTATACCAGCCAACGAGGGCATGGCAGTCGAGACCGGGTGACGAGACCGAGAAACGAAGTCTCTCACACCTTTGGCCACCGCCAGGTGATGGCAATTATTTATGAAAACTGAAGGACGGATGCCAAGTCCTCAACGTCACACACACACACACACACACACACACACACACACACACACACAACCACGAAATCACACATAAAATGTCTTCGGCCACTTCTTCGATGCCAAAATGTGCATTGAAAAAATGTAAATGGACGTTAAACTATTTATTTTTATCTCGTATTCGTTTGCATAAAATCTCCTCATTTACGCGCGCTTCGTTCACACATGCATATCAACACATAAAAACCTACACACGGTTGCAGTTAATCATACGTAAATATGATATGTGTGCGTGTACGAGTGGAGATGATTTTTGTTTTATTTTTATCTAATCACAACAAATCATCTTATATATGGATGTGTTCATTTTGATGATGGATGGATGTGAATGTTTGGATGTATATATTTGAAACACAGAAACCTTCGTAGGAAAGAACAAACACTTACATAGCCACAGAAATCAGGCGTAAAACAACGCTAAAAATGAATCCTGTTCACATGAAGGAATATTTCGCTGTCCACCCAAACCACGACCTAACTTAGGGTAAACTATCACACACATACATACTCTCTCTCTCTCTCTCACACACACACATATATATCTACTTTCTATCTAACACACACATATATACTCTCTCTCTTTCACACACACACACACACAGAAGATGCGACAAATCGACTGGAACCTGTAAGTGGTGAAAGTGCCTAAGCCAACTGGCTGAGATTCAAAGACCGTCTCATAAACCAGCAGTCCAGGTTCGTTCCCCAACAAGAGGTAAATAAAAAATCTGTTAAACCTGAATGGTTTAATCGCAGCATTGCCTCGGCAATATACAAGAAAAAAAAGAGCTGCAAATGGAGATGTAGTGGAAGCAACGAGAGTCTCATGCAGTATAGACAAAAAAATAGAACTGTTAAAACACTGGTACGCCAAGCTAAAAGCAATGAGGATCTTCGGGTCGCGTCCCTCTGCAAAGAGAACCCAAAGGAATTTTTCTTGCACGTAAATAGGTACAAACCATTTCGCCAGTACATAGGCCCTCTAAGAGATGACGTTGGCGCATTGCAAGAGTCGAATCTGGCTATCGCTAACGTGTTGAACGACTACTTCCCCTCTGTGTTTAAAAGGGAAGAAGATGGTCCCACTCCGAGGCCTAGGGGTGTATCTCAATGAAGGGAAGAACCTAAGCGAGATAATATTATACGATGATGAATTTGAGGCTAGAATAAGAACCTTAAACCGTACAAGTCTTCAGGTCTAGATGGCTTTCTCCCTAGAGTCCTTCATTAAAGGAGCGATGAGGCTGATCCACAACTTACTGTGAGCTTTAACAAATCATTGGAAACTAGGGAAGTGCCAGAGGACTAGAGGACGGTGGACGTGACCCCCATATTTAAGAAGGGAGAGTTCAAAAACCCGGGTAACAACCGGCCTATAAGTTTGACCTCCGTTGTGGGCAAAATATTAGAGAGCATGATATTAGAACAAATAGTAAAGCACCTAGAAACAAACACCTTGATACTGGATTTCCAACACGGATATCGTAGGAATCGATCGTGTCTAATAAATCTACAAGAATTCTTTCACAGTATTTTAGGTGAGTACGCTCGTAGTCGGTCTGTGGACTTTTAAAAGGCCTATGATAAGGTTCCACACCGCAAGTTGATGTGCATAGTCTGCGCGGCTGGCATTACAGGTAGTGTGGCCAGCTGGATCTAGAACTGGTTGTCAGGGAGGCGACAAAGAGTGAAAATAAACGGGGTAGCCTCGAAATAAGCCACCGTGAATAGTCGGGTACTTCAGGGTTCCGTGCTCGTTCCACTCTTGTTCATCATCTATATAAATGATATAGACGATGTGTTGATTTGCTCGATATCCAAGTTCGCGGACGATACACAATTAGGAGGCAGCGTGAGCTCACGAGAAAGAGTGGAGAATCTACAGAATCTACAGGTAATTGGTCGTAGACTTGGCAGATGTCATTTAACCTTGACAGGTGCAAGGTGATGCACATTGGCTATGCCAATCCTCGAGAAGGCTACCGCTTGTTAGGTAGAATTCTGGAGGTGATGGACCTAGAAAAGGACTTGGGTGTGCAAATTAGCAGCGACCTAAAGTTTTCCAGGCAGTGTGCCGATGTAGAAAAAAGGCACAAAGACTATTGAGTTACATAAAGTGGCAATTTCGCTTCCGTAACAAGGAAATATTCCTCAAATTGTACAACTCTCTATTTAGACCTCACCTGGAATACGCAGTTCAATTTTGGCCTCCTACAGTGCGTAAGGAAATAGATAGATTGGAACGTGTACAGGCTAGGACTATCAAGCTAATTCACTCAGTTAGGCACAATGGCTATCAGCGTAGGCTTCAAGAATTGGGGCTTTTTTTTTTGGAGACCCGCAGATTACAAGGCTAGGTACGAGGGGCGGTCAATAAGTTTTTCAATTCGGATATAAGGAAACGAAATATGAAGAAAAGTGTTTTATTATTTTCAATATCACTACCCTCGACGTCAATGCAGTTGCACCACTTGTCCCTGAGGCTTCGAATTCCCAACAACCAGAAATCTCCCGACTGCTGTTCAATCCACTCCTGGACGGCGAGCTGGACATCTTCATCGTCCCCAAACCTGCGTCCACGCAGTGTACCCTTGAGCTGGCGAAATTAACAGTAGTCGCTAGGGGCCAGATCTGGACTGTAGGGGGGATGGTTGAGCTCTTCGAATCCGCACTCGCGCTGGGCAGCTTGTGCATCTCTTACCTTGTGGACTTTGACGACGTTGAAGTCGATCATGGGGCGTGAGGTTTCTAGGGACCCAACGGGCAAAGGCCTTGGTTATGGCCAAATTGTCGGGGATGATGTTCATAACACTTCCATGTAATATTCATAGTTCTCGCTCGATTTCTTCGACCTTCACCCGTCGATTTTCGAGGATCCTCCTCTCCACACAGGCCACATTGTCCTCGTTGGTCACGTCTGACAAGCGTCTTGGACGTGGGTCCTTTTCAAGGGACTCAAGACCATGGCAGAACTCCCTATTCCAGCAAGCAATGGTTGCATAAGAAGGGGCAGTGTAGGTGTACGCTGCAACCATGCGTTCATGGATCTCTTTGGCATTCTTGCCCTCCTTGGTCAAAAGTTGGATCACTGCGTGGTGCTCAACCTTCTCCATTGTTGAAAAAATTGTGACTGGCGATCTGCGATCAGCTACTGCTTCTCAAATAGACGAGGCAGGAGCGTGCGGCTGCAGGTCCTGACTTGTCATAACTTGTCCTAACATCCCCAAAAACAGCAAACCCCCTTCCCCTGTTTTGCCCTACCGATTCGCAAAACTTATTAACCGCCCCTTGTAATAGAGACCTTAAAGATTTTAAGGCCTGTCGAAAACGTGGACTACAGAACGATGTTCACGTTGAACACAAATCCGACCCGTATTTTTGGTTACAAGCTGGATTTGCCCCCGTTCCAGACTATATTTGCGAGAACTACTTCTCCTATAAGATTTGGTCTACATGGAACCGTCTCCCGGTCGAGGTGGTGAATAGTTCATCAATAGAACATTTCAAATCTAGACTGGTCGATTTAATTCATGAATATGTATACAACGTAGAAAATAGAAGCAAGCAAAATAGATTTCAGCTATACAATTAAAAATTCCTGATTGTGATCCCTTTTCTCATCACAATCAGGTGTATTTTCCGCTTTCTGTGCCCACAAAAGCGGGTGGGAGGGGTGGGAGGGGAGAGCCTTCGCCCGTGCTATGCTATCTATTAAGCGATAGGTTAGGGCCTTCCCAAAATAGTACCTCCACGGTATGGACAACAATGTCCTTTGAGGTACAACCTTTCCTTCTCACTCCTTGTGACTCTCTCTCACACAAACACTCTCTCTCTACCTCACTCAATCTCTTTCCCCTCTCTGTCTATCTCTCTTTTACTTACCCCTCTCTATCTCCCTCTCTCCCCTCCCCTTCCTCTCTCTCTCTCTCACTTTCTTTCTTTCTTTCCCTCTCTATCTTTCTTACTCGCCCTCTCTCTCTATCTCTGTTTTTTTTCCCGAGAAACGGAAATAGTAAGAGATATTAAAATTTTCTTGCCGCGCCGTGGATCGGCGGCCGTTTGGTCTGTGGCCGAACAGTGGGCGTAGGCGGGCTGAGATTGGGCGGTTGGGCGGCGGAAGTGAGACAAAGGTTTCTTGGGCGGAGTGCCGCGCCGCGCCTTAAGGGAGAGAAATCTCTCGCCAAATTGCTCTTTTCCTCTTCCTTCTCTCCCACGTCACCCCCACCCCTCCCCTAAATCATCTCTCTATCTCCACTTCTCTATTTGTCCAGTTTCCTTTTGTTTATCGATGTGTATCGAGTTTGCTAAGGAGAAATGAAATAACAGACATATCGATAGACGTATAGAAGGAAAATTATGCAAAATAGTAGATAAAAGATGGATGCGAAATTTTTTGTCAATATACCTGTTTTTACCTTACACCTCCATCTATCTCTCTCTCTCTCCATATATATATATATATATATATATATATATATATATATATATATATATATATATATATATATATATATATATATATATATATATATATATATATATATATATATATATTATTGTTTCCTCTTATTTTGCTGTCCTTTCTTAGCACCGTTAAGGAACCATTTGCTCCTAGTTGTTCCCGGTTGTTTATCGCTTGTCTTTGGACCATTCCAGTCGATAGTTAAATGTGATGGTTTTCCTGACGAGTCGGAATAGCTCTAAATAAAGTCTGAGCTGTTCGTTGTTTGCCCTTTATTTGAGGTTTTGTGGTTTTAATTGGTTTTGTTGGTTGAGTAACGCAATGTCTTGGTTTGTCACCTACTTGCGTTATTTTCATAGCTCTTGTTTTGCCAATCGCGTTATTTTCATGATTCTTTGTTCGTATTACTTATTTGCTGGAGTGTAAGGGGGAGGGGGAATAGAGTTACTATATTTCAAATTTATGAATTTTGAACTAATTCATGACTTGCTTATTGTCGCTCATCAGTCGAATTTGGCGTTGATGATACACCGGGTCAGATTCTCATTAAAAGAAATGCGAAAACCAACGAGAGTATCTCTCCTAGTATGTTATTGCAAAAAGTTCATAATTATGATTGTGAACAATCAAAATGACCATAAGATACGTTTCCCGAGTAAATAGAAGAAGAGACTATTTGCGGATTTGGAATTTGCAGCGTTGGACAACTCCTTTAGGTCTGGAAAAGTTCATCGTCTCCCTCTTATTGAAAGGACCTTTTTTTACTCCTAATATCACAAAATAACTATACAATAAACTCTATAATATATATATATATATATATATATATATATATATATATATATATATATATATATATATATATATATATATATATATATATATATATAAAGTTGCTTATCGCCTTTTTTTTACAAAAACTCACTAATACTCTTCTATTTCTTATTCCACAATTACGTGAAGAGGTGGGAAATAAAACAGTAAGATCAAATCTGTCAATTCACCAACAAGTTTGAATAAAAGAACATGAACCAAACGTGTTTAGATTACGATTTTGCAGAAATCGTATTCAGATTAGTTTAATTATTCCTGTTCATGTGGATTTTTTTTTTAATTAAGTAATATGGAAGATAAAACTCGCTCAATGGCAGGAGTAGGGTAGCAAACTTGAGTATTAGACCTCGATCAGTGTAGATTCTTCGCTGTGACTCGTATCGAAGTCATAAGCGCTTAGAGGTTGTATGTTGGCAGGTATTTTTTTATGTTTAACCGGATTTGGCAATGCTAATAAAATCTTGTAAATGATAATAATAATATCGCCAACTTTCTGTCGCTCTCTTTCATGAGATGACAAGAGAGCTTTTTTTTAATATTTTTGCTTACCTTGTGGCGGACAGCAACAGGTGAGTCCTGAGTGAGACAGGTGCAGCCTCTCATCCATACCTCCTGTCCGTCCACGAGGAAGAAGGGCCTAAGACAGGATGTGTACAAACCGTGAATCTTCCGTTTTTAGTTAGAGGGTTAAGAGAAAGAGACGCACATAAAACAAAAGGATGCTTGTACAAAAGGGGTGTTTATGAAGGGTTGTGTGAGTGGAGTGATTTGGTAGGATTGGGTAAGAGGAGTATTCGGGAAGGGTGGTGTTACTGGATTGTTTTTATTTTGCCAGTTAGTTCTACGTTTGTTGTTTTTGCTTGTTTGTTTCAGAGAATATTTGGATTTTGTGGTTTGGTCACTTGTTTTTTTAAATTCGTTAGTGTATTTAGCCCATGTGTATTAGTGTTTGTGTTTGTTTTATGGCTCTGCTGACATATTCTTCAACTCTGTATTCGATTATTGTTTGGAGTACATAGCTGCATATATATATATAGGCATTTAGAGCCATACACGCTTGTTCCTGGTCATGCGATAGACTTTAATATGTGAGGAAATTCCTCGTAACAAAAGGAAATAAAGACTCATTCTGTGACCTCACCTGAGAGTTTCGCGCCATTTCGTTTATTATTGCGAAATCATTGCGCGCGGCGCCATCCACAGCGAGATAATTGGCGTCCCCGAAGGAAATGACGTCATCATTTATTTGGGTGCCACACACTGATTTAATTGAGAGTTGTGTGTGATAGTAGGAATATTGTGTGATGAGTTAAACAGTGTGTGATGAGGTGGATAGTGTGTGAGCACTGGGGAATGAGGTGAATAGTGTGTTGAGGTAAGTGTGTTGAGGCGAATATTTTATGATCAGGCGAATTGTGTGTGAGATGAATTGTTTGAGAAGAAGTGAATAGTGTCTGATCAAGTGAATTACGTGTGTTAAAATAAATTGTTTGTGATAGTGAATGGATGATACGAGGGGCGATCAATAAGTTTTGCAATTCGGATATAAGGAAACGAGATATGAGGAAAAGTGTTTTATTTTTTTTCAATATAACTACCCTTGACTTCTATGCACTTGCGCCACTTGTCCCTGAGGCTTCGAATTCCCGACAATCAGAAATCTCCCGACTGCTGTTCAATCCACTCCTGGACGGCGAGCTGGACATCATCATCATCGTCCCCAAACCGGCGTCCACGCAGTGCAGCCTTTAGCTAGCGGAATAAAAAGTAGTCGCTAGGGGCCAGATCGGGACTGTAGGGGGGATGGTTGAGCTCCTCAAATCCGCACTTGCGCAGGGCAGCTTGTGCAATTCGTGCCTTGTGGACTTTGACGACGTTAAAGTCGATCATGGGGCGTGAGGTTTCTAGGGACCCAACTGGCACAGACCTTGGCCATGGCCAAATTGTCGTGGATGATGTTGATAACACTTCCATGTGATATTCCAAGTTCTCGCTCGATTTCTTCAACTTCACCAGTCGATTTTGGAGGATCATTCTTTCCACACGGGCCACATTGTCCTCGTTGGTCACGTCTTACGGGCATCATGGACCGGGGTCATCTTCAAGGAACTCCCTATTCCAGCGAGCAATGGTTGCATAGGAAGGGGTGGTGTCGGTGTACACTGCAACCATTCGTTCATGGATCTCTTTTGCATTCTTGCCTTCCTTGGTCAAAAATTGGATCACTGCGCGGTGCTCAACCTTCTCCATTGTTGAAAAATTTGTGACTCACGATCTGCAATCAGCTACTGCTTCTTAAATAGACGAGGCAGGAGCGTGCGACTGCAGGTCCTGACTTGTCATAACTTGTCCTAACGCCCCCACAAACAGCCATCCCCCTTCCTCTGTTTTGTCCTACCGATTCACAAAACCTATTGACCACCCCTCGTAAATTAAATATTGTGTGTGATCAAGCGAATGTCATAGTAGTGCGATAAAATGTATGTTTTGGTATCATTACCTCAGATCCAGCCACCAAAACGAATGGGTTTAGAAAAATTGTGAAAAAGAGGATTTGGGGGTTATTGTTTTTGAACAAAGAAAAGAAAATCCGGGTAATCTGAGCGGTGTGTGTTGACTAAATGTGAAAGAAACGAGAAAAGATCAGAGAGGCAATGGATTGAATTGGCAAGAAAAGAAATAACTAGAAATGAATGAAACAAAACAACAAACAAGAGAGGAATGAATGAGACAAGGCAACAAACAAGAGATGAAATAAAGAGGAATGAATAAAACAAGGCTACAAAGAAGAAAGGAAATAAAGAGGAATGAATAAAACAAGGCCACAAACAAGAATGAAAATAAAGAGGATTCAATGAAACAAAAAAAAACAAGAGAGGAAATAAAGAGGAATTAATATAAAAGGCAACAAACAAGAGAGCAAAAAGGAATGAATGAAACAAGGCAAAAACAAAAGACGAAATGAAGAGGAGTGAATGAAACAAGGCAACGAACAAGAAAGGAAAGATAAAGAAATAAATGAAAGAAGGCAACAAACAAGAAAGGAAATAAGGACAAATGAATGGAAGAAGGCAAAAATTAAGAAATGAAATAAAGACAAATGAGTTGAACAAGGCAATACAAAATAAAGGAAATAAAGGCAAATTAATGGAACAGTGCAAAAAAGGAGCGGAAATAAAGACGACTGAATGGAACAAGGTAACAAACAAGACAGGAAATAAAGAGGAAAGAATAAAACAGGGTAACAAACAAGAGAAGAAATAAACCTGGAATAAGTGAAACAATGCCACCAAAAAGAGAGTAAATTAGAAAGAAGGAATGAAACAAGACAACAAACAAGAAAGGAAATAAAGACAAATGAATGGAACAAGGCAACAGACAAGAGATGAAATAAAGAGGAATGAATGGAACAAGGCAACAAACAAGAGAAGAAATAAAGAGGAATGAATGAAACAAGGCAACAAAAAATAGGTAATAAAGAGTAATGAATGAAATAAAGCAACAAACAAGAGGAGAAATAAAGAGGAAGGAATGGAACAAGGCAACAAACATGAGAGTAAATAAAGGGGAATGAATAAAACTAAGCAGCAAACAAGAAAGGAAATATAGAGGAATGAATGAAACGAGGCAACAAACACTAGGGCAGCAAACCTCAAGTTCCCTAAATCCTTGGTGATGGGGGGGGGTGCACTAAGAAACCCAGGCACAAGTTCACTCCGAAGAACCCCCCCTCCCCTCCCCATCAGAAAAAAACCTTCTATGACCAAAAAGGATATCAATTCACTGTGGGAATAGAATCGGATGCAATGGCAAATTAGGAGTGGAGGTGAGAGAGTCGAAACTACTATTACTGGTACTACTACTACTACTACTACTATTAAAATAATAATAATAATCAGTTCCACCTTTTTAACCTTTGCAAAATCGTCTTTCAGGTGAATCTGTAATTCAGATAATTCATACTTTTTTATTATTAACTCGCTAAAAATAATTATTATTATTACCTAAATCCTGCTGTAATTTTTGACGGTATGGGTCAACTAGGAATAATAATTCCTTAAATATTTTAACTAGAAAAATATAAAACTAATCCAAAGTGAAATTACCTCAAGGATTTTTGATGTATCAAATTGGAGCACAAAAAATTTTCTTTCAGAATAAACGTTTAACAAATTTAAAATCTTAAAAGAGGAAAGAAAAGAACAAAGAAAAGCGTTATTTTAAGTGATTGTCCACGACGTAAATAGAGGAAATCACTTGTGTATCATCTCTCCTCTTTGTTATTGAACATCTCTGTGTCTCTTGTTATTGGGATTTTTCTTCCTTATTATATTCATGTTTAGGATTTTATCCGAATTTGCACTCTTGCCGGAACCCTTCTTCGGTGTGATCTATGGTTTAAAGGGATTCGAACGGTAGGTTGCTAGTTAGAGCTAACAAATCTAATTCAACACAATTCTGACTCCATCCGACGATAAATCACACCCTATGTAGCTCAACTTCGCTAACGTTTGTGAAGTTTGAGTGTGTATGGATGAGGTTCGGTGATAATATGCGTACTAGTATATAATAAAGTATTTGATATGGTTTTATCTTATTGAAGGTGAAAGCACACGGTATCAGTCTTTCTATATCCTGTGGGTCAGAAAATAATGGTAGTACACACATACACACACACACACACATATATATATATATATATATATATATATATATATATATATATATATATATATATATATATATATATATATATATATATATACTATTAAATGTCTCTTTCTTAATAAATGTAAGTTTTTGAATGAAGTTATTTGTTTACTAGTGTTGAAACCATTTATGGTAATAAATAATTTTTAATATACAGGGTAACCCTCCAAAAAGGAGGGCATTCATTTTGCGACACTCTTTATATTCACCTCTTCCCAAATCACTTCTTGGATGACCTGTATGTATACTTGTAAGAATTCGTGCATGAGACGAGCGACCACACATGGTTACGGTTTGGTGACGTAATCCGTTTCGTTCAAGACTTTGATCCGTTTCGCCGGAGTGGCGTTTGAAGCGTAGGGTGAATCGGGTAGTGTCCTGTTTCACCCGTCTGGGCTTCGCGGATTGCCTACTTGCGCTCAAAGGCTTCCACGCGAGCGCCTAAATACCTATGTGGAGACAAATTCGCTGCTTCTAGACAAAAGGTAATTGATCTCTTTAAAGGTCTTAATTCCTTTTTTTAGTAATCATTTCACTTCTTTGTTAAATTGCATAGTATGTGAAAATATTGTAGTGTGTATTATCTACATGCAATTTTCAGCGGGTTGGCCAAATTATGTAATAGGATCTATACTAGTGTCTTTACCTCCAGGTTGAGAAGGATGGTATTGATCTGAAAGTCTATTTAAGACCCTTGGGGCTTATGAGTCCAATCCTGTCTCTGAACCTTCTACATTCAGGAGGTAGTTCCACAAAGTAGATCGGGTTTTGGTTGTTAATGGTTTTCCTTTTATTTCCTTCTCTTTTCCTCTTTTGCTTATTTACATAGCTCTCAGCTAGGGTTTCATCCCTCAAACAGGGGTCCTCACCTAACTCCAACGACTGGACAAGGTTACCAGTGATCTCTAAGCACTCCGTGTATTTGTTGGTTTTTGTTTGTTGTACTTAAGTTCGGTATGTTTTGAACCCATGTTTAACTTTGTCTGGTTCTTGGTGGTATCGGGAGCAGGTGTATGTATCGGTCCGGCTGGTACCGTATTTGTGTTTAGTTTAGGGTGGTGATCGCACCGGAACCTTGCCAGAGTAACCCATTTGTGAAGGGAGAGGTATGTTTCTTCTAGCTTGTACCCTTCGGAATAGCGCCGATGAAGTGTTTTTTACTCATTCATTGCATTGGTGTGTTAAATGTGTTGTAATATTTTTTGGTAGGGGTGTTCAGGCTACAGGGTGGTGGGATTCTTTGTGGTATCACGATGTATAACGGCTCGTCAGTGTTTTCCGTCATTGGTGTTGGTTTTCCCTTTGTTGTTAGTGGCCTTTTAATAGAGGTTTGCCCATCATTTAATGCGGCTTATATTTTGAGAGGAATAGACCCTTACAGAATTTAGAAAATTTCGATGTGGAATAGATTATTCTTTCCTCAAAACCACACCTTGTCATTTCAGGTTGACAGAGGAAGGAATACACCCAATATTTTCCCCCTAACTCCTTACACCGCGCCGGAGAGGCCTGATATTGAAGTCCATTCTGGTCGTCTTCAATCCAAGTCTGAACTCTCTGGACTGTGTAGATAACTAAGTTCATTTTCAACTTAAAAGAGGCCATTATCATTGAGAAACCATCGGGTGAGCCTCATCATCCATAACATCTTAGTATATTTTTGAATCGACGGGACTATTTAAGACAATTGGCATGGAGAATAACGTTATATAACGTCCAAATCATAATTGATTCACTCAAATGTTTGACCATTTGAACGAAAGCCTCCGAAGTAATTTAAATAATGAGTTATTGGATCATATAACTCTTTTAATTTCACTGTGTCAAGGTTGTATGACTAGGCACCATTTCTTTATCATTACATTATCCTTGTACGTGTTAAGTATTGAAAAGTCTTGGGTTGCTTCTGTCCCTTAGATGTTAAATTTGTAAAATTTTCTTGAGGCTGTTTTTCCAAGAATTGGGTTTGGTTACCCTCTCGCAATAGTTATTGATTTTTTTTCCGGATGTAATCTAGTGCCCACTGATTTATATTATTCAATCTCTGTATTTTATCGCTAATATTCATAGCCGGAAAAGTTTTCCCATGTTACATATGCCCCAAAAAACTTTCAATACCAAGCTTGTCAAATGGTCATTAGAGATAATTCCGTTGTCGATTCTAATGTATTGACATGATACGGTAGCTTCTAGATAGCTCCGGTTGTAAATATGTAGTAGACAGACATACAAACACAACCTATGATAATGGACAAAGTCAATGTAGAGAGAGAACAATGTAAACATCTGCTGTGTTTTTCTTTAGCTTCTAAAGATGTAATTAGTCAATATAGTTTCATCCCAATGCTGGACCAAGGCTCTTCCGAGAGGGTCCTATTGATTCTATTCTAAGGTACAAGTCACTTAGTTATTCTTACCATCAAGCGAACGTCATCGTTTCATCCACTGCTTGTTGATCTTCCAGAGCTCTCTACCTATTTATAATTTTTGCCAGTTTTAAATTCTTCTATTACTTCTTCACTCGTATCTTCAAGAAATTTATAGTCTATTTACATTTTAGAAGTTTATTTTCTTTACTGTATCTACCTCCCGTGTTTGCGTCCTTAATATAACCATGCATATCTTTGTGATTTTATTGTCATGGTTGTTATTTAGTACTGAAATTTGCTCTCGATTGCTTGATTCTCTTTTATATAAGTTTGAAGAGGTTATTATATTCTTTCTATTTCTAACTCTATCATCCTTTCGTGTTTTGAATTCATATTTAAAAATCATTTAGTAGCCTTACTTTTTTGGTGTTAGATAAACTTTCTTTTGATGATGTTTTTATTGCATTTACACTGAATAATATCCTTTCTCATTATGTTGATTATACATGTTTGTTAGTTCGATTTTGATATTTTTTAAGAAATTCTGTTTGTATTTAAATTTTCGGTATTTTTAGGCTTTGTAAAAAATTGGAGATCTTCTTTTATAACATTTTTTCTTCTTTCTGAATTGTTTGTTACTACTAAGATTTTTTTGAGTAGTGATAACAGATATGTCCTTAATGGCAAATTTCCCCTATTAGAATATGTAAACAATTTTCTTTATCCTTTTCTCTTTTCCTCTGAAAGAAAGAATCCATATACTTGTTCTGGCGAATTCTTAAATTTTTAGTGAAGAAAGACGCTTTTTCGTATTAAATCACATTCATTATTTAATTATATTATGTATTATGTTTTTTACACTTTAAAAAATTTATTTTACATCCCCAAATCATGGTAATTAAGTTGATCTTGCCGATGTCACTGTTTCATTAATATAAGTTTGAGGATTGAAGCGGGATACTTCTGGAACAAGTGTCTAATCAAGTTTTCCTAGGGAAAATCGTCTTGTTTTCAGTATTGTAAAGTTGCTGACAGACCTAAGCTTGCAGTGGTTATGTCCATTTCGATAAACCACAGTGAAATGGCTACGGCTTGAAAATCTTTCTTTAGTAACTGCCTTGAACTAACCCGAACCAAGTTAAAATTAAATATTCCTTGTATATTTATCTCAATGAAACATTATAGATTATTCGTATCTTTCTTATTAATTTGAAAAATCTACAATTGGATACTCCGAAAATTTTTGTTATAAAAAGCGCTATATTGTGGCGTGTAAGGATCCTACGTTGCTACTATTTGTGTTGTATCTATTCAAACGGGGTGTTGAAAGAAATCGGCGGTCAGGAAAGAAAGAAGCGGTGGACTGGGGACAGGGTTCGAGCCCCTCATCCACTGAGATACCAGTGGACGAGTGCCACAGTTAACCTGGCCATCTAGTTGCCTTGAAATATTCGGCTCATAACGGGCTTATTTTCCCTTAAACGCCGCTTTGTGTCGTCAACCAAAGCGTAATTCAACACCTACTCAGAGGCCACCAGTTAAAGCGCAAGAGTTGATCTGGTAGTAAGATTCGAACCAATGATTCCGCGTGAATGAAATGAATGGACGGGATATTTAAACACACTAGACTTTCCGCGAAACTAAATAGATAGACTCTGTTCATTTCAAGAGTATAAGCCACCCTCACCCACTAAGCTACCTTTAGAAGAGAGTGTGACTGTTTGTTAGTTGCAAACTACCCGGTCCTTTACTTCTTAAGGCCAATTTTGTTCCTTCCTCTCTATCCTCTCAATTTCTTCAAAAATTTATGCTAAGGAAAATCCAATTAAAAATCAGTTCAATAATAATTTGATTGTTTCTCAGCTCTTCAATTCTAATTCCAACGTTCTTGCGCTTACTAAGAGATTTATTTATGTTATCCAAGCGATTGAGTTGGACCTTTATACCTAAAAGAGACAGTTACCTGGGATGCTTATTTATAACATGCTTGTTAACGACGACTTTTAGTTAATAAAAGAGGGGCTCTCCCATTTATCCTTGTCAGAAGTTACCTTGACGCAACCTTTACCTAACCATTAGGGAGAAAGTAGAGGAAGCATTCGGTATCATCCACGTTAACCTTATTTAACTCCACTTGAAATTTGATTGTACAGTTTGTTACCTGTAGGATGCAGTTCATGGTACGGGATCCGCAATACTCTATCACCTTACCGATGAAATTGGGATAGGTGTAGAACCATCATCGCATCCATATTAGCCGAATGGGTGGCAATCAGTTAATTGAGGCAATCAAAACTGCATCTATTTGCCGGAGAGCATTTTTGGCACTTGGTGGGTGAACCAAGTGGAATTTAATATCCAAAAAACACGATACAATGTTTTGATCGCTTACATAACTAATTTACCTTCTAATTACATACACTATATCAATACATTAATATTATTATTTTTAAACTAAATTATAAATTATATTATACTAAAAGTGTACATATATAGTCTTTGAAAGTATTAACCTTATATTCTAGATTATGGCTAGACTCGTAATCATTTACACCTGTGTCGCCTCATATATTCTCCTGAGAAAATTCTTCACGAAAGCTAAACGATTTGTTTGCAGAAAAAACACAGTGAATTTTTTTTAATATTTTACCAAACATGAATTAGTTTATTCCCAACCTTTCGTCTTCCGAAAAGTTAAATATTTCTAGATTTTTTTTTCCTCACATACCACAGTACAACAGCCCCTCGTGATCAATGCTGCTACTCGGGAAACAATTTGTAAAGTTCTTTATTCAATGTTGGGTAATTTGTTTCTTCAGTAGCAAACAATGCTAAATATTTCACTCTATATTATCTTTTTACCTTTCAAGAGCATTTGCGAGAGAATTAAATTGTTCTGAATTAAATTGTCTTCGGAGAATGTGGTTTAATTCCTCATCTTTTCTTGCGATATTGCAATAATTTTCATCATATATATATATATATATATATATATATATATATATATATATATATATATATATATATATATATATATATATATATATATATATATATATATATATATACAAGAGAAATTTGAAAAGAATGAACAATAAGACAAAAAACAAGAAACAGGGCAAGAAGCCCGGGTTCGAGTCCCGGCCAGGAATTTCATACTTTTTTTCCTTGCGTTATTTTTGTATTCTCAGTAAGGATTGCCTTCATTGTGCTGACCTTTGCTCTCTTTGACCATAAGTGTTCTTCCAACGTTCCTTTCTCTTAGCTTTAAAATACTCCTGTTTCTTGTCTCATTGCTCATTAACATCAAATTTCTCTTTCTCTTGTACTATATTGTTATATGGTCTGCAATACAAGGTTTCTGCATCTTTCTTTCTGTCTTCAAAATGGTTTTCAAAGCCAAAAAATATATATGGCGAAAGCCCTGTCTGTATATATATATATATATATATATATATATATATACCCGCAGAACTTGTATTTGCTCAGGGTTTTCGCCATATTTATTTTCTGAATTTGAAAACCATTTTGAAGACATAAAGAAAGATGCAGAAACCTTCTATTGCAGACTACCTCATCATTTTGCAGGAAATTAATTCAGTCCTGTTGTAACAGATGTGAGGAGGTTATTGCTAGTAAATAAATGTTCACAAAATATTAATAGTGAGGGTTTTTTTGTTTTTTTTGCTACATTTTACATTTTACATATATAGTAGGAAAATGAAGAAAACCCACGAGTAGATTAAAAAGGACATTTATTTCCTTTCAGACCTTTCGTTCTAAACATTAAAACATGTTTAGTGATTTTATTAAAGTAAAGTTAAGTCACTCAATTTAAAACGTACATCAAAAAACAAAACAAACAGGTAAATGATAAGGAAAAGTGAATCGTCTGAGAGGAAATAAATGTCCTTTACAATCTAATCGTGGGTCTTCATTTTCCTACTGAGATTAAGGTTTCCTCGAATCAAGCCAATTTCTACATTTCTTTCTCTCTCTTTCTATATATATATATATATATATATATATATATATATATATATATATATATATATATATATATATATATATATATATATATATATATGCGTGAAATTCCCAAAGAAAGAAAACAACCGACAGCCCAAGAAGCGCGCTTTCGTTGTTAAAACATCTTCAGCGGCAAGTCCAAAGGTAAATGATAAGGAAAAATGAAGGGGACATATAAAATAAAAACATGTGACGTCATAAATAAAAGACTAACGACACGTAATCCACAAAATCAAATGAATGACGATTAATACAGTTTAACTGAATAAAGTAATTATAATACAAACTTATATAAAATCTGAGAGAGTTTTTTTATAATGTTATATTTTTTCAATTATAAAATTATCAAGTTTAAAACGCCCATCACTAAGACTAAAATTCTGGTGCTGCGTAGATTTAACAATAGCTGATTCAATAAGATTCCGTTCTTGAGGACCAGTGACATAAATTTGATCTTTTGCTCTCGACCAATTTGTGCTGGGTGATCCTCACAGATATACCTTTACCAGTTTGGCCAACATAAAATTCTTTGCAGGAAGTACATGGAATTGCATAAATGCAAGAAAGCTTTTTAGAAGGTTAATTTTTAATCGACAAATTCTTTAAAACCAAATTAGAAGTAAAAACGACATTGACATTAAATTAGAAAAATTGTTTGAGAATATGTCTTAATTATCATTATAGGGAAGACTCAAAATATTTTTCTTAAGGAAAGTTTTGTTGCCATTATTATGAAAAGATTTTTTGATTGACACCAAGGACTATCCAAAACGTATTCAGTGTACTTCAGATCCCTACCAATTTTGTAAATACACTCATATTCTCGGTCCACAAATTTGGGACTGCAAACTCGTAGTGCGCGTAAAAACATGGAAATAAATACATATTTTTGTCATTAATAGGATGGTTGGAGTAAAAATAAATATACAGAGGAACATAGGAAGGTTTTCTATAAACAGAAAATTTAAAAACTTGCTCAGTACGATGAACAAGACAGTCCAAAAAATGCTAGTTTACTTTCGACTTCAACTTCATAAGTGAACTTTATGGAAGGTACTAAGTTATTTAGTTCGTTTAGAAAAGCCTCAACATTACAGTCATTGGGCCACGATAAAAAAAATATCAACGAGATAACTAAGCCAAATAATATTTCTTGGCAGGAACTTCGATTCCAAAAACTCCATGTAAAGGCAACTAATCAGCGGCGAGAGGAATTTTCCCATTGCCATTCCAAAGCATTGCTAATACCATTTACCATCAAAGCTAAAGGAACATTTTTCTGCACAATTCAATTGGCTTGATACAAATATTAGTGGAAAAAGGTAATGAAACTTCATTCAAAACTTCCGACAAGTAACTGAGAAGGTCGTCAAACAGGACCTTGGTAAATAAAGACTACTTCAATACTTATCACTTTAAAATCAAATTTCACATTACGTTCATGAAGTTTATCTATAAAATCAATGTGATTTTTTATATTGGAGTTAGTAATTGTCCCACATAAAGAACTCAGGATCGATACCAACCACGTGGATAATTTTTAAGAGGCCGAACCAACCGAGCTAATAATAGGTCTAAGATGGAAGCCAGGTTTATTGGTTTTAACCAATTCATACAGATAAGCCTCGAAAGGTGTAGTAGGAGTTAACATATTAATTAACTCTTTCCCTTAATTAAGCATTTGATGTTTTTATTGGAAGATAAATTTACAGAAGTTAGCGGATCTTTAACTAATTTAGAGTATGCAAAATTGTCATTTAGTAACACATCCATCTTATTAATATAATCACACCTATCAAGAACAAAAAAAGTGTTAGACTTGTCTGCTTTAGTAAAAAACAGTGATTAATCTTTCTTCAGATTCATCACGGAATTAACAAAACGTCTGAGTAAAACATATTCTTCACCTATTTGCTGGGCAGAATATACAACGCCTCTATAAAAATTAACATCATCAACGCTAACGTTACTAATTTTTTCGCAATTAGCAAATGACTTAGCAGGCTGGACATAATTTATCTTGTTAGTAAAAGAAAAACCCACACCAAAATCGAGAGCAGAAGTTGCATCCTGTGAAATAGGCTTAGAAGAAAGATTGGCGACACCATGTTGGCCGGAGTCAAGTGACCACGCACTATTTCCGATAAGGTTTAACAATTTCGTATTTAACTTGTTACGTAAATCAGAACACTCGCGATGAAGACCATCATAGCAGAATGTTAGAAGCCGGAACTTATCCTGGGGTGGAATCACAGCGTCGAAATCACGGCGTGCTCTTTGTGCAAAAGTAAAATGTTCCTTCATCTTAATTTAAGAAATATTTCGGTACTTCTCTAAAATGATACGGTGAAGGTCTTCGAAGGGGCGATCAGAAGGTTGAAGCACATATTTAGGTAAAAAGGTCTTGAGAATCACCTTTTCTGCTAAACCTTGGGAATCACCATTTCAGCTCAACCTTGGGGTTGCAGATAGAGCGGTTTGTGTCTTTCTCAACCAAGCCCCACACATAATAGTCCATAAGATTAAAATCAGGGGAATTAGGAGGCCAGAAAGTGGGGCTCGTGAAGTCGTAGACAACTCCAACAACCACATCTAACTCTTTCTGAAGGTAAGATAGGGAACCGAATACGGTTGGCACACATATGGAATCAAAGTAACAACCATTTCCAGCCAGTTTTGACCACATTTTCTAGCAGCTGTTCATAACCATCTGAAATTAGCCTAAGACCCTACTGAAAGATGTGAAGTGGCATGGCGTCACCCTCCCTCTAGAAACAACGACAGACCACCGCAGTTTGGGGAAACTTGGTCTTCAAGATACGTAGAATGTTGCATGGATATTATAGGCAACCGACCTGTTGTTGTGGTTGTTGTGCAACTGGTTCTGATAGTTATTTTCACATGAGAAGAACTGGATCGTACCAGACTCAACAGTTTGCTTCAGTTAATTCGAGAGCTTCTTTGCAGTCATCGAGCAGTTCTCCTTGACCATTGCTGTGAGGATTTAACCCTTACGCCTCTTGGACGAGTGGTAGCGAAGTTACTTATCCAGCGTCGGCTTCACGGTGGTGAATACACCACCCATCACTCTGGCCAAAGCCCAGAATCCCTTGCTCAAGTTTTCCCTCTCCCTGTCCTCCCCTTGTTTGATGAATTTCGGCGTGCAAAGTCCTCAAGGCCATGCGCAAGTTGCGGATGAAGTCCTTTCTCAAGCTGCCTCACACGCGGTTAACAAAAGAACTCAGCTCGTTGAAGTTGCTGTGTCCGATCCTTCACGCCTTGCTCTCAAAGAGTGCCCACACGCTGTAGTCGAGGGGATTGAGGTCAGGTGACTGCTGCGACCAAAGTTCATGTTTGACCACAATTACTCTTGCACGGTCTTGGCCGTGTGGGCCGGGGCACCTTCCCGCTGAAAGACCTACTGCGCCTTCTTTATGATCTTTCTCACCCAGGGCAGGACTTTCGTGGCCAAGATTTCCCTGTAATCGACTACTGTGAGTCTATAACCGGCCAAAAACCACAAAGGAGGGGTTTTCTTGCCATTCAAAGCCACGACGCCGACCAGCATCAAGGAAGCCAGATACTTACTTGGTCATGGATATGTCGCCAACCTTAGAGAAATCCTGGCTGAAGCTTATCACGTGGTCGCTCTCTTTTTTGACGCTTGGATCGACCGTAATGTTTTTTCATAAAAAAAAATGAGAATTCGATGCCCTGACTTTCCAACCTCCTAGAAGGTGAAGGTGGTGCTCCCGACGTTTTGATCGTATAAAACCTGTAAGCAGAGGCCTTTATACGCACCTTAATTTCTTTCCGCCCTCCTCCTTGACGGCCCTGGACACTGTGAGCACCAGGATGTTCCTTATTCTTCGCAAGCTCAGTCATTTTGAGCTTCGGATCACTTTCGAAGGCCTCTCTAATAGCCAAATGATTAGTAACTTGAGGTTTAGCTGAACAAGTTTGATCTTTGAGGTCTTCCCCGTAATTGATCCTATCCGCAACTCTGTGGACGGTTATCCGGCTGATGTTGAGCGACTAGTCAATGTCGGACATGTTGAGTCCCGCGAGTAAGAGAGCAGAGATCTCGATTCTTTTCCCTTCCATCTCGACACACCTGCACACAACGGAAATGAGGCTTTAATGACTCGCGCTGAATAAGTAGAACTTTTAGTTTGTTTGATGGAACTTTTTCTATCACATGCGTAAATCTCTCGAAATTACAAAAAACTGAGTGTAGCAAAACTTTATCTACCACTATAAATTTTAGTAGAGAATGCCGTAATCAAAAGAAGAACTGACCGCACTCGCCTTCACATCCTGGAAGCAATCTTAATCCAAGAAGAGAGACCGAGGCTTAATGGCCAACAGACGGCTACCCAAAGAACTCTAGAACTCTTTACGGAATAAATGGTTAATATTAATAAAAATCTCATTCCCCAGATGTCCTTGGTTTCCTAATTCTTTTTTGATAACCACATTCTTTGATCTCTTTAGTATTATCCTTAAATACAGGATTAATGTTAGTTTATAAATGTATGGTTTTGAGATGTCTAAATCAGTGTAAAATTATTTCGCTCAGAAGATGATCCTACGTGACCGAAAGCTCAGCTGCGATAAACCATGAATATTGGAACTATTATTCATAACCTTTTGCAAGGCGAAAGAAATATAATAAGAAAATTATAGAAACAAAGAAAAATGCTAATCAAACCTCAGTTGTACCTGGTCTTTAATAAAAGCTTTGATTATAGCTTTTTTTCTTTGCTCTCTAATTTTATTATATCGCCTTAGCCATAGATTTACAAAACTATCTACAGATGCTAAATTTATAACTTCCAATATTCATTTTACTATGTTCTGAATGCTTCAATGTCAGCAAATTCAGTATAAATATACCTTCATCAGACGTTTTTACATGTGTTTAATCAATTCCTGTGGCTTGTACTTCTTGGAAAAAGGATTTTATAGCCACTTCCTTGTAGGCAGACTAATCTTACCTAGTTTCTACCTCCTTCATTTTTCTAAAAGTTTAATAGAATTTTTATCATTCTTTTCTTGAGCACATAAGCTACCCAATTACACTAACAGCTACAGATGCGAACAACCAGATGAGTATAAAGAAAAAATAAAACACATCTACTCGCACTTGAGTGTATACATACTAATACAAGATGACTGATTGAAGCAGGAGATAATACTGACCGTATATCATTTGTCTTGATGTTTATACCTCTGTTTAGGGCACTTTTATTACAGAGATAAATTTTTAAAGATGGAATTCTATAGTAATAAATATGCTCATATTCCTGAAGTAACAATCCTGATGTCAGATTATTACAATATTATCCTTTGAAAAGGAAGCTACTATAAAAATTTCTCTATGCTAATATACTCAGTATCTTACCATAATAACTAGCAAATATACTAGACTGAAAGGAGGGATTATGGCATTAGGGGAAAACTTATATCATAGATTTTTTCACTTAATCATTCTATTTTAAGCGCTAATGTAATGATGAAAAGCGATTTTCCAAGAGTACTACCCAAGATATGGAAGTTTAATAGCTACTCTTGGTGAAACTTTATGAAATTTACTGATCTCTGTTAGTGTTTCAAAACTGCTACTTGCAACGTTAAAATTTATAAATCACTACTATTTTCTCAAGGCTTGTACCTACAATGCTTGAGTTTGCTAGTTGCTGCTAGTTTTAGAAAACTGCTGCTTACAGATTTGGAATTCACTAGTGATGACTACTATAGTTTAAATTATTGCTACTAACAATGTAAGAATTTATCATAGTAGATGCTAGTTTTTCAAACCTGCTATCCACAACGCTGGGTCAAATTCTACGTTAAACTGTAAATTCCCTTGAGAAAAAAGCTTTATAAGAGTTAAATATGTGGAAAAAAGAGTAGCAAAATAAACATCTAGTTCCTAGTTAGTGTCTACAACAGACATGGACTAATGTTTTTGTGGAGGAATGAATATAAGGAGAACAAGCAGACGCTAGTTTTTTATATACAGCGTCAATCGTTACGCTCCGCATGAGCAAAGAATCCCCTCTGCCCCCCTTCCGCGCAGCCCCAAGACCTTCGAAGTCGCACGTAAAGACGGATTTTAGTCAGCAGATTTCGTAATTTACGAGACTGGTAGTGTAAACTTTCATCCCAGAGTCAAGTAACCAAGACCTGCTCCCTTCGTCCGTTTATATAAACATAGGAGGGTGTGAGATCCTTTAGAATAAAAATCTTGCTGCCTAAGGCTTCGTCGGCAGAAAATCTATGGACAGACTTACTGCCTACTCCGATAGTTTATGTCTATTTTTCGCCAAATAGACGAAATCTCACCTTTCCTGTGCGTAAACCTAAAGGGGCGAAGTGTCACAGCTTTGAAAATTTATGCCCTAGGAGAGAGGCATAATTGTTTGCTATTGAGGGTTCGCCCCTCCTAAACTCCTCCCCCCCACCGTAAATAATCGACCTATATATTTCGATCTTGAGAAATTTGGAAGAGAATTCGCGTAGCCATCGAGAGAAGAAGACGAGTCCATGAGTCAAATAGGGAATAAAGAAGATAGTTGGAACCAAGCGGGACTTACCCTCCTAAAGCTGTTCCTTTGGTCGTTAGAAGAGCAGACCGGTGGTATCGAGACCAACTATCCTCCCATTCTCATCCAGAGAAAAACACGTCTCTTAGTTTTCTAAAAAAGCATAGAGATACCCCTCACCATTAAGGAAGAACAAAGTGAATTCCCATTCGAGAAGAGGTTCACATCTTGGTTAAGTCTCATTGTCGAGAAGCCAGAATTGGTAGCACAGGGATCGGGATAACTACCATTCATCCAAGATCCCCTCACTTACATCTTCAAGTCGAGAAAAGCACCGTCACTCGCCTCCAACACCCCGGGAGAAGCATCAGCTGTTTTCCCAACTCATCCCACCATGCTCGTCACTCGCCTCAACCATCTCATGAGAAGCATCAGCTGTTCCCGACCCGCCTCGCCTCAGCGAGAACGTCCGCAGTTAAACTCGCCCAGACCAACTCATCGAGGTGGCCCACTTTCAAGGCCACCCAATTGTCGAATCACTCTGAGTTAAAGGTAAAACGAATACAAAAAAAATATTCATTTTGTTATTACCCATTCTGTTCGAAAGTGTATTCGTAACAAAAACATTTCAATCTGGTTGTCGTAAACAAACTATTTCAATTTCAAATGACTTAAGAACTCGCATTAATTGAGCTTTAATCTCGTTCATTAGAAGTGATTTTTGCCTCAACCATCTTGTATTATTTGTAGTGCTATTTATTAGACTCTCTTACTTTAGAATTAGTATACTTAAAGATATAAGATTTCGTTCTTTTATGTGATTAAAAGTATATTTTGTCGGATTTGTTTAATGGGATCCTCGAACGCAGCATTAGCAATAAATATATCATAATACGAAGCCTCCCTGTTTAAAAAATTAAATTAGAGCACTCTTAGAGAAAAGTGGAATGGATTAACTCATGTACGAATCAAACGTACATCCGTACTCGGCCGTAAACCACGACAGTTTTGTAAATATAATAAAACATATTTCGACTTTATTTAAGTACTCGTTTATTATGATTGTATCGATACTCTTTAATGAGTCAATTTTCAGTGTTGTAGAGACCGTTCTAATCTTCAAAGGACACTTTTAGGACTTATACAATTGTCTATCAACAGGTGATAAGATTGCCGAAAACACTTTGGCCAGGCGTATACAAACTACCGACATCAAAATACTTTCAGTCACACCTCTAATGACTATAAAAAAGTTTGATGATTTTCATAGAAAAAAAACACACAAATCCTTCCCTTAATGAATCTGATTCAGACATCACCCGGTATTAGCAGCAAATACCACCAAGGAAGCTGCCCGCAAAACCATTCTTTTTCTTAATGCCATTTTTTGCCAATATCATTTACAATGAGTGTTTAAACACTTTGTTTGGACTCAAACTCCTCCTCTACCTTTTAAATGTGTCTATTTTTCCTTTATAATATATTAAATTTATTTAACTTCCTTTTCGTATAGAAATATTTCTTATAGTTGTTTGTGGTGGCAGCTTCAGATAGAGCGGTGGAACGGGTTTGACGAGTATTTGTAGGGAATGGATTAGAATCTTCGATATATTTATTTATATATATATATATATAATATATATATATATATATATATATATATATATATATATATATATATATATATATATATATATATATATATATACATATATATATATATATATATATATATATATATATATATATACATATATATATATATATCCTTGAGGACGTGAGAACCTACCCTCTTAAGGTCGCCCTCACTGCCAGAGGAAGCTTTTATATCCTGAAATGTCTCAGTAAATGAGGCCCACTGATAACATTTAAACCTATTTTCCTTTCTGTATAACCTTGACTTATAATACCACGTTTATAAAACACGCAATTTAAGGCAGTGTGTAGACTACACATGGCCGAATTCATAAATTTAAGCACCCTCACACCTGGGACTAGACTAACAAGTGTTTGAGATTGATGTGTTAAAGAACATATGTAGGTTAAATGCAAGGAATAGCTGAATATGAAGAAGTTCGTATTTTTGAAAAGGGTGAGCAAGATTTTGTTCTTAGTATTTATCTATAGTTTCATCGTATGTTCATTCGCTGATGTGACTCAACAAACATTTATATTTAAAGTTCATTAGTGTATATACATATATTATTTTTTTATTTGTCTTTTTATTTACTCATTATACTCTGTCTCAAAATTGAGCGCGTATTTTGATGAAATTGAAATTTTTTATGAAAAATTCATGTTAAATTATGCTCATCATGTTCAAATTGTGCTCTGCACAAAATTTTATGGTTCCATGTACAGGGTGTCCCAAAATTTCAATTTGTTTTTCAATTCTTTTCAGAACCCTTTAATAATAATGAATACAGAAGAGCGGAATTTTGTTGTGATAGCTCGTATCAGAGGAGCGAAATTTAATGACCTACGAGAAAAATTCAAAAGAAAGTTTAAAAAACCTGGACCTACAGACAACGTGATCCGTTCACTCGTGAACCAATTTTAAAAAATCAGATCCGTACAAGATGAGAAAAGAAGAGAACGGAAAATATTGTCTCCAACAAAACTGAAAAAAAACCGACAATTGTTTGAAAATGAACCAAGAACTTCGGTGAGAAAGGCCAGTCAGAGACTTGATATGCTCAAGACAACAGCCCACAGTTAATAAAGAATATTATCCAAATCGAGCAGCAAGATTAATTTGTGGATAAAATGGAAAATAAAAACCTATTAGATAACATCTTTTTCAATGATGAAGCTACTTTCCACACATGTGGTAAAGTTACTCGACATAATTATCGTATCTGAGTAAATGAAAGACCAAGTGGTTTCATATAATTGAAAAGAAACTCTCCAAAAGTTAACGTGTTGCTTGGAATAACCAAATTTAAAATTTATGGCCCATTCTTTTTTCATGAAGCATCCGTGACAGGTAAAATCTACTTTGATATGCTCCAACAGTTTTTGGAACCGCAACTTGTTGATAGTCTCGTGTTTCAACGAAATGGTACACCATGGCATTATGCTCTAATTGTCCGAGATTACCTAAATAGTCGCTTTCCAAATTGATGGATTGGATATGGAGGAGCTAGACCTTGGCCTCCGTGTTCTCTAGATTTAACTCCCCTGGATATTTTTGGGCAGGGTTTTATTAAAGCAAAGTTGTATCAGCAAAACATACTACTCTAACTGAACTTTAAGAAAGCATACTTTCAGCAGTGCTGGACATAACTCTCGAAATGCTCCACAATGTTTTTCGCAATGCTAAAGATCAACTTGAAATTCGCAGAGCTACGGACGGAGCACATTTTCAATAATTTAAATAAAGTTTTTCTTTTCTTTTGTATTTGATGAATTTTTGTTTCTTTATGCGGTCATAATTGAACGGGAAAAATAAACATCATTTGTTTTTTTTCTTTTTAATATCCATTAAGAAGGGATTATGAAAAACGATTGTAAAACAAATTAATATTTTGGGACACCCTGTACATGGAACACTACAATTTTGTGCACAGCACAATTTGAACATGATGAATATAATTTTAAGGAGAATTTTTCATAAAAATTTTCAATTTCATCAAAATATGCATTCAATTTTGGGACACCCGGAATTCCTCTTTATTCGCCTAGTGTTATTTATTCCCGTAAGTGACCATCGACTTGAGGGTGTATATCTGAACATATGGGTATTGTGGATTCATCTCAGTGCGTTTGGGTGTACTTGATTACATGTACATATATGGGAATGCGTGTATGTACATACTTAATTGAAAATGTGCTAGTGTATTTATATATGTATTTATATATGTATTTATATATATGGCTCTACTTTCACTTCAAGTTAAATTGAAAACTCTAAGAACCCAATAAATATTACTAAACATATATGTACAAGAGAAGAGAAATTTGACGTAAATGAGCAATGAGTCAAGAAACAAGAGTTTCTAAATACAAGGGAAAAGGTACATTGATCTCCTTGATCCTTGTGTCTTCCAATGCCCCTTTCTCTCACTTTTAAAAACTCCTGTTTCTTGCCTCATTGCTCATTTACGTCAAAATTATCTCTTCTCTTGTACTGTATTTTTTTATAGTCTACAATATAAGGTCTTGGCATCTTTCATTCTGCCATATATAAGATTTTGAAAGGTAGAAATTAAATATGGCGAAAGCTCTTTGATGGTTCCTACCAACCGTAGAACTTGTATTTGCTATTTCTTAACATATATTTATGTATATTCGTACATTTAAAATCCATCTATATTCTCAGGATATTGACTAACTAGACCACCGAAAGTTTTCTCTGAAGCACGAGAAGTAGGATAGGAGAAACGGGATAACTATTGAATTGACCTACCTCCCAGATGCCTACGCTAAATAATTATGGCCGTTTCAATGTCTCCATCAAGTTGTTCCCTCCAAAAGAGGCGAAAATATAAATAACTACTCCGAACGAAAGGTGATTAACCCCGTTCATAACTGGGATTATAGTTCTAATAGCATAGGTATCCGGCATTCCCTGGGATAAAAAGTCCTGTCGCAAATAAATGCAGGTAAATATGGTTTGAAATTATTATATTGTGATACAAAAATATCTTTACTTGCTAATTATTATTATTGTGGGGATAAATTCAGATTTAGGAGAGTTGCGCACTTTCACTATAATATATAATACAATATAATGCAATATCATATAATATCAGATAATATACTTACAATGAGTAAACGTTTTGCCGCGCGCGCCCGGCAGTTTACGCGTACGCGTGAATGACCATTAGTTATCAGTGAACAATGTTGTGGCTGCAGGACCAGATCGAGCGTCTTATAGATAGAGATTACCTTATGTCTTATACCTTAAAATAATGAAGAGAAAAGATCACATGTTCCTGAGGCAGATTCTTCTGTACCGCAGCGTTTAGTTTGCTGTGTAAAAGGACAAGCAGACAGACTTCAGATCTTGAAAACATACCCTACATCATAACCCTACTATCTCCAAATTTAACCGTCTTTTACTGCATGTAGAATTCAATATTTCACCGGTACAACATCTTACATATTGTTTTTAATCCAATCTGAAGAAATTAAATATGCCTTTATCGCTGAAAAACACATTTCCATTTTTCAATAACTTCGCACGACATGCTCAGTACCGAAGGCCAACCTAGCATGTATATTCTTTTTTACTTATGAGTTGTTTCCAAGCAGGTGATCGTACTCTGAGTCGTACCCTTCTAAGAAACATGAGAGCGTCTGGCTAGACGCTCTCATGGTTTATTTTCTCGGAAAATTGTCGTGAACTACTGATTGCTGTCATAAATTTCTCCTTCGTTGACATCCGTTGCATCGTGCGATCTTTGCTTGGAGTGATTCTTCGAGAGCGACCTGTTTTCTTAGTCGACCTACTGGAGCCAGTATCTTCATAGAGCTTTATTATGAATTAAATCACACTTTTTGACCAATCACAATGCCTCAAAATGTCAGTGTCAGTCCTTCACTCTTCCACTGCACAACCTACCTTCTGAAAGATAGACCATCAGTAGCAGTCTCTATTACACACGATGCATTGTTGTCATATATAAGTTACGATTTTTTTTCATTTAAAAGGAAAGTTATCAGTTATCGTTCTTTACTTTAGGACACACCCTTACTTCAAATGCAAATTACTCTCATCTTTTTTCATTATCCTCTGTTCTATGAAATGTTACTGTCTCCATCAGGGGCGATTATGAAAGAATATTCTGAACAATTGAAATTTCACGATTATTTTCAAGAAAATAGGTATTGTGTTCTCTTATTTTTTTACGGTGTTTTATATCCGTCAACCGTAAACATCTACCCCTTTTCAAAATGATGTGGTTTATGCGCATCAACGCTAATAAAACTACCCTCCTACCACCTCTTCATACCTTATCAACCACAAAGTCGCCCGTCGATTTTTCCATTTCATGTTGGCCCTCCATAGAGCTAGGGTACTATCGAGGGCAGCATCTCGTCTAATCAGAGTTCATCCCTAGTCACAAGGACTTCAAGTATGGCCCCCTTACAAACTCCTCCCATGCACACCTATCGTACACAATCTTATCCATTACCTCCTCGGTCAGCACTTTCGAACATTCACATAACCAACCCATCTTTTTATTGGTCTTCCAACACTTTTCACTCCCTAGCATTTACTCTTGTATATTCTTTTCACAATTCTACTCTCATCCTTTCTTCCTATATGCCAAAATCCCCACTGAATACTCAATTACGTCCTCGTTCTCACATTTCTTCCCACCATAAACATCTTTTCCTCAGTGATTCTTCCTTTATCTGCCGTTCGAGCATTAAGCAAACCTCTCAGAGTCCATTTGCACTAATTTCACTCTATAACTTCCCTTCTCCTCGACTACCATTATGTAAACACATCTTTGTCCTGTAAGTATTTATCACATACGAGTTTCTATCATCACAAAATCCTTCTCCTCTCCTCTTCATCTTCTTTTGGTGTACTGATACTTCCATTTATTCAATCTCTTATTCTGCCATCAATTAGGTCGCTCATATCTTCTCTAACCATTAATCGATACCCAATTTCATCCACCACACGTCCCAATCATTCCAGAACGTCTCTTTCTCAGCTTCTCTTCTATCATTACAGGGTCCATACATTATATCCACGCACAATTTCGTCCTTGTAAATCTCAGGAGGGTGTCTAGCGACTCATTTTCCAATGTAATAAATACAATTTAGTAGATACTCAACACTATTTATATTTCAGGTACTAAATGGGTTATAGTCGGATTTCTGAAATTCGATTACAACGATCCTCCACACATCTTTTGTAAGAAGTATTTTATGATAAAATCGCCAGTTAAATAGAACTTTTCATCCCAAAGAGAAGAATTATATCGTGAAAGAATTAGATGAAAGTCTTCTCTGAAAATTTCAAAATTTTGAAGTGTGATGATGGCACTGTGATGAAGATTGTATAGAATGGCATTCAGCCGGGAAATGAAATGGTTCAACTAGAATTTAGACCTCTTACCCATGAATATATTTCTCAAATCAAAAGAAACGTGGTTAAAAATCCTCATGCAAGTAACAAAAACACTTTTCAATCTGCTAGGACTCCTTCATTCTCGATAGAAATAAGGTGTAACGCGTTCAGAAAGTTGTATACCTTTAGAAGGACAAAAGAGCCGTTGCTCACTTCAAAACATTAAGAAAAATATTTGTTGTGGAACCAAACATACATGAAAACTGATTTTAGCAAATTTATCTTAACCAACGAATAATGAGTCACTCTGGATGAGTCGGGCCATTGGGCAAGAAGCTGAGTTGCCAATGGAGGTCAGGCGAAGCAGTTTACCAAGCGACAACAATGAGGAGGAGGATTGTTGTTTTGGTCTGCAATTGTTGAAGCCAATATAGTACCACCTTTCAAAGTGGATGCTGGTTTCAAAATTGAATCGAAGGCGTAGTGCGAGTTGATGGAGAAAATTCTATGCTTTGTTCAAAAGATAGACAGTGAGGATAAGGAGGTCACTTGTCTTTATGTAGAACAATGTTCATAGTCATAACTACTACTTTTCTAAGAATTGGTTAGACCAAAAGGATATGCAGGAGACACAATCGTGGACTCTCTTTCTCACAGTTGCTACCTAAATCCAATGGAAATCTTGCGGAGCATCCTAAATAGAGACGTTTGCGCAGATGACAAGTAATTTAACAACTGAAATGACCCTGGAGGAGACATCCAATTTGCTGCAATATTTCTGATGTTTGAGGGAAAACTTTGCCTTCATCAGTAGACAACGGACTTCAAAATTATTTTTTAAAAGGGGGTTCCTTGGTCCAGGAGCTCTTAAACAGTTCTCATTTATGTTTTTCTTATTTTCCTTCATTTTATTTCTTACAATCACTTCATATATCTTCTAATTTTATAATTTGTTTATAGATTTAGGTTGAAAATTATGTATTCCTACTAATTAAATCTCAGCAAATGATCTCTTGACAATAAAATAATTATTTTAACATTAATTTTCTTATTTTCCTCTCACATAGGAATTATATTCCATATATACACATTAAATTTAACTCCATGAAAAAGCGTTACACTAAAATGCCGCTGTTTCAAGAGAGTTTTGGATACTTTCATTACTTCCATAGAAATTCCAGACACACATCATTTCTCGATCTCATTCATTCATACACAAGCATTACCTCATCCCTCTTTTCACTCGAAAGCACTGCCGCATTCTCTTTACTCCGACCACCCTTGTCTATACCTGATCTCACTCCGTTCAATCCCGCCAACACAATTATTCATTTCCCATCATGTTTGTCTCACATGTTGCAAGCATCTGCAATCTCCCTCCTTATTTCAAAGATATTGACTACAATTCCCATCTTTCCTCACATTCCACACACAAGCTTTGTTCACTTATTTACGAGGATTAACCTTAAATACTGGACAGGGCGTGGGGTCGCGAAATCTCCACACATTACCACCAATGTCTATCGCGTTCGCTAGAACAAAACTTTCCGTTAAACGGATTTCGAAGTCAGCGGCCCATATCCAGATTTAGTCGTCTTTTACGACACGATGCGGAGGACACTATGGGTATTCCTCTTACCCCAATGATAATCGCAGGAAAAATAAAGAAACAACACCTGGAAGCGGCATTTTTTTTCTTACTCACTTCAGAAAACCCCTACCCCCTAACCCTCCGCCTCCCTCTTAATTTCCCCCATATGATTATATACATTATATAGTGTATTCTTTTTTCATTTTGTCAGATTCTATAAAAAAGCTAATTTATCCTATAAAAATATAAAATTAAAACATGACCAGTGAGATATTTACAAAAGGGACAATAAAAAGAATTTGCGAAGTTTAACTCCTAACTCACATCATTTGGGGTCCATCTCCTGTTTCTCTCCAAACTTCGCTGAAAATTACCCGTCTTCGGCTTGGACTTGAAAGTTACCCAACTTAATGATGACAAATTGATACTTAGATGCATTTTTATTAGACATTTCGCTCACCATTAAATTAATGACTTGACGCCTTCGAGGTGACTTTTTTTTCCAATTCAAGGACCACAACGGTAGTGTCAGACAGTATAATAAAAGAAGCTAATTAAAATATTACGAAATTGAATTAAATGGTTCTCTAGAGTTGTGGGTTGAGTACTATTCAGTCGGGTGAATTTATAGATTCTGTTGCCACTGGCTAAATATTTGGCACCTTTGAACCAAATCACGAGTACTTGGGGATAATTAGAAGGTGCCAACTCAAGGAACATGAATAATAGGACATAAATAAACGCAAAACACATACATAGACAAATAAAAAATAAATATAAATATAGATGTCTAAATAAACATGCAAGCACGATTAAAAAAACAACGTTCACCGAAACTTGAAAAAAAAGAAAACTCTAAAAGTAAATAAAGAATAAATATATAAAATTAAGTAAAAAATATAAAAATATAAAATATATTATTTATTGATAACAAGGGATCATTTATACTCAAATGTCAAAATTTCTAAATAATATGAATCGAGTAAGATGTAATGAATATCCTTTTCTCCAAACTGATTAATAATAATATTAAAGTATAAGATTTGTGATAGCAATGAGTAGTCAAGAGCTTCAGGATCAAACTTATCTATCTATCTATCTATTAGTTGTTCCTGTGGAAATCATTTTTATAGTTCTGTTTATTCTTGATTGTGAAGAAATAGAATCCTTTTAACACGACCAACAAGTTTGAGGGCCTGGTTGGAATGACTGTGTACATATTTGCAGAGATTTGAGAGACTTTATATCTATGTACATAGGTTTGAATGGCTGTGTACATATTTGCTGAGATTTGAGAGACTTTATACCTATGCACATAGTTTGAATAGCTGTGTACATATTTGCAGAGAATTGAGAGACTTTCTACATATGTACATATGACTGAATGATTGTGTATATATTGGCAGATATTTAAGAGACTTTATACCTATGTACATACGTTTGAATAGCTGTGTACATATTTGCAGAGATATGAGAGACCTTATACCTATGTACATAGGTTTGAATGACTGTGTACATATTTGCAGAAATTTGAGAGACTTTATATCTATGTACATAGGTTTGAATGGCTGTGTACATACTTGCAGAGATTCGAGAGAATTTATACATATGTACATAGGTTTGAATGACTGTATACATATTTGCAGAGATTTGAGAGGCTTCGTAGATAGGTTTAAGTAGCTGTTTACACATGTAGATAGATAGGTTTTAATGGTATGTACATATGTACATAGGTTTGAGATACTATGTGAACATTTACATAGTTTTAGTGTTTGTGTACATATATACATAATTTTGAACGACTGTGTACATATGTACATAAGTTCAAGAGATTGTGTAGATATTTTCTTAGTTTTAATGTTTGTGTAAATTGGTACATAAGTTTGAATTACTCTGTACATATATAGATAGGTTTGGATAATTGTGTGAATATGTACATATGTTTGAATAAGTGTGTAAATGTGTACATAGGTTTGAATGACTGTGTACATAAGTATATACTCGTAGTTTTCAGAGACTGTGTAGTAATAAAATGTGACCAGGTCTACTGTGATAATTGTAAGTGACAAGTAGTACAATATTTTCAATAATAAAAAGTGACAAGACTAATATAAATAATAAAGGGTGACAAGGACTACTATAATTCAAGGTGAAAAGGAACCATATAATACTAAGAAATAATTACAAACTTCCTTGTGAATGTAGTTTAAAAGTTGCAAGGAATCCGCTTAAAACTGGAAGTTAAAACTGACTTAGAATATACCATAAATACCAGTACAAAGGAAAGTGAATAAAATAAAACCTGATCAAAATGTCTCAAGGGTTATTGAATATACAAATATAAAGTGAGAAGAATGAGTATGAAAAAGTAATAAAAAATTACAAGTACTACTATAAAAACGTCAAAGAGAAGTAAAAAGGACTATTATAATAATAAGAAGAAATAAGTGAGAAGAAATTATATGAAAGCAGAAATATAAATATTAAAGGTGTACTGTAAATAGAATTAAAAACTACAAGGAATACTATGAAACAAAATTAAAAAATAAAGACTGCGTTACAAATGCTAATGAAAAGTAACAAGAACTACTATAAGAATAGTAATAAATATTGAATCTTAAAAAAAAAATTAATATAAAGTGAACTGTCTGGCATAAAACACTACTTAAAACACTAAGTAACAAATACAAATACATAAGGCGAGAAAAGACAAACTTAGAAAATAGAACTAAAAAAGCTAAAGAAAAAAGTGATAAAGACCACCATAATAGCAGTAATAAGGTAACAAATATCAAACCTATTAAGTCTAAATACCTTCTCCTTGATGGTATATCAAAACTATTATTAACTGCATGGTCATAGGAACATGAGAACAATGACACGGGGTTAAACCTATTTTTTCGGAAGCTCAAAATACATAAAAACACATAGAAACATGTATACATATGCCCATATATATATATATATATATATATATATATATATATATATATATATATATATATATATATATATATATATATATATATATATATGCAGGTGCCTTATAGTTATAGTAATTTAACATATTTAAGTCAATTTGTGTATGCACATAACTTTGTGTATAACCTATAGCTATACTAAAACACAATCTTTCATACAGTTGCAAATATTTGTGACAAGCCATCAATACTGAACTCGGCATTTCAAAATAATATACACTCCTGTATATACATATATATTTCAGAAAACTTCTATATATGTAAAATTATATCTATATATATGTATCGGAGGGATAGGGTAGTTTATATATGTATGTAGAAGTGTGTTTGTTGGTTGCGGAAGGGGTGTAACTTATTGTGTTGGAACGCGAATGTAACCTATATGTTTATGTGGGTTATAGCATTCTATATGTAGATGCAAAGATCTGTCTACATGTTTAGAAGGGGGAGGGTAACTGATCTGTAGTTGCAAAAATTATGTGTTTGTTTGAGATGTGGCGCGTAAATTATATATACATGTAAAGCGTTTGTTTTGATGGAGAGTTTAAAAAAATCGTATATGTAAATGATCATGTATGCATGTACGTTTGATTGGAAATGGACTGTCGCTTATATGCATGTGTAAATTCCTGTGTAGGGCTGTATGTTTGGGGGGAGGGGTAAGGTATTTTATTTGTAAATCAATATGTATGTGCGTTTGCATCGGAACGGAACGATAATCCAATATGGTGTTTGTTTTTCTATGTTGATGAGGTCCTATATATCGTCCTTTGGGAGGGTGGGGGTCTTTTTTCATGTAAGGAAGAAAGGATTGCAAAAACAACAATGATTTTTCACTGTTTTTGATGAGTAATAAAACAATGAGTTTTTTTTTCAATAATAACAACGAAAAAAACGTTTTGACTTTCTCCTGAGACGGGGTCCCACGCTAGTAGTTTCACCCGAGATGGGAAGGGAGTGTCAGCGGTGTTTACGAGGGGAATGATATGAGTTAGGAGTCATTCCTCTCTAGGCATTGCAATAAGAGCTGAACTATATATGTATTTATGTATATATATATATATATATATATATATATATATATATATATATATATATATATATATATATTTATATATATCCGTATGTATGTGTGTATGTATTTATGTATGTATAGAGATTCCACAATCTCTCCCACCCACCATGCGAATTACGATAGCCTGAAATTTCGCTACCATTTCGGAGCGACCTTTGCCCCCACTTGCAACCCTCACAACCCACTTTGGTCACTTAAGTAACCCCCGGGGTCAAGGTGCTTCCAGGTAATTACGAGAGGCGCCGGATTACCCCGAGGGAATTAGACCAAAGGTCAGAGAAATTCCGTTCCTCAACAAACCCGCGACGCCAAATTGCCGCCCGAATGAGCAACTTCTTTGTCTTGCAAGTTTCCCGCTAAAACCGAGTCGCGGCGACGTTTTTGCGGGGGGGGGGGGTATGAAGATTAGGAGGGAGGGGTGATATTTGCAACCTTTAAATCGGGTTCCAAATAGATTAATAATTCGATTATTTTATATTAGCTTTGAATACCAATTACAGAGAGACATTAATTGAATTGAGGGAATTAGAATTTATTATTGTTATTATTAATATTATTATGATTAATATTATTATTATTAATATGAATATTATTAGTTTTATTATTATTTATAGTATTAGTAGTTGTAATAGTATTAGTATAGTAGTTTTAGCATTAATAGTAGTATATTATTATGAGTAATAATATTATTTATATAAATATTATTATTAATAGTAGTAGTAGTTGTAATAATATTATTATAGTAGTTTTAGCACTTATATTAGTAGTAATAATAATAGTAAAAATAGCAGTATTAGTACTAGTGATATCTTAGCCTGTTTACTAGTTATCTTTGACTAATAACTAGGGTAAAGTTGAAGATAGGCTGCTCGGCTACTTGATCCTGAGGGCGAGCAGAGTGAGCCTGGGGTAGGGGGGCATAGCCCACCCCATATAGTAACTCATAGCCGGGCTCGAAACCGGCTTCCAGTAACCAAACACTTACGAATGACCAAACACATATACAAATAATCTATAAATATAATTTAGCATCCGAGGAGATTATCTTCAACTTTACCATAACGAGTTATTTTAGCCTCATTTCCACCCTTTAAGAAATATTAGGAGTGGACAGATCATCGACGCTTGTAGTTGCCTCTCCTCACAGGCATTCGGGCTGAGATGCCCCCGTTGTTGTTTTTTATTTATGTAATCAACTTCCCCTGCTTTCCCCTGCCCCCACATCGGTTATGTCCCTATTAATGGGCGCCAATTGGGTCTCTCAGTAATCAGAGACAAGAAGACACACCCGAGCGATTGTTTCACGTCTTTCTTAAGTAGTCTCGTAGCGGATGCCGAGAGACAAAAGGGCGGGGAACCGTTGTCTCGTTACCCATTAAACAGACCCGGGAACGAGACAAAAGAGATAAAGTGAGAAAGCGAAAAAAAAAGATAAGAATAGGTGAGATAAATGGAAGAAGAGACAAGCTAAAAACAAACGAGGGCATTACCTCCATACATATTGTGAAAGAGATTTGTCAAGAAGGTAATGAATGAGGTGAGGATAAGTGAACATGTGTGGTGGAATGAGGAGACGTAACTCTTTTTAAAACTACAAAATCAATACAAGCGTGAAAGATCCACCCGCAGGGAACGAAAAAGGATACAGATGAGGGCGGTGAGAGAAATGGATCAAGTGAAGAAAAAAATCAATATTGAAACAACTGTTTGTACGTATAAATGAAGAGAAGAAATAACCAAACACAAAAATGCATAATAACAAAGTAATAAAACGGAGACAAGATGATCTTCCGTTTTCCCGCGAGACTATTTTTTCTTCCCGAACTGCCAACAAGATAGGTTTCACAATAAATATATTGATTAATTAAATAAATAATGAATTTTAATCTTGCGCAAAATAGAGAACAGAACATAGGATGAATAGATAGATAATTAAATAGACAAACACTCATGGCATAAGAAACCTATCCTATTATCAACCATCAGGGCCAAAATACAGAAACGGGTTTGTAGATAGGAAAGCTGTCCTGTATAAATACAAAAATAGGCAAAATCAGTCCATAAAAAAACAATATTCGCTTATATTCAGTCTCTAAATGGAAAAAAACAAAAAAGTACATAAACACACATACAAACGTGAACGCAGCGATTTTTTTTACCCGAATGTAGCATTTATCCGAGGAAACAATTCTACTAAGAGCATCCTGAAGACAAGTTGGCATCGCTGAACCCCAAGAGAATGCGAGATTGCGTCTTGTAAACCTCTTTATCGTTTTTAAAATCACCGTTTATCTCAACCTTATTGCTCGGCTTCAGCAATATACATATCACCTCCTTCCTTCGTCCACGAACAGGAAAAATCTGATGGTCTAATGAAAAAAAGAGAATAACCATGAAGTGCGCAGTCCATCCTATGAGAATTGAATTCATCAGCCAACAACAAATGCACCCCACATCAAGCCTACCTGCATATAATTTGACTGATTAGGAAAGAGATACATTGCAGACAAGCCAACAATTGTTACCCCTCTTTTGAAAGAAAAGACCTTATTTAATTATTTATTAGGCATAAGCAGTGTTTATTGTACTACCTGAGCCCAAAAGTCACCTACCTCTGGAATGTTTCACACCAGTATAGAAACCCTGAGACATGAGAGAACACAAGTTGAGATCATTGAAACAAAGAATGCAAGAACCCTCCCTCGCAATGGAGACGCAGTAAATCATTTTCGTGTCCTGCTCCCACATATTTCATTTACTGGATTCTCTCAACAGTGGGTCAAATTTGTATTAGGTCCCAAATACAAGAGGAATTTTTCAAGGTTTTGAGTTTGAGTCATTCCAGTTTATAGTACAAATAAATGCCTTTGATAAAGACTTACGTTATGACATTTCAAAATTAGTCGATGACATGATATTAGGGTAAAGTTTTCCCATCTTCTGCGCTCTTCATAATTCTCGCCTTTTCTCCCTCCTTTCTCCCCCATTATATATGATAGGAACTCAATCCTCTCACTCAACTCTTTAAATTATCGTCTTTCTGCAGCCACATACGTGAAGATAAAGGGGGTTGGTATCCCCCGAACTCGCCCAACTAGGAGGGAGCCGAGACTTTCGGCGTCCCTTAGGAACCTCTTTCGCCCGTCCATTCTTCCTTTACCCAACACCTTCAAATCTCCCCATTCCTTCTGTGCTCATCAGCAAGCGCTGCCGGATTCTCTTCTGAACATTAGAAGCCTGACCAATAAGTCGGAGTATGTCCATGACCTCGTTGTTCGCACTAGGGTTTCCTTCCTTGGCCTTACAGAAACCTGGCTCGAGTCTTATTCTAGTTCATACACTGCCCTTGGAACTACTCCGGGTCATTCTTTCCTGCATGTTACTCAGAACCACCGTGCAGGGCGAGTTGCACTGATTTTCAACTCATCCTTCTTCCTGAATCTTCTCCCCCACAGTCTCATTTGAGGCTCTCATTGCTGTCTCGCATGCTGTGCCCGCTCTGACTTTTGTGGTCCTTTACCGCCTTCCCAGCTCGTCTTCAGCCTTATTTCTCAATTAGTTCAGTAACCTACTCCCCGACCTATCCTATGCTGGTTCTCTCCTTATTCTCGTTGACTGTAATCTTCCTAACCACAATGGGACTTTTCGCGCATAATTGACATCATCGACCTCTTCTCTCTTCCACAACATGTGTTATTCCCAAGACATATACATGGTAATACCCTTGACTTAGTCGTCTCGAACCTCAATATATCTAATCTAACAGTAACTAACCTTTCTAATACGATTTCCGACCACTTCTTGGTCAATATTAAATTCTATATTCCCTATCACCTACCTACCCACTCGTCCCGAGATCCTACTCCTTTCCGGCGACTATCGTCAATTGATACTATTTTTCTCTTTAACAATGTTTTTTCTGCCCTACCTCCTATTTATACTATTGTTTCACCTGACCAAACCTTAAACTTAATGCACCAATCATTACTTGCCTGCCTTGACGCTCACGCCCAACTTATCACTCCTTCTTAAAACCGCCATCACCACGCCCCTTGGTTCACCATGGAACTCCTTCGTTTAAGGAGGTCCTTATGTTCTCATGAACGTGCCCTTCGTAAAGCACGCTCCCGTGGGCAGTACACGATCTCCCTCTCACTTGCCTATCGCCTTGCTACTTTGACTTATTCTTCCAAATTAAAATCAGCGCATGAGTCTCATTCACGCAAACTTTTGTCTGGGAGAAAGAATGACCCTTGGACTATCTTTCGTCTCATCTGTCGTCTTTCCTCGTCTAGCCCAATTTCCCCCACCTCTCCTCCCATCAACCCCTCTACTCTTTCTAAATTTTTCTTTGATAAAGTTATTAACCTTCGAGCCGTACTAGCGCAGTCGTCTGAACAAGCTCATGCTGTTCTCCCTCACCATACTTCATTGCAGCTTAACGTCTTCACTTGGGCGTCCTCTGAGGAAGTACCTACCCTGATCTCACGCTCTAACAAATCTGGATCCCCTAAGAGGGTCTTTCCATCCAAACTCCTCCACCAAATTCTCCCTGCTGTCCTCCCACTGATTCTTCATCTCTTTAACACTTTTCTTGCCACAGGGGTGGTTCCCTCTTCTTGCATACATGCCTTAATTCGTCTTATCCTTAAAAAAACACACCTTAACCCCTCTGAACCATCTAGCTATCGCCCTCTTTCACAGCTTCCATTCCTCTCTAAGATCCTTGAGAGAGTGGTTTTCTCTCGCCTTAATGACCATATGTTTAACAGCAATATCGATGAAACGTACCAATCGGGAATCAAAGCGAAGCACTCTGCTGAAACCGCTCTTCTTAATTTTTCAGACGGTTTACGTTGAGCTTCTGATAGGGGTTGTACATCCATTCTAGTCCTCCTAGACCTCTCCTCTGCTTCCGACACCATCAACCACACTGTCCTCCTTGATCGTCTTCACACTTTCCTTGGTCTCTCAGGCACTGCACTTGCTTGGTTTCGCTCATACCTCTCCTCCCGCACTGAGTCGGTCGCGCTCGATAACCTCTCCTCCGAACCCTCCGTCATTCATTTTGGGGTGCTTCAGGGTTCAGTCCTTGGTCACCTCCTCTTTCGTATCTACTTACTTCTTCTTGGCTCCATTCTTCGCGATTTGGTCCTGTCTTTCCACCTCTATGTTGATGACACTCAGATATACCTTTCCTTATTCCCTGTGTCCTTCTGTCAATCAATTACCAAGCTCCTTTAAGCATGCACCTCCATAAACGAATGGCTGTCTGCCAACTTTCTCAAACTTAACCACGATAAAACTGAAGTTGTCCTTGTCGGTACCACTTCGTGGTGGATAAATCTAAAGCTCTCTTCCCTTCCTTCAACCTTGGGGAAACCAATGTTGCCTTCTCGGTTACCGTCAATAATCTTGGTTTTATTTTCGACGAGCACCTCTCGTTTAAACCGCACATTCATCGGAACTGTAAGTCTTTCCTCGGTTTCCTACAAAACTTTTCACGTGTTCGATCCCATTTTGATGAGACTGTTATTCATGCCTTCGTCACCTCACACTTAGACTACTGCAATTCTCTTATAGTGAATCTCCCTTCTTCGTCACTTCGCCCCTATAACTAGTTCAAAACTATACTGCCCGGGTCTCTTCTTCGATGCCTTTGTTACAGGAGCTACACTGGTTATCTATTCGCTTCTGTACCCATTATAAAATTCTTCTCACCACCTTCAAGGCCCTAAACCTCGAGACTCCACCTTATCTCTCCTTTGCCCTCTCCCGTTTTCAAACTCCTCGGGCACTCCGGTCTAACCTCGCTCCCATCCTGAACACTCCTCATTCTGTCCTCTGCTCAGTAGGTGACTGTTCCTTCTCAGTTTGTGCTCCTAGACTCTGGAATGCTCTTTCTGCCGAAGTCCGATCCTCTTCCTCCCTTGCTACGTTTAAATGTCTCCTGAAGACTAATCTCTTCAGAATTGCCTTTTCTCCCCTGTAAACTTTCTATACACTCGCTACAAAACCTGCGCTCTGTGAGAGCTAACAGCCCTAAAGGGCGCATCATAAATACCTATTATTATTATATTATTATTATCATTATTACAAACGAGAAGCGTAAACATCCAAACCTATACAGATGTGTTTTATCGCTAAGATACATGGTTAAGACACATAATCGAGTCACTTAGGCAAAAAAATCGAATTTAAGGACATTCTCGGGATTCAGTTTTGCTTGAATGTCTTAGTCTTGGGAAGAGTTGTGTGGAGTACCTGTCCAGGTACCGAGACAAGCTGGTGATAAGTGCTGACTCCATATCACCAGTTTTTGTATAAGAGGTGTGGCCCCCTCTATACACGAACGTACCTCTTATTATATTTTTGTTGTTATAGTCTAATCTTAGTTTAATTTTTGGTTATTACATTGTTAAATTAATATTTGTTCAAGCTAAATTTCTAGTTCTTATATTTTTATTTTTTTTAGCTAGCACACATCTAATAGAAGTAAAATGTCTTGGGAATTATTGCGCTAAACTTCATATTCAAGTAAGATGATTACTTCCTCTCTCTGTAAAAATCCTCTCTCACCCTCACCTCATGTTAGGTTTATGAACAATTTGGGTTTCCTACCTGCATAATGACATTATTTAAGCGGATTCAATCAAGAGTAACTAAATTTATCGTTGATTAAATGAACACATTTTAAGACAATCCGATTCGACGATTACGCAGATAACTTAAAAAATCGCTTAAATTACTAAAGGATTCGGTAATGTAGCGACTAGCACCATTGTATAGGGCTTAAGCTGGTTCCATCTTTTGTAGCGGTAAATTGCCACTATGATTTGAATTGACGACGTTAGTAAAATTATTCTCTGATCGAGTAAGTGGTTGTAAGATATAACAATAAACAAATGACTTGTACTTTATAGTAATTTCACAATGTATATTATAAAAGAACGATTATAATTTACTTATGCCTGAATAGAAAATCTAAAAAGCTTAATCTATCCTCCCTGAATTATATGCGATAGGAAAAGGGCAAATCAATTTGCATTTAAACTGCCTCGTATTCATGGCACTTAAATTGAATTAGTCTACCAAATGAGCTGTATTTCACTAGATTGAATCAATCGAGGAAAGTAATGAGTTTTAGTTGATACAGCACGAGTAGTTGGTTGTTTAGTCGGAGAGTGCGGAGAGGAAAATACTTAAGAGTTGTCAGGTGACGCGGGAGTTATTACTCTTTATAAGGGTATTTTAGAGATTGCTTTTTCGTTATAGGCCCTGCCGAAAATAGCAGAGTACCGACACTGACGAGGTAAATAGGCCTTGGGACAAGTAGGCGTTGGGTGCAGCCGACGGAATAGAACTCGCAGATAGGATTATGTGAATGAGTTTGAGATATGTAGAGTACAGAGGTGGAGCGGGGGACGAGCTTAGTGGCATACTCAGAGAGGTAGCGCCGCGTCGCAGAGGTGCGGTGAGGGAGAGCACGGTAGACATGAAAGCGGCTGTTATCGTCTGAGATTGTGTGAGAAAAAATCTTCTCTCCCATCGCTTTTTGTATGCATTCTAGTAGAGGTATGAAGTGAAAAACATCATACGTAGAGGAAGCTTTTGAAACGTTGATTGCAGGGCGAAAAGTGTTGCGAAGCCTGATGGGCCAAAACTCGGTGAGGCTTAGGAACCTTCGTGGTCATGGTTGGCAAAAAAACATGGTCTGCATGTGGCCTCCAAACTTGCTTGTTTAGTTTGGATGGGGCTGTATTACATAAAGGTTCTGCGCCACTATATTAATATTAACTATAAGGCTAATCTGAACGCTTCAACACCACAATACCTCACAAATGCGGCTGATATCTAATCAAACATACCTATCGCCATGGATACAATTTTTATTCTACCTGCACATTTAAAACTGAGTAAATTTTTCAAAAGAAATCACCATCAATATCGTTTATAAATAAATGGAACTCGAGCAAGATTAGATAGAACCTTGAGGAAGTTTCAGAATGTTCGTCGTTCCAAACTTTGCTTTCCTCCGCTTAACTTTATTTCTAGAATTTTCCTATAATCTTTTAGCATTTGGTTTATCAGGGGTCTACTAGAGTGGTGCACATATATAAACAAACTCAACTCAGTTAGTTAAGCAGGAAATTAACAACTTCTCCAAAGTACGAATAAGTCCATTATTTTTGTTCAAATAAATTTAGAGTTACCTGAATTTTTTTTGTCTCCTTTCAAATATGGATATTTTGAGGATTTATTAAATGTGTTGTGTTGAGAGGCAAAGAATTCTCAGTAATTCTTTATATCTATGGAGGTAAGAAGAATCAAGCCCGGGAGATTAATAAAGCTTATTTTTTATCTACTTCCTTAACGAATAGAATCCCCGACGTCGAAGTCTCATTGAAATCTCCTGCATGTATCATCTTGACTGGAAAGGAGAATATATTTTCCACTATAATGATCTAAGAAATTGACTTCAGCATATTTGAGATTTGAATTCTGTCTCCAAAAATCAGAACCTTTTAACTTCGTAAGGAAGTTCTTCTCGCAGTAGCCTTTGCTTTTAATAAATGCATTATTTTTTTTAAGTTTTGCTGTTCTTGGCAAACTCTACTTCACGTGGCTTTTAGATTTTTGATTTTCATTGTTGTTTTTCCTTTTCAGAATCAATGCTTCCCCTTTCTCTTTAATCACTCATAAAATCACGGTGTTAATCCAAAGCCTATTTAAATTCAGATTTGTGTCCAAACGACGCTTTCACTAAAGTACACATCAATTTTATCGATTTTTAAAAATTTTGGTTTAAATTCTCAGTACATGTTATATATATATATTTCCCCAAAGTGTTATGAAGACTACCAAAATTAGCGTTTTTTAACTCTAGCAAACAATACATTATGCTTCTCCCTGACGTTGATGTCTAAGATTACTTAACAATGAATTGCGTTATTATCTGTAGTGCCAAACCTGCTCAATCTATTGAATGACTTCAAGGAATAGTTCCAGATTATGTTAGAAATTTCCTTTAGATCTTAAAGGTTTCATTTAATTCTGTCTTTTAACTTATCAAATCCTTTGTAAAATATACGTTTAGGTATATCAAAGATACCATAGAGTTTACTTGTGTAAATGATTATATGCGGACTCTGAGTACTAACGGATAGGTTGTAACACTCATAATATTATAGGAATAAAGGAGTTTATGGGTCTTGCACGAAGCTTACGGTAACATGCTACTCGTAAGTTTTCAATTTCGATTAGCTAGAACATCTATGGGCATCTTTATTGAAAGTTTTCACAATCAAGCTTTCCATTTTTTGTCATTTCGCTTTATCTTTTATTCTGCCAAATCCTCGATAGTAAGACATAAAATAAAAATTAGGAGACTTCAAGCCAACCATAACAATTTATATACAGTTCTGTGCATCCAGGGTCTCCGGAACTACCTGAGTGTAACTATTTTTAGCCACGTGTGAATGTAGTCGCGGGTGATTCTACAGTATATCTCACTATGTCGGTCGGTTGGTCCCCGTTTTGTTTTACATTCTCTTTCGAATGATATAATTGCCAAGATCATCCTAAGGTTAGCCTGAGAATTATCTCGTTTTATCGATAACATCTTAACTATTCGGCCGATTCTAACGATATTTGAAAGCCTAATTTTATTTTACATTCTCTTTCGAATGATATGATTACCAAGGTCCTCCCAAGGTTATTCCAGGAATTATTGAAAGTTTTGAACGTCGTAAGGTCAAAAATCAGAGTAAGTGAGAACACGTAACCTTGGGTCAGCAGACCTTGTTCCTACTAAATACTACTGCTAATTTTCGATTTCATCTTCTCAGCTTCGCTCGATAATGCATCTCCATGGATTATCTTAACCTGCTTTGATAATATAGATTTTATGTCTGCTAATTAAATGTAATACAAGTAATATAAACAAAATTTTTATAGAATTTTAACATCGATCTGCTTCCCTAGAATTAAACTTTATTTTTTTTTCCGATACTCGATTTGTAAAAAAAAATCAAACGTAAAAAAGACATTTAGAGAAAGGAATTTCTGGTACCAACTTACACTAACTTGTGTGGCACAGCAGAAGACCATAGTAGCATTTGTCTTTAAGATCTATCGACACGATGAATCATTTGCCAAATTTATGAACTATGGCAAGAGACCCAATGTTTTGCATGGTGACAAATTATGCATTCAGGCTCAATAAATAATTGCAGGAGGACACATCCTTAACAAATATTGTTTGCAAACTAGAGTACATGTGCGCAAGATAATGAATATATGAATAAAGCTGCATGCGCACACAAACTCATATAAAGGTATTGATTCTTTGATCTTGACATCATCAAAAAGTAAAACGCTCTTTTTTCATCTTCGTTTCTGCAGGCAAATAGTGTTGCTAACCCTGAATATTTAGATAATAATTTGTCTAAAATCTTTGAAATTTACTACAAATTAAGCCATTTATATTTTTGGTAGTTGCCCAAAATCTTGGGAAATGCGGGAAAAATTATCAGCAGAACGGACATAAAAAAAACGCTCAGGAAAAATACTGAACAATTTTCGTCTTACCTTTTATCTCCTCCACTTTCTGTTTTGTCTCCGCTTTTTTAATATTTGAATACCTCTTGCATTTATATATGAGTCAATTTTGAATATGTAACCTGGGGATCAAGCAGCGGGCGGATTATAAAGTCTGAATGAAGTCTTTTTAGGTCGAAGGATGGCGGAGTGGATTAAGCCTCTCTCCACTTATCTCAGCACGCTGAGTCATTGCTTCGAATCTCGTCACCTCTACTATAACGGACCCTTTTCAACATTCACATTCAAGCTTTAGTTCAAATTCTTGTCCATAATATAAAAATGTATATGGCGTTCAGTCCACTTTTGTTTTGTTTGCTCGAAATGCTTCTATAGGCAGACAAGAAAATCCCTCAGTTTGATACAGCTTACATATGAAGCATTACAACATAACCATTAATTTAATCATGTTTCACTCCATAGTCTTCTTAAATTCAAACATAAATACATTTCAGTACACTCCAACCATTTCGAATTTCTCCATACATTGACGAATTTTGTATAACGTTTCCTTATCGATACAATCACATGATTTTTCTTTACCCATACACTCCAAATACCACTTACATATGTATATTTCCCACTCCAAAATAGTCAGCAGGTTTGGATTCTCGATGTTCTTACATTCATCAGTCTTGCCTTCCACTTCGCACAATGTTATTGCCACATCAACCTTCCTTTCCTCAGGCTTTGTTCATCTTCCAAAAAACTTACAATATACCCACTAAATCAATGCCATAATGCATTCATTCCTATATTTTAGTATTTTAGCTCATCTCCCATGCCGTGCAGCTGGTTCTAATATTTCATACTACTTGCAGCACTGACAAACACTTGCATACTTACACGTTTCCACACCCTGATACAAAACTTGGTTGGCACCCACAAAGCCAATCATATTCAGTGTTGTGGTACACGGCCGAGTATGTATGTACATTTGTTCCATACATGAATAACTCCGTTCCACTTTTCTTTAATAGTGCTTTATTTTTTTACTTTTGATTCTTTAACCAGAGAGGATTCGTAATATTATATATCTATTGCCATATGCAGCGTTTCGAGGATCTAATTAAACAACTCGGGCAAAAATGTACTTTTAATTACATAAAAAATAAAATATTAAAACTTTAAATATACTAAGGCTATATATATATATAATAAGAGGATCTAAATAAAAACTAATACTACCAATGAGTACTACGCGATGGTTGAGACAAAAATTCACTTTAGTACGGAATGGTAATTAACGAACATAAATAAGTTTGATTCCATTTACCTTTAACTAAGAGGGAGTCTGGCGTTGGATGACCTTGAACAAGAACCTCTTTGATGGGATGATTCGAGGCGTGAGGCGGACTCGGACACAAAGCTGTTCGTCTCTCTGAGCGAATGATACGCAGGTGGAGGCTATTCGGGAATAACAGCTGATCCCGAAGTAAGTAGGAAGCGTGTTGCGATGCTTCTTGACTTGAAGATATAAGCGAGGGGATTGTGGGTGTACGATTATTCCAATACTTGGGTTACACTTGCGGGCTTTTCGACGATGAGACTTGACCAAGATGGAGATCTTTTCTCGATTGGAACTTCAAATTGGTATTCCTCAATGGTGAGGGATATCTCTGTTTTTATTCGTAAAACTGAGATAGGGGGTTTCTCTGAACGAGATTGGTATGAGATTGATTCTCGTTACCACTGGTCTACTCTTCGATGTGACTACAGGAACAGCCTCGGGAAGGAAAATCCTACTGGGTTCCACTTCTTGATTCCCGTTTTGCCTCTGAGACTCGTTTTCTTCTCCTGATTGCTACCTCGATTCTTCTCATCATTTCTCCAGATCGAACTATATATACGTCGATTATTCCCTGGGGGAGGGGAGGGGGTAGGTGGCCCACCTTTAAGCCTCTCTCCTAGGCCATCATTTTTCAACATTGTGACCATTTGCCCTTCTGGTTTACGTCGGATAAAGTGAAATTTCGTCTATTTAGCGAGAATAGACCTAAACAATAGGAGGGGACAGTGAGCCTGTTCATATATTCTTATTCTAAAGGCTATCTCACCCTCTTTTGTTTATATTAACGGATTACGAAATCTGCTAATGGTAATCCTTCCTTGCGAGCTATCTCGATGATTTTAGGGACAGCGGGGCAAAGGGAAGGGAGGGGCGGGGGGCTAAAGTATCGGACCATATGGAATGTAACTGTTGACGCTGTGTAAATAAACTAGTATTTGTTTGTCCTCGTGATCTTGATATCCCCATGTTCACATTTGCTTCCGCTTCCCTAACTACATTATACAACTCAACAAAATACTCTCACCAGGTAATTTTAACCTACTCATTTCCACAAATTCCCTTTCAATTTCATTTCTGATGCTCATAAAATTATTCTTCTCAACTTTCTCACCTCCTTCCATAATACCTTGCTGTTCCTATCCAGATTTTCAGTCATCTTGCATAGAAAATGCTTCATTTTCTACTTTTTAACAGTCATTACTCACTTGTTTTGCTTCCATTTATTACTCCTGTAGTATATCCACACACATGTCTGAAATGCTGAACTGTGTTATCATACATCTACAAATAACTATCTATTTATTCTCAACTCTTCGTTTCGCATCGTGATTCTGCCATTCATGATTCGATTTTTTTCTTTCTTCTTCTAACACACTGACTCAAACCCTTACACCACACACTATCACTTTATTACTTATTTCCTATTTCCTTCTCTGATTATTGACTCTTATGAATGCTTAAACAAACAGAAAGATTTCTAAGATTTGATTATCTCTTTATTTTCATATTTTTGGGGCATGTTTTTCATTCACAGATGAAGTAATTTAACCTTACACAAAAGTATGGTGGTTATATAATCTCCCGCTCATACCTCAACATATTTTTTGCTGTCATATTATTCATCCTCTTAACTCCTTTATTCTTTGCCAAATCCAGTTGTATTTATGTCCACCTCTGTGCCGAAACATCGTTTGGATTAAAGACAATGAATGGTTCTTTTCCTTAACAAATGCTACTTACAAAACACAGTCTGACGGTGAACAATTCCAAATAGTCTTCTAAAACAACTGTTAGATCCATGCTCATCTCTTAATTATAGTTTAAAATTGAATAAATAATAATGATCATAACAAATCGTTCCAATCTGAAACGCTAGAAACTTGTTAGTACAATCTTCCTTCAAAATAATACTGGTGGTTGCCTACTTGAATGGAGATATTTTGGGGGCGTTTTGGTCATTAGCGACATTGCCACCTATTCAAATGAGTCGGTCACGATATTAAATTTATAACCGACGTGGCCACTGGCCATTTGCATATTACACCTTTCAAAGCTAGGAAAATTGTAAATAGTTTCATTGGTTTAATTAGAAAACATAAGCAGACAAAATATAATAACAATTGAACAACGCAGGATTAACGAAAATTAAAAATTAATTGATGTTGCCAATAATTAACACGTTAAATGGTTAATATTGAATAAAATGAACATTAATTAAGTTCCGTCTCAGAAGAAAAATGCAGCTAAACAGCTACATAAAATTATCCAAAGATTAAAGAATTTGATAATTAAGTAGTAACATTTTTTCCCAGGCTGAAAGATTTTTATTAATCAAATTAAGTTTATGGCGTGAAAGTGTTAGTTAAAGAGCACGAGAAATCGGATGTGGGAATGAGAGGTTGAGCGCTTACAAATTACCAAGACTCACACGTGTTGGTGGCGGTGGAAGATAGGTATGCGGTAAACGAAGGAGAGTAGAAAAATAAATGAATCGGCCTTGCTATGAATACAATTGTCAATTTCAAGTGGCCGAAGCTTTAATTGAGTGGTTAAAAGAAAAACTGTACTTCAGTTCGTCGTCCTGAGCTCGTGTGTGAAATGGGCACTGTTAAAATTAAGCGGTCATACGAATATTTGGCGAAAAAGGGTCTCTTGACGAAGTAGAGAGGTCTAATTTCAGCATCTGAACGAAGACTTCGGTTAGTGTGGCGATGGGCACGTGAATGCGCTAGGCTAGAGTTCAAACACCTCACTGCTCCAAGTCGTCGGGGAAAAGGCGCCTCCGTGTGCGTAGAAAAGATTGAAGGTTTCACTCATTGTAGCCTTTAATTCCTATATTAACTTTAAGGTCATTTTAGAAAGGATTATGCCCTGTTTTTTGCCTTTAGCTGCCTCTCGCCACGCATACTGGTAAATGCGATGGCTTCCATACGTTTGCATGAAGCTAGTCGTCCATAGACGTCACGTTGAGTCTAAGGGAACTCCAACCAGAGGCGTAATTACACATAAACAATCCCAACACTGTTGTCTCTTTCATCTACTCTTACTTTGAACACACAACACATCATTCTTCCACCTCGGAACATGACGATGGTCTGTTTTGTATCCATACCCACCTTTCACGAAATCAGTTGCAATTCCTTTAGGCACTATGGCCTCCCTGCTCGCAGGTTTGGTGCAAAACATAGTACTAGTGGACCCCTTACAGCTTATAGGGCCAAGTCCCGAGGAGACCGAACTCTGGTGGTCTCAGGTGTGTCAGTCATTCGAATTGTGACCCTATAAAGGGACGAATAGTGCAATTATTTAATTATATATATATATACAAATGCGTAAATATAGGCACTATGGATAGCTTTTGTGTTTTTAATGATTATCTAAGAGGTTCGAGAAAGATAAATTAGCTTCTAATTTACGTGCTCAATTTGTCTTTCGTTGTCACGACTTCACCGAGGAAACATTTTAAGAATGCGATGGTGAAGACCGCTAAGCTTTTAGAATCTTCAAGAAATCATATTGTTGTACTGCACAAGGTTGGTCATGAATATAGTAAACTTTCATCCATTGTTAATTTTCAAAATTCTTCTGCGAAGAACATTATTGTGAAGGTATAAATTTAATAGCATCACAGTAAATCTTTTGTGTGAATGTCGACCAACAAACTGAGCACTCGATCTGCTTGGTCTTTGAAGAAGGAAGAAAGAATCGTAAGACTTCATCAAATGATTAAAGGCTTAAACAGTACAACATTATTCACACGAGGGAGGATTTTATGGACGTATCCCTTGAAGGAGGTTTCTGCTGAAGTGACCCCTTAAAGAGACCTGATTAGTGTTCGTCGAAGAACATTTTGGAGATGGCTAATCTAAATTTGATTAGATACGATGGCCAGATGAGACCAAAATTGAGCTGTGTTAGAAGAGGACGGTTGATGGAAATCTGGTAAAGGCCCCATAGAAAAGAGCACCGTCTATAAAGCCATACCTTTCAAGAGGTTCGATTATGTTGTGGAAATATTTCGCTGTTGGTAGCACTGGTGCATTAAGAGAGATAGATGAGACTATGATTTTTGAAACATATCAGTGCATAACTGAGAAAATGTGAACAATCAACAAGGAAACTGTAACTTAGAAGGAATTCCACTTTTCAACAAGACCACGATCGCAAACATGCCTGTCAATCTACTCTGAAATAACTAACACCACAAACACATTACTGTACTCAAGTATCCTTCACAAAGCCAAGATCTAAATCCAATCGAAAATCCATGAAAGGAGCTGAAGAAACGTTTACACATTAGGAGCCCTCGCAACATTGTTTACTTGGAAATGTTTGTTGAAAAAGAGTGGAATAAAATCTCTCCAGAAACGTGCATGAATTTTGGAACATTCTTATTAGAAATTCCTTAGGGCTGTTAATGAGGCTAAAATGGGTCATACTATTAATTTTATGTTGCTTTTTTCTGATAAATAAAAATTAATCATTATTACACCCTCTTTTATTGTTATGTAATCGTAATGAAGTGAGAAGCTTATGTAATACAATACCTATACATTATGCAAGTGAAGTGTAAACAAAAACAATTTTTTTTACAAAATAGCAATTATATATATATATATATATATATATATATATATATATATATATATATATATATATATATATATATATATATATATATATATATATATATATATATATACTTACTATACTTTCACCCCTCTCCTACCTGTGGGTGGGTCCACAGGTGCCTAAGAGAGGAGATGTTGTGTGTGGTTGTGTGAGGTTTGGGAATTCTAATAATTAGGGTGTTTGATGTTGTCTAGAATTTGGTTGCATGTTGGTGTCAGAGCGAGGGTTATTCGGTGTTTGTATTGTTAGAGTGGAGTAACCAGTGGAATGGCCTGACCTGAGTTGAGAAAGGATTACTCTGTCTGCTGTCTGTACTGATTTCTCTGATTGGTTTATTAAGGGAGAAGAGACTCATTTCTGAATGTTTCCAGAGGGTTAGGGAGTCATCCTAAGGCCAGCTTATCTCCTTGGGTTGTCTTTTTAGACTAGTCGTGCACAAATTGGATTTCTTTCACCATTTTTCATTATTTAATTTTCTCCTCTTCCCATAAAATATTTGTTAATTAAGCCATTGATGTCGTTTAGGAAGACATAAAAAATTCTATTTTTAGTTCTTTACATTGTTCCAAAATTTGCTGCAAGGTTTTTAAAGATAACTGTAGAAATGCTGACGTCTTTTACAAGCAGAAGGTATTTTTTTAAGTTAGAAAAATTGCTTTAGGGCTCTAGTGGAACTGTCTGAAGGGTAACGTGTGGCTATCGCTTTTAATTAAAACCTAACTTAACTGTTTAACAATTGCAACGTTTAAATAATTTTTGGGAACAAAGCCGTCCTCCTTTATGACAATAGACGCCTACACTTGGCACGTTTGACCAGAGAAAAATTCATGCATTAGGTTGACAAGATCTTCCTTATCCTCCATATTCACGAGGCCTTACACCATCCGATACCTATTAATTTAAAAATCACTTAAATTGGGATGTTTACTCCTAAAATAATAAGTAATTCTTTTCATACTAGCAATCATCAATTAAGATCTGGGAAAAGCGAGAGGGCACCCATCCGTAACACCTTGGAGTTTTTCTATTTTAACGCTCGTAGCATTCGTAACAAATTTTCAGTTTTAGAGGAAATTGCGTTAACATACTTGTATAATTACGACATAATCAGCATAACAGAATCGTGGTTAAATATCGGAAACAGAGATTTTCTAGCAGAGTATAAACTACCAGGATGCAAAATGTTTGAGAAAAGTCGAATTAATAAAAATGGAGGTTATGTTCTATTTTATATTAAAGAAAATCTTAACCCATTTATCAAAGCTACAAATCACAAACGTAGACACATCGTACATACTTCTTTACAACAAGTCCGGGATGAAAATAATGCTGGCCCTAATATACAGACCTACAGCTCAGACATTACAAACCTACTGTGATATCTTTGAACAAATCAGCGAAATAATTAACACGCATGACACCGTAATTTTGGGTGATTTTAATTTACCAATATCAAAGTGGCGAGAATCGCTATTCGCTTATTATGGAATAGTTTGCATGACAACAATGGTATAAGCGCTAAATGGACATTTTTTACTAGTTCGTACTTCGAAGCGGTCAAAGAATTTGTATCCTTAAAACATCGACGTTCGCCACGCAAAAATAAACCTAAGTGGTGGAGTAGTGAGAGAGTAACTCTTTACGAGATAAGAGGAACGCCCATAACAGATTAAAAATCTCTGACGATGAGGCAGAACGCGCCAAGTATACAACTTACGACGTAAATCCAAAAGTTTAATCAGAGTAAAAAGTTCTTGGAATCACACGGGGCGAGTCAAAGTAAAACCAACCCGAAAGAGTTCTATAGTTACATAAGACAAAAGAGAGAAACAACTTCATCTATCGAACCGCTAACTGAAGAGAACGGAGACTTTACCACGGACGAAGAGCGAATGAGCTGTATCTTAAACACATTATTTACATAGGTTTTTACTACAGAAGACTTTAGCGATATACCAACACCGGCAGTTGTCCAAATAGGTAACAATAAGGCGTTAAATAGTATCACCGTTACAGAAAGAGACATATTGAGATGCATTGAAAGGCTTAAGATAAATAAGTTACCTGGCCCGGATATGATCTTCCCTCGGGTATTAAGGGAAGCCAAAAGTGAACTAGCCAAACCACTGTCATTATTGTGTAATTATTCCTTACAGACCGGAACAGTTCCCGATGAGTGGAAGCTTACTAACGTAACACCAATATTTAAAAAAGACAGTAAATCCCTACCTAGTAATTATCGCCCAATTTGTTTAACCTCAGTCCCTTGCACATTTTTATAAACACTTATATGCGACGATCTCGTTAACCACTTGGAAGAAAAGAAATTACTTAGAGACACCTAACACGGCTTTCATAATAAATGCTCTTGCAAAACGAATCTATTAGACTTCTTTAATGACATTTTCAATGAATGTGACGAGATTAAAGCAGTTGACATCGTTTACCTCGAATTTCAAAAGGCCTTCGATAAACAAGTTCCCACAAACGTTTACTAAGTTAAAAGCGCACGTAGTTCAAGGTGCCATTGCTAGGTGGATAGAAGACTAGCTGAACAATCGTAGGCAACGCGTAGTTATAAATGGATTAAAGCAGTGACAGACGTCACTAGCGGAGTATCTCAGGGGTCTGTTCGGGGACTAGTTCTATTTCTAGTATACATTAACGACTTAGACGAAGACCTTTCAGGCATAATATCGAAGTTTGCTGACGACACCAAAATTTCGACAAATTGTCGAACTGGGCGCACACGTGGCAAATGACTTTCAACGCGGAGAAATGTAAAGTGCTTCATATCGGAAAACGTAACGGCAAAACCAATTACTCACTAAATGGTACTCAACTCTTAAGCGTAGACAGAGAGATGCACCTAAGAGTAACAATATCGAATGGCCTAAAACCCACTCAGCAATGTTTAGAAGTCCTTAAGAAAGCAAATAAATTAATTGGATTCATTGGTAGACCGTTCGAGTATAAGTCCAAAAATACAATCCTTTCTCTCTATAATTCCTTGGTCCGTCCCATTTTGGAATACTGCGTTCAAACCTGGTGCTCCTCCTACCAGAAAGATATAGCGAAATTGGAACGAGTCCAACGAAGGCTTACTAAAATGATATCAAGTTTATTAAGTTTAAGGAAGAGCGACTTAGAGAACTAAATTTTTTTCCGTTAACTCAGCGTAGATTAAGAAGAGACCTAATTCAGGTCCTTAAAATTACTAAAGGCATCGAAAATATGGATTGCAATAAATATTTCACTATCGACCAGTCAAATTACACGAAAGGAAACGGTTGCAAAATTATAGGTAAACCAGGCAATGGCTTTGCCACTCCCCCCTAAAAGGGGAGCTTGCGCTTCGTTAGTAAGATTAAAGTTAAAAATCTAGAAAAAAACATCCAGGGTTAAATTTATTAAAAAGGAACTCTAAACTAAATTTCCCCCCTTTCAAAATTTCACGTTGTTAAAATATAGTTATAAAAGAAGATATATAAAAATAAATTTTCTGAACTTCACCATTTGTAATTCTTTGGGTTTAAAAAATTCACAAAATTCCGATACTTATATTTATTTCTGAACTTCACCATTTTGTTTTTTGATATTATAAAAGAAGTATTAGAAATAAGTTTGATAAAAAAACCTAAGTTATAACTAAACTAAGATGTAATTATTATTCAAATACTAAAAAAAAATCCCTTCTTAAATTACAGAGTTAGTGATGATGATGATGATGATAATTAACTCCTTAGCCTTCAGGCACCAGGTTTACCGATTTTGCGAGGTGTACTATCTATCTTCTCCATAATCTTTATTCCAGGTCACCTAGTATGGACCACAAGGTCTGTAAGGACCTGTTTATCTATGTACCTCTATGTAATTTGGAAGAGGAAAAGGATAGCAAATCATATATTTCATCCAAACCGAATCAATTCTTCAACAAAGGAATAAATTGGAAGAATAGAACTATTTTTTTGTATAATAAATATAATTTTACTTTAATTAAAAAATAACTATTAATTTATCCACAACATAATAACTTATCTTCTGATGCGACATTGTCGCATCAATTTAATGAAGTTCACGCATTTAATTTTTCCTTCACATGATGTAACATAAACATAATTCAACGGATGACAAAAACCGCAAGGGCCTATCAGAGGTTATCCTAGTCAAACATCCACCGCATAAACAAGATCCACCAGATTGTATCAAAAAACAATGCTTAAACAGGCATTACAATCATGGATTGTCTAACACTAAACCATGCAGCTGCAATACACAATATCAATAGTTATTAATATAAGGAAAGCCAGAGATGCCCTATCACCAGGGACCTGTCTTTCATCCTACTTTTCATTTTCGCTCTTCTATAAACTTCCCCATTTTTCCTCACTATTTTCTCCTACTAAAAACACTTTACTACTATCTTCCCCACTTTGTATGTCCAATGTCCAATATAGACAATTTATAAAAACAATAAAAATATCCCATCCCTTTCTCCCTCCAAAATCTGTATCCACACGAATGGGCTTACAACTACCTTTATATTGAGGCTTTTTGTTTTTGACTTGTGAACCTTTGCGGGCACTATTTTTGATAAGGCCAAATTGGTTTCCCTATTTTTGACACGATCCTATTTATTTCCAACTTTAGCTTTACTATCAAAATTCCTGGTTATGTCCCTTTCCATAGCACAATCGGATATCTTTTCTGCTTTTCTGTGGCTACAGAGGCTAGGAGGAGAGGAAGATGGGAAAGGCCTTCCTCTTCTCATTAAATACCCACTTCTAAATCAGATTCTACGGCATCATGGAGCTTTCCTTTGTTTTAACCCTACTTAAATCGCAAGATTCCACAATAAACACCAACTTCCCCATTTTATCTTGCCCCAAAATGTCCGAATTTTGTCCCGACCTGGAGGAGTCGTAAACCATCGTGGAAGAGGAAGCTTCGCACCGCATGATTGCCTCTTGGTAAGCACCAGCCCGCAATCTTCGAGGCTTCCGCTCAAAGAGGCTTCAGTGACACCGCGCCTTGATCTTCGCCGGCGTCCAAGCATTCTTATTTTGTGCCCGCCTGCAAAATCTCCTATCTTCTATCTACCTTATACTTCCGATTACACACATACATGTGGATGAGCATGAAAAAAAGATATTTATTTTTTAACCAAGATTTATAAATAGGCTAAAAATAAGATTCTTTCTCGAAACGTCACACAATCAATGGAAACAAATGAGTTTCTAATTGATCCTTTGGTCACTATGTAAAGGCCTTCTTATCCTCTGTCAAGCCCACTCAATGACATTTATTTACCTTATAAAGTTCACACGTGGAAAAATGAAAAGGATGATTACAGCAGTTTCCATTAGCTTTATCAATGTGTCATTTTTCTCTAATATAAAAAAAATAAGAAGAGAAGAAAGAGAGATTCTAAGTTCTTTCACTTTTATTTAAGACCTAAAACAAAAAATTAACAAATAATCTACTGTAATATTGTCCCTTCTACTCGCGTTCATTTGTTACACTGCCTGTCTATCTCCTTTATGCATCTCTCCCATGATCTTAATACTCATTCTTCGAATACCATTTGAAAATAAAAGCGAAAGGTCCAGGAATAATCTTTTCTCTACTTTCTCCGAGTTTTTGATGAATTCGCTCCTCTGTTGTTTTTAAAGATTCTGTTGTCCGTATGTATGTATATATATATATATATATATATATATATATATATATATATATATATATATATATATATATATATATATATATATATATATATATATATATATATATATATATATAGGGGAGGGTGCTAAATTTGACGCTTTTTAAGGATTAGGTTTATGTATGGGTGAACAGTCAATAGCGTTGGAGAGCAAAAGGAGTGAAGATTTAGATGAAAAAAAAGAAGCTAACATGGCGGACTGCAAGCTTTCTGCGACATTAGAAAAAGAGTTACCTTGATCATGATAATTAACAGTATTAAATCTTTAAGTTTAGGAATGAACTTTGTCGTTAGACGCGTTCCAATTTCTCAGCAGGATCATGCGGCATACTACAAATGACGTTTCACAAGCGATTTATGTAAAGTAAAATAATAAATGGATTACAATTTCACTCAAAAGTGTTCATGGATTAAAGAACCTTTGTAACTCAGTTTGACGTTTAGAAATCACTAGACATTAAGATACCTAAGACATTTTCCATGTTGACCGTTATTAAATGTTTATCAGTAATAATGTTATCTCTCCGAGGGGTTTCATTCCCTATTTACATTGCCTTACACTTCTCCAAGTCACTACATATAGTATTTTGCCCTAGTAACTATTAAATTTTCATAATAAATTCTTATCAAGATATTTTTTTGAATATTTGAATAATAATTTCATCTTAGTTTGGTTATGACTTATGTTTTTTATCAAAGTTATTTCTAATAATTATTTTATAATATAAAAAAAAATGGTGAACTCCAGAAATAAATATAAGTATCGAAATATTGTGAATTTTTTAAAAACCAAAGAATTATAAATGGTGAAGATCAGAAAAGTTATTTTTCTATATCTTCTTCTATAACTATATTTTAACAACGTGAAATTTTAACAGGGGCGAAATTTAGTTTAGAGTTCCTATTTAAAATTATTATAATTGGCGAAGTTCAGAAATTTATAAAATATTAATCATGGATGCTTTTCTTTAGATTTTAAATTTTAATCTTAGTAGCGAAGCGCAAGCTTCCCCGTAGCGGGGAGTGGCGAAGCCATTACCTGGTATATATATAAATATATATATATATATATATTTATATTTATATATATTAGCAGACATACCCATCGTTGCCTGGGTAAAATATGAGTTAAGAAGTTAAGTAAGACTTTTTATCTTTGCCCGGGATAAAAAGTCCTGTCGCAAACAATTACAGATAACCATTGTTTGAAATTCTTATACAGTATTGCGGCACAAAATTATATTTACCTGCTGATTATTATTATTTATAGGTTGAAGACAGATTCAGGAGAAGTGCGCACTCTCCCTATCATATAATATACTTATAATGAGTAAACGTTTCAATGCCCGTGCTCGGCAGTTTACGCTCATGGCTGACTGACCGTTAGATATGAGCAAACAACGTTGTGGCGACAGAAACTGATCTCTTGATTTGGATGTCCTTTTGTAGGGGGGAGAGGGAAGGGGAGAATCTTTTCTCTTATTTTGGATATCCTTTAGTAAGGGGGGAAGAAGGAGGGAGGGGGGAGAGGGGAGGAGATATAAGGGAAAGATGAGAGAATTGGAGATAGGGCATGGAAAGAGAGGGCAGGAGAGAGAGGGGAGGGGGAGATATAAGGGAAAGATAAGGGAAGTGGATCAAGGCATGGGGAGAAAGGGCAGGGGAGAGAGAGGGGAGGGGGAGATATAAGGGAAAGATGATGAAAGTGGAGATAGGGCATGGAAGGAGAGGGCAGGGGAGAGAGGGGAAGGGGAGATATAGGGGAAAGATGAGGGAAGTGGAGATAGGCCATGGAAAGAGAGGGGAGGGGGAGATATAAGGGAAAGATAAGGGAAGTGGAGACAAGGTATGGGAAGAAAGGGGAGGGGAGAGAGGGGAGGGGAGATATAAGGGAAAGATGATGGACGTGGAGATAGGGCATGGAAAGAGAGGGGAGGGGAGATATAAGGGAAGGATGATGGAAGTGGAGATAGGGCATGGAAAGAGAGGGCAGGGGAGAGAGGGGAGGGGGGGATATGAGGGAAGTGGAGATAGGGCATGGAAAGAGAGGGCAGAGGAGAGAGGGGAGGGGGAGATATAAGGGAAAGATGAGGGAAGTGGAAGCAGGGCATGGGAAGAAAGGGCAGGGGAGAGAGGGGAGGGGGAGATATAAGAAAAAGATGAGGGAAGTGGAGATAGGACATGAAAAGAGAGGGCAGGGGAGAGAGGGGAGGGGGAGATATAAGAAAAAGATGAGGGAAGTGGAGATAGGGCATGAAAAGAGAGGGCAGGGGAGAGAGGGGAGGGGGATATATAAGGAAAAGATGAGGGAAGTGGAGATAGGGCATGGGAAGAAAGGGCAGGGGAGAGAGGGGGGGGTGGAGATATAAGGGAAAGATGAGGGAAGTGGAGACAGGGGATGGGAATAAATGTCAGGGAAGAGAGGGGAGGGGCAGTGGAGGGGGAAGTGGGAAGAATGTGAGGCAGGAGTATGAAGCGCGAGAGGGGGATAGAGAGAGATGCACAGGAGATAGGAGGGGGAGGGAGATAGAGAAGTTGAGAGAGAGGGGTAGATAAGGGGCAAGGGAGAGGAGGGAGGGGTAGATAAGGTGGAAGAGAGAGGGGTTGAGATGGACGGAGATAAGAGGGAGGGATAAGGGGAGATGGGGGGGAAGATGGGAGAGGGCGGGGTAGAGATGAGGTAAATATGGGGTGAGAGATGGATGGGAAAGATGGGGGTAGTGATGGATGGGAAAGATGGGGGTAGTGATGGATGGGAAAGATGGAGGTAGAGATGAATGGGAGTAGTGGGGTGAAATGGGAGGAGGGGGTAAAGAATGAGAGATATAATGGGGGTAAAGAATAGGAGTGAGAGAATTGGGGAGAGAGAATGCGGAGAGTTTGGGATGGGAGAATGGGGGCGAGAGGAGGGAGAGTTAGAACATGATTTTTTCATTACTATTAATGGAAAGCCACAGACACACACACACACATACCCACAGTCTTCACTTTTATTATTATTATTATTATATATATATATATATATATATATATATATATATATATATATATATATATATATATATATATATATATATATATATATATATATATATATATATATATATATATATATCTATATATATATATATATATATATATATATATATATATATATATATATATATATATATATATATATATATATATATATATTCACTAAAAAGTTGATCAGTAAGAGAAGTCCAGACAACATAATTTGATTTGAATCCTAAATTACACGTCCACATTTAAACCTCATCTACTCATCTTTTATTCCTAAATTTAAAAAATTAGGTTTAATAATATTGTTTTTCTAACTCTTTCTGCTATTTTTTTTTGCATTCTTTTATTTTACCCTTTTTTATCTAAAATTTATTTTAATGTATTTCTGCCATTTACTATTTTTTTTGTTATTTACACATAATTACATTTCTTTTATACAGTATGTAGGTATTTGTATTATTAGAAATTTTGACAAATGAGGCAAATGGAAATGGCTTTATAGGTATCTTCCTTCGTAGTGTCTGTTATACACACGTATATACATGAACGTGAGCATGGCTACCTACACGTAATTGTCAGACATACCCGGACAATGTGCCCATAATGAGCTCAGAGGTATTTCCGGCAAAGACCGGCAAAAAGAAAGAAAGGTGAGAGAAAGAGTGAGAATGAATGAGTGCGAGAAAGAGAGTGAGTGAGAATGGGAGAGGAAGAGAGAAAGTGTATGTGCGTGTCTGTGTGCGTAAGAGAGAGAGAGCGCGTGTGAGTTTTATAGACAGGAAATACACCTGTTGGGCAGGATTTGAACTTCTGGTCTTGTGTCATCTGTTTAACCACAAAGTTAATCTCTCCCTATCCAAATCATGTAGTTACTCTATGTGCTGCACGCGTTTGTATGTAAATACGCATACATTTTCATAGTCGCACATGTAAATTTGACTCACACTGCCCATTTACTATTTATTAAGTCAAGCATTCAAACTTTGCAGCGGAGTACCACTACTTTTTCTTTACTAGGAGCCCTTTTTGGTTAAAAGAAGCCTCCCTCAACCCGACTTCGGATTTGAAAGGGTCAAATATAATTTTATTAATTAATGTTGAATCATACTTTATAGTAGGGCCCCTAACAAGTTCAGCCTGATATTTCTACATACATACCCTATGATGTAGTTCCTGTGGTAAAAAAAATCCTACCAAACTATATATATATATATATATATATATATATATATATATATATATATATATATATATATATATATATATATATGAGTATTTATACATATGATTTCTAGGCTTATTTTCAGAGATTTAATTAACTTTTGCTAAATTCTTTATGCGATTCCACCCACGACACTGAGATCGCGAGAATGACAACATAGAAGAACAAAAGAATATTAGGAGCCTCCCTACCTATCTATTACGCATCCTCCGACTTATCCAGATAATCTCGTACTTATGTACAATGTGAAATTGTACAGATGGACATCCACTAAAGTTTCTGTAATTCATGGGTCCTCTTAAGCAAGAAACTGTTGTTGGTGAAATTATTATAGTTTTTTTTAAATTCTATATTATATAAGACTAAGAAGTGAAAACCAACGAAAACATACACGTCAGAAGGTGAAGAAAGGTTCTTAAAGAAAATGATGAAGATGTGGGATACAAAAAACATGCGAGACGGTCAAAAGGAACTTAATTAAAAGAAGAGACTCGTTAGGGCCATTGGAAACAACAAGGCTCACAGCTCTTTCTAACCTTAAATTATGCCACTTTCCCAACGTTAATAAAAGGTTATTTACTTTTTTGATTTTTCTGCAGAACTTGGGCATTGTCCGCCTCGTATTTTTACCCTACAATCGTTTTCCCTAGCTTATTTAATATTTCTTAACACAAACTACTATAAATATTACTATTACCACTCAAATTTTGTCAGGTTTACTTTCTAATGCAATCAAAGTTCTGCCTTTGACTGTACTCCAATGACTACTGGTAAGTAGAAGTGACGAGCTATCTTTGGAGTACAGAGGAGATTATTCCCTTCTATTTACTACTATGGCTACTAGTCTTTCAGATGTGGTGGTCGATCTTGGGAGTGGTATTGTAAATCGCCCCCAGTCTGTACTACAATCTCTACTTCTCTGTAGATGTGGCCAGCTATCTTTATTTAGAGTTTAATTGAAACGCTTCACTTGTCGTTATCCTATGGTTGCATGTTGTGATTTGGGGAACGATGTTTGAAGTGCAATTGAAACTCTTCCGTTGGATCTACTCTGTGGCTACGAGCGTGTAGATGTGGCTAGCTAACTTTGAATTGCAATTGAAAGTCTTCCGTTGTATCTACTCTATGGCTACGAGTGTGTATATGTAGCTAGCTAACTTTGAATTGCAATTGAAAGTCTTCCGTTGTACAAGGGGCGGTCAATAAGTTTTGCAATTAAGATAAAAGGAAACGAGATATGAGAAAAAGTGTTTTATTATTTTTCAATATAACTACCCTCGACTTCAATGCACTTGCGCCACTTGTCCCTGAAGCTTCGAATTCCCGACAACCAGAAATCTCCCGACTGCTGTTCAATCCACTCCTGGACGGCGAGCTGGGCATCTTCATCGTCCCCAAACCGGCGTCCACGCAGTGCAGCGTTGAGCTAGTGGAATAAAAAGTAGTCGCTAGGGGCCAGATCTGGACTGTAGGGGGGATGGTTGAGCTCCTCGAATCCGAAACTCGCGCAGGGCAGCTTGTGCAACTCTGGCCTTGTGGACTTTGACGACGTTGAAGTCGATCATGAGGCGTGAGGTTTCGTGAGGTTTCGTGAGGTTTCTAGGGGTCCAACGGGCAGAGACCTTGGTCATAGCCAAATTGTCGTGGATGATGTTCATAACACTTCCATTTGATATTCCAAGCTCTCACTCGATTTATTCGACCTTCACCCGTCGATTTTCGAGCATTATCCTCTCCACACGGGCCACATTGTCCTCGTTGGTCGCGTCTGACGGGCGTCCTGGATGGGGGTCATCTTCAAGGGACTCGCGCTTATGGCGGAACTCCCTATTCCAGCGAGCAATGGTTGCATAGGAAGAGGCTGTGTCGGTGTACACTGCAACCATGTGTTCATGGATCTCTTTTGCATTCTTGCCTTCCTTGGTCAAAAATTGGATCACTGCGCGGTGCTCAACCTTCTCCATTGTTGAAAAATTTGTGACTGACGATCTGCGATCAGCTACTGCTTCTTAAATAGACGAGGCAGGAGCGTGTGGCTGCAGGTCCTGACTTGTTATAACTTGTCCTAACACCCCCACAGACAGCCATTCCCCTTCCTCTGTTTTACCCTACCGATTCGCAAAACTTATTGACCGCCCCTTGTATCTACTCTATGGCTAAGAGCGTGTAGATGTGGCTAGCTAACTTTGAAGTGCAATTGAAAGTCTTCCAAAGTCTGTACTACTATTTTTGCAAGTTGTAGATGTGGCCAGCTATCTTTAGATTGAAAATGAAAGTCATCCATTGTATCCACTTCTCGGAATATTAATAATCTGTAGAGGTGGTGAAATATCTTTGGATTGAAATTGAAATTATTCCCTTGTCTTTGCTACAATGGTTCTAGTCTGTAGATGTGGCGAGCTATCTTTTAAGTAAATGGAAAGTCTTCCCTTCTCTCTTCTCCTATATCTACTACGGTTTAGTTGTAGCAAACAATCTTTGTAGTGCAAGTGAAATCCTTCCCCTGCATGTACTACCATAGATACTAGTCTAAATGGTCTGAGCTATCTTGGGATTGGAATTGAAATTCTTTCCTTGTCTGTAGTTCTATACTACTATTTATTAGTCTCTAGTTCCATCATCGACAAATTCTACTTGTTTATACAAATTTACTACTATTCCAAAGTACTTCGTACGAAGGAAACAATCCTGAAAATTTTTTCTCTACCTACTTCAGTCCCTTTTTTGACCCCTTTATTCCTTCATGTATAGATATTGGGAATTATACAGTCTACCTCCACACCCATGTTTGTGCACAATATTCTATTAAATCATATCTACCCGAAGGGTCATATATATATATATATATATATATATATATATATATATATATATATATATATATATATATATATATATATATATATATATATATATATATCAGAACGCTTAAAATCAGCATCTTACTTTATTAATGTATATTTCTTTCCAAACACAACTATCAATTGCATAATAACTAAAGAAACCCATTTATTTTGTCCAAAATACATATAAACATCATGAAAATTGAAGGTGAAGGTGTATGCGTTAGATTAAGTGGCTTTAATTATATACAATGTTGACTGTACAGCTTTCGCCTATCAGAAATTCTATTATAAATTCGAGTACTGAGATAATCACGCTTTAGAGATTTTCTTCGAACACGACCAGATTTTGGTGTCTCTAATGCCTTGCCCCTCGGAACAACAAATCTTGTCTAGACCAAATCCTGATAAACGCTTATTGAAATTACTGTTAATATAAATATATAAATGCTTCACGGTTGAAAATTAAAGCTAATAGATGGAGATTTTATTTTAAGATGGGTATGTAATTCTATCAGTATACAATCGATTTCATAAAGCATTTTATTTATGCAAGTCAACTCGTTACATAAACTGAGTACATATTTACATCTATATATTCATAGCGCAATTAATATGACTCATTAAGATAGATAAATGCAGATTCATACTAACATTCATAAGCAATGGTACATATAAAATGTACATAAATCAAAACATCATATATAATGTACATATATATTTATGTTTAATGCATACATTGCCCATCAGATACTTCCATCAATCTTTTACCCCTACACTTCGTTGTCTCGTTACATACGACTATATCCATGTCCATAAAATTACAGTCCTCATTCTAGACTAAAATGCGCAATTTGATGCATACAGGCATAAAACACTCGATATATACATAATCCTCTAAATTCATACATATTCCATAATGTTTTTCTCTTCCAAACAATTAAAAATGATTTGACTCACAGTTGTTGATTTTTCCTTTCAGTTGTAATGGGTTAAATAATGAGCTGTTTGACTCCACCTATTATTTAGTCATTGGAGAAAACGGAGATTGGTTTTCCACGTGAAAGTGTTTGAGGGTTGACCAAAATAAAAAAGCATAAATGCTGCTAATTATACGTTAAAAGAGAACGAAATGTGAGGATTAATTGTGACTAATACCAAATAATAAATTGTCTTGAAACTAAACTTTAACCTTGGCGTGAAGGAAGAAGATAGAAATCTGCCGAGAGCTAGTTTATGACTATATTTGTAATTAATTTTGACTGTATAGACAAATGTATAGAAATTTGAATTGAGGTGAAGTCGATGCATAGATAGCACTCATTTAATTTTTTGTAACAATTCCATGGCAATAACTGATAAACTCTATCAACATGCATAAATTAACAACTGTGCAATTAAGAATCTACCTATGTGCCACACACATATTTATAAAATATACGCATAATGTATCGATATAAACATGCACGTCTACATACACACGAGATAAAGAAGATAAAAAAGTCTTTAAAATTAAAACGAGACAATAACATATGACGGTGTATATGTCTTTTCTAAGTGTGCATATATGCATATGCGAAAGTACTCGCTGCGGGCAAGGATATTCCAACTGTACCCTTAAAAAGAGACTAAACGGCCAAAAAGACAACGATCAATTTGAATGACATTAGACTCAAACGCCTCAACGTGAGTCAGCCCTTCACAATCCCTTACCTCCCTACTTTCACCCTTCTCCCTTCCCCTATTTACGGCCAGGTCATCATGTTTCCACCCTCTCCTTGCGAGGAAAACACCCTCTCCATTCGTGCCTTCATCTTCATTCATTTCCTTTAGCCGTGGATTCTTCGCCTATACATCCATCTCGTTCCGTAGGACGTCGGTGCGGAGGCCACGGAGGATCGCTTGGCGCCATCAGTGAATCGAGGAGACAGGCGAGGCGAGGCGAATCTTTGAGTGGAACCTAAGAAAGGGAGAAGAAGAAGAGGAATTAGAAATTAGATGGGTTGAAAAAGGAAGAGATGTGAAAAAAGTATGGATAAGGGAGGAATGAATAAAGGAGTAGGGAATGGAAGAAGGGAAATGGAAATGAAAGGAGAGGAATTGAGAGGGGGAAGGGGCCTGGAGAAGAAATAGATAAGAAGGGTTTCGAGAAGAGTAGAATGGAAAAGCATGAGGGTGAAGGAGAGCGAAGGCAATAAAGATAGATGGGTAAAGGGAGAAGGAAAAGGGAAGGCAGGTGAACAGACTAAGAGAATAGAAGGATGAAAATGAACGCAGAAAGTGGGATAGTGAAAAGAAAGATGGAAAGAGGGTGAGGGTAGAGGATAGAAGAGAAGGATGATGGAGGAGAGGTAACAAACAGAGATAAAGAAGAAGAGAGAAAAATGCAGAAGATAGGAGGTTAAGAGACAAGAAAAAGCAAACGACGAGAATGTAGATGGGAGAAGAAAAGTAAAGAGAAAATGGTGGAGAGAGAAGAGAATAAAAATGAAGGCGAGAAAATAAGAAAATTGAAAAAGAGAGAACTAAAAGTCAAGTGAAACAGAATAGGGAAGTGAAAAAAGCGATAAATAGAGGAGGGGGAAGAGTAAAAGAGGAAGAAAGTGTAAAGGGGTGAAAGCAGAAAGTTGGAAGGAGAAAAAGGTTGAGGACGATTTGGGAAGAATAGGAATACGAAAGAGGAAAATGGTCTAAAGGGAGAAGAACATAAAAATAAATGGCAGAAGGAGACCAAAAGGAGAATCAGGGAGAAAGAAGAGGAATAAAATAAAAATATATTAAGAAAAGGCTTGAGAAGAGGTAAAAGTTTAATGGCGAAAATGAAGAATTTCGCGAATAAAGGAGAAGAAAGAGAAAAATGGAAATCAATAAGGGATGGAGATGACAACCGGTTGAGAAGAGAGGGGAAGTAGTGTAATCCAATGAAGCGATTCTCACTCTACGAGAAAGCATGACAAGGGGAAGTTGAGAGGATATGAAAATAAAATTAGCAAATTAAACAGACAATCGAAAAGTAAAATGGAATAGGAAAATAAAATGTACAAAATCAATCCAAATTCAAATATGAAAAAATAGAAATAAAATGGAATAAATAGAAAGAAAATGAATGGGTGCAAATTTATGTACTCATAATTACAAAATCGAACTCCATTGAAGAATGAAAAGAAAATAAGGAATTAAGCACAGGAGAAGAAAGAAGAGAATGGGGAAGAAGAAGAAGAACAGCAATTGTAAGACGAAGATCAAAACAAAAAGAAAATGAAAGAGATAACAGACAAACACGAATAAAACGAAGAAGAATTTTAAAAGTCAGTAAAAACAAACAAAACAAAAAACATGAATAAGGCACACAAAGCCCGCCCCCCATCCAGTCAAGAAGAGAAACAATAGCAAAGAACAAAAACAAAAAAAATAGAAGACGACACCCTCACCTCTCCCAATCTCTTATAGCGTCGTCCTTATTCAGCAGAAATTGGTTTCATACTACGGAATGACACGACTAAAATAATGAGACCCACATATACTCACATACACTCATACATACACACACACCCCAAAGCATATACGCTCCCGCCACGCATGCTCACACACGCACCAATTGTCTCAGACGAATATGCGTTGACGCCCTTCTAAGTCCCAAGAAATCACTCGTACGCACACAATTGCACATATGTTCATGAACACAAATTCATATTCATCCTCACAGATGCACTTATATTTATTCGCACTTACAAACATATATAGGTATAGCGGTAAAGCGGCCGCTTTCACTACAATTAAAGTAATTCGTCAAAATCCATGTAAGAAGTGTAAAAGATAAATAATGCAAATGATTAATGATGGAGTGAGTTGGGCTTTGCCCTTTATGTTCTAGGAGAAAACTTTGGATCTGTATTGGGATAGGGGAAAATTGGGTGATTCGGGGGTAATTTGAGACTTTTGGGGAGGATTTGGGGGCAGGGGCTGATTTGAGACTATTTTAAAGGATTTTAAGTGATTTAGCATGTTAAGGTGATTATTGTTAATTAAGTGTAGTGAAGTGTATCTTTAATGTTTTTAGTAGAAGAGCTTAGTCGTATCTGAAAATATGAATGAAGTCAGTTTGGGTGATTTGGGGGTCATGTGTGACATTTAAACAGATTTTGGGGTGATGTGGGACATTTAAAATGATGCTGAGGGGAATGTGGGTCATTTCGAACGATCTAGGAGTGATGTGCGTATTTGTAAAGATTTGGGGTGATGTGGACATTTGCAAGGACTTGGGGGGGTGATTGCGTCATTTGGAAAAATTGGGAGATGATGTCGGACATTTGCAATGATTCTGGGGAGGAATGTGCGTCCTTTGGAAAGATTTGTGGTGATGTGGGTATCTGGAACGATTTGGGGGTTGAGAGGTGTGATTTGGGAAAGATTTGGGGCTGATTTGAGACATTTGGAATGATTCTGGGGGTGAATGTACGTCATTTGGAAAGATATGCGGTTATGTGGACATTTGAAACAATTTGGGGGGGAGGGGGGATGTGCGACATTTGGAAAGATTTGGGGATAATGTGGGATATTTGGAATGATTCTGGGGGTGGCTTCATTTTGAAAGATCTAAAGTGATGTGTGACATTTGCAACAATTTAGGGGGTTCGTGATGTGCCTCATTTGGAAAGATTTGGGGTGATGTGGACATTTGGAACGATTTTAGGGGTTGGCGTGGCAAATTAACCACTATTTTACATTTCTTTAAGTGGTTTTATAGGATTTATGAGATTTTAAAGTTATAGTAAATATTGTTATATTTTTAAATTTTAAGAGATTGTTAATTTTTATTGGAGTAAAGGTAATTGGAGTGATTAGGGGTGATTTTAGATATTTGAGAGGATTTAGGTGTGTAACTCGAGATTATTTGATCAAATTTTAAGTAATTTGGTGTGATTAAAGTGAATTATATTTGTATTTTATGCTTTTAAGGCAGCATGTGTTAAATAAATTACGGTAAGGGATTCAAGTAAGGCGAATAGGGGGTGATTCTGGAAATTTAGCAAGATTTCTGGGCTTAATTTAAAATTTGATGCAGAGTTTATTTGACAATTAATTGAGAGGGGAGGATAGAAAAAAAAATCAGGCTGGTAAAAAGTTCTTTATTGACGCATTTCACGTTCCGATCTTCTTCGAAATGATACGAAATAAAACGGTTTATTCTGCTCTCTTGCATTCCTTAACTCTGTCTCTGATCTCAGGTTCCGTCTAGCCGCTACCAACGACATATAATTCGTCCTTGGTACCGATTTTTTTTTAATCAGCCTACTAGATCTTCTCCATTATCCTACTAATTTCTGCATCTGACTCATCGATTGGCTTTACTTCCATTTCCGGTTGTCGGTAAATTTTTAATAACTCTTTATAGCTGTTCCAGTCTGTTTTGCTTTGGGGTCGGTGGTTCTGGTTGTATTGCTAGATTCAAGTAGAAGTTCGTATGTATTAACACTACTTATGAGATTTTGCCACAATTTCCGAGACTTATGGATTATATTGGGCCCTACCCTTGTTACCACTCATATCACTGCTTAAGATTGCTTCCTGGTATGTTCTCCTTGTTGTACACAGGCTGCCTGGCTAGGCTGCCTGTTCAGGTCTCCCAGGAAGATTCCTGATTTGTTGCTGCCGAACGTTTAAAGAAATTTTGACATAGTTTCCTTTAGGAAACTGGTTCTGTTTATATTTCTAACTCCATTGCTGTATAGCTCCCATCTAGTTCTTCTAGCTCTGTATGTTTTATGTTTCTCTTCACAGCAAAAGTAATACCATCAAATCTTTCGTCTGTATGATTCTTGGCATATGTGAAATAATTATAAATCCTTTTCATATGTCTTTATCCTTCATTCGCGTCCACATATTATAGCAATATCTCTTAGTCGTTTGCCGCTATCGCATCCATAGTACGCTCCTTTCCTTTCCAATCTATTAATATTTAGCTGAATTATCCTTTCTTTTTTATTATTGTGCCCATTTTAATACTCGATTGATTTAGGTGCATAGCAATCGATGATTCTTTTCCGTGGGGATTGTTATCTGCCCAAGTAGCAGTACTACTCTATTCCTTTGTGTATGTGTTTAGAATTGCATTTCCTTTTATATTTATCCTTTGCAATGCCAGCGATTGCATTTTGCATATCCATGTACTTAAGGTAGTCGTCCTGTTTTGTGGTATATATGTTTAGTTCTATCTCGTTTCCTTCGTAATTTATAACCGTTTTTCTTTGTCCTTAGTCTCTATCTCATTACTTCCTCTCGTTTGTGCTCTTTGCTTCATTTTCGCCTAATCTTCAGTTCAGCTGTTTATCCCCCTATGTACGAGGGGCGGTAAATAAGTTTTTCAATTCGGATATAAGGAAACGAGATATGAGGAAAAGGGTTTTATTATTTTTCAATACATATAACTACCCTCGACTTCAATGCACTTGAGCCACTTGTTTCTGAGGCTTCAAATTCCCGACAACCAGAAATCTCCCGACTGCTGTTTAATCCACTCCTGGACGGCGAGCTGGACATCTTCATCGTCCGCAAACCGGCGTCCACGCAGTGCAGCGTTGAGCTGGCCGAATAAAAAGTAGTCGCTAGGGGCTAGATCTGGACTGTAGGGGCGATGGTTGAGCTCCTCGAATCCGCACTTGCGCAGGGCAGCTTGTGGAACTCTGGCCTTGTGGACAGGGGCATTGTCGTGGAGGAGCAGGACACCGCTTCTCAACTTGCCGCGCCACTTCAGACGGATGCACTTCTTCAACCCAGCCAGTTCCTCGGCGTAATATTGGCCTGTGATGGACCTTCCACGAGGCACATAGTCCACCATCAACACTCCCTCAGAATCCCAGAAGATGGTGACCATGATCTTCCCGGCTGAAGGTTGGGCCCGGAACTTGATGGGGATCAGAGAGCCCCTGTGCTTCCAGGTCATGCTTTCGAGCTTGGTGCTTGGTCTCGGGATCTCAGTGGTGGACCCACGTTTTATCATCTGTCACTATGCGTGACTCGAATCTCACCAGGTGTTGGTTCTACCGGAGAAGCAGCTCCTTCGAACTTTGACGAAGTTGAAGTCGATCATGGGGCATGAAGTTTCTAGGGACCCAACGGGCGGAGACCTTGATCATGGCCAAATTGTGGTGGATGATGTAAAAAACACTTCCATGTGATATTCCAAGTTCTCGCTCGATTTTTTCGACCTTCACCCGTCGATTTTCGAGGATCCTCCTCTCCACACGGGACACATTGTCCACGTTGGTCACGTCTCATGGGCGTCGTGGACGAGGGTCATCTTCAAGGGACTCACCACCATAGCGGAACTCCCTATTTCAGCAAGCAATGGTTGCATAGGAAGGGGCGGTGCCGGTGTACACTGCAACCATGCACTCGTGGATCTCTTTTGCATTCTTGCCTTCCTTGGTCAAAAGTTTCATCACTGCGTGGTGCTCAACCTTCTCCATTGTTGAAATATTTGTGACTGACGATCTAGGATCAGTTACTGCTTCTTAAATAGATGAGGCAAGAGCGTGCGGGTGCAGGTCCTGACTTTTCATAACTTGTCCTAACAGCCCCACAAACAGCTATCCCCCTTCCTCTGTTTAGCCCTACCGATTCGCAAAACTTATTGACCGCCGCTTTGTATATTGGGCCTTTTGCCTGAGAGCTGTCTTTACGCACTCTACTTCTTTTTGTTTCTTTTATCTCCAGACTTCCCCTACTATTCCCTACGGTTTTCGTCTTGTTCAATTTTGCTTTTTTCTTTCTTATTTGTGGTTATGTAGTCGATATACTGGCCTTCTTTATCCTCATTTGTTTCTTGACTCATTATCCTTATTTTCAGAATTTCTTCCAAGTCTGGTCTTATTGGGAACACATTTCTTTTTTTAATCCTTTCCTTGCTATCAGCCTATTTATTTCCATTATTAACCACAATACCTCAAGGCTTTACATGCCACCATGAAGTATTGCTGCTTTTCTGTTTTATGAGTCCTACCCGTCTGTCCTAGCATCTTGAGCAGTTGAGACACTTCTTTCTCGGGCTCGAACATTTGTACTAAAGATATCGCGTCGTTCTACACTCTGAATACCTTTTCTGTGTGACTTGGAAGTTTCTTATAATTCTTCTAAATTATAGAATTTAGTGCAGGCTTAATGTGAACATACTCGTATTCTTTTTCGTGAATTTGGTCTGAACTGATCCTTATGTTGAAATCAAGCAGACCCTATTTTCTCTCTTTCCTTTAAATATCTGCTTCTTAAACCCTTTATTTACCTTGTGATTCAATGAGCCGAACTTTATAATTCTTTTCACTTTGACCTTAGCTCACTTGCCCTCGACCTCGTCTTTTACTTTTTTATTGAACGTTTTCCTAACAATTGAATCTAGTTGTCGCCATTTCACAGTGCTACTACTTTGGCGGTGTTATTGGCTCTAGATCTATCTTTTTAGTTGTTGCCTTTTCACAGTGCTACTATTTTGGAGGAGTTTTTAGCTATAGTTCTATCTCTCTTGGTACTTTTCTTGCTGCTTCATTCGTTAACCTCTCTCCATCGTTGTCGACATGGCAAATTACCACGTATCTCTCGAGTCTCTCTATCAGCCTTATGGGCGCCACATTTAATTGCCCATTGAGTATGCTTCTTACTTTATCATGCTGTGGTCTCTGGCCAACTCTGGTCAGCCTTAGTCGGGGTCTCTTTCCCCCTTACCTTTTTATTTTACTTTTTGTTGTATTTTTACGTTATTAGAGTCGTACTCACAACCCTGTCATTCTCCCTCAGTTGGCACTGCCGAGTATAATCATATGAATGATGACACAGCGTGAGATCTTCTCGAGTGATGAACAATGGCGAACCTAGTAGTAACCCCAGCCACTTCAGAGTATAGTTAGCTCAATTGCTCCATCCTAACAATGAGACCGGTGTGCCTCCTACTTGGTACTAAGTGAACCTAGAGGGTTATGAGCTGGATGGCCTTCGGCTAAAAAGTAGCAGTGAGAACCATATCTAAGAGCCTCTATCAATGGGGTTTAGAGTTGTAAAAGCTTCAAACCTGCTTCCTCCGAAATTATGCCTTTCCTCATGAATAACATAGTTGTAGCGGGGTAAAGCGAGGTAATACAGGGTGACTCCCCAAAAACGGGCCCCAACTTTCGATAGGCCTTATTTCTTAATTTTTTGCAAAGATTGAATGAAACTTTGGGGATAACTATTAGGTTGAGGAATAAGTTCTTGCGTTTTTTTTAATGTTGTGTTGATTTAAGTTTTGTTGACGTGATTTGTGCACATATTAAAAAAGAATAATAAATAATGAGAGCAAAATTTGCAAAGGTTAGGCTACGTCTCTTAACAGCGTAGACTAATAGACGTTTGCTTAGGCTACGTCTTGAAGTTGAGTTTATTTAAAAGTTGTGTTAATTTAATTTTTGTTCTGTAGCCTCAAAATGGAATGTCATGTTGAAAAAAAGGCGCATTTTCAACACTTGTTGCTATTCATTTTCAATCGAGACGGGAACAATGCAAACGCAGCCAAAGCTCAACGCGATATTTGTGCTGTGTACGGAGAAAATGCTTTATCAGAAAGGACAGCTCAATGGTGGTTTTCACGTTTCAAAAACGGTCATTTCAATCTTAATGACGAAGAACGTTCTGGTAACCCCATTAAGTTGGATGAAGATCGATTGAACGACCTTCTGCCTGAAAATCCTCGTCAATCGACTAGATAATTGGCTGTACATTTGGCGTGTGATTAGAAAACTGTAGCGAATCACCTTCATTCGATGAGGAAAGTTAAAAAACTCGATGCATGGGTTCCGCACGCTTTGAGCGAAAGCAGCAAACTTCAACGCTTCACGGTTTCCGCAGGTTTGCTTGCTTGTCACAAGGCTACTTGTGGATATAAGGACAGAATTCTTCACCGCATCATCACTGGCGACGAAAAGTGGTGTGTTTATGTCAACATGAACCATCAAAAACAATGGCTTAGCCCCAATAAAAAACCACTTCCGCGATTAAAGCAAGGACTTCATTTACGAAAGACGATGCTGTGTGTGTGGTGGGATTGTGAAGGTATCATTCTTTATGAGCTCCTTGCAAACAACGAGATTGTCAATGCAGAATTCTACGTCGAACAGATGTATTGGCTCGCCGAAGCTATTCGTGAAAAGCGACCTCATCGACGTTATGGAGTCCTTCTGCAACACGACAATGCTCGTCCTCACATTGTAGATATGACAAAAGACGCCAACTAAACCCTCAATTGGAAAATCCTGCCGCATCCTTTAAATTCTCCTGAGTGGCTCTATCGGATTTCCATCTGTTCCGATCGCTCTCTAACAATTTGCGCAACGTTTCGTTCAATACTGATGTGGAATTAAGAACCGACGAATTGTTCGAGTCAAGATCCAGAGATTTTGATTGCAGAGGCATCGAAAAACTAGTAGAACGTTGGGAAGAAGTCGTAAATAACAACGGAGAATACATTATTGATTAAATTGCATATTGTTATCAATTAAAAATTAAGTTTTTCTAAAATTGTTAATGGTAATGAATAAATTTGATAAAACCCCCAAAACCTATTACTCAAACCAATAGTTTATTGTATTTAAAAACATTATATCAAAACATGAGAGTCTTTGAACTTTTCTTCTTTATTCTAGAGCACGTGTTCGAGATGACCTCCATTTAGCTCTGTGCATTTCTTGAGGCACGGCACAAAGTTGTCTATGACTCCTTACAAACCGACCGACTAATAGCTCTGGCCTCCTCCCTGATGGCTTCCTTGAGTTCCATGATGATCCCGGGTCTCCCTGCGTACTCTCTGTCTTTAAGTTAGCCCCAGAGAAAGAAATCTTGAGGCTGATCACACGGCCACCAAAGTTCTCTTTCAGCCAATCTCGGGACAAGTTCGAGGTGTGAGAGCTTGCTTCATCTCGCTGGAACCAGAACTTTCCCATAAGCGACATGAACGGGGTCTGCAACTTCCTGTTGAAAGTTTTGGGACCTCAACATAGCGGTCCTTGGTAACTGTCCCTGTCGCGCCAGATTCCTCGAAGAAGAATGGTCCGATGATGCCTCTGGCTTAGATTGCAGTTCATATCGTACACTTATGGGAGTTTAGGGGCTTGTTGGCTACCTTATTTGGTCTGGAGGTCCCCCAGAAGACATTTTTCTTCGAGTTTATCTTTCCTTCAAGGTGAAAGCGAGCTTCATCCGAGGGCCAAAGGAGGTTAAGGAAAGTTGGGGTCCCCTAAATCTTCTCCAGTATCTTTACTGCCATAGCTTTTCCCTGCTCCTTGCCTGAGGCTGTAAGAGTCTGCTTCGTCTGTATTCTCAATGGGTAAGCCTTTACATCCATTACTAGCACTCTCATGCAAGTCTCACGGGATATATCGAGGGACGGACTTTGCTTGTCCACATATTGTTTTGGACTCTGCTGAATTGACTTACTCACGCTCTCGCCTAGCTCAGCTGTACGCTTCCTGGGGCGTCCTAAATGGCTCAGACAGTTGTCACTGGCAGCATTGAGGTTCTCCAGTGTCCCATAGTTCTCGAAGTGGTCCACCCAGTCCTGAATTCTGCTCTTGGAGGAGGCTTTTTCACATTCGGACTGATGCACGAAAGCGTCCTGCACTTTCTTGAACAAGCTTGTCTTGTAGTAATGTTTGACGCAGGATATTCTTTACTGGAGCTCCCATTGAGATCTAGTTGTGTTCACAGGTGTTGCTTCTGCCATGTCCAGCAAGGTAAGGATGATTAGTGAATGATTGAAGGATATATCACAAAAAGTGTATGCAGGCCTGCTTTTTGAGGGTAACCCTGTACTACACTAGAGTAAGAAGTGTTGTGGGAATGGGACAAAAACAGCCATATAAGCCATGTCTACAGTCCTGGCATACATAAAATCACTTTTTTAATTGCTCGCCCTGTTGCCGCAGGTTGTGTGTAGTGGTGGGAACAGAGGTAAGTATAGTAAGAAAGCAAAGCGTAGAGGGTTATTGGGTTAGAGGATTCCAGCTCTTTCACTTCGTTTTTTTTTTATTTTACCTCTGATTTAGTTTTAATGATGAATTGCCTCTCGGCTCGAATCTCACCTCCTTTACATCAAATTACATTCACAAGTTTAGTAGGATGAGCTCAGTATATATTACAAGAAGTGAAATAGATCGCTGTGCCCCACCTCCGTCCGCCGTCCCGGTCCTACTAGGAAAAAACAGGGTGGTGCTTGACCCCATGACTTTAAAAAAAGGTATCTTATCGATTTTCGACACTACATATTGTTCATTTTCGAAATTTTATCAAGTCAGTTAGGTTTCCTTATGAACTTTTTAATCCTACTCTTCACAATACCGGTGTGATATATTGGAACCTCTAGATTTATAGCGCACTATTACATTATATATAGTGAAAAGTTCAAGATGAATATCATAATACCTTCCGAAATTTTAGTTTTAAGCGTGAAAGAAAAATATCAAAATTACAGTATTTAAATTTCAGGGTGAGATGAGAGCTTCCCTGAATAATTTTAATATTAATTAAATCGACTTGAATTAGGTTGTTCCTACGTGTTTTTCCCAAGTGTTTAGTCTATTAATTACTCGTCCTTTTGTTTCTAAACAACAAATTTCATGTTTTATTTCCAGAATTTTTATAACTTCACTGTTGTGAACAGCATTATTCTATGTGCTTTCCATTCTGAGACGCAGTCATGTGGGCAAATCGATTAAAACGTTATTTAAAAGGCTTCTCGGTCGTATCGAACCTACCCTGTTCAGGTGCAACTCATCATCATCATCATCATCACTAACTATAATTTAAGAAGGAGATTTTTTTGAGAATTTGAATAATAATTTCATCTTAATTTGGTTATGACTTATGTTTTTTTATCAAAGTATTTCTAATAATTCTTTTATAATATCAAAAAACAGAATGGTGAAGTTCAGAAATAAAAATAAGTATCGAAATTTTGTGAATTTTTTAAAACCCAAAGAATTACAAATGGTGAAGTTCAGAAAATTTATTTTTATATATCTTCTTCTATAACTATATTTTAGCAACGTGATATTTTAAAAGGAGCGAAATTTAGTTTAGAGTTCCTTTTTAATCTTAGTAGTGAAGCGCAAGCTTACCCCGTAGGGGAAGAGTGGCGAAGCCATTGCCTGGTCTATCCATATTTTTTTCTCGAATTTATATCGCAATATGGACAAGATTATATAACGCATAAAGTTAGTAAAAAGAAATAACTACAGAAAGTAGTGAAAATATTGGAGGATATAAAAATCTTCCGGCCTCCTTGCAAGCATTGGGTCCGGGAGGGTGTACAGCTGCTAGTACAAATACCAGGAGGGCATTTTTCCTTCCAGGTTTTAGCTTTAGTAGAACATTAACCATGATACACCCCTTCCCTTCCTGCAGGCTCGTATTTCCTGAATAGCCTACTGTGCTCATAGATCCCGTCGCATATATAGATGAAGTGCACCCCTTCTTCTTGTCAGAGAATAAGAGAGCTGTTAATCTATGAAGCTCTTTCGTAGAGTACAACGCTACGTTAGTCTTCTTTTCTTTCAGTGAGTGAAACAGCTGGAACCTTCTAACTCATCGTGTACTTCTTCGGACCTTGCAAGACTCGTTCCTTCTTGCATCATATAAACGGTGCCTCGGGTAGATCCGTTCGTGAAATTATCCACTGAATCGACCAGATCCTCAACTCGTCCCAGATACATAATCTCCACACTCACTTTAGTTTCCTTCTCTAGAATTCCTCCAGTTGATCCCGACTAAATCCTATGGAGCGTTGAGAGCTTGAGTGAATGCATAGGTTTTAAGTGTGACATGTACAGGTAAGCTCCATGGGCGTATGTTGGCATCAATGTTGGAGTATGGGAGGGAGACTATGGTATAGAAGGAGAAGGAAAGATCAAGAGTAAGAACAGTGCAAATGGAGAATTTGAGAAAGATACTTTGTGTCAAAAATTTAATGTGAGGAACGACTGGGGTAAAAAGTGCTTATTCTTGTGAACATGGGTGAAAAAAGTTTGGGACAGACTGATCTGAACTGATGTGGTGATATAAGAAGAATAGATGGAAATTAATTGTGGAGAGAATATACGAGAAGGGGATTGTGCGGGGCGTTTTGGGGATGTTTCTGCCTAAGGATGAATGAACATTGATCTTACGAGATGCTTCAGTACATAACAGCTCATCACTTTGATTTTCTTCGGCGTGGACAAAATGATGGTTGGCTTTGGCGAAGTTGAGATGAAGAAGGAGGTAGGGAAGGAGGGGCGGGGGAGTTTTAGTGGCGTTGATGCCCACTGACTTAATTTTGTGTGAAAGTGGATTAATTTGAAGCCTAAAGTAATTTGGGATTATTTAGGTGTAATTTGAGATTTATAGGTGATTTAGAGGTAATTTGAGATTATTTTATGTGATTTAAGGGTAATTTGAAATCATTTTATGTGATTTTAAAGTAATTTGGGATTATTTTCTGTGATTTGGTGTAATTTGAGATTATTATTAAAAATATTATTATTATTATTATTATTTTGCCATAATTCAGGGTATTTTATGTGATTTAGGGGTAATCTTGTATTCTTTAAGGCATTATACTAAAGATTTGGGAATCATATTTGTTTTTTTTTTATGATTGTTTGATTTTGTATAATTTGGAAGTGAGTTTTAAAGTTTTTCTAAATATTTGATTGGAATTTATTGTGTTGTTTATTTTGCTTCGAGTTCTGTTTCAGATAGTTAATGTTTCTATTTCTTAATTATTTAAGTTGCCTCAAGTTAGGAATAAACGAGCATTGGAGAGTTTGAAATACATTTTAGTTTTGGATATAAGTTAATAATGGTTACTTTGTATAAAAACTGTTTGTATCGATTTAAATTTTCTGGGTTATTTTTTTTTTTCTTAACTATCATTTTAAGTGTAAAAAATATGGATAGTCATGATTTTTCAAAAAATCGTGATCCCAAGCTTTTACAGTTATTTTTAAGTATCTCACTATGTCAAAACAGCATTAAATCACCATTAAATTGCATTTTTAATTTTCCTGCGGGCAATTCTAAGTTTTAGTCTCACTATATTTTGATTTATCTCCATTTATAACCATAATTAGGGCCAAATTTTAGGTCCCTTTATATATGACAGAAAATATCATACAAAAGCTTTTCATCGCGTGACATCATACTTCACTTCACCTCAGCGTATCTTAAAATACACTCAAGTCATACATCTTGCCAAATCACCCTACCATACATACCGTATGGACGTAGCAGAGCGTATCTGGGGTCCTAAAACAAATTTCGCGTCTCGCATCGCATTTTACCAAAAACCCCGCCCCAAATAAAGGCTTGAATGTCAATTGATCATATATAAACTATAATTTAATTAACATGTTTAATTTAATTAGAATAAACTATATATTTTATAGTTTATAAAAAAAACAAAAAACAACAAACAAACACAAAATACATCCAAAATGAAAGACAAACAAACAGAGCTACCCTTTCGCCAGGGACCTATTTATTGTCTCCCACACCACTTCTATTCTTTAAACTCACCCTATTTCACCACTTTACTCTCTCGCTCACTCTCTCTCTTTTTTTTCTCTCTCTCTCCCTAAATTTCACCACTTTTTACGTTCAAGTCCAAATCTCACATTTTACTAGTTCAATTCAATTGTCTGGGTATTGTGAAATCTTGGTTGGCGTATACGAAATGCCCGGAGGCTCGTATGAATCATGCCCGCTGAATACCCACGTAGACCTATTACATAATAACGTGTGAGGGAGATACACAACGGTTAACTTGAGGTAGAAATTAATTGTGTTCTTGTGGTTATCTATGTGTGCAACAGTCTACCAATCGAGTTTGTTCTATTACATTTGCCTTTAACTGAATTAAATCTTGTGGGTTAATTTAAAAATAGTAAGGTAAGCTGCACTGTACGCGATGATGGTATGGTGTTAGTATTGCAATGAGTTGCCCCATTCACACTACATCGGGCACACAGGGAAGAGCGTTCCCCAGGTGTGAATGATGCATTCTGGAGGTGACTACTTATTGCTATAAATTAATTTTATAAAGGTTCAATAATACCATGCGGTCTTTTTTCTATTAGCGACCATCAGGCGCCTGCTACCAAGGGCATAAGTCGCTGCAATTAAAATTGCATCTTAGTACTAGGCTACTTTAATCTCACAAAAGCAAAAATAAAGTAAAAACGCAAAGGATAAGAAACAGAAAAAGGCAAAGAAAAGAAGGAAGCACAATCCGGCGTCTGGGGCAAGCTTTTCCTCCTCGGCGCCCGAAAATTTGACTAATTCCAAAAAAGTCAAATAATAAAGTCTCCTCCAAAAAAGTTAGGTTAGGTCACAAGACTTTGTAAATAAACCCGTCCTGAGGACAATGAACAAGCCGTAGTAATCCCGGTCGTCCCGGCAACCCTCATGCGGTCCACGCACGGTGAGCCTTCGAGTTAGAATTAGCCAATTTCTCTCAGAAAATTCATCCTGTGATTTTGAACCGTTGGTACCATTGCACACAATGCATCCATACATGTGATTTTAATCACTAACTAACTTGTAAGTGATTTTTTTTAGTATATTACTATCACAACGCAATCACCCTGTAAGTTAAGGTCATATTGGTTTGGTTCCTATTTAAACTAATTATTGCTTTTCCTTTTCAATATATTTTTTTTTACTTTGCCTCGATTCGTGTCTTTTCAAATATCTTAATTAGTTTATGTTGCAATAATTATAAGGATTTTTGTATAGCGCTCTTTAAGGTGACGGGCCTTCATAGAACGCCTACTCCACAACTAAGGAAAGGGTTGAGAGAAGAGATTCGTCTTCAAAGTCCGCTTAAATGCACTAAGGGCGTGAAGGGCGACGTATAACATTGGGCACTTCATTCCACATCTTAGGAGCAACTATCAAGAGAACACGATAGCCCATGCGGCAGAGACGCCTATGAAGAACAAAACATAAAGGTACAGATCCATACTGTAATGTTCTTAGAGGCCTTGTGAAGACAGGTAGGATGGTGCTGCGGCGTTTAAGTTATTATTGTGTAAGCAGGACCGTAATGGCGATTCAGAATCGAATGAGAAGCCAATGCAGAGAGCAGGGAACAAATGGGTTGATTTCCTTTCTTTATTGCCTCTTTTGTACAATGACTTGAGTAGACGCCCTTAATTTACTCGTAGAAATCCTTCTTTCATTATTTTCTCGTTATTTTTTTTATCTGAAAACTAGTCAAAAATTTAGTTGGAAACAACACACTGGAAGTTTATTCCTTAAAGACCTAGCTTACTATCTGCTCCTGCATCCTCAACATATCGTACGACAAGATCTACGAACGCGTTTTAGAGATAATAATTGACAATGGGCCTAAACCCATATATTCTCCTATTTCATGCTAAGGTATCATAATACTTATATCATCGCAGTAACACGTGCATATCTATGTAGTCAAGGCATCATATATTGATATTCGGCGTATATTTTAACCACTTTATTTTTATAAGAAGTAATTTAAAGGAGAAACAGAAAAATAATGAAACATAATAGAACAGAAAAATCAAGAAAATGACTACACAATTAAGATCAAGGAAGAGAGAAGAACAAAGAAGAAAAAATGCCGCTAGAACAGAGACAAAAAAAGACCAAAACACACAGGCACTGAGCAACAGGAACTAAGGTGTCGAATACAGAGGGGAGCTTAATGAGGTCTCGGTTTGTGTTAGTAGGATCTCAAATCCTGTGAAACAAATTTCTTAGTACTGAGTGACAGAACGATCCACAGATGAGAAGGTAGAAAATATATATATATGTATGTATATATATATATATATATATATATATATATATATATATATATATATATATATATATATATATATATATATATATATATATTCATAGTGGTGCTGGAAAGTCCATTCTTATATGTTTTTATGTATTTCCGTAAAAGTTAGTTAAAGTCTTGATTACTGTGTTGTTTAAATCATTGATTCATTAGTCTTTGCGTTTTAAATGCCTTATCTTATAATATCTCTCCTGGGAGGTCTTGATTTAAATAATATCCAATAATATGATTGCTTATTATACATTTCTTAAACAAGTTACTTTTAAATTTTATAACTAGATTGTATTTATATTTCATTATACAATATTTCCCGAGGATAAGCGTTGTAGATTGAAACTTAGAAAATTATTCATTCGATGAATGAAGTTCTCTATTCTCTTGGTCGTCGGCTTTTTGCTGAATATCAAATTAAAGCTTTCCACAACCACTTTGAATATATCATCATCATCATCACTAACTCTATAATTTAAGAAGGGGATTTTTCTGAGTATTTGAATGATAACTTCATCTTAGTTTGATTATGACTCATGTTTTTTTTTTATCAAAGTTCAGAAATAAATATAAGTATCGAATTTTGTGAATTTTTTAAAACCCAAAGAAGTACAAATGGTGAAGTTCAGAAAATTTATTTTTATATATCTTCTTTTATAACTATATTTTAGCAACGTGATATTTTGAAAGGGGGGAAATTTAGTTTAGAGTTCCTTTTTAAAATTATTATAATTGACGAAGTTCAGAAAATTTATAAAAATTTACCCATGGCTGCTTTTTTTAGATTTTAAAACTTAATCTTAGTAGCGAAGCACAAGATCCCTCGTAGGGGGGAGTAGTGAAGCCACTACCTTGTATATATATATATATATATATATATATATATATATATATATATATATATATATATATATATATATATATACATATATAATATGAGGAACTCACAAAGTAGCGCGCACATAGCGCAATAATTACAGAAAATCCCACACGAAAAATGAAAAGCAGATTCCAAGTACTTTCGAACTAGGTTCGGTCATTCTCAAAGAAATACATAAAAAAATACTTTACAAGATTGGTATATAAAAAAGAAAACTAAGCAACGCTTCGTCCACGTGCAACGAGAGAACACAAAACACAGAACTCCATCTGGATTTAAATTTTCCATCTATCGGAAGCCTACCAACGCTGGATCATACATTCATTTTTATTCAGATCATAGTGATAAAGTCAAACGTTCTGTATTGACTTCAATATTTCTCCAGTTCGCCCTAAGCAATACTTTGGGCGAACTGGAAAATCATTAAGTGTTCGTTTGACTCAACACAAATGTAATATTAGAAGAGGTGAAAGCAATAGTGCTTTCTTTGTTCACTTATCTGAAAATACTCACCCTATCAATTGGAATTCAGCTAAATTTATTTAAAACTCAGAAGAATTTGTTAAAAGAAATATTGTTGAATGCTCATTCATTAATTCCTCGCATAATTTAAATATATCCTCCCGGTCTCTTTAAAATAGCCCCTGTCATTAAAAAGCTTATTTTAAACGAAATTATCCATTTCTAATTTTAGCCTTTTGGATTTATTAAATTTGATATAATTATTTTGTTTATTGAAAAATGTATTTATAATTGCATATGTATGTATTCATAGTTATGTGACTTAAATTTCTACATTTCTCACACGTGGATATTTTGGAAGAGATCTTTCTATATGTCTTTACCCTTCGGTACGTGTATTTAATCCCACCTTTCTGATTATTTTTTTCTATTTCTCACGCCTACTCTGTTTTGTGTCCTTTCGTTGTACGTAGGCGGAGCGTTGCTTATTTTTCTCCTATAAATACCATTTTTGTAAATTAATTCTTTAGGTATTCCTTTAGAATGAACTGAACCTAGTTCGAAAGTACTTGGAATCTTCTTTTCATTTTGCCTATGGGATTTTCTGCAATTATATATATTTAAAGAGGGAAAATACGTAGAGATAAAAATGTAGACACTCAAGTAAATAAATTAGGAAAGAGAGAAAAGGAAATACAAAACACGAAGAAATGATCGACAGCGACATCTCCAAAACAAACAGATAGACAGAACTGCAGCCTGACGGGTAGACGGGTGTGACGAGTGATCGAGGAAGAAGAGGCGTTATCGTGACCGCGTGACAGAGTGTGACGAAAAAGCGTCACTCGTCGATTGCGATGCCGTTGCTTTCACTCAGCCACAAAATCAAGCGCACACATCAATGAAATATCTGTCTATTGATGTCTATCTGTCTTTCCATATGAATTTCTCTACTGCTCCTCTTTCGATCTGTTTGTCTGTCTCTCAGAGGTCGTTTTGGATTCGTTCATTTGTGTGTTTATATCTTTTTTCCTCCGTTTCATCGTCTACTTGCAATTATTTTATATCTGTGGCGTCACATCGGGTGGGGTTAGTCCCCAGATGGATTGCCGATTCAGGTTGTCTCAACGGCGACGACAAAGCGCCCTAGATAACCGTGGTTCGGATCTTGCGTTAATCAATAGGTTCATTAAATCCTTCAGAACCGAAATAGTAACTTATAGGCTCGTGCGCATGCGACTAAATGTTTACTTGCTGAGTAGTCAAACCACTAGCCGCAGTTCAGTAGTTATAACAAGTAAAAATGAAGAATAGGAATCGTCAAACCTTTGTCAATAAACTGAGAATGATCAATGTTCGTGTTTTACTACAAGGGGTATATTTTCAACACTTAGTGTAAGTAATTGTATGACTGTTTTCGTACTGCAAAATGACTGTATGACTACCCTAAAACTTTTCCCTGTGTATTTCATTCGTCCATTGTACCAATCATAAGGCTTTCGCTTGTTTGATTTCTAATGTCAATATTTTTCTCTCGTTTTATTATTCCATCCTTCTTTCCATATCAATTCGTCAATCTTACTTTACTTGGTTGGTTAAAATTTCGGTTTTTTTATTACTTTATCTATATTCTGTCCTATATTTTGCAACTAAACTTTTATTAAGTCTTTGTTATATCCCTTTCCATTAGTTTTCATTACTTCTATGTTTACTAAATTTTATTTTGTTAAGTGTTCTTCTGCTTGTTTATTAAATCCTTCCCGAACATTTAGTATGCTCGTTTCACTTATTTCTCGCTTTTGATAATCTTTATTTATCCTTATGTAAGTGTTTGTTATAATTAACTTCTTTCCCAGTTACCATGGTTATCTTTTTCTCCCTTTTCACTGCTATTTATTTCAAAGCGCAATCGAGGTGCGAATATATTTTTTAATCACTCAAGGACACTTAATAAAGTGGATCGTGAGCAAGTGTCTCACTTTTACAAAAACACCTGTCTGGCAACAGAACACCTGTAGTCTAATTATACGACATTGCGAAGGTCATTGGCACTCCATGGTACTCTTAATTTCAGGTAAACCTCTTTTACGCATTTTTTTTAATGTTCGCGGATTTCAGCTCTAGTGTGGTCAACCGAGAGTTGTTTCTTTTTGTTGTTTCATTAATAACTAATCGAATTGTCTCTTTCCTCTTTGTTTTTTCCAAAGTATTGCTGGGGTGGATTTATCGAAAAACATTTATGTTTTTCTCTATAATCCTAGATCGAGTTGTCTCTTATTGGTTTTTTTCTTCGAAGGATTTACTTTTAGGATTAAACCGAGGTTGTTTCCTCTAAGGGTTGTCTCGTTAAAAGTATCGCTCGTCGGGTTAATCGAGAGTTGTTGTTGCTTAGAAGCTTTTCAGAATTGTCTCTTTCATCGAAAGAATTACTCGAAGGGTTAATTGAGAGTTGTTTCTTCTGTTTGTTTTTTAGCTGCGCTTCAGAGTTGTCTCATTATTCTAAAGGGTTGTCTAATTTTTCTAAAGGGATCTCTCTTTCACCAAAAGAATTGCTCGCAAGGTTAATCAAAAAATGTCTCTTTTGTTTTTTTATTCAGTTGCACTTTAGAATTGTCTCTTTCGTTCAAAATACTTTCAAATGGTCAATCAAGAAAATTTTCTAATTTTTTTTTTACTCATTAATTCATATAAAGGATGTTCCTTTTTTTCGTTTGTTTCTTTGTTCCCAAGTCTCCCTCCGATAGTTAATTGAAAATGGATTCTTCTGTTCGGACATTGAACATAATAAGTGGTGAAAATAATGCACATACGTACATATATGATTAAAATTGACCTCATAGATGCACATATATATGATAGTAGGAGATGGATAGATAGGGATAGATATCCCTGGTGAAAAGGGGGATGCAAGGTTAGAAATCCCTGGTTAAAGTGAATCGCAGGCGTTTTTGTTTGACGTTGGTATTCTTCTCGTTTTTGTTTATTTATCTTATTTTCAAGCTTTTGCGTATTCTGTAGCTGCTGTTTTTAGTTATTTTGTTCTTGTTTTGTGATGTTAGGGCATGTTTGATTGGGTTTCTTCTATTGTGGTCAATGTAGATTTTGCTATTTTTCTAGTTTATTTGTGGCATTCAAGCCTTTGTAGGTGTTTTTTTTTCTGTTTCTCCTGTTGTCTGTTTATGTATATTTTTTGTGTTGTTCTTATTATTTGACTTTTTGTGCAGTGGATTGGATTTTGTTCTCTTAAGCGTTGTGTTAGGTGGAGATTGGGTCACTTGGCTTACAGTCTGTTCTTTACTGCTAGTAAAGTATTTCGGCCTTAAGTATCTGGCTGCCATCGGAATGTCAATATGTCTTTGTTTGAACTCGTTAGTCATGTGTCCTTCGATTTTTTCCCAGATTTTCCGGGCCCTTGACTGAAGCTCGGCGTTAATCAGGGACAGTTAGAGCTCCTGATATAGGTCCCTCTGCCTCCTTATTTCTCTCCTCCTTACGTTGGTGATAAGGAGTACTGCCATGTTATGTTCTCTCTGGAGGGATCTCATTTGTGTTTTGGGACTAGTGTTGATAGGTATAGAAGGGTACAGCAGCTTTAATCTTATAAGTGCATTGTATATTTTTTACTTGTTGGTCGTGTTCAGGTTTCTGAACCTTAACAGCTTGCTGAGCTCAACCTGCGTTCGCGCTGCTGTCTGCGCAACGTGGCTGCCGTACCCATTTCTACCTATCTTTATTCCCAGAACTGTCCCTTCTGAGTTGTATGGAATGGGGGCTTCTTCAGTTTCTATGTGGCACAGTTTTCTTCAAAGAGTGGGATCACCTTAAAATTTTGTGTGTTTGTGGCGATTTTCCATCTCTTCTCGAACCTAGTGACTTGGTTGATTTCTCTGGCAGTTATTTCTGCCATTAGTTCGGGGTTACTTAAGTGGGCAGTAATAATCTGGGAGATATTGCCTGCAAACTGGACGTACAGCAAATCATCCCTGACCGGATAAGGGAGGTCAAGGGTGTAGATGTTGTATAGGAGGGGGCTTAGGCAACCTCCTTGCAGTACACCTGCCGACAGTTCGAAGTATGGTCCGGTGTAGTCTTTAATCTGTATGTAAGCCGTTCTGTCCGTTATATAGTCACAAAGTATTTTTTCTAGTCTTGGATTTAGTCTTAGTCTTAGTATTCTGTACTGTAATCCAGTCCCCTTCATACCTTGTCAAATGCCTTCTTGACTTCTTAGAGCACCAGGTCTGCATACCTCTTTTGGCTAGCATTTTCGCCAGCTTCTCTGCGATCACTGCCAGCGCCGAATCAGTCCCTCTCCCTCTTCTGAACTCATGTTGCTGTTGGTTATGGAGGTTGTTTTTCTTCATGAATTCGTGGAGTCTGTTTGAAACTATCTTTTCGAGTAGCTTGCCTGCCGCTTCGAGGAGGGAGATTTGTCTGAAGTTTGCTGGTGTGTCAGGTGGCTTCCCAAATTTCGGAATGAAGATCATTTTGGCGATCTTCCATTCGTCCGAAAAATAGCCCGTGTTTAGGCATGCCTTTATTATGTTGACAAGCCCCTCACTGATATGGGGGGGGGAGAGTTAATTTTTGTCAACTGTGTTTTGCTTGGTGCTTTTTGCCTCGAGGTAGACAGGGTCGTTATTAATTCATCTGTGGTAATCTTCCTTCCACAGCCCGTCATCTTTCTGTTGTCTGACGCGTTGTTGAAGGGGTAAGTCTTGCCAAACACGTGTCCTAATTGGTCGTTAATATTTTCTTCGAAGTCGAGGTCAAAATGTTCGTTTTCTTCTGGTGAAGTGTTAAAAACGTTCGTCCAGAAGTTTCTGAACTTTTCTTCCATTTCTTCTTCGTCATCTAGTTTTGTCCCGTCGTCTCTTCTGAGGTAGATGTCTTTGTCCGGTGGTTTTCCCTTTAGTCTCGATATGGTATTTCAGAAGGTCCGAAGATCTATCTTTTCTTCGAGTTTTCCTATAATGTCATTCCATAAGCTCGTCTGTAGCTCCCTTATGAGTGTTGTTATTTTCGTTCTTACTGTTCTTAGTCGTCTGCTCCTTTGTCTGTCGGTACCTAGCAGTCTGATTTATTCATACAGTCTTTTATACTTGGCTGATAGGTCACGTAGTTCTTGAGTCCATACTGGTGCTGGTAACCTCTTGTAGGTTGTTTGGGGGACTGGTGCGCGGTCCGCTTCCACCATTTTCTCGGATAGTCTTGCCAGTTCTTGGCTTCTTCCAGCGTGGCTTCTTCAAGCGGCTGAAGGAAGTAATCATTAAAAAGATCTCAGTACTCCTCCCAGTTTGCTGGGAGCAGCATTTCCTCTCCTTAACATGAATTTGGATTGGCCTGGAGAATATTTTGATTATTGTGGCGATGTGCTCGCTTGATATCAAGGGGCCGGGTAAAATGAAGTAATTATAGGGAAACTGCGGGCTGGTTAAAATGATGTCTGGTTTTGTTGCGGATCGCTCATTTATTAAAGTGGCGAAGTCGGGTCTGCGCGGATTACAATGTTGCTATCTAAAAGGGTCTTTAAATTCTTGTCTTTGCTGTTCTGTCGTCCGGTATATCCGAATTCCTGGCACCTGGTGTTGAGCTCGCCCTCCCCCCCAAACCAGCCTATTTTTCCGTGTGCACAGAGCTAAGGAAAATTGTGCATCGGGAGGTAGTCTCGTCTTGTGGGCTGGTATCCTGTGGACACCACTAGGGGTCCCGGGTGGTTTGGATCTCGATAGCCAAATAAGATTCACCAGGGTAGGAAGTTGTTTGATTCGAATCCTTCTTTTGACTGCGATGGCAGCGCCATCGTAAGGTTCTGAGCTGTGATTTTTTGCTATTGTCTTGTAATTAAAGAGCTTCATGCTTTTATCTGGTCCTGTCTACACCGTGTTCGGAGATTAGAACAATGTTAGGGTCGTCCTGTCTAGAGATGTTTCCGTAGATCGTTTGTTTATTGTCCCATTCGCCAGCGTTCATTTGTAGAATCGTTAGTTCCTTAGTCAGCGTGCCCATATTGTTTTCTGTTTATTCGTTCCTTCTGTCGTTCTTCTTCTAGGTGGAGGGGCTAGAGGGTGGAAATCTGGTTTTGCCTGATCTCTTTTTATTGAATTCAGCAGCATGCTCAATGCGAAAGCGTTTTGGTTCAGTTGGACCATCCCAAGGAGGAGAGCTTCCTCAACAACCCTCTCCGGGATGTCCTCATCATATTCCCACTTGTAAATTCGTTTTTGGATGCCTTCACTGAAATTTCTGTCCGTCTTCACACAGAGAAGTATATTTTGCTATGTGGTGAAGATTCTAAGGTTGATTTTCCTTCCGTGATACGTATGTTTGTGCTCTCTAGATAGCGAGGTTGATATCATCCTTTACCAGAGGATTAATTAGTTTCCGCAGCTCTTCGGCTTGTTTTTGTTGGGCATCCTGTTGACTTTCTTTCATGGGGGGGGGGGGGGACTGGATTTCATTTCAGTCGGGGCTACTTGGGAAGGCCGGATTTTTACTCTACTTTTTCTGAGGGGGATCTCAGGGAACCACATTTCTTGCATGCCATTTTTTACAAGCATGTGGTTCATTTCCTTACTTAAGGAACCCGGGTTGGTAAGTTCGCAATGTGTGCATAGTATATGCAACACATTATTTTTGTTGATTTCTCACTTCACACCTTTAAGTAGGTCCGTTGTGCTGCGTTCTCACTAATTGCTGCCTTGGTGACCTTAGCTTAGGTTTGGTTAAACCTTGCCTCTTCTTCTTCTTTCCTTTGTTGTTGTTTTTTTATCGCTTCCTTTTTTATTGAGAATAACATCGCCATAGCCACATGTTCTCCACCGCAGTTTACCCATTTGCGTGTGAATTCCTCCCTTTCGATTTGCTCTGGGCAAACTCTTACGTGAAAAAGTAGGAGGCCTATTTCTTTTGCCTCCAAGGCCATGCCAGTCTCTTGAAATATGATCTTAAAGACGTGGGTATATTCTTTAAATTTTATGATTTCAGAGACCTTTGCCCACGTATGATCTCATCCTTTACCAGGAGTCTAGCCGCCTAAAAATTATGGTCCTATGAGCTTGTATCTATGGTGGGATTTGTGGGGGTCAAGTTAATTTATTGAATACTTGCAACGCTTTGGATGAAGCCAAGAGTTCCTCTTCTGATACTTTTGGGCATATTGCCCTGTATCCAAATGGGGTTTCTATAAGTCTAACAAGAGCGAGGTTTAATGTCCATAAACTTTAGCTAAGACCCTCCGCGAGCATCTTTTGACCTTTCTGCAAGGATCCTCAGACTTATGTGAAGGGTTTCCCCAGTCATATTGTCCATGTCTGTCCGTCCTATTGTCCCTATCTATTTGGTGATTATGGTGGTGATAATAGAAGAGTAGTAAAGAAGAAAAAAACTTATACGTCCAATGGCACTTTACCTTGACGGAGAGGGCACCTCTTGGGTTCTCTTTTGACTTGCCGTAATCCGAGGAGGAACGGTCACTGGCACTTAGTTTGGGATTTGTTTTGCACCTAACTTTCCATAACAGTAGTATACAGTTGGGAGGGACTTATTTATCATTGAATGTGGAAAAACCTTTTTGCGTTTACTCCCTTCGTTTGGCTTTGCCGCCTTTTCCGAGAACATACGAGGAAAAAATAATTTTTCACAATCAATCTTAGCCGTCTTCCGTTTGTCTTTAGTTTATTTCTTTTGGAGAGCTAGTCACGATTCGAGGTTTATTCTTGTATTACCATTGTGGCTCTTTGGTATATATATATATATATATATATATATATATATATATATATATTTATTTTTACTTGTTAAACCACATGCACGACCCTGAAAACCTTAGATGGACCCCCCTTTGCTTTAATTACAGCCATAATTCTTCGTGGCATGAATTTCACCAAATTTTCACAAATTTCTGACCCTATCTTTCCCAACTTAGCTTGACATTTTTCATACAGTTCTGTTTTATTGGTACTTTTGGTGCCTCTTATTACTTTTTTAAGCCTTCCCAAAGAGTTCTATTTGAATTTAAGTCTGTGCTCTGTGGTGGCTATTCCATAAGGGTGATCCTCTTTTCTCCAAACCAATTCCTGGTGTTGTTGCCCGATACATGGCATCGGGCAATGTTCTACTGAAATATAACTTCATTTCCTTGACTGTGGGATGCAATTTATGAACAAATTGCTCTAAAACATCAAATAATATAGTGGTACAAGTTGTGGAGTTCATTCCTGCCTTGCATACAAACATTCTCCCTGGCCATGATGAAGGAATGCAACGCCATACCATGATCGAACCATCTCTATGCTTCACAGTTGCTACCACACAAGCAGAGTGAAATGCTTCTCCAACTCTTCTTGTATACCTGATAATTCCTTTCATCTGACCAAATAACTTTAGACCATTGTTCGTGTCTACAAAGTTTGTAATCTTTGTTTCTATGAATATGTGTTTTTCAATGTTGACCTCAGATCTCAGATATCTATGGCTTCATTTTCGCTTTGCATCTTCTTACCCCATGATCTTAAACTTTCCTAATTGTTCTGGGTGATAGTTTTTAACCTGGTAGTTCAATGCGATGTTCACGATGTTTAGAATATGTTTTTGTGCGATTCTGTAGTGAAGCCCTAAAGATGGATCTGTTTTCTCTAGTAAGACGTTTTCTGCCACTTATCTTCCATGATACAAAAAAGCTCTTGATATCATTTTATAGTGGCTTGGACAGCATATTTTGAACATTTTATGGAGAAGTTGGATTTGTGCTCTTTTTAGTCCTATTACTTATTCAGAACGATAATAAATATAAAATAGTTATGAATTTAAGCTAAAACAAGAAATATTGGTTAAATTTTGATTTTAAAAACACCATTATATTTAATACACTACATTTAAAAAAATACTAAGTAATTCAAACATATTGACAAAATTTTCAAACACATTAGTAAAATGAACATTATTATCATACATAATTATGAATGATATTCTAAATTCTAAAAAGTTTGATTAAATATATTAAATATATAAATCTATGAGGGGTGCTTTATACTTTTGACTAAGGGTATAAATCTCTATAATTATGGTTCGGATATCCACCACTCCTGCGGTCATCTCTGCCCTACCGGTGGAATGCCAGACTCCCACGGTACCCCTTCGATACTCCCATACCACGCTACAGTACCCACATTTACGCGGAAGCGCGATTTAAACCTTTGTCGTCCAGCGGCATGTCAAATCTTAAACCCGCGTTACCCGATGAATTATATATGTTTGCCCCCCCCCCCCTTTCACCCACCACAGCAGTTACCCACTGATACATCTCCCCACCCGACTCCCTGGCTCCTTTCTCTCCCTCCACTCACACACGCATCGACGCAATAACCTATCACGAACCTTCGATCTTTCGATCTCTGGTTTAGTCCTTGTTAAGGAGAAATACGAAAGAGACTTTTTGGTCGGCCGAGATTTGACGTGTTCTTGGCATGTTTCAGTCGATAAAGTGGGGAATTTTTATGTTCAAGGTAGACATGCGTTTGCTAGGAAATTAGGGTGGGAACGAAATTTGATGTTTGATAGATAAGAATATTCTCAACAGCCCTCAGGTTGGATATTATTTTGAAGACTAATAGCGACTATTAGTTTACTTTTCTTGCCGAGTACTAATTATTTCTACATATTTTTTTCTTACGATGTCTGTAGTTTTTATTCGTCTTCTCAGGAGTGTTTTCTTTTACCTCCGCCCTATCCTCGATCTTCTTTTCTTACATGGGCTGGGAGTGAACGTGTGTAGGGCTAAGGATACAGGGGGAAACTATTGCTTAGATCTTTGGTAATGAAAGCCGGATTAATTTACCAGGATCAGCTTGATTAAGGATACTTCATCTCCTGTCCGTCTATCTCACTCTCTCTCTCTCTCTCTCTCTCTCTCTCTCTCTCTCTCTCTCTCTCTCTCTCTACATCTGTTTGCCAAGCTCGTTCTGGTTTATCTTCATTTTCTCTTATTATTCTGAATGACTTGTTTTGCTTTGTTTTGGCCCTCTGTTTTGCCACTATCATTCCGTTGCCTTTGTTTCTAAGACTTTTTAATTGTTTTTTTTTCTTATTTATTAATTACTTGTTGTTTATATTCATGCACTTTAGGGGGGTTCTGTTTTTGACATATTCTTGAGAGTTACGTGCCCCATCGGCCGACAGTTTCCCAATTAATCCTCTATTTTTTTAACTCATGCTCCAGAGGCTTCACAGAATTTTATTCATATAACCTAACTTAACCATAACCTTTACAAGAGTCATTAACTATACAGGTCATAACCTCGTTAGTCGAAAATTCTTAGTCATAAGTAAATAATAATGATTTCAAATAACGTTCGAGTAACTTAAGGCCAAAGTTGTTATTTTAAGACAAGAAACGTTTCGCGCAACTCCCGTTTATATATATATATATATATATATATATATATATATATATATATATATATATATATATATATATATATATATAGAAAAGTTGTTTAACAATTATTGATTAATAAATTATCCTTCGTTGTTTCCTCATTACTATTTAATATCTTCAAAAATTTCTTCTCTATATAGTTGGGAGTTTGTATTTATTTTTATTAATTTCTTTTTTATACCATATATATATACTCCTTATAATTTCATTTATTTTTATAATAAAAACAATATTTATAAAGCATTTGTCAATAAGAGGTAAATTTTTAATTTACGTGATCCAAATATTGAGTTGTTTGTTTATAAATTTCAATTAACTTCACCCATTGCTCAAAATGTCCTTCTGCGGCTTGAAATCTCCTCTGAATGCGTCTGATTCGCGGACAAGGAAGAGATTATGCGGGGCCGGAGGCAAGGAAAGCCGTGTTTACCAGGACTCGGAGGAAACAAGGCCAGGATTAGTCGACGCAGCATTCAGAAGTGTCTTCAGGCTGATGCTGGCCAATAATTTGAGCAATTGGCATAATTAATTAAATTTCAGAAACAAACAAACTACTACCATATTTGTATCGCTACCATTACTAACATACCTTTTAGTGACAATTGCTATAACAATTTGCAGAGATAGAGCGCAAGAGAGAGAGATAGATAGATAAATGTGGGGAAACTCGAAATGTATCGCGTGAGTAACAATAAATGTAACAAAGCCCACAAGAAATTGAAACGAAGATTGCGAGTACTTTCGAAATATATTCCCAGTTTATTACCAAGGAATGACATATAATGAACTTGGAATAGAGTTCAAAGTTACTTAGAATCTTTGTTTCATTTTCCTTGTAGGCTTTGTTATATATATATATATATATATATATATATATATATATATATATATATATATATATATATATATATATATATATATATATATATATATATATATATATATATATCGAAATGAAGATCTTATAAAACGTATTTCAATCCGTGTCGAAGAAAAACCAAGGAAGTCGACTAGGATGCCTTCTCACACCAAGAATTATGTCGGATGATACCCATTTTTATCTCCGTGAAAACGTCAATAAACAATACTGCTGATTTTGGAGCGCTCAAAATCCTAGCCTAATCCACAGCTTCCACAATCTCATGTGGCATAACGAGTTCAAGAATAATTTGTCACTAAATTTATTATTATGATGTTGCGGCACAACTGACATTTACAGGAGACAACGACAGAAAATAACTTGAAGATATATAGGATATATGGTTCCAACAAGACGGCCACAGCACCTAAAGCAGGAGAGACAATGGTAATGCTTAGAATGCCTTTTCTGGTCGATTAATTTCATGATTTCGTGATTTTTCTTGGCCAATGCAATCTACTGATTTGGCCACTTCAGATTCCTTTTTCTTTGCCGATACTTCAAAGTAAAAGTATATATATTAATATGCCCCATAATCGCTAAACTTTAAAAGCCTAGAAATTCGATGAATAACCCCAGATGTTTTTATAAAATTGATGATGCTGCAGAAAAGGCAAGGTTGTGTGTCAACATTAATGACGGGCATTTGAAGGTTAATATATTTAAATATTAAAATTTGTAAAATATTATTATTTTTAATAAAACTCGAGAATTTTCTCTTTTATTTGAAATTTACAGCGCGCCTTGTCTTTCGAAGTTTTTTGGGGGGGATTTTTTAAATGGTAAAGTTACTTCTTCCCCCCACTCTATGTAATATAATATATATATATATATATATATATATATATATATATATATATATATATATATATATATATATATATATATATATATATGTGTGTGTGTGTGTGTGTGTGTGTGTGTGTGTTTGTGGTGGTCCTTTTCTCCTTTTCTTGGAATCTTCTGGTCCATTTTTCGAGTTTTGGACGAGACAATTCCGAAATCGTGGGAAACTTTATCGGCGAATCTTGTTCCGGTAAATAGCAAACAGAGCCTCATTCTCATTGACCATTGTCCGTTATGTCCCATTCGCACAAGAAGGTGGTTCAACCGAACCTTCCTCACAACTCCCACTCCCTTTTTCCCAATCCCCATTCTTCACAAATCCCTCACACACAAACATCCACTTGTCTTTCTCCCGCCACGACCTAGTACACGAACCTTTCGCCCACGAGACGTTATCAGTTAGACATTTGTCTGTATGCCTGTACTTCTTCAACCAATGCTATACTTATTACAATACATATCGTCACAGGAGGTTTGTTCTAATTTAAATCCCTCTACCTAAGGCGACAGCTATCTTCAATCCTTCCGTTTCCTCCACAACCCTCTTTTTATTGCCGTTTTCCTCTTTACTTTTTTCCCTTCTTTCCACAAAAGCCTGGTCGGTCGCTACTGAGTTCCTTTATGCCCTTCAGTAAACTGACTACAACTTCAGTGAATAATATTATCAGTGTACCCGACCTGGCTGTTTCCGGTCCACCGCTAAGACGAGGTCCGAACGGGAACCCGAAGAAGCGATAAGCAAACAAAGGTGATCAGATAAGCGGCGCACTCAAGGCTCACACAGACGGCAGACAAGGAATGGGCGGTTCCATTGAGCCGCCAAAGAACAACCCTAAGAATACGCTAAGGCAACGGCTCCTCAGAACAACGACCAACAAGAGCACTAAATGAGTACTGATGTAACACTGCACATGTAACAGCGCGAAAGAGCATCGTTTGTGTAACATGAGAGATAACATGCAAGTTGCATGCATACTTTATATTAATAACCTGTATTCAACCACACAGAAAATTGCTTACGCACGTTTCAGGAAGTAAACACCAATTCATCAATATCTACCGAAATTCCACAGTTTGGTCGGTGCATATCAGCACCACTAACACTACACGCTCCCCAACCTCCTTTATACCCTACCAAGTACAAAACCACTCATAATTTTGTGATGCCCTATGGTTCTTGATAGCGATGGGTGTATTGTATCCTACCCTCTCATCCAGTCAAAGTTTATCTCTTGGGCAAATTTCCTCAAGCAATGGTGCCTCACAAACCGCCTCCATAAAAATCTATCATGCCCAATATAATCCACTCGTTTTCTGTCACCCTTTTCTTTCTCAAACACTCAATCACATAAATAACCCACGTTTTAAGCTGTCTTTCAACACTCTATAACAAAATTAAAGTTTATGTATAGGAAACTGCATTTTACGGAGATTTTGTATAAAACAATTTATAATTATGTAATTCTTTACTTAGAAGACGTTTCGGAAGTGACTGATTTCCATTATCAGTCCAGTCACTTGCGAAACCTGTCCCCTTAGTAGAACATTATATAGTTTTATACAAAAGTCTCATCAAACCGAGTTTTTCTACTCATTTGAAAGCTCAATACTGAGCTAAAATATTTATAAAAGTTTAGCATTAATTAGGAAGAGTACAATAGGAACTTATAGTTAAGCATCCAAAGCCGGTCACCTGCAAAGGAGTAATGTTAATGCAATGCAATGCACGGTCACACATCGCCGTACCTATTTGATATGCCACTAAGATTAAAATTTAAAATCTAAAAGAAAATCAGCCATGGTTAAATTTTTATAAATTTTTTGAACTTCGCCAATTATAATAATTTTAAAAAGGAACTCTAAACTAAATTTTCTGAACTTCACAAAATTTCGCTACTTATATTTATTCCTGAACTTCACCATTTTGTTTTTTGATATTATAAAAGAATTATTATAAATAACTTTGATAAAAACATAAGTCATAACCAAACTAAGATGAAATTATTATTCAAATACTCAAAAAAATCCCCTTCTTAAATTAGAGTTAGTGGTGATGATGATGATGATGATGGTGATGACAATCAGAATCGCAATGAAAGATTCTTAGATAGGGACACTCAAAGAGAGACTTCAACAGGGTTTTTTTAAGTTTTTTTTTGGCTACTAAGTCAAAGGAGTTAGTTTCAAGAGGTAAGGGGGGCGATACTTTTAGTTCCCTGGGAAATAATATCCGAAACGGATGGAAAATTATGTCGAATAAATGCTAGAGTTTAAACTGTTTTCATTATCCATTCACATTGAAAAAAAAGACATTCCTAGGGCACCTGGTAATACCTTCCAGTTTTAAACACATAGAATACCAGTTCCCCTTTTCTCATTATACCTCTTACATTTCATAAATACAACTTCTTGCGAATCTTTTACCATTTAAATGAGGTTATTATTATTATTATTTCGATTGTATGTGAGGTAGGAAGAATACCCGTACTCTTCCAGCGCGTTTTGTAAAAGGGAAAGCTTCCCGATGAAAGTTTTGTTTCTGCGAACTCAATATACGATGGTGGACCTCAAGTAGACCCCAAAATAAACTTAAGGTGGGGTCAGAGCATGGCATCAGTTTAGCAATTGGCCGACGTAGCAAAGTCGATCCGAATAGACTCCACTCGACGACTGACCACATCCCCTATGCCTTAACTTGGCTTATTTGGGCTTATATATAAATTGCATTAGAAGCTTATATATAATAATAATTTTAAGTCTTACGGGATCCTATAGTAAGGAAAATCAGAATAATAAAAGAGATGATTTAGAACAAATCAAACAATAAATGGTCAAACCGAAAGGGATATAGATAAAATAAGATGTAAATGTAGATTCACTTAATCCAATGTGTCAGGGCGCACGCTGAAGCATCGGATGGAAATATATATGACAGAGATGATATAATAAATTAATTAGGCGTTTCAAACAGACACTAATAGTATTGAACTAATGTGCGTCTAAGATTTCTAAAATAAGGAAACTACATGGTGTCTCTAAAGTCTGGAACGCAGGAAATATCATCACAATGGTCTGTTTGTTCAGCAGACCTCATTTTATGCAGGTATGCTAAAGAAGATGTACTCAATGGTTTACTCGTTCACCAGACTTTATTCCCCTCTACTTTTTTTTTCTGATTCATGCTAAGGAAGTTGTACTCAACGGTCTCCTCGTTCACCAGACCTCTTACCCCAGTTGACTTTTTTTTCGGGGGTGTGCTAAAGGAGAAGGTGTAGTACTTACTCAATGGAAATTAAAGATAGGAGGCATTTGAGAGAACAGCACATTATAAATGAATGTGCTCAAGTTTACGGAAATTTGGACTTAATGCATCGGGATCCTCGGTTAACCACATCGAACTTTGCTTAACAATTGGTGTAAATCACATTGAGGAAGTTATTTATTAACATTTCATTTAAATTAAATGTAGTTCATTATTTTATTGACAATATTCATTTTGCCTGTGTCCATACTTTAGGGACTGTTTATAATGCAAAGTAATAATTTTGGGGTTCAAGTTCCATCAGCGGTCACGTTCTCTTCTGTTGCTGACATAATCAGGCAGAACTCCTCATAATATGATACAATGATACTGTTTGAAGCCTCTGTTTACCACAAGCAACAATCTTCTGAAGGAGGGTATCTCTAACTCCTAGTGTTATAGTGGTAAAACCTCTTTGATCTTCCTATGTCTCAGTTATGCATTACTTAATGCTGGTTTGGTTCTTACTTATTATTCCTGAACATGTTCTGTTACTAAGTTGTGATGTAGACAGTATCATTGCAATCGGAAGGAGTTGCTCGGATACCAAGAGTTCAAATTTTATGCACTGGTATGAAGACCACCTTAGCTGGGAACTTATATTTCGGTCATAGTAGATCACGTCATACCATCACAAAAACCAGAAAAGCTGAAATATTTAGGCTATAAAATAAAGTGAGATCAGTGGAAATCATTTTACCCTTTCGTTGAGACTTTCTACATATATGTATATGTGTTTATGTGTGTGCATTCTCTGTTCGAGAAAATCTCTGCGAATTCATATAAACTTGACGTTATTAATGTTATTTGTGTGTAATAACTGTAAAAAATGAGGAATTTTTATTTTATTTTTAATGCAGTATTTTTGGCCCTATAAGCGTTCGCTATAATTTCAACCACCAGGCAATTTATTTCATATATATATATATATATATATATATATATATATATATATATATGTGTGTGTGTGTGTGTGTGCGCGCGCGCGCAGAGGGATGTGTAAGGTCATCCACAACATTCTTGCAGCTGGAAAAATACCTGAAAACTACTTTTAAGTAAATTAAATCGATTACATAATTACTAGTTTGTTATACAACCTTTTCCCATTTTATTGGATTACTGGTTTTAAATCTGCCAGGAGACATTTAGAGTACTGTATACAAGAATGGTTCCCGCACTTTAGACTTGATATCAACCTGGTAGAATGAGTGCAAGGGAAGGAAACAAAGATGATAGCTTTTCTGAAGTATGTACCTTAAATATATAGATAGATTGAGTGTGCTAAATATATTCTTATTTGAAAGAAGGTGTGTAAAAGTGGATATGATTGTTCCGAGGTAGATAAGTTGGATTTTAGCAAGTTCTTTAAGTTGCAAGGTAGTAAAAGGACTAGGGGATACCACTTGAAAATTTAAAAAAACAGAAAAAATGATAAGCAAGTTGGATGTGAGAAAGTAATATTTTTATCAACAGAGCGGTAGATTACTGGAATGGTTTAACGTTGTAGACAATAGGTAGTTCAAACGAAAATGTTTTCCAAGTGCAGGTTAGATGAGTATATGGGGAGAGTAGGTTATCATAGTTTTTAAATTGTATCGGGGCAAATTACCATAGGTGGGCGCGATAACGAAAAAATGTATCACGATAACCAATAAATCGATAATGATAACCTTATCGGCGATAACTTATAATCGATAAGTAGGGGTAAATTTATCGCCTGATAAGGTGATAACCGATAAATCGATTATCCAAAATTATATTACAATATTGATTATTGACTATATATAGCGTTATTTTATAATACAATAGTAAAAATATTTGACTACTGTTTCTTAGTTTTTTACCTGGTAAGGCTCTCCTCCATCTCCTTATAGGTTTTGAGGATCCACCTCCCAGCTCGGTCCTACCTATTTCTGCCTCCAAGGCACGTGTGGCTCTCGCCTGTGCTAAACTGGAACTAAAAACTAAAATTATCGATTATCGCTAGTTTGGAACCAAAAGTATCGGTGATACCGATAAATCGATAACGCGGAAAAAATATCGGATAACCCAAAACCCGATATCGTTATCGCTATAAATTATCGCGATAATTTATCGCGATAACGCTCCACCGATTCAAATTAGATAGTGCAATGTCAAGTTGTGTATATATTATATTATTTGTATGTGTATTGCATGATTTAAGTTTTTGACAAGCCATTATGTTGCTTTTTAGAGCAGTTCAAACACAATCGTGTAGATGCTATTTATGGGGGGGGGGGTGACTCGGATAACCTCTGATAGGTCCTTGCGGCTTTTGTCATCCGTTTAATTATGTTATGTTAAAACAAAATTCTCTCCCAAAATAAGAATTCCTATGCAAATATTCTGAAGAACTAACGATCCTATCTCTAATGAACGATAAATGGGGACTAGGCTAGCCTAACCAGGCTATTAACTATTTAGGACTAAGCTATAACCTATTACAAGAAATAAATGACCTACTTTTGACGTGAACTAAAAGTTGGAACTTTTTAAACGGCATAGGGATAGCCTGGTAGAATAGCCTAGTTCCCATTAATCGAATCGCTCATTAGGGAGATGTTGTTTGTTTGCTCAAAATATTTACATAGGAATTCTTATTTTGGCAGAGAGAATTGTTTCGTTTTCTGTTTTTAAACTAATAAAATGGGAAAATGTTGTAGAACAAAAGCAAAAGAAATTACCGAGCCAGAAGTATGTTTGAAAAGAAAAAGAAATCAATTTAGTGCTAACTGGAAACAAACTATAACAAAGGATCTATTCGGGAGAACAAATATATGAAATTATAATTACGAATAAATATTTATACGAAAATATAGGAAACAAATAAACTACAAGGGCTGTTTAGTAATTATATTCAATTTCTTTTTAGAGTCAACATTTTTGAGAAAAAGCCGAGACTTTTGTTTCAGATACGTTTATGAATATGACAAGGCAATGGCTTCGCTGCTAAGATTAAAATTTAAAATCCAAAAAAAAGCAGCTATGGTTAAATTTAAAAAAAAAATTCTGAACTTCTCCAATTATAATAATTTTAAAAAGGAACTCTAAACTAAATTTCCTCCCTTTCAAAATATTACGTTGCTAAAATATAGAGCTATAGAAGAAGATATATAAAAATAAATTTTCTAAACTTCACCATTTGTACTTCTTTGGGTTTTAAAAATCGACAAAATTTCGATCCTTATATTTATTTCTGAACTTCACCATTTTTTTTCACTAACTCTATAATTTAAGAAGGGGATTTTTTTTGAGTATTTGAATAAAAATTTCATCTTAGTTTGGTTATGACATATTTTTTTATCAAAGTTATTTATAATAATTCTTTATAATATCAAATAACAAAATGGTGAAGTTCAGAAATAAATATAAGGAACGAAATGTGAAATTTTTAAAACCCTAAGAATTACAAATGGTGAAGTTTAGAAATTTCATTTTTATATATCTTCTTCTATAACTATATTTTAGCAACGTGATATTTTGAAAGGGGGGAAAATTTAGTTCCTTTTTAAAATTATTATAATTAGCGAAGTTCAGAAAATTTATACAAATTTAACCATGGCTGCTTTTATTAGATTTTCAATTTTAATCTTAGTGGCAAAGCACAAGCTCCCTGCGTAGGGGGGGAGTGTCGAAGCCATTGCCTCGTTGATATTATAAAAGAATTATTAGAAATAACTTTGATTAAAAACATGTCATAACCAAACTAAGAAGAAATTATTATTCAAATACTCAAAAAAATCCCCTTCTTATATTATAGAGTTAGGGAAGTGATAGTCTTGATGATGATAAACACAATTTATTGAATATCAGGTTTTCTAAAAGTTCTGTTACGCTCGTAAGGGGAGGGGCTATGTTTAGAGAGGTTTACGTGTGTGCTAGAAAAAGTTCAGTCTAACAAACTTAAAGTTCTACTTTTCCAGCACGGGTGATTAAAACGTCTTTTAAATTGTGTACGGGTGTCTCAAGATGGAAGTGAGAAGAATCGAGGTCTCTGCTCTCCTGCCCGCGGGCCACAACAAATCCAACATCGCCAAGCGGCTCAACGTCAGCTGTAAGACCGTCCACAAAGTAGCAGAGAGGATCAAGAAAGGGGAAGACTTCGAAGATCGACCTCGTTCAGGCAGACCTCAAATTGTCAACCGTTTGGCTGTGAGAAAGGCCTCCAAAAGTGCTTCGAAGCTCAAAATGACAAAGCTCGTGAAAAAGAAAAACATTTTGGTAGCCATGGTGTCCAGGGCCATCAAGAAGAAGGAAAGTAAGGCTTGGCGTCGTAGCTTCGAATGGCGAGAAGATGACGCCGGTGTGGTTCACGGCCAGTTACTGGCTAACCGCGGCGGATTACAGTGATATCTGCCTAAAAGTCCTTCCAGGGTGAGAGAGATCACAAAGAAGGCGGACTATCTCTTTCAGCATTTTAGGTCCCAACCCAACACGGCTAAGTGCGTGCAAAAGTGGTTGTGGCTGAACATGAATTTCTGTTCGAAAGATTTTGCCCGCAGCAGTCACACGACATCAATCCCTTCAACTACCACGTTTGGGCGCGTAGTTGAGGGTACATTTTCAATACCCGGTACTCATATAACACTATTTATCTCGGCTATTACATAGTTTACGGTGATATTCGATTCCAATGACGGTCAGGATATGTTTTGCAAAAAAAAACATTTTCTGATAAAATAGCAGGTAAAAAGTAATGATCACTTAAAGGTAAAATAGTCATTCTAAAAATAATTTTTCTTATTTTCCTCTCATATTCCATTTAGATTTCTTTTATTTACATTATATTTCCTCATGATTTTCTTAATCCCATGAGGACGTTACACAAAAGTGTAGCTGTTTTCAGGATACTTTGGGTTATATTTAGTATTGCATATAATTTCTAGACAAGCTTTTCATTAGCTCACTGATGGAACGAAGAGTCACAAAAGGACTGAATAAGAGAGGAAGAGAAGAAAGGGTAAATTGGTTATGGACTTAAGGGTAAACTTTAGCTGGTTGAAGTTATGTGAATAGAAAGAAGCAAGAAGTTTTCTCACAAATGAGAGAAAGATTATGTACTTTAATAAAAAGGGATTCTTGAATTCTAAGTGAAGTGTGGTCATGGGTTGAGACAGGTATTTTAAAATTATTGATTGATATATGGGTTCTACAATCAATATAGTGATGCCAAATTATGGAATGTTCATTTTTCACAAATGACCTTAGTCCCGTTCGCAGGCTAATCTCAAGATGGGAACAAACCTTAGGGAGCCCACGATAAATCCTACGTTGGTCCTTTGTCTACACTCAGGGAAAATAAAAACATAAACCCTAATGCAACTTGTCTTAGGTCCGAGTCCGCCCTTCATTCGAAAACTGCAAACTTATTTACAAAAACAAGTTTGAAAAATGTGTGTCATTATTTATCTTTCTGGCAAAACAAAATATCTTACAGCATTATGAACATTAATGGTAAAAAGTTTAGGATTAACGATATTATTCAAAAGACTCAAAATAGATTTGCATGCATAAGATGATTTATAAGTATTACTAATTATATAGTGTGTTAAGAATTCGAAATGCATCAGTAAAAAATTGGAATATACATAATTTATATACCTTGATTAATCGACGGTGCTTTACCGTGCAGTCCCTGAGGGATAGAGTTTGCTCCCATCATGAGAGTAGCCTGCGAACGGTGCTATAAGATTCTTTGTAAATAAGGAGAATTTCCTAATTTGGCATCACTTTATTTACTACAGGAGATATATATATATATATATATATATATATATATATATATATATATATATATATATATATATATATATATCAATCAACAATTTTAATATATGTGACTCAACTCAAGATCAAACTTCCCTTAAAATTCCTGAATCCCTTTATATTAAGGTACATAATCTTTCCCTATTTGTGAGTAAGCCTCTATCCCTTTATATTCACATAACTTCAACCAGCTAAAGTTTACCTTTTATCTATAACCAATATACTTTGTTGTCCTCTTTTTCCCTTACTTATTCTTTTTCTGACTATTTGTTCCACCAGGTGAATCATTTTATAGTTTAATTAATTTATCTTTTGGTGAGAAGTTATATTTATTTGAATTCTCGGATATAATCAATTTTGATAGTTGGTTTCCAGTTATCCCCAATTTTATTTTTGTTTAAAAAGAATTTCAACCTTCTACTAGGTAGCTAATTTGTTATGCCTTTGCTTTTATATATACAGTGCCAGAAGATGGCAGCGTAAAGTCCGCAACCTAGTAAGCAATGAATCTCGATGAGCTGGTATTCGCTTTCATCTGCAATATATATATATATATATATATATATATATATATATATATATATATAATTTCATTCTTTCATGATCATATCAATAGTCAGAGCTTCCCTGTTCCACAATTTTATCGTCGATATTAATTGCTCTATCGTCTGAAAAAACAATTGATCATTATTTTCTTATCAGTTCATTTTCAGTCGAACCTTGAAACTGGCTAGTAATAATTCTGTTATCAATTACTTTAAGTTCGCTAGATTTAAAAGAAAATAATACTGTTTCATTTTTACACAGATTTAAATTAAATATCTTGCATTAACTCCTTTTTTCCATTTTGTTTTTCCACACCAGTGGTTATGCGCTAGTTATTTGCCACCAAGATGTGATCTTCAAACTATAAAGAATAAGTTCTAATTTAAAGTCTTGAACCTTCCTTCAAGCACTGCCATGCTCTGTTTAGCGAATTAAAATCCTAGTTTCACTCTTTTTTCTAATTTATATTTTATTAGTGACCGATTTCAGCATAAATGGTGATATTACATGACTATATATGGAAGAAAGTATGTCGACGTATTTTTGTTAATTCACATTTTTCTGTAATTCTCTTAGAACTGGTTTTTACCGAATCAAAACCTTTTGTTAGTATACAAATGTGACGCAAGGAAGTATTTCATTTTATTTTGTTATTTGCAATAACTACTGAACTGTCTGCAGATGATCATAAATACGATAATTACTTCTGAAAACTACCTGGCTTATTTCAGTCTATTGTTTTAATTTGTTGGTTATGAATTTGCAACAAGTTTTTCTTTTGTCGGCACTGCTTACTTAAAGGCTAGAAGAGGAAATTAGAAAGAACTAAAATATAAGTAAACCAAATTTAGGAATGCAAAACGTTTACTTTAGTCAACACAAACAACCGTAAATACCTACATGAAGAAATTTGTACACATTACAGGATTCTTTAAAGTACAAATTTGGTCGCCCTTGTTAGAACCAAGTTGATAAAAACTATTATTCGAGGGTTACATCTTATTATAAGGGTGTTTGGCTAAATTTGACGGTTTGCATAGAATACGAAGGGCGGTCAATAGGTTTTGCGAATCGGTAGGGCAAAACACAGGGAGGAGGATGGCTGTTTGTCGGGTGTTATGACAAGTTATGACAAGTCAGGACCTGCAGCCGCACGCTCCTGCCTTGTCTAATTAAGAAGCACTAGCTGATCGCAGATCGTCAGTCACAAATTCTTCAACAATGGAGAAGGTTGAGCACCGCGCAGTGATCAAATTTTGACCAAGGAAGGCAAGAATGCAAAAGAGATCCATGAACACATGGTTGCAGTGTACACCGATACCGCCCCTTCCTATTGAACTTTTGCTCGCTGGAATAGGGAGTTCCGCCATAAGCGCGAGTCCCTTGAAGATGCCCCCCGTCCAAGAAGCCTGTCCGATGGGACCAACGAGGACAATGTGGCCCGTGTGGAGAGGATAATGCTCGAAAATCGATGGGTGAAGGTCGAATAAATCGAGCGAGAGCTTGGAATATCACATGGAAGTGTTATGAACATCATCCACGACAATTTGGCCATGACCAAGGTCTCTGCCCGTTGGGTCCTTAGAAACCTCACGCCTCATGATCGACTTTAACGTCGTCAAAGTTTGGAGGAGCCGCTGCTCCTGTACAACCAAGACCCGGCGGGATTTGAGTCATGCATAGTGACAGCTGATGAAACGTGGGTCCATCACTGGGATCCCGAGACCAATCTCGAAAGCATGGCCTGGAAGCACAGGGGCTCTCCGAGCCCCATCAAGTTCCAGACCCAACCCTCAGCCGGGAAGATCATGGCCACCATCTTCTGGGATTCTGAGGGAGTGTTGATGGTGGACTATGCACCTCGTGGAAGGACGATCACAGGCCAATATTACGCCAAGGAACTAGCTGGGTTAAAGAAGTGCATCCGTCAGAAGCGGCGCGGCAAGTTGACACGCGGTGTCTTGCTCCTCCACGACAATGCCTCTGTCCATAAGGCAAGAGTTGCACAAATTCCCTGCGCGAGTGCGGATTCGAGGAGCTCAACCATCCCCCCTACAGTCTAGATCTGGCCACTAGCTACTACTTTTTATTCGGCCAGCTCAAAGCTGCACTGTGTGGACGCCGGTTTGGGGACGATGAAAATGTCCAGCTCGCCGTCCAGGAGTGAACTGAACAGCAGTCTGGAGATTTCTGGTTGTCAGGAATTCAAAGCCTCAAGGACAACTGGCGCAAGTTCATTGAAGTCAAGGGTAGTTATATTGAAAAATAATAAACCACTTTTCCACATATCTCGTTTCCTTATATCCGAATTGCAAAACTTATTCACCGCTCCTCGTAGCTCCCTGACAAAATATCGCCTAAAATAAATGTATTTTAAATATTAAAAAAAACAACAACTAGGTTATGGCTGGGAGGTAACAGTTTCTCATTGTCTCTGGGAAGATCTTCGAAAACCTCCTTGGTCTTGGCCACCTGTTCAGGCTTCTGTTTGTCAGGCAGGGCAGTTTGTATCTTTCTAAATCGAACCACACGCAGTAATCCATGGGATTACAAACAGGGAATCTAGGGCGCCAGAAGGTGGTGATAGTGAAGTGAACGAAATTCCCTGATAACCACTCCTGATTACTTCCGTGAGTATAGCCTTCCAGCAGCAACCCTCTGCAACCAGGGATTGACCACATTCTTCAGTAGCTCTAAATAGCCGTCCGAATTGAGTCTGAGACTCTGTTCAAAGATTTGAGGCAGCATGGCGTCACCCTCACTAGAGACACATTTACAGACCATCCTATCACAATTTGAAGGAACTTGGTCTTCATGATACGTGGAACGTCTTGTGAATTATATGCAAGTCAACTGTTGTTCTGGTTGTTGTGCAAGTAGTCTTAGCAGGAGTTATTTTCAGCTTAGAACAGCCAGATCATCTCGGGTTGAACAAGATGCTTTAGCTTGTTCAAGAGTATTTTTGCCTTCGTCAAACTGTTCTATTTGGCCTTGGCTGTCTGGATGTGTCCCTTGCGCCTCTTTTACGAGTTTAAACTTCGTGGTGGTGACTCCAACACCCATCACCTTGTCCTCCAGTTGTTGGATGAGTTTCGCCTTCCAGACGTAGTCAGAAAACCTGATGTGTTCCTTTCTGCTGGTCACGGGTTCGTATTCTCCGTTGCAACTGCCCATCTCACATCTTACAGCGTTTACAGGAGAACATTGAGCACCAGTTATGTAGTCGGCATTTTGATACTCGGCGCATATCATCATGATGTAGGTAACTCTTTCTAATATTCAGATGGCTTCCAGTACTCCATGTCACCTTACCTTTTTTTAAACTGACATTTGTATGTTCTTTCAACGCTGTTCACCGTTCGCACATATGTGACGTCAATATGTTCTTGAAAAAAGCTTCATTTAATATCGTCAAATTTAGCCAGAACACGCTGTAGATGAAACTGCGCAGAGGAAAGCTACAAGAAATGCATGGCAACTACTCTAGCTTACTATTTGTGTTCCTTAAATAGTTATATATTCTTAAATGGTGCCAAATTATTTCAAAAGTCAAATCTGAAGGCTCATATATTCAGGAGTAACCAACAGCATAGAATGGTCTTGCTGATTCTGAAAACACTACTAGTATATTTTCATATACTGAGATACTCATCTTGACCGAACAATGGTATATTTCTGGAGGAGGGGGTTCAATTATGTCAGGTTTATGCCTCTAAGTTACATATCTAAAGATGTTACTAATCTTTCCAGTCTAATTTATTCCGCTAATTTTCTTTTCCGAGTTGCCATCATGAGCCATAATTTGTCTTATTTAAACGTATTTTGTACTTGCATCAATTTTGTTAGTTGCCTTCTTCAAAACTGTTGCCTATTGATTTCTAATCGAATTTTGAGAATAAATTTTGAAAATTCTATCATTAACTGTATTTATTCTACACTTTATCTGGTTTCAATCTCACGTTGATTCTGATTCCCTCTTTTTGAGTCGTGAGTCCGAAAAAATTCTTCCAAAAATAATAATCCGCTATGATGAGATGAGGCTTCTTTGTCCTATCCCTTATTTTAAATTTGTATTTTTTATTGATTCACTGCAGCCTACATGATGATGTTGTGTTATTGCTCTTGTTTGAGAATATGTAACTGTACGTACGAGTATGATTAGCTCTAGGTTTCATTCCAGCTATTATGTAGAACAGAATCTTTATTTACTAAATCGATGGTGTTTTCATAGTCTTAATCCAAAATGTTCTGGGGATTGATTCCTCGAGAGATTTATTATGAAATTTGGAGTATTTTTATGTTACTCATAGTTCTGATACTGTAATTCTTTAAAGTCAATGAAGCTTAGGAATCTGTCATCTGTCTCATTCTTTTGTAACATTTTGTAAATGAAATGGCCAATGGATGGTCAGAACGTTCTCTCTCAGCCTTTGAATAGTCTACTGTTACTTCAGTTTCTGCAACTCGTTCACGAGATTGAGAGCTAATAATGAATTAAAATAGATAAATTTGGTTCTTAATAGTTTTGTTTTGGGGGTGGAGGATTGATTTCATAAGAGAACCAGGCAATGGCTTCTATAATCCCCCCTGTGAGGGGAGCTTGCACTTAGCTACTAAGATTAAAATTCAAGATAAAAAAAAAAGCAGCTATGGCTAAATTTTTATAAATTTCTGAACTTCGCCAATTATAATAATTTTAAAAAAGAACTCTAAACTAAATTTCCCTCCTTTCAAAATATCACGTTGTAATACCATTTTGTTTTATGATATTATAAAAGAATTATTAGAAATAACTTTGATAAAAAACATAAGTCATAACCAAACTAAGATGAAATTATTATTCAAATACTCAAAAAAATCCCTTCTTAAATTATATATTTAGTGATAATGATAATGATGATGATGATGATGAATGATTTTCTATGAGATAAAATCTATTATTTGGAACAAAACTAATCAATGGGTCAGAAGGATAATAATGCCTTGCGAAAATTACCCTGCGTAAACTAGTACAATGTCCCAAGGATACTTTCTTGTTATTATTTTTATCAAAACGCTTTTACAGTATACGTTCAGAAATAAATATAACGGTTGCATGCTAAAACAAATGTGAAATGCACATTTGATAAAAAAACTTTTTTTTTAATATATTTTACATTTTAGCCTTTTGCATATAATAAATTTATAAATAATTGTGAAGCTACACTAAATCTGATAAAATTGCATTTCACATTTGTCTTATCATACGGCCGTAAGTATCGAAATTTTGTGAACTTTTTAAAACCCAAAGAATTACAAATGGTGAAGTTCAGAAAATTTACTTTTATATATCTTCTTCTTCTATAACTATATTTTAGCAAAGTGATACTTTGAAAGGAGGGGGAATTTAGTTTAGAGTTCTTTTTTAAAATTATTATAATTGGCGAAGTTCAGAAAATTTATAAAAATTTAACCATGGCTGTTTTTTTTTTTATTTTCAATTTTAATCTTAGTTACCAAGCGCAAGCTGGCGAAGCCATTGCCTGGTATTTATATGTATAAATAGGGCATAAAGCAGATTTTGTTATTTATTCATAAAATACAAATACCTCGTAAGCAAATTTTCATTTGAATGGAAATTAAAAATAAGGTGAAGCTGCTGTTGAATGAAAAAGTGTTAAGCTTAATTTAATGTTCTTTCTTTTTATTAAATGTAATCTTGGATATGCCTAACCGTCCAATGAAAGACTGGCTCTTTCATTGGTGACCGTGGCCTTTTCTTCTCTTTTTCTCGTTGCTATTTTATTATTTTATAAGCCCCCACAACTACAGTCAGCAACAAAATTCAGTTTCACAAATTTTGTGAAAAAACTTGAGTCTAACAAACATATTTTTCTTTTCACTTGAACTTCCATTTTTTGTATTATCCTAACACGATATTTTAAGAACGGAAGTTTTTAGATGGATTGAATAATATTTTTTATCTTAGTTTTTATGTACACGTTTACCAAGAATAAATAGTAAACTGCAGAAAAAATAAATATAATTATCGAATGCTTTACATCGTTTTAAAGCAAAACGAATTAAAAATGGTGAAGTTCAGAAAATTTATTAAAATTTAGGCATAGCTATTTTTTGGGAGGTGGGGTCGCATATTCGAACTCTTTATTGAAGTCTTTCTAAAATATGATTTTCATTTTAATATTTGGCAGCAGGAAATAAATACTGGCACCTAAAAATGGATAAATTATTAGCGGTCAAGAGGAGCAGATTCGCCACTTCTTACATAGACCAATAGTTCCTTTAGAGTTAGAAAAAAACAAATAGGATTATCGAATATTTGGGATTTATTTAAAACAAAAATAATTACAAATCGTGAAGTTCAAATATAAAGGCACATTTAGATTGGGATAAAAGACAAGAGAATTGTTTCTTCCGTAAAAAAAAAAAAGAATTTCGATAATATTTTTCTTGCCTTTAGACCTAGAAAATATGTATGGATATGAAAAGACGAGATTAAGAGGATATTATTAGGGGATATGTACTGGAAATTTTTAAAATTTTATTTTAGACTGTTACTAGCTAGAGCTAGATAAGTCGTATGGAAGGATTTTTTATTGGTATATTGAATGTTTTATCAAAGTTATTTCTAAGAGTTGATTTAAAGTTTGAAAAATTAATTTATTTGGAATGTTTTTTCGTATTTATGAAGGTTTTAGCCAAATAATTTTAAGAGCTACCCTTTTTTCTCATCCTGTACTTTTTACTCCCTGAATATAAGAATGAATATGAGAAAGGTTTGAATAAAATAAATTTTAAAAATATTGTATACGAATAAATATTTAAAGACGAGATTATTAATCAAATTTGAGAAAAAAAAGATTACGATTACAAAAGAGAAAATTCAAAGTAAGTTTTTGTACTGGGAGAAGATATAGAAAAAGAAGAAAGTAATTTATATATTTAAAACGAATTTTAAACTATATGAAAAGTAACTGATCAATTCGATCCTGAAATGGAAACCGATACGCTTACCTTAGCCGTAGGCCACAGACCAAAGGTCTGCCTGCGAAGCTAAGCTTCTCTTGTAAGGAGGGATGACGAAGCCTCTCCTCTTGTATTTCGAAATTTTAAAAGGAAATGAACAGAAGTTCAAAAGTAAAGAATAATATTAAAGCTTATATCGACTTTTATAAACGATATTTTTGTGAACTTCAGGAAAATTTTTAAAAGTAAAGTAGACTAAACTAAGCCGAAGAATTTATATTTTAAAATTTCCTGAAACTAATTGTTCCCTCACAAGGTGAAAAAAAACTAACAAATCTTTTTTCAATGTATTTAAACTTACCATTTTACGAAATAATTTAATTTAGATAAAAAATACTGTAAAGGAGAAAATATATGAGTTATCTTAAAACTGGTTAAAATTCTAATATTTGTTTGAAGTTTCGATTTGCAAAGGTAAAATTGTGTTCCTTTCGAGGTATGAGTCATAGAATGAAAGAAGTAGTAAGATTGAATATTAGTAGTTCTACACTCCTGAAAAATAGATACAAGGATGTTTGGTGTGATAAAGGTTGTAACATTGAATAAAATTATTTTTTTATCTAACCAACTGATTGTGGCATGCAAGGAAGGGAGGAAGATCGGAAGCAGTATACTCATATGCTGATGAGCTTGTGTTTGGGGGTGAGAATGAGTGGAATGTAAAAATGTTGATTGAAGCGTTTGATAGAGATTTATATGAGGGGGATAAATGGAATACAGAAAAATTAAGTTAATGTTTTTTGTCAGTTAGGATAAAGCATGTTTGTTGTTACAGTGTGTGGTTTGGTATGATTCAAGTATGATTTTTTAATGGTTTTATGGTGTATATTGAGTGGAAGTGATACGGATGAGGCAGACTTCCATCATAAGGTATGGAAGTGTACCAAAATCTCGGAGTGGTAATAAATAAACAAGGCAAATGGGTGAAATTTGCCACCGAGTAAATAAGAGGTTGCTACTACCAATATTAGTGTATTGAAAGAAAGAAATATAAAAAAGGAGATCAGTACAAATGGATAATTTGAGAGAGATACTGGGTGTGAAATTTGCTGAATAGAATGAGGAATGACGTGGTAAAAAAATGAATCAAGTTGTGGTGGAATATGATCTAAGGTGGTACGCGGATGCAAGAAGGCGTGAGAATAGAGATTAAATACGTTGGAGTAGGAAGGGTTCGAAGACTTTGACGAAGGTGGATTTATTATGTGAGAGAGTGTACAAAAAAGTAAAAGAGAGAAGGGAGAAGCTGTTGATTTTGTTATGTAGGTGTACATGGATGGAGTTTGTGAAAGGGCGTGGCTGAGACCTCCTGAATACGGACGAACCCAGACTCACCTGATAATTTGTGGTTGAAATTTTATTATAATTATTTAGAACGTTTAACGCCCTCTCTCACCCTTTGCTAGGACTAAACCGGCATGAAAAAGTTAGTGGGAGATTTAAAAGAGGGGGAAAGACGATCCCGGAGAGAACACCAGTGTCTCATGAGGCAGAGGTGTCGCGCGCCGCTCCTCCAGGTTTAGTTGTAACAGTAGCATTGTCCCTGTCACCCCATCCTCTGCTTTGCGGGGATTAAGCTTAATAGGACATTTAGGTTTGGTTTTAGAGAAGTTGCTTTATTTTACGTTGATGTGCGCTGACCTAAAATGTGAGAAAAAATGGTTTATAATAATAATAATAATAATAATAATAATAATAATAATAATAATAATTGTCTTGGTATGACATTATATTATATTAATACCATATTATATCTATGGAGGGAGAGACCGATAACTTCAAGGCGAACCGACAAAAGGGACGGAACGCCACGAGTTTCGACGGGCGAAACAACTAGATAAGAGTGCAACGCGGTCAGGTATATTATGGGCAATGGCAAAGCTCAAGGTTATTTAAAGAGGATGTACAAAAATATAATTTTATTTACATAAAAATAATGAGAGAAATGATGGGCAAAAATTAAATCGGATGGACAAAGGGGGGAGAATTGTAGTTATGAATCAGACTATGAAGTTAAAACTTAAGGTGTTACGGGAGGAGACGATTCAAAAGGGAGGAATTAACGCAAATGGGTTACTGGAGGGGAAGAAGGGTTGGCGTACAGAAGATTCTGGGTGAGACGTCAGGGTAAGGCTTCAGGGATGTCTTCTGCACGTGAGACGAGGCCGCTCGAAGCTACTGAGCGGGATGTTAGGCTTACCAATTTAAGCCTACGGAATCTTTTCCAGCAAATGGAACTTCCGTGCTGAAAAAGAAATTCCACGTGGAATTTCCCCCACAATAATATATATATATATATATATATATATATATATATATATATATATATATATATATATATTATGGCAAAAAAATAATGAGCCACAATATTTGAATTTGATTTATTTCAAAAACAGGACTAGTTTCAGCATGATGCTATTAGCAACTGTAGTTGCTTGCCTTGCATTTCATATATATATATATATATATATAAAGGTTGTTCCAATAACTTGGACCGATTTCAAATGTGAGTTAAGTTTAAGCGTCTAATGATTTTTTTCTTTTGCTTTCAGATTTAACAACTTCAGTCTTTGGCAACTTCAACCATGGAAAGATTAACAATCGAACAACGTGTTAAAGTTATCGAAGCCTATTACGAAAATGGACATTTAAACTGAAACGCATTTCGGGCACTTCGCGATTCTTTTAGTCAACATAATCGACCAACCGAGAGTGCAATTGGGAAAATTGTTCGTAAATTCAAACAAACTGGGTCGGTGGCAGATATGGAAACGCCATTGCGTGCTCGTTTACGCCGTCCAGCTGAAAACATTGATGCAGTGCGCAAGAATGTGGCCGAAGATCCAGACACCTCTATTCGTCATCGCGCGCAGGAATTGAACCTCTCCAAAACAACGTTACATCGAATTTTGACAAAAGATTTGTCTCTACACGCTTACAAAATTCAATGGACACAAGAACTGAAGACTGTTAACCATTTGAAGCGCCGTACATTTGTCAATTGGGTGCACGAGCAAAGACAAGCCCATGATGATTTTTCGCAAAAAATCATCTTTAGTGATGAAGCCCATTTTCATCTTGGTGGATTCTCCAATAAGCAGAATTGTCGCATTTGGGCTGATCAAAACCCCAGGAAGATTGTTGAAAAGCCACTGCATCCAGACAAGGTCACTGGTGTGCATTTTTTGCTATCAGAATCATTGGGCTGTATTTCTTCGAAAATGATGCTGGAATTCTGCTACGGTGACAGGCGAGCGATACCGTGCCATGATAACCAACTTTTTATGGCCTGAATTGAATTCTATGGATGTCGAAGATTTGTGGTTTCAACAGAACGGCTCCACATGCCACACAGCCAATGCAACAATAGTTTTATTGAATGAGAAGTTCCCAAGTCGCATCATCTCTCGAAACAGCGAGGTCAATTGGCCACCACGATCGTGTGATTTGACGCCTTTAGATTTTCCCCTTTGGGGTCATCTCAAAAGTAAGGTCTATGCCAACAAGTCAACAACATCTCAACAGCTGAAGGATGATATAATAAGGCATATTTGTGAGATTGAGGGGCAACTATGCAGAGACGTCATAAAAATTTTTTAACATCGAGTGGAGGTGTGCCGCCGAAGCCTTGGCGGACATTTAGACGATATTATTTTTCACACATAATTGCCATGACTCAAATAACATGATCCAATAGTGAAATCAATAAATTTTCACCAATAACAGTTTTATTTACTGCTAACTTCGATCCGTCTTAATGGAACACCCTTTATATTTACCGCTGTGCCATATCCTTCAGGACGCCGGCAACCAAGGACTTCCATAATTCTTGATAGCTCCATGGTTAAACTAGGATTAGTACGTAGTGAGGGCTCCAATCCTCTTCTACGGTGACTGGCCGATAACCACTTCTGATGCCTGGCTTACTCTAAGCTGTGTCACCCACCTTGCTGTCACATTTTCACTGCTTCAAAAAAAGTTTATGCAAGAAAATTCAAAGGATCAATGTTCAACGTTCGAGTTTGCCACGTTACTTCTATATGAAATGAATTTCATACTATCACCTTCTGCGAGGCCTTCTTCGGTATTGTTCTCTATAAACGCGACATTAGATTGTTTATTTTCTCTATCTTTATTCGTTTCTTCTAACACCATGTCTTGACTATTTCCTTTTACTATATATATCACCCTTCTCTGTTTTCTTATTCATGTATCTTTTTATGGTCTCAGAGGGTTATTCCTAACATGTACGTTTCCATATTTCTCTCTGTCGTGGTATGACATTACATTATATCAATACCATATTATATCTATAAGGGAGGGACCAATAACTTGAAAGCGAACCGACAAAAGAGACGGAAAACCACGAGTTTAGGCGGGCGGAGTAGCGAGAGAGTGCAACGAGGTCAGGTAAATTATGAACAATGGCAGAGCTCTCAAGGTTATTTAAAGAGGCATGTACAAAAATATAATTTTATTTACACAAAAATAATGAGAGAATTGATGGGTAAAATTACCTTAGAGAATTAGCGGGCAAAATCACATCAGTAGATGAAAGGGGGAATTAACTCAATTGGGTTAATGAAGGGGGGGGGGGGCTTACCGAGGTCTTCTGCATGTGAGGTGTGGCCGTTCGGAACTTCTGAGCAGGAGATTGGAGTGATGATAGTTCTCTAAAAACAAGGGGGGGGGGGTAACTTCCGGTCCAAGGGAGAGTATTTCGGCTACCCGAAATGAGGAGGGCTTCGACAGGAGTTGATGGGAGAAGTCGGGAAAATCACTCGGGGGCGATCGTTCAGTGGAATTACTTCCTGGCTGGGGCTAATTCCAAATACACAAAATAGTTCACCGGGCACTTTGCTTTGTTGCTAGCACTTGACTTGAAACCATGAGGAATCTTCTGGGGTCTGGGCGAGACTTCTCAACTCTGTGTCTCTTCAGGGGAGTCGGGCGCTATTTATGTCCAAGTTTCTCCCCGGAGTTGGGGGTTAGCGGGAAACAGCTCTACTCTCGAATGACCTCAAATCTTCTTACAGAAGCTATTCTAGCCCGCATAAAGGTTAATCGTGGGAGACTCGATTCAAGGCTACCGCTTGTGGAAGGCGGGGGGGGGGCTTACCAATTTAGGCCTAACTGGGCCGTCTGCAGCACATAGAAGTTCCGTCTGCCCAAGGGATACCACGTGGAGTTCCCTCACATTCTGAATAGTTCTATGCTTCTGTATACCTATTATGTTCAGTGTCATAGTTTCACCTTTATAAGCATTGCGGTATATCGTTTATAAAGATGTATCTAAGCTTTCCCATGGTTTGGAGGGAGCCGACAATGCATGTCATTGACTGCTACTTCTGCCCAATTGATTTTTCTGGGGTCAACAGAAAGAACCGGAGAAGCCTCACATTTTGACGATGATGCCCCATTTCATTTTTTTCTAAAGGGAGCTCAATGAACTAGTTCACGATCTAAGCTTGTCAAAGTTCTCTGCCAAACTGTTGGCATCCAGATTGAAGGAAAAGACTCTCCTCTCTAACAGCGCTCGCATCACCTTCTACTTCAATAGTACCTCCATTTTTGTCTAAGAATAAGGATTTGGTGAACTGTGCAGCTTCTGCACATGCCTGGGGTTTCACAGTACCAACCCGAAGATTGGAGACTTGTTCATTGACAGCAGCAAGCAATCCTCGAATTGTACTCTGCTACCAAATGGCAACCAATTTGCTTCTGTACCCCTTCGCTCACTCGACTACAGTGAAGAATTATGAAGCGGCGAAGTACGAGCCTGAGAAAATTCGTTATGATCAGCATGAGTTGTTGATTTGTATTGATCTAAAGATGGGGATTTTTTGGGTTGGGACACCAGTCCGAGTTCACCAAGTACCTGCTCTTTCTGTGCATGTAGGATCGTAGGGACCGAGCTCAGTATTATGCGAAGAAGGACCGGCCTGAACGGAAGGAATTGTTGTCTTGCAGAGCAAAGAATGTCATAAACAACCCTCTGGTGAATAGAGACAGGATACCTTTTCCCACCGCTGCTCATCAAACTCGGCTTGATCAAACAGTTCACTAAAGCCCCGGACAAGGATGGCTACTGCTTCATTTACTTGTGCCACGCTTTTCAAGGATTGAACATGGAGAAGTTAAAAGCTGGGCTCCTTGACGGTCCTAAAGTTCGTCAGCTCATCGGAGAGCCAGAGTTTGAAAACAATTAACGAAGTAGAACTGGAAGCGTGGGAGGCTTTTGTTCTGGTCATGAAGAACTTTCTCGGTAACAAAAAGGCCTGAAACAACACAGAACTTGTCACCAATAAGCTGACTGCTTTCAGAAACCTCGGATACAACATGAGCATCAAAATACATTACTTATTATCACATATGGATTGGTTCCCTGAAAATCTGGGATCAACGAGCCAAGAGTAGGGGAAGAGATTCCATCAGGACATTAAAGAATGGATACCATGTATCAGGGACGCTGGGATGCATTCATGATCGCTGATTATTATTGGACTGAAGAGCTAATATCCAATTTACATGCACTTACCTTTATCAATGTCTACGATTCAATGGATACTACTCATTCTTTGTAACATTTAAGTAATAAATAGATTGTGTTAGAAAACGACGTTTATTTTAAAAACCTATTTCGGATGAGAATTATTGACAAAAAACAAAAGAAAATGTCACAAATATTTAGTAGATTCAGTTATAAGATCTGATTCTTTTTAAAAAATAGACTTAGCACAAAAACCTAACCTGATCGAAGGAAACGGATGCCATTTTCGGATTTAGTAGACAAAATTGTCATACAATAAATCAATCAACAAAACTTGACGACTTACAAATATTTTATAGGATAATCCTGTGTTATTATTCCCTTTTGTTCCCTCCACAAAGTCTTGTATGTAAATCTTCTCAAAGAATGACGTAAACAGTTTGAAAAGATGCATTATCCTTCTCTCACTCTTTTGTTCACTCTGTGTTTTAACATTAACTCACTACAGCTCAAATAATTAGGTCATGTAGAGATAATTATTTAACAGCCTGCTGATGATTAGATATATATGTAGGTATTTTAGTTATGATCATTGTAAGTTATATGTTGCTTGTAAGAGATTAACTTTTCTCTATTTTCTGTCTTTCTTGGTATCGATATTTTGTAAATAGACTCGCTTTTATGCCACCAAAGACATTCAACCCTAAGCATTTATGAGGTCGAGTATAACCATATTCTCCAGAGGCGCTTTACCATTTTTCATGTACTTAAGTGTGTGCACAATATTTTTCTTCTTTACCAATGGGTCTTCTCGTTTATTGAGAATTTGTAACCCGGGCTATAATGACCATTGATATAGTATAGTTCTTGATAAAATTCTTCGACTTTTACAATGACCTTTTATATTTCTGGTTTTGTCTCTCTGTTTATACATTGATGTGTTTTAGCTGTTTTTCAACTGTTAGTTGTTTCATCTGCTTTAGTGATTTGTTGTTTTCAATAAATTTGGACTAGATTGTATTATGTGTTTGCAGTTTAAAAGTGACCATTTTTAGTTCATTATATTCGATCCTTCCTGTAATTGTTCAATTCCGTTTTATCATTCTTCTTTTGTCTATTTTTTTTAGAGCCTCACGCTTTTTTGTGTTAGATGACCTTGACTCATTGTTATTTGACAAAATTGCACATTGCAAAATGGTTGATGTTATGTTATTGTTAGTTTTTCCATTAAAATTTCATTACTCGATAATTCCGTTCGTTAGACTTGTTTACTCATATCATTTAAAAGGCTTTTTATTTACTTTGGGGATTAGGTTTCTGTGGGTTTTTCTTTCTTTCCCGCGAGTTTGAGTTTCTTTTATTTGGATCTTCTTCCTCGGTAAACTGTGATCGCTACCTGTGTTTGAGGAGCTCATAACTGATAGTCTAAGGAAATTTTCCTTTTAAGTATCGATCTCATTTGCGTTTCATGCGATCCCCCTCCATAGCCATAGTAATTATTCGTCCGATTCTAACGAAATTCAAAACCATTATGTTATTTAACATCTCATTTCAAATGATATAAATTGCCAAAGTCCTCCCAAGGTTAACCCATGAATTATTTTGTTTTGGTAATAACATCGTAATTATTTGTCCGATTCTAACGAAATTTGAAACCCTTATGTTGTTTTACATTTTCTTTCGAATGAAATAATTGACAATGTCCTTCCAAGGTTTTTCTAAGAATTATTGAAAGCTCTAAAGGTCGTAAGGTAATATGGTTATAAGTCAGAATAACTTAGAGCACGTGACTAAGGTTTGTTGACCTTGTTTTCACGCTTTCACAACTTATTTGAAAATTTGAATTCGTTGTTGATGGATTTCGAGAATTTTAAGACTTCAACATCAACAAGTTCTTCACAAATTGCGGGGGGTGTGCTTTAACACTACCAAAACTACCAGCCCCTACCCCTCCCCTATGCCCTTTTAAGCACAAGGCCACCCGTCCTTTTTTCGACACCAAATTGGGCCTCCGAAGTGATGTGGATCTGTCGGCTGTAGCACCTCGTCCAACCAGGGCTCATCCCAGGGCAGAAGGCCACTAGTACACACCTCCACCGCTCACCCCCATGCCTACCTATCATACACAATATCATCAACTTCTCCCTTGCTCAACCCTTTCTCTCAGACATATCTACTCACATAATCAACCCAACATTCACGCGGTCTTGTAACCGTTCTCACACCCTGACACTTTTGTATATTGTCCATTCTTCTCACATGCCCATACCACCTCACTTTATTTACACCCTTCTTCATACCATAAACATGTATTACTCAGGTTTTACTCACTCTAATCCACCTTTTGCACACCGAGCATCCCTTTCAACTTGTCTATTCGCCTTGCTCTCACTCGAGATCATTCCATCTCCTTCCATACATTTTTACTCCCATACAACAACGTTACCACTAGCATACTTTCGCATGGGTGCTTAACATTTTTCATGCTTAAACTTTTAGCATTCACTAACACTCTAATCACCCATAGATTTTCCTACCATTTAAATCCTTATGGTCGCAATTTTCTTCACCTCCACCACTATCATTTTCAATGCATCCGAGATACTTAAGACTTCGCACTTGCTCAAGTGTGACACCACAGACTACGATATCACTCGCCACTCCTTTCTTACCTCTACATATAATTACTTTAATGCATTCACTTGTAGACTCTTTCTTTCACACACTTTTCCAAATCTTTCTCACTTCTCAGCCACCCAAACCATGTCAGCAGCATACTCCAACGTAGAAAGAAATCATTCTCTCATTATTTCACCCACAAATATATTACATAGCAACATAATACAACTTTGACTTACACCCACCGTATATTAAACAACTCACTTTAGCAATCTTTCACCCTAACGCAAATCTTACTTCCAACATAACCTTCTTCACATCAACCAATAATTTACCACTCATTAAATACATTCCTAGCATTTGCTATATACTCCTCTATCACACATTCATAAGCGTTCCCAAATCCATGAACCTTGAGTACGTCAAATAGCTTAACCCTTAAATTTTAAACCTCTTTTCAGACTTCTCTATAAATAGACTTAATCCACGCCCTCATACACACCCTAAACCACACCTGTTCATCTCATCCATATCTAATTGATCCTTATTATGCGCCCAATCAGATTTTTTAGACAATTTATCTATAACATTCAACAGACTCATCCACATATAGTTCTTGAAATCAATAATTTCCATTTTAATCTTATACAACGGCACTATTTAATTCCTTCAGTCTTACGCCATACTCCACCTAGCAAATGCCCCCACAACACAGACCATAAGCCAACATCCCTGAAACAATTACCAGCACATTTTAACATCTCGGCAAATATATCTATCCTCCAGCATCTTCCCATTTTAAAAACCTCTCAGAGCAATAACAACCTCTTGCGTGCCTACCTATTCCATACTCCGACACAACACCCTATTTACTCTCTCAGAGCCAATAATATTTACATTTAAATCATTTTGATTACCCACATTATACAACTTATTCTCGCTATCTCCTTATGACTACCTGACTGCTCACAAGTATCCTGCCATACTTCTTCTTGATGTCCACACAGATTCTCCAGGTTCTTAACCCTTCTCACTTCCTTCCAGAATAGCTTCCTGTTTCCATCATGATCCTCACTCATTTTTTGCCGAAATGCTTTAATTGCTGCTTTCTCTACTCTCTTTTTTCAATTTTCTTTTCATCTCCTCGTATACATTTAACCATATCACCTTGTAATTCTCATCTGCCCTATTTATAAGCCTTCATTTTGTTTTCCACTACACGCTGCACACCGTTTTTCCACCATTCAACATTTTTATATCTCTTTCCAGTTCTGGCACACTTACACACAGCTATTGCACTACCTACTACCATTTTTTTATATTTTTTCTATATTTTTTATATTCCATGTTCGCAAAAATTAAAATCTTCTACTCACAAGCATTCTCCCATACACTTTACTTTCTCTATTAATCACTAAACTTCCACTTCTGATTTTCTCCTCCACCTTCCTCACATCTCATCCATGCACCAACTAGTTTAATATTAACACAACACTATCCTTTTATCGCATATTTAAATAATCATATCTATTACACCTTTACCGCCAAATGCGTCAAAAAGAATATTTTTTTACATGGCACAGATAAATCATAAATTCTCCCCTTTCTTTACCCGAGCCATGTGCTGAAAGAATATGTTTGCTACACAAGAGTTTCTTTCAGCACATAACTTTACTACCCACTCTTTATTTCCATTTTCTTTAGTTCTACCAAAGGTTATATTTATCCTCTCTCTCACACTGCCATTTATTCCTATATTCATATCTTTTACAACCAACACCCTATATCTATTCCCAATTCCATCCATCAGTCATTCATACTTTTTCCCAGAAACTTCTTCTCTCAGCTTCGCTTCTATCGTTTCAGTGTCCATACCTTACAACCAATCACAGTTTCATTCACATAATGTTCAAACTCACACATTCATAACTAACAAATGCATCATGCCACTCATGCCTCAAAAGCACTCTCTTACCGTTTTTCTTCCTTACCACCCTGATCGACACATGCCTCAAAAGCACTGCCATACTCTTTTCTTCCTAACCACCCTGATCGACACATGACTCAAAAGCACTGCCGTGTCCTTCTCTTCTTCACCACCCTGATCGACACATGACTCAAAAGCACTGCCGTGCCCTTTTTCTTCATTACCACTCTGATTAACACATGAATCACTGTTTCAAAGATACTAAAGTTTAATAGCATTTGTAGTTTTATATTTGATTTGTAAATACATTTCCATATTTTTTCAGTTCTAACGAGATCCTTTTTAGAGTGTTAGAAAACGAGTTTAATGAGTTACCGTCAGGCACTGAAATGCAAAAGTTTCCGATATAAGACGACCACAACTAAGCAATGCAATGCCGGCACTGAGACGAGCCTGAAACGCTCTGAGGAAGAGCGTGAGATGATCTCAAGAAACTTTTGAAAAGATTAAGGAGAAGGCAACTGGAGATACAAAAGTACGTAGAAAGGATAAAGAATATTCGTACTATTGAAAGACAACGACTTATGAAACAATCGAGATAATGGCTAGGGTGAGAGATAGAAATGAAAAGATATGTAGAAGAGAATTTACGAAATCACAATTCATACAGAACTAAGCACAAAAGGGAGAGATAAATAAATAGGATTTTAGGTATTATTATTATGTTTAGAACAAGGTTAACAGGAGAAAAGAAAGAGGTGGGGATATGATTAGAGATAAAAATCATCATTAATTTTACTTGATGAAAGAAACACAGGAGCGAAATGAAGGAAGAAAAGAAGATTTTAGAGTAACATCTTAATTAATTAAAAAAATAAAACATGAGTAAAAAATAATAGAGCAAGAAAATTAAAGAAAATTCGAAGAGGCTTACAAAATGGAATAAAAAACAACTAAAAATACTAGAGAACTTCCCAAACGAAGTTCTCGTAAAAATCCAATTCGCAAAAGATACAATACAAAAACAAAGTGTCAAATGCTGAATTAAACGAATCAAAAGATAAAAGAAGATGAAAATATCAAGAAAAAGCAAAGAAAACAAGAAAACAAAGGCTAAAAATAAAACTAATATAACCAAAGGCAAATGATACTGCAAAACGATAGCGTTTGCCAGGCAACCTGGCATAAATCATCACCCTTACCGTACCACATCCATCTCTATTTCTAATCATAACCATCTCATCAACCAACACACATCTCATACACAATATTTTCTGACTATCCCATCTGTTCTTTCATAATCATATTCTCCACTTCTATTATCCTAATCCCAATCCTAAATAAGATAGTAATATTGAAAATATGTTGACCTGAAATTAATGTGTTACTGATGAATAACACAACATTTTAAGGAAAAAACTCTTAAATAAAGTCAATAACTGACTGTCAATTGTCAATTTTGTAAATAAAAAAGTTAAGGAAAATTATAAATCCAACATCAGAAACTAGTTCTAGGAAGAATAGAATTATCGATGCTCTAGAAAAAAATTATGGGAACAAAGCATCATACTATCATTTATTCCACTCTCCTTCTACGACAACAGCAAGACTTCTATCTATGTTCTTGGTTCATTTTTAACAGAAGTTATGTAGTTCAAATGTAGGGTCGTTCAAAACACTTGTTTCTTTTTCTGTACTCCATCAAATCACCGCCAATCATTAAACCTCATAACACATTTTGTAAGAATTCATTTTGATGGCTCGAGGATTAAAATTTGGGGTTTAGTATTAATTTGTTTGTTTTTTTCAGCATTATTTTTTACGAATATTTTGAGGTCTTCTCGTATAAAACTAAAGCTAAGGAAAAAAAAATCCTAAATAGAGATCATGAATGCATAGTTAGGTGCCATCCAATTTGAGGAAAGTGCTTGCTATTATTTGTGCACTTAACTAATGTGTAAAGTCTAAGTGATATTCAATTATCAACATGATTGAGGAGATTATTTTAGCGGAAAACATTCCTAAAAATTCTGTTTTTAGAACACGAAATCATTAATGTTAATAATGCAGCAAATGGTGCGGTGATTATCGCAGATGTAAAAGTCACGATTTAAGTTTAGATGAAATGAGGGGGGTGCTTTAGACCCAATCAACCTGGGTTTTAATGGTGATAGTGCAAATCATGGATTACATTTCCATAATGGTCTAGGAGGCTCAGGGTAAGTATATTTTTATAATACCCATATAACATATTGTAATTTATGCCTTATGACTGTGTTATGGAATACAACATCACGCATAGTTTCCGACTTGCTCAAAGGTGAAAGAACTGTAAATAGTGGTTTAATTCTGACTGTACCTATTTTTTAAACTTCCCAGTAATCTCTGATGACCCCCTCTGTAAATTGACATGAAAATCAATTTATTCTGCTTGATGATGAAAGATAAATGATCTTTACGCATAATTTTTACTGAAATAAAATTAGAATCGTTGGAGTGGTACTTTCGGCAAACAACAAATGTTGTATCTAAAAACTCAAATACAACGAGCATTGTATTGAGTCCAACATCGAGTAATCGACTTTGAAGAGAACTGGGATGTATGTAAATTCTAAATATTTAGACTAATCTGAGCTCTGAAGGTAATGATGTTTCTAGGAACTGAATAAAAAGGTTGCAAATGGTTAAATTTATAGTGTTGGGGCAAGAGGAAGGACAATTTTTAGCTTTACCCTATTTGACCTTTTTTACCCTATTTGACCTTTAGCCATTAATAGGAAATATTGAACCTAAAAAAAGAGATCGGAGAAGAACATTATGTACATGAGATAAATACGATGCAACTCCAAATTTACTTAAAATTGTCATTTTTCACGATCCGGGTACCCCAGTAATAGTAAGAACAATAAAGTAATAATAAGAACTCATTTTAGTTGAAAGTTTTCATACAAAGTGCGACAGACAGAATTGAATATTTACAGAACTGACCAACGTACATAATGCTACACATTTATAGCCAGAGTTAAACTCTGATTTCACCAAAACTCTTCTTTATTTACAAAGACTTCATTCCCTCGTGGGGGCATTATAAATCAACACAGAAGAAGTTGCAATGAATATATTAACATTTCTGTTTCTTTATAGTGTTATTTTTGTCTCACGCGCAACATAATGCGGAGACTTTCATATATTTGGTGCATAAACATCAAATTCGGGTATATACTGAAACATGTCCAGAAATAGCTTGTAAAATTTAAGATGACCTATATAGACGCTGGCCAACGATTAAGTGATCTCTAAGAAAACTAGCATGGTCGAATTCTCATAAAGATTTCTATATTTGAACATATTTATGTCTGTTTTCTATCACACATAAATATATACATGCAAAGAGAGGGAGAAAGAGGCGCATTTTTATACGTACCACCCAAATCGAAACCAATTTATTCGTTGGCCAAATTCCTCCCGTTTAATTATAGTAAATAAAAAAGCAGATAAAAAATGTTCCATCGTATTTGCGGGATCATAATGCTCATTAATGTTGCTTCGTTAGATTAATGGTAAACGACTTTCGCTCAGTGACGCTACCTTGATACCTCTGACAGGTGCCTGACAATCTGGCGCTCTCTCCTGATGGACGCTGACAATTGAGATTAAAAGAAAAAAAAAATTAAGTAAAGTGTTTTTTCGCGTGTTTACATGTAGTTGGGTGTTGAGATGGCAATGTGGGAGATATTTCGCGGAGGTAGGTAAGTAGTGAAAAGTATTGGTCAAATTTAGGAGAGGAAAAAAGACAGAGGATGGATGTTGGGATGTTAATGTGAGAAATATTTGGGGGATGAAAGTATGTAATAAATTGTCTTTGTCATATTTAGGAAAGAGATAAAACAGAAGTGGGGTGGTGAGATAGTATCTGGTGGTGGAGGGAAGTGCGAATGTACCAAACAGTATTTGGCATTTCTAAGAGAAAAAAAAGACATCTTTGCTATTGGTAATATAAAATGGCGATATTTTATAGACGGAGGTATGTAGTGAAGTATATTGGTTATTTGCAATAGAAACAGAAAGACAGACATATGAAAAGAGACAAAAAGAAAGAGGGAATAAGAGAGAACTTCATAGCTAAAGATCTAAGACTAATAAAAACTCGAAGTTCCACTCAAGGTTCCAATCCACATAAAGGACAAATTAGTCATCGGAAAGAGGATGTAATAACTAGAATGACAGGAAAGACATAAAATAATACATATAATGAATGCATTTGTACACATGCTTTACAGAGATTAATCACTGGCATCATTCTTATTTCTCATTTCTTTTTTTTTCTCATCCCTTTCTGATATCGGACGTTTTCATCTGTCCATCTTACTTATGAAATATATACACTAATAAATTACTCGTCAAGATGAATTTTAAACATATTAACTGACGTGCTGTGCCCTATTATCCATTTAGAACAATAATCTATAATTTTTATTAGTAAATCCTTTTTAAAATTTAAAATACTTCAATAAGTTTTCCGCGCGATTGTCTACTTGCAAAGGATAATAGGTCTAAAGAGCAAAGTGTCTCTTCGTAAGGTTTATTACTAAGCCCATGAATTAGTTTAGTTGCCCTACGTTGAAGTCTTTCTAACAAGGCTCCATCTTTGTTGAGGTAGGGGGACAAAAACTGCACTGCGTTCTCGAGATGAGGATGGACGAGAAATTTATATAGGGATAAGTTTATGTCTCTCGACTTAAATGTGAAGTTTTGCGCAATGTATCTTAGCACTCGGTCTGCCTTCTTGATAGCTTCAACGGATTGTTTTGACACTATGAGGTCCTCCGAAATTAAAACTGCCAGGTATCTTTCTAAGTTATAGGATTCAGGAATTTGGTCGTTCATTTGTTAATCTGCTTTTATGTTACGACATCCTAAATGAATGACCTTATATTTGCGTATGTTAAAGTTCATCAGCCATTCAACCGCAAACTCAGCAAATTGATTAAGATCTCGCTTCCGTTCCTCCTACATCGCATCCATAAACGGCTCTGTTTTCTAGCTTCGTGTCACTTGCGAATTCTGAGATCTTAATAAGCAATCCATTATCAAGGTCGTTTATATATACAATGAATATTATTGGGCTAATGAATGACCCCTGAGGTACACTGCTAGTGAATGGTGCCCAGGACTGACCCTTAAGGTATCTCGCTAGTGATTGTGGCCCATTCCGAGTATGCCGCCTTTACAACAGTTCGCTGTGAAACATTTGAGAGCCATTTCTTTCTCCGATTAAGTTTTTTTCCTTTCACTCTGTGCGCTTTAATTTTTATCAAGAGCTTCTCATGCGTGACAGTAACAAAAGCCTTCTAAAACTCTTGATAAATTATGTCCACTGCTTGGGTGTCATCGTAGATGGAAATCATTTTATAAACAAATTCTCCAAGATTTTTTAAACACGAGCCTTCTCGCCGAAATCCTTGTTGTGTGAGCAGGATTAGTTTTGGACTCGAGATGACACACAATCCTATACATAATTATCGATTCTAAGAGTTTGCCGAATACTAAAGTTAAGCTAATATGACGTTAGTTACTAGGATCGGGTTTTCCTCTAACAGGGAAGATCAAGTTTCAGTCACTATTTTCTATCGGATCTAAGAAGATCCATTAGAAACAGTAACTTTAATCTTCCATAGTGGTAACTATGGCGTTCATAGGGTGCTATGAGAAGTAGGCGGTGGTATTTATTGCTTTCCACTAACCGCACCACCTCGTCCAAGAGAGGTCCTTATATGTCTTTATTTTCAAAGAGTGAGTCAAAGTTTGTCTCCTTAAGAACAGTTTTCGATAAGTGGAATTCAAGCCCTACCAACACCTACAATATAATAGAAATAATAGCATTTACTATATAAATAATTATGTCCCTTTCTGTTTATTTTTTTATTTTTCCTCTGTCTTTGCTAATCATTTTTTTTCTATGAAAATCATTCAACATTAATCACCACCTCAGTCCAACCAGCACACCCTACCACTGGTCACCACCAGACACATTTTTACACTTGGAGGTGGGGAAAATAATAATAATAAGTCTTTTGTAATGCGCTCTTCAAGGCCTGAGGCCTTCCCAGAGCGTACGTTGTGCTGATATGAGAATGGAAATTCAATGAAAATTCAAGAGAGGGATAAGGCAATTCTGAAAAGATGCGTTTTCAGGAGACGCTTAAATGTGGTAAGAGAGGGAGAAGACCTGATTTAAGCAGGAAGAGCATTCTACAACTTAGGGGCGCAAATTGAGAAGGAGCAGTCCCCCATTGAGCAGAGGGATGAACGAGAAATATTAAAAAGAGGTGCATGTGATGACCAAAGGGCCAGACGGACATGGCGTGGTGAGAGGGCAGAAGAGAGGTAAGACGGGGCCTTGTTGTTTAGGGCCTTAAATGTGAAGAGAAGTATCTTGAAGTGAGTACGGGATCTGACAGGGAGCCAGTGCAGTTCATGCAGCAAGGGTTTCGAGGGAGAGAAGCGAGGGCGACGGAGGAGAAGCAGGGCAGCATAGTTCTGTATAAGTTGAAGGGGGCGGAGAGAAGAGGATGGCAGATTCACAAGCAGAGAGTTACAGTAGTCAAGGCGTGAGGTGATGAAGGCATGAACAGCAGTCTAAAGACTTTGGCGATCAAAGTGAGAGCAAATGCGAGAGAAGTTACGAAGGAAACATAGAGAGGATTTGCTGACATTGCGGATATGAGGCTTAAAGGAGAGATGCTCATCAAAAGCAACACACAGATTCCTAAAGCAGTGAGAGAAAATGACAGTATTACCGCCCAGAGTAAGCGAGGGAAAGAGAGATTTAGATTTTTTGCCAAGAGCAGGGGTGTCGACGAGAAGGTTCTTAGTTTTGGAATGATTAAGCCTGACGAAATGGTAGAGAGCCAGTCAGAAATGGAGGAGTAGGCAGCCAGGAGGTCAGTAATAGGGTAGGCAAGAGACGTAACAAGGAGTAACCAGGAAAGTAAGTACCCTAGGAGACCTTACGGTCCATTCAAAGAGGGTACCTTTGCACTAGCAATCGAAAAGGCACATGGCTGCTCAATTGTTTTGCGTCCCTGAACAGCCGCTTTTCAAGTCTTTATCTAGTCTTGAATTGAACTGGTCAACAGATTCACTGTTGACAACTTCCACTGGAAGTGCGTTCCACTTACCGCAGATACTGTAGGTGAAAAAATTTCCACACATATCGCGGTTGTAACGCTTCAGTTCAAGTTTGAAGCCGTGATTGCGCGTCTTGTTCTCACTCAGTGTGAAAATATCTCGGTAGTCAACATGGTCGAACCCTCAAAGTATTTTGAAGACTTTGATGAGCTGACCACGTAGTCTACGGGTTTCCAGCGAGAACAGATCTAATTCCCTTAGTCTATCCTCATAACCTTTATGTCGGATAGAGGGAATCAGCTTGGTTGCCCTGGCTTGTACGCGTTCCAATCTCGCGATGTCCTTTCGCAATGAAGGACTCCAAAATTGTACGGCATACTCCAGGTGCGGTCGGACAAGTGAGTTGTACAGGCACAGTACAATCTCCTGGTTCCGATAACCAAACTGGCGCTTAATATAGCCTAGCATCCTTTGGGCCTTTTTCTCCGCCTCAATGCACTGTTTCGAGAACTTGAGGTCACTAGTGATTGTTACACCCAAGTCCTTCTCAGTGTCACTCGATTCAAGAGCAGTGCCCTTAAGGATATACTGAGATTGGGGATTTCTGTGGCCGATATGCATTACTTTGCATTTCCCCACGTTAAAAGGAATGCCACATGTCCGACCACTCCCCAAACTTCCCAAGATCTTCCTGCAGGCGGGCAGTATTTCCATCCTTTGCAACGTTCATACCAAGCCAGGTATCGTCGGCAAATTTGGAAATCTTGGCAACCATGTCACCGTCCATGTCGTTGACGTAGATGATGAATAGTAGTGGTCCCAGAACAGAACCTTGAGGCACCCCGCTAGTAACGGGCACCCACTCAGAAGACTGTCCATTCACCACCACCCGTTGCCGTCTACCACTTAGACAGTTCTCGATCCAGCCGGCTACCTTTCCGTCTATGCCAAGCGCTCGCACTTTCCGGAGAAGGCGGCGGTGTGGTACCTTATCAAAGGCTTTCTGAAAGTCTAGGTAGACCACATCCACCGCCTTGTCCCGATCGTGCTCACTAAAAACGAAGTGGAAGAATTCCACAAGGTTCGTCAGGCATGACCGTTGCCTTCAGAAGCCGTGCTGGAAACTCCTCAGTAGCAGGTTTGACTCTAAATACGACGTCACTTTGTCCCCTATGATGCTTTCCATGAGTTTACCGACTATCGAAGTCAGACTGATAGGTCGGTAGTTCGACAGTTGGTTACGGTCTCCTTTCTTGAAGATAGGAGTCACCTCCGCCTCACGCCAGTCTCTAGGAACGCATTTGGTCCGGATTGACATGTTGAAGATAGCGCACAGATGTCGTGATACTTCATCGCAAACTTCCTTCAACACTTCAGGTAGAAACCCGTCCGGTCCAGGGGACTTATTCGTCATTAGGTCACTGATCTTCTTTTTGATTTCTCCTTCGGTGAAGTCCATTGCCTCCAGCTTTTTCCCCGAGTAGGAATCCGTCGGCTGGGGAATGGGATCACACTCTTCAGTAAACACTGAAGAGAAGTAGTCGTTGAGGAGGTTAGCATTTTCTGCATCTGAATGCTTTAATGTCTCCTCTTTATTCCTCAAAGGGCCAATCGTTCGACGGATTGGTTTAATGCTGTTCACATATCCAAAAAACTCCTTGGGATTCTCTTTACAGTCTCACCACTCGAAGTTCCTCAGACCGCTTAGCCGCCCTTATACTGGACTTCACTCTCCTGGCTAGCCTCCGGTATTCGTCAAAGTCACCCGAGATCTTCGATTGCCGGTACACATTTTTCTTCTCCCTAAGCAGTTGGACGATTTCTCGATTAAACCACTTTGGTTGAACAGAAGACCGACGGGGGCATTTCAGAGGGATAAAACGCGATTGAAGACTCATGAATTTGGTTTTGAAACTGTTCCAAGAGTCTTCAACAGCATAGCACTCTTCTAGCCTCGCGTCAGTCAGTCCCGCGCGTAGACCTGCAAAGTCTGCTCTTCTCAAATCGAGTTTCCTTGATTTACTAGTTGCAGGCTCTGCCTTGGGGACTTTGACTACAAATCTAATTAGTCGGTGGTCACTGCCACCGAGCTCTTCGCCAACAGAGAGGTCCTCAACGATGTCATCCTCAGAGGTGAAAACCAAGTCGAGGATATTGTCTCCTCTCGTTGGCTCTCTTACCCACTGAGTGAGGAACTTGTTGTTCGTAAACTCCAGGAGTAGTGCATTCTCGCCACAGGCTGCTCTGGTTTCCCAGTCAACTTGTGTGTTGAAATCACCCATGACGATACACACTCTGTCTTCGACAAGTTCACCTAGCAGCTGGTACAGATCTCTGTCCTTTTCAACGAGTTGGGCAGTAGGTCTATAAAGCACCAGGGTCCTGTATTTGGCAGGACCTATCTCTAGGTCAACACCTAGTAGTTCATGGTCGGATATGATGTTGCAATCCGTTGAGTTGAGAGTATCCTTGACATACAACATCACACCGCCACCCTCTCTGTCTGGCCTACCTTTTAAGAAGAGCTGGTAACCTGGAATCGTGAATTTACCTTCAAAATCTTGGCTTGAGGTTTTTATCCACGACTCCGTTATGGCCACCATCTCAGGTTCCTCTGTTACTACGAGGCCACGGAGCTCAAGAAACTTATTCCTGATTGACCTCGCATTGAACAGAAGAACTTTGATGGAGTCCCCTAGTGTAGGACTCCCTACGCTCTTCCGTTTCCCGGCTTCTCTGTTTTCGTGGTCACACCCTTTTTGACAACCTCCGAGAAGGTCGTTTTAGAAGTGACATGGGCATGCTGGCGCATGTCCGCTTTCGCTCTGTTTCGAACGCTCCTTTGGGTGCGTTCCACGACATCTTGAATTCGATTGGCGAGAAAGGCCTTCCCTTTAAAGGAGAGATGTACCCCGTCCCTTTGGTAGAGGTCGTCTCTACCGATAAAGGTACGATAGGGGTCCACGAAGAAGATTCCTTCTGCCGTGCAGAGATCCGCCAACCTTCTGTTCACTGCGACGTTTCTTTCGTGAGCGGTTCGGGATGGACCTCTTCTCGGAAGCATCCCAACCACCACACATTTGCAGGTTTTAAGCCCTATGTCGTCCACGGCTCCCATCACTGTTTGGATGGTCTTGCCACTGAGACCAACCTTACCCCCTCTGAGGTAGAGGTCGTTGCCGCTGACCATCAGAGCAACAACTTTATTCTCATAAATCTGAGCTTTCTCTGCCTCTACTCTGATAAAGTGGTTACCCGGTCCTGACAGGCAGCTTACCTTCACGCTAGTGCGAAGGCGGGCCGCTAGCAGCGGCTGCAGATCCCGTGTTTGCGAGTCACCAATGAGTGTGATCTTCGGACACTTGGTCTCTGAAGACGGGGTCTTCCCTTGTGGAAGAGGCCTCCCCTTTTCCTCTTTACTCTCCACATTCTTATCTTTCTTTTTCTTCTTGTTTATCTGTTTTTCTTCTATTTTGGGTTCTACTTTTGTTTCAACTATCTTCTTTTTTTTCTTCGTTTCTCCTTTCTTCTTTTTCTCCTTTTCTCTCGCCTCAGCTGGCTTAGCCTCAGATGATGCCGGAATGTCCGCTTCATTACCAGGGGATTCCGACACGTCAGTGGGCGGCGCCTCTTCTAAGAATCGAACCTGAGCTACGTTAAGGGCTTCGAGCTTCTCCAACTTTCCCTCAAGGACCTTAGCTCTCTCCTCTGAGGCTCTATAGAGGTCTTTTAATTTTTCCACCTCTCGCGTCAATATGCAAGTAGTGCAGATACTTTCAGGGCTGCATTTTGAGTAGCAGCCCTCCGGAAAGTCAACGCACCACTTTTCTAACTGGCATATTGCACAGTTGTGTTTGAGACGAATGGGTCCTTTTTTGCCTGTCATTTTGAGCGCTTTCTTTCTCTCTGAAAACTCGTGACAAATCAATGATAAAAAGGGGGGTTGGTGAGTTCTCCCAGCGTGAGTCGCTCCCGCCTATCGATCGGAATGGTTTCGAATCTTTCAGAAGGCATGCTCCATGTGCTGCTGTTCGTCCGACCGAGTTGTCAAAACCTCGGCGTGCCGTGGCTCCCAACCAAGCAGCACTGACGGTCCCCGAAGGGGCCATCGATTTCTCACCAGGTGAACAACAACGAAGCACGCCCCGTACTAAACTCCTACTAGTTCCCTTCACAACGGCCAGGATCTCGGAGTAGCGTTCAATGAATATCCCGCCACACCAAGAAACTCGACCCAATGCTTTTTATTGGCCTGGCAACCAACATGGGAACAAAGGGCCGTCACCTCGGACCAATGCTACCATAAGCACCCGTCAACGGGCACTGGGAACGGTCAATAATTACGCGCCAGGGAAGGGGTTAACGAGGCACTACCCTCATCCCATTCATCGTACCCCAACGCCTAGGACACCTCTAGTCCTAGTCTCTCGCAACCAGTGAGCGTCGATTGGCGTTGTTTATAGAGGTTACAAAGCCTCTCTTCTGACGCATGAGGTAGCTGCCAGGTCCTTATAGGTAGATAGAGGAAGAAAGGGAAAGAGTGACACGATAGGAGTAGGCTTTTTAGTGTTTTTTTTCTTTTTGTATGAGTGGGAGATAGGATAAAAGTAAAAAAAAAGAGAGGGATAGAGTAGAAAAAGGAAGGAATGACGCACTTAGTCCGGAACCTCGTTTCCGACCAAATCGACAAGGGAAGCCCTACCAGAGGTACCCAGAAGAGGTACCCCCGCCGACATAGCTCGAAAAGTCCAAGGTCCACACAAGCTCTCTTCCCGCGACAAAGGGGCGTCACCTCTCCCTCTATTTTCGTTATAAAAAAGAGAGAGAGAGAGAGAGAAACGAAAAATTGAGTGTCATCAGCATAGAGGTGGAAGGATAGACCGAGATTAAGGAGCAGGGAACAAAGAGGGAGAAGGTAGATACGAAATAGTAGAGGACCAAGGAAAGAGCCTTGTGGCACTCCAAAGCGAATGGGGGTAGAGTCGGATGGAACGTCGTCAATCACAACGGATTGGGTACGAGACGAGAGGTAAGGGCGAAACCAGTCAAGCACGGTGCCTGATATTCCGAGGAAAGAGTGGAGATGATCAAGTAGGATGGTATGGTCAATAGTATCGAAGGCAGAAGAGAGGTCGAATAGAACGAGGATGGAGACACAACCCCTGTCCGCGGCTCTTCGTAAGCAATCGGACACATTGAGATGGGTGGTTTCTGTGGAGTGACCTGACTTGAAACCAGATTGATAGGTTTCATCAATGTTACAGGCCACTATGTGACTGTTGATGCGTGAATCAACCACTCTCTCCAGAACCTTAGAGAGGAAAGGAAGTTGCGAAATTGGGCGATAATTGGAAGGGTTAGTGGGGTTCAGTTGAGGCTTTTTAAAGATGGACTTTCCAATGAGCGGTGCCGCTAGGATTGCCAATCTGGTCTAAAGCATATTTTTCCACGACCGATTTCTCCCACCCCCTACTTTCTAGATTATCCCCATCTGAAAATTTTACTTCACCCAGCTAAATATTTTCATTTCTCATCGCACAAAATTTTCTCTCCCATTTTCCGAAAGTTTCAAGCCCCTATCAGAAAAAGACTTTTTCTATCCAAGGGTTATCTTCTAATCCATATTTCCTCTCCCAAACTCGAAAGTTTCGTAACCTCCAAATCTTTCGCTTCTTCCTTTCTAAATTTCCTTTCTCCTATCCCCAATTTTTTTCCTCCATAGGAAAATTTCATTTACGCCATCCGAAAGTTTTCTTTCGTCCATCGGAAATTTTATGTTTCCCTATACGAAAACTTCCTTTCCGCAATTCGAAATGATTATTTCCTACCATCCGAAAATCTCTATTACACCATCACGAAAATTTAATTTCCTCCATCTCATGATTTTTTTTCCAGATCAGAAAATTTTATTTTCTCCATCTTTAGATTTGCGTTTGTTCATCCTGAATTTCCCTTTTTCCCTCCGCAACTCTTTTTTTCCGCATTCATAACTTCCAATTCCCGATCCAAACATTGTTTCCCCACCCAAAAGTTGCCTTTTCCACATCCCAAAATTTCGTTTCCTCCTTCGGAAAATTATTTTTGTCACATCCAAATGTTTCCTTCTCACATCCTTGCAAGGTGACCTGTCTTTTTGGCATGACTATCGCAGATGTAGGAGATTCGGGTCCTCTCCCAATTTTTACAACTACAACTAGTCTGTTTTTATTGCCACTCATTAAATCGAACATCTAAACATCTTCATATCCCCAGCTCCAACACCCGCCAAACCAATGTACCAACTCTACTATCTCACATTTATGTTCCTTTTGTATTTTTAAATAAATATATATAAAAAAACAACTTTCAATAGAAAAAATACCCCAGTGACATATTATTGATACATTCCTTGGCTCTAAATATCTCTAATTATCACATCAATTAAGTTGTTTTTTTAAATTTCCTTAAATAAAACATTTCTAAACATTTAAAGACTTCTTACTTTTGTACTTAAATATTTTTAGCTTTTACACTATTGTGGGGCTGTAGTAAAGTGTATGTGGAATTTCTTTGTTTTTGGGTGGTGTAACTGCATTTGTATCGGGGCTGACTAAACTGAAGTTACATCTGCCTAACATTCTTAACATAACAATTAGTAAAATTGCGATTAGAATTATCTGAAAGAACGATTACACGATTTTAGGGATGTATGTACGTTTTTATGTATGTATGTGCACAAACATAAAGGTCATTGAGTTGTATAGATAAAAATATACTGGGACATACTTACATAGACAAAGTAAAATGAGAGAAAGAAGTATAATCAATTTCCATATAAGTGAAAAAGAATGAGAAATAAAGCAGATTGAGAAAGGATAAGTAGATAAATACAATGAATGAGTAAGTAGGTGGAGATATAACAGATAATTAAATAGACTTAATGAGAGAGCATAGAGATAAAAAACATTAGATAAGTGAAAATAATGAAAGAGAATGGACAGAGTTAAAGGATAATTACAAAAAATAAAATGAAACAGCGAGTGAAGGGAGATATGAGAAAATAAAATAGATAGAGTAAAAATGCGAGAAGACAGAGATAAAGAAAAATGAAATATACAGAAAGAGACTAAACAGAGATTAAATAAAATTAGATGAATTAAATAAATGAGGGGGAGAGAAGCTATACCAAGAAATGAGATAAGGAAAGAAAGCGCCAAAGGATAATTAGATAAGTATGTCAAAGTTAGATGAGGGTAAATGAGTTAAATGTAGAGGTTGAGTGAAAATGCTTAGTATGTCGGCTTATAGTATTTAGAAAAAAGCTTGTACGTTGTTGTAACTAAAAACCACGAAACAAACCAACGAGGGCTCTTTGAGATAAACTTTGAAATGACCAATCTGTAAAGAAACTGGTGAAGTTAGAAGGCGAAAATGTGTGGAAGATATATTGCCGAAGGTACACTTGTGGGCGTTGAGAACAGCGGAGCGCATGATTTCAAACTGACGAGAGCTTCCCCACTATAAGTTGCTACAAAGAAAATGGTTTTGTTAGGAAGTGTGAAAATGAATGAAAGCTCCTCCAGCCAGTAGGTTGTAAAGAAAAGGGCAGAGTTAGTGAATGTGCAAACGAATAGGAAGAATATAACTCGTAGCGCTTTTGAATGAAATTTCGCGCAACTCTCTTGGGATAGCTGCTCTCCTTTGGCCTGGAGCATGTTAAGGGGTGAACAAAGAACAAACCCCCAAATTACAAATCTAACCTACACTACGGGACCACTGATATATATCCTTGGGTACGGACATGTCCACAAACGCACACGAACCCGAGAACCGAAGTTTACATAATCTTACCTTACAAAGATGGAAACGGGTACATATTTTCAGCAAAGATGTACAGATTGTACACATATGTACAAACTAAAATACACTCACACATACACATTACACATAGTTTAGAATAAATATGACCAAATAGATATTTCTCCAAAAAGGGCAACTCATTTGGGGGTTAATGCGCGTATCTACGAGTGCCGGTGTTCGTACATTAAGTTGCACAGTTTATACTATGGGGTATGTGGCTGTACTTTCGGATACCCCTAATGGACTTTCTAATATATCTACCGCACTTTCTAGTTCATGCCTTTTGTTCGCGCTTTCTGGCTATTCATTCGCGGCTTCTGGCAATTCATTCCCACCTCCTGGCCATTCATTCCCGCCTCCTGGACATTCATTCCTGTCTTCTGGCCATTCATTTCTGCCTTCTGGCCATTAATCGCCAACTTCCCGTCTTCTGGGCCATTCATTCCCGCCTTCAGTCACACTTTTCTGTCATTTCTTCGCGCTTTCTGGTACATCCATTGCAAAACTAGCAAACCACTTCAGGGCTGATGCATGATGGAAAAAATGCCAGAGAAAACACCCTAGCTACATACATAACTAGAAGCATGGGAGAAAACCCAAATTAAAATGAATGCCACTGCTAAGCAGAAGGTTCGCGAGAGCCACCTCATCTCGTGGTTTTGAAAATCTACTTACAGATGGACACTATACAAAGTACCATGAGAGGGAATGCAAATACCCAACACCGAGGAATTTTGAATGCCCTTACGTGAGAATCCATCTCCGAACTGTGGAAACACAGATCAGACACCAGCGGGAATGAAAGATACACCATATATGTATGTAAATAGGGACAAAATAATTCCTAAATCCCCGTACATAGAGAACTCAACCATCAAACCAGGCATTGTGCTTTGTGAACAGGGCAGCAAGCCCAGACTGGCCATCGAATGGAGTAGCCCAATTGACTCTGGGGTTAACATAGCAGAAAAGGATTAAATACCCAAATACCAATCCGTGTTTGATTTCATAGAACGGAACTGGGGACTTATAGATGTACCATGAGATACCTGGCATCCTAGAAACCACACAATTAGTAAAGGTCGACCTCACTCACAACCTAGCATCAACTCTTGCAACCCGCAAAGCTTTAGAAATCCACCTGCAAACACTAAAAGAAGCAACATTAAGATGAGACTAGGTAAAAAGATGCCAAGAACCAACATAAGTGAATCGTTCGTATATTCAATCGTGTTTGTTCCTATTTTTGTACACACGCCCTCGCTTTCTAGCCATGTGTTTTTAAATTGGAATACAGATGGGCATAATCCCGGACCCATGTGCTCGTACTCTTTAGCGGTCTTTATTCGTGCATTAAGTACATTTGTTCGTACTTTCATGTGCATTCTTCCCTACCTGCTGCTACATGTGTTTGTATTTCAGGTGCATTTTGTGTACTTTCTTTTACATTTATTCTTACTGTTAAGTGTTCTTACTTCCAGTGACATTTGTTCGTACTCTCGAATAAAATTTAAAGTAATTTCTTATCCATGCGTTTATATTCTCAGATGGATTCGTTACTACATTGTAGTAAACTTGTCTGTAGTTTTTTCTATTTGTCCGTACTTCTAAGTACATTTCTCAGTAATTTATTATACCAGTGTTCGTTATTTTTAGGGCAATTGTTCCTATTTTTATAAAGTTCGTACTTAGGGATATATTTGTTCGTATTATCAAGTTATATTTTGGTAATTGCTGTTTCATTTGTTCTAATTTTCAGGTTCATCTGTTTCTACTTTCTGTTAAATTCGCTTGAGGTAGATATTTCCTTTGTACGAACCTCAGCGGCAAATTTAAAATTATTTGCTTTTGATGTCCCTGTAGTTCCTAACTTTTTAGTCCATGTAGTTCCTAACTTCCTTGCTAATCCTCTTCCAATTCATTTCTCCCTTTGTTCTTGAGCTCATCTTAAAAAATCTCCTCATTGGATAACGCAGTATTCGTTTCGCCAAACACTTTTGAGTTCGTATTTTAACTTTGAGACCCATTTTGAAGCCGGATTTGGAGTTTAGGACTCCTTTTGATGGCGGATTTTGAGTTCGGGACAACTTTTGATGGCGGATTTTGAGTTTCGGACTCATTTTTAGGGCGGATTTTGAGTTCGAGACTCATTTTGATGGCAGATTTTGAGTTCAGGACTAATCTTTAGGGCGGATTTGGGGTTAGGGACTCATTTTGATGTCGAATTTTGGCTTCGGGTCCCATTTAGAGCGAAAATTTCGAGTTTGAGATGCATTCTGATGGCGGATTTTAGTTCGCTACCCATTTTGAGGGCGTATTTTTTAGTTTGCGCTCTACTCCAACATTCTGCGAGGGGACGGCAATGTGGCACCCTCATTCCATGGCACACGCGATTAATAATCCATTTCCTTACCGTATTTATTCCTTTTTTTATGGAGCGGGGAGGGGGGGGGCTATTTCGCTCTGCCAGCTCAGAGGAATTACACCCCTTGTATTTTCTATCCCCATGTTGAGCTAAGAGTTGAGATGCTCTGCATTTGAATGATCACATCACCTCAGGAGAATTACGTACGCAATCTTCTTCAACTCTTTGTACCAGGCCGAAGACTTATTATAAATCTTCCGGAAAAAATCTGTGTATTTACTTTCGGGCCCATTGTTCCCTTCTTTTGGGTGCATGTGTTCTTTTCTGGTGTCCTCTTTATGCATTCCGGGTACGTAGTCGTACTTACAAATGCGTCTGTTTTTACTTTCGGGTAGCCAGTTGTACTTTCAGGTACCGTGTCCGTACTTCCAGGGTACGTGTTTGAACTTTTAAATTGCATGTGTTCATATCTTCAAATGAATGTGCTATTAATTTAGCGGTGCGCGTTCGTACTTTGAAGTCCCTGCGTCAGTACTTTGTGGGTACGTGCTCGTACTTTTTAGTACATAAATTCGTTCTTTTTATGTGTGCTCGTATTCTCGATTCCATCTGTTTGTAGTTTCAGGTGTATGTGTTCTTTGTTGAATTTTTTTTTTAAATTTTAGAACAAGCTTGCATGATTTCTTAAGGTGGGTTTCATTGACTGGAGATGTACATAGGACTTTGGGCTCATTGCGGCCAAAATGCTCTCGAAAAACCTGTTTTAAACATGAATCTTTCTTCAATGACGAGAGGCCTTCGCATTAACGTTTCACTTTGAGCGCCACAACTGCCGCCTAGAAGGAAGTAATCAGTATTCGAGAAGTCCTTAGAGCAAAGGTCAGGTCAAGGTTAGTGTTTCGCCACACACGTACATTTTTCGACAACTTTGTACACCATCGTCACACAGGTACTCTTTTTCCAAAAACTTCTACAGCCTCGACTCAATATACACTTTCCTATAACCTTGTACACTCTCGCCACACATAAACACTTTTACACCCATGTGAGTCTACATAAAAACATGAATCTTTTCACTGAACGTATATAACCTTGTCGACGCAGATACAATCATCTATATGTTTTTCTTTTATTTTTCCGTAGCACCCATCTGGCGACTGCCTGCAATAATTACAAGCCTAATACTATAGGCTAAATTAGAATAAAAATAGGTCAGAAACACCAAACCCAAAAATAAAACCAAAGACAAATAAAAGTAAAACAAGAAACATGGCAAAAGCAAGTAAAAATAAGCACGCTCCGGCGTAGAGGGAAGGCCCGCCTCACCCGGCGCGGAAGCGCGCGATCAACACCAAAGAGTCTAATAAAATCGAGTCCAGCTTCCTCCAAAACGTTAAATAGTCCACAAGTCTGTCCACGAACTCGTCTTAAGTATGAAGGACAAGGGGTTTAGACCTCGCTCGTCCCAGTACAGGGACAGGTAAGGTGTGTGAGGGTCACCCAAACTGGTACATTTCAATATAAAAGAAAATAACACGGATAGTTCATTTATACAGAAATATTTACAAACACCAACTTCTCCAGGCACTTGATTTAGCCTTCCCGGAAGATAAACGAGGCATAAGGTGGCCCATGTTACCTACCACAGCAAACACCATGATGGGGACCGGAAACTTGGTCTTCATGACTTTCGGTACATCTTTGGAGGACATAACCCGCCAGCGGTTGCTTTGAAGGGTCACCACCTAGTCCTGGCCGAAATTCTTCTCGTCTGAAAAGAACCAAAGCATGCCAGGCTTGAGGGCATACTTAAGGTTGTTCACAAACTTCACAGCACGTTACTTCTGTTTGTCTTTTATCTTACGTGACAGAAGCTCTCTCTTTCTCATCTTGTATGAGTAGCAGGAGCTGTCCTCATGTAACTAACTACCTGATGAACAGGTCTGACACTCCCTTGTCCCTGGTTATGGATTTCAGTGACTTGCTGGAGACGTCGTCACTAGTGACCTGGATCCCCGCTAAAGATACGTGGGTTCTTTTCGTATCAGAACGCAAAGCGTTAATTTTCCTAGCAGCCGTACCATCGTAATCACAGCCTGACTCATCCAACTGTATCCTGATCCTCTGCACCGTCGTCAGATTAACACGTAAGCCATCGGAGATTTTCTCATCGTATCTCCCATTGCGACTCCAAAAAAGCACCGCTTGGCTTTCCATTTTTTTTTGTAGGATTAAATTCAACAATGGTTATGCTTACCTCCAAAACGATGCGATGCGCAACTGAGTCTACTATAATAGGAAGAAGAATGGACCGACTTCAGACAACACGCGTCCGCGGAAATCAGAGTTTCCAACAGTGACAAATTACGCACTGCATTATATATATATATATATATATATATATATATATATATATATATATATATATATATATATATATATACTCTTTGCTACTCATATACTCAGGATTACTTCCATAAAGTCCTCTACAACAATTTAAACCATACACACTTGGATGACTTGTCCATCCTTGGTAAAATTTCATACATTAAATACCTGTCCAACATAATAGATTTGTATACACCCGTAGAGACGTACTAAGTTGTACAAAAATTATACAATCACATTAGTAACTACATAAATGAAAAGGACCGTGTACATTCGCATGATACATCTATAATTTATGTACACGCCGTATGATATATCTACTACATACATAATTTATGTACGCGTTGTATGATTCATGCAGTACCTAAGTAGTTTCTATCTACGTACATGTGTGCAAAATGTAAATAGGCGTTGAAACTTAGAGTTAAGGCAGTTTGTCAGGTTTAGGAGAGAAATATCCTGTGTGCGAAGGATGTCGAAGCATCCTGGAAGTAAACTCACTTTGTTCCATTTCCAGACCTAAATTTCTGTTGTTTTTTCTTACTCACACGCTTGAATGTGCGCACACACATACATAAGTACAAAGATTAGTTAATGTATGCATTGTTCGCAAATTTATGTTGTTTTTTCTTACTCACACGCTTGAATGTACGCACACACATACACAAATACACAGATTAGCTTATGTATGCATTGTTCGAAAATTTCTGTTGTTTTTTCTTACTCACACGTTTGAATGTGTGCACACACATACACAAGTACACATATTAGCTTATGTATGCATTGTTCGCAAATTTCTGTTGTTTTTTTCTTACTCACACGTTTGAATGTGCGCACACACATACATAAGTACACATATTAGCTTATGTATGCATTGTTCGCAAATTTCTGTTGTTTTTTCTTACTCACACGCTTGAATGTACGCACACACATACACAAATACACAGATTAGCTTATGTATGCATTGTTCGAAAATTTATGTTGTTTTTTCTTACTTACACGTTTGAATGTACGCACACACATACACAAGTACACATATTAGCTTATGTATGCATTGTTCGCAAATTTCTGTTGTTTTTTCTTACTCACACGCTTGAATGTACGCACACACATACACAAATACACAGATTAGCTTATGTATGCATTGTTCATAAAACAATGGTTCGTGTAGGATACAGATGAAGCACTACTGATCTCAGTCCTTGAGGTGGGTGGGTTTTACTGTAGCCATCCATTTCATTCAGGATATTTTTCTATTTTTTTTCTTCATTTTCTGTATTATTCTATTTACTTTTCCCTTATTTTTCCCAAGCACGACTAGACTAAATCAAAGGAGAAAAGATGGTGTTATGACCCTTTAAACATATTTTTGCTTCGTCCGTCTAATTTTTATGCAGGAGTATCTCTTAATCTTTGGTCATAGACTAGCCTACTTGTTTGCCTATTTATATGTTTGTATATCTATTTGTCTGTCTATTTGTCGGTACATTACTCACCTCTTTATACTCTCATTATACCATGAGTTTATGCCCACGACAAATACAGCCAATTTTATAAAACCAGAAAAGGGTTTCTTGTACCTTATGTACATACGGGTAAACTTGTACTCACGAGTACAAGCCGATCACGAGTGCTGATTGAGGCTCATTTGTGCAGTTGAGTAGAAGCCGGTCTCAAGCGCTCATTTCTGTCAGTATCTTCTTTCGTGTTTCCACTTTCTTTCCTCCCTCGGTCGGGTGGGGCTCGGTCATTAAGAGCAATTAGCGCGGTCGTGGATTTAGATTAATTAATCTCACCTGCAGGAATTACAATTAAAATAATCAACAATTAACAACCAATTTATTTGGGCGTAAATTTCTCGCAATTACATTGTATGTTCGAAGGATTGGGAGAAGGTAAATTGTGGAGATGCAAGAAGAATTACATCTTTATTCTCCCCCCCCCCTCCTACACACATTCACGCACTCTCACATATACTCCATTTTTTGTCCCGTCCTTTTTTTCGCAGTTTCTTTGGTTTATTATTATTACTACTACGAAATCTACTACTATTAAGTTTCCGTAAAGAATTCGCGTACATTTACATGTACACATATTTGTGTACGCATTTCATTTCATAAGAAGGAGATCAAACTCTAAACCTCATAGGCCCTCTGCCCAGCCATTGCCCCGTGCGATCTTTGTCTTACGACTTTCCTAATTTCTATTCATTCTATTCTGATTCGTGTATTCGATGGAGGGAGTGAAAGGAGTCAGGGATGGGGGTGGGGGTGGGTGGCTACAGCACCCACTAGCCCACCCGCGCCTTCAGAGCGAACCGAACGCCACGTCACCGTGGAGAAGAAAGCCCCTGCGAGGTCCCCTCCTCCGTCCGGTTATTTTAGGACGTGACACCAGATGTGAGGGGGGACACCCCCAGCGCGCTCTCGTTCTCTATGTATATATATATATATATATATATATATATATATATATATATATATATATATATATATATATACTTGTAAAAGAACAACTATTCAGTATTTTCGTACGTAGTAAACGACCTTTTGCGCACCGATAATATTTCTATGAGGTAAAATGTTTATCGGATTGCTTAATTGAATGACTTAACAGCATTGCTTTGAGTGAAGGCAACCAAAATGGTTGTTTAATTATTGCCGGATCTGCTGTCAATGGGTTGCGTTCGAATTTTATTCGTTCCCCGTAGTTTATTTAAATCTGCTGGAGGAGATGATTAGACTTTACTTTTGAGGTTTCCCCACACTGTAATCAATGGTGCGTTCGTTGAACACTTCAATGAGTATACTTTTCAAGGCAATTAAACTATGCGCTGGAGCTCCATCTTGTATCCACCAAAGTCGATTGAATCTGATACGATATGTATCGTGGAGTTCTAGATTTTTTTATTTATCATATTGATCTATTTCAAACCATTTAAATTATTACCATAAAATAAACGGCCGAATAGAATTCCATTTTCCTACCTTCCGTTCTATAGACACCTTCTTGCATAACTTGCGGTCAAAGTAAAATTCAGGAGTACAGTAGAGCACATTGCCAGACATTATGATTATTCAACTCTCCATCCATGAACACTGGTGGTTCGTCACCGATAACTACGTTGTCTAAAAGAGTATTTGATTTACGGAGGAGCCATTGAACGAATCAGCTTCGACGTGGAATGTCAGTCTCTAGGAGCTCATAGAGAATGTACATTTCGTATAAATGCCACTTAAGATCAAGTGACACAATATGTTTGACTGGTGATCTTGTTAACTCCATACCATTCTTCCTGACTGATATCAGTAGATTTTTTCAAGCATTTGGCCAACTATTTCCATATTTTCTTCCGTTCTTACTGTTAGAAGTCGTCCTAAACTACCTTTGTTTACATTTAAACATTTTTTCTCGAATTTTCTAATATATTTCCAAATATTAGATTTTGTAGGAGAACATTTATAACGAAAACGTACCTGAAATTATTCTCGTACTTGTTGAAGGCTACCAATTTTCATTTAACTTGTGATGATGAAAAAAAAGTAAAGTTTCTTTTCAAATTTCATTATTATAATAGCGTAGTGTATCATAATTATAGAAAAAAACAATAATAGTATCTTTTTTGTCAATAACTTATTATATTTTTAGGTTTAATATATATATATATATATATATATATATATATATATATATATATATATATATATATATATATATATATATTGTATATCTCTCATGAGCGCGAGAGAATGATAAAATAAATCCAACATACCGACAGGAAAGAGAAATCAGAATAATTTTCTTCGGAATTGGTTATTTTCTACTTATAACCAAGCACACTGAGGCAGCGAGCAACCACTAGGGGCCAATAGCCCCTAGGACTGAATTATCCGCCTTAATAATCTTGCCCTCCATTCAGTTACTTTTCTACAACTACTGCCATCCGTTGAGAAAATACTTATATACTACTACTCCCTCCGAGCGTTTATAAACAGTGTTGCTACTCTCAGGTAATCTAATAAGTAATGTGACATTTTTTTCATGTTATCTTTACTTTATAATTGGAAATCAAACAAGTCTTTCAAGTTATTTTTTTATTTATATTTATTTATTAAATATCATAATTTCCGCTAGTTTCTATCACTTTTCCCCATCTCTCTATTAACTTTTAAATAAGTTGTTATAAAAATCGTTTGACTTTGATGATAAAAAAGGTTCTTTAAGTTTATTTCGACTTTTTCTGTTTTTGACATCTTCATTCTCTTCAGTTGATTCGCTAAAGTCCAAAAAAGGTTAGTAATCTGAGTCAGTTGAGTTTGGAGGATGGTTCCCTATTTCACACTCGAAATTTATGAACTTAAAACGAAGCTGGTTTCGATTATTTCTATCTATAAAATAATGATAAAATTAAAAAAATCCAGCATTATTTAGGAGATAACCAAATACTTCCTTTAGTTAAAAAAAAAAGCTCCTATACAACTAATATTACTACTATAAATTTTACTACGGCTGACACAAGCGTTATTTTGAGGTTATCTGCCACAAGTGTTGGTCCGCGAGTTACCCCATTAACCTTCGCATTTTTATTCGCAAATTTCGTTTACGCCAACTGAGTTACCGCATTTGTGTTGGTGGCCATTCTCAGTTCCTATTTATCTCAAGTTGGCTGAGGCCCTGTTTTACAATTTGTCAATTTATCTTTCCTCCTATCTACCGAAAGTTCTCAAATGAACTTATACAAAAATAGAATTTTACAACCTTTCCCCCGTATTTGATCTCATTAAGATATAAATATAATATTTAAATATATATGTAATTTAACGATATTAGTGTAATATATGAGCATAAACTCCTAAGCCAAACAAAACAAATATGTAGAGTCACTGGCGCCAATTTATCAACGCACAAACACTTGCGCTGAATTTGATTACCCCGCGCTAATTCAAAACATCGTTAGATTCTTTTATTTAGTTCTTTTCTCTTTTTTTCTGTGGCAATAAAAATATAAGGTTGTCTATATTCATGGCAATTATTATCACTGGGTGACATTTTTTGTCCTTTGTAGCCAAGAGTACTCTCGTTTATACTAGGGTGACCGCTGAAAATTATGAAATGACTAGGTGATGATGATTCTTAATTGACGTGTACGAAATGTGTTTCAACTAAATTGAAAATCATGGACGATTTTTTCAGCTAGGTGTACATACTGCGTATGTGATGTGCATGCACTGACCCATTTAGCACAAGGGAACTTTGTTCTATGTGGTTCGTAGTAACATCGCTTATACCAGAGTTCTCACTGAGGATTATGGAGAGCTGAGGTGATGAATTTTATATTTCTTTGATCTCATTAATTTAGGAGAAAGATGCAGCGCACATGCAGTCGCGTGTACATATGTATACACGAATATTTCATCCATATTGAATATAAGCACAAAGAGGAAATCACAGAAAAATAGACATATTTAATTAAGAAAAAAAAGAGGATATAAACATTTAATCATTAAAAGACTGTAAACCGTAGGTTTTGAAAAGTAGGGAGATGAAGGGCCTTGAAAAAAATTGTCTAGAAAGAAAAGGTGTTGGACGAAGAGATAAGTATAGGGATAAACCAATAGACAGACAAAGCAAGAAAACTTCAGAAAAACAAGCAAATGAACATTCTTTTAAATAGACAGAGGAAACTAGTTTAACATTGTATTTATAATTAAATAAAAGGAAAAACAAAGAGCGAATTTAAAAAATGGTTTCGAGATCATATCCCTTCACAGGCTCATCTAACCAACGAGGGCATGTTCACTGCGTGTAACACATGATAGAGGGGAGTATAAGAGCGGATACACAAATAAAAAAAAATAAAAAAGATCAAAAGGATAAAAAAATAAAGGTACTGTTTCATCCATTCTAAGTACCGAGTTCAGGATGGGGGGGGCTCCAAACCCCAAGAGAAGGGTACTTACAAAGAATAGAATTAGTGAAAAGTACAACCATGAAACTATTGCAATGGTTAAAGAGAGAAACAAAGAAAACAAGAGAAAAATTGACAGTTATAAAGAAGGTAGACAAAACAGGATGAAGAGAAACAAATAACATGTACAAAGAGAGTGATACAATGAAAACAAACGAAATGAAAATAAAGTAAAACAAATCACATGGAAACAAAGGACCCGAAGATAAAAAGAAATGGAAGAAAATGGAATAAAAATGAAAAATAAGTAGAACATCAAAAAGGAAACAAAATGAAACAATAATGAAAGGAAATAAAAATGAACAAGCAAAAATCAGACAAAGGAGAACTAGAGTAAACTAAAAATAAATTAAATAAAATGGAAAAAAAAACGCAAACAAGATGAATCAAGAAAATAAAAATAAAATAGGTAAAATAAAACGAAATAGTGATAAACAAAAAGAAAATTAATATAATAATAAAACAAAAGAAAAAAACACGAAATGAAATTACACGATTTAAAATGAAAGTTGAATGAATAAAAGAAATATTAAAAAACGAGAGAAAATAATATTAAATAAAAAAGGAGAAATGCTACCAAAGCGAAAAAAAAGACCCAAACCCACAGTGAAGTGAAGAAGAACGGAAAGTGGCTGCCGCTGCTCTGCTCGAAGAGACCCAAGACAGAAGCAGCGTCCAAAAATACCCACGAGAAGCCGTCGCCGAGGGTTGGACAGAGCCGCTTGTCCCTCCCTTTTTGCTTCCCCCCTTTTCCGTCTGGTAGGGGAAATATCAGGGGAAGGGCAAGGATCCACCCTGCCCTTCCCCACTCACGCAGGCAACCCTCTCGCTCTTCCCACTTCATCCGTCCCCAAACGGAGGCACGAAAAAACGCTGGGAAGGAAAAAAGCACGGTCGAAAATGGACAGCGGTGAGAAAGGTGTGGTCCGTATGGGTGTGCGTGTGAGAATAGAGATAAAAACTAAAAGGTGATATTATTATTATCATAATTATTATTGTTATTATTATTAGCATTATTATTTCCTTGTGCAGAGATGGGCTGCCTGCTTGCCGGTTGGTGTCAGAACACAGTACTACACTTCTTTCTGCACATTTTCTCCCAACATGACAACTTCTTCGTGCCTTCAAGCTTGATACTGATCGTCATTCTGATCCTTATATGGATTTCATCATCCGGTCGGTTTTGGAGTTAATTATTTCATTAAGGTATCCGGAAAAGGTCGCCTTGCCACAATTATTCATCCATGACCTCTTCTTTTATTGTTTTCCTCTCTCTTCGCCTTTTTCTTCTTCTCTATCCGCTTTCTCATCTTTTTCTTTCTGCGAGACAGAAGGATAGATAGAAAATCAATGGACAGATAATTATTTGTTTAATTTTTTAAAACTCTGTTTTTTTTCTCGTTAACAAAAAGTTGGTATATTCACTGTTTTTGTTATTTCCGCATTGAGAATAAATGAACATCATAACTTTATAATTTTGAAAATCGATTCATTAAGTGATTGTTAAAATTAGGAGAACTAAAATGCGTGAAAGGAAGAGAGCCTAAGTATAATACGAGAGTGTCAAAAAGTTCTCAGACAAATGTTTTAAAAATTTTATTTTTCAACATAACATAATCATTTTCCTACATAAACTCCATTATTGTCTATACACTTTTGCAATTTATGTTTCCAGCGGTATGTTCCCTCCTTATAGAATTGCTGGGATTTTCTCTGACACTAAGCAATAACCTGCTTTTTCGCTTCTTTTAACGACTTGAATCGGGTGCCTTTCAAGTGTTGTTTTCCATTTTGGGATCAGAAAAAAGTCGGAAGGGGCTAAATTAGGGCTATAAGTGGGATCTGCGACAGTTTCCCATCGAAATTGGCATAACAGAGCCATGAGGGCCTTCGCAGAATGCTCTGGGGCATTGTTATGGTGAAAGAAAATCTAGCTGGGCAGGTTTCTTGACGTATTTTGGGCAGGTAGCAGTTTTCCGTCTTTCTAGAAAGTCAATCAATATAATTCCATTTGAATCCTCCCAAATTATGGCCATAACATTCTTAAGAGACCTTTCTGTCTTGAATTTAACAGGGTCATCTGTTTCCTTCGGATGCCACTCTTTTGATTGAATATTATTTTCTGGATCAAACTGTTAGATCCAAGTTTCCTCTCTAGTGACGAAACGTTTAAAAATATTGTCCTCATTTGCATCAATTTTGGTCAAAATTGATGCAAATGAGGACTTTGCGCAGCGCTTTAGGGACCCAGCACTGTTAAAGCTTGTTCAAACCAAGATTTTAAGTGAGAATTGCAAATGCTGAACTATGTAAAAGTCTCACATAATTTACAACTTCGTCAATAGTGACTCTTGGATCTTCTTCAACTATATTCTGCACAAGGGTGGTGTTTTCTTGATTTTCTTTTGAGGAGGATGGCCTCCCTTCCCGTGGATCATTTTTGAGTTTTCCTCTGCCTTCCTTAAAGCGCTTAATCCACTCGTAAACCACTGCTCTAGGAAATATAGTAGGAAAGGATTTTAGTAGGAGAAATAGTGGGGAAATTTGGGGAAAAATGATAGGAAAGCGAAAATGAAAAGTAGGATGAAAGACAGGTCCCTGGTGATAGGGCATATCTGTCTTTCTTTGCGTTTATATATATATATATATATATTTTTTGTGTGCATATATATATATATATATATATATATATATATATATATATATATATATATATATATATATATATATATATATATATATAAGGCACTCAAGCCTTTGAGGCAAAGGGTTTTCGATCCCTACTGCTTTTGGTGAAGAGATTTCGGTTTGTTTTTTTGATTTTAATATTTTGTTTTTTTTATTTATTTTTTTGTTTTTGATATTTTTGGCTTGTTAAATTACGCTCAAATTTTGGAGAAATTAGCACTTAACTAATTAAGTGAAAGGGGATTGTGTTTTTGGTTTGTTGGTTGAGTATTGTAAAAATCTAAGTGAACATTGGATCTACGTCATTGTCAATGAGTAGTCTGCTTCTTTTAAAAGGTTTTGCTTGTCCTATGTCATAAAAGTCCATGTGTCCTACATGGGACTAAGTCCCTATAAACCTGTTGTAAACCTTCAATAATTCTAATAGGCTTTCAATCAAGTTTAGTTAGAAATTTAATGTTGGCTTTTATTTCAAAATTCGTCATTTTGAGGGTTGAAAAGACAAGGTTCAAAGAACCACACCGTATTTACACACTCTCGATCTTTAGAATGATAAAACTTGACGAAATTATTCGAGAAACATCTAAGACATGTTTGAACATGAATTACCTTCTTAAATATTGCGCATTTTGAAATTATCACATTTGTCTGAGAACCATTTGACTCACCGTCGTACTTAGGTTGGAAGCCATTTTGGAGATCACGGAAATTTCCTTTATTTCAGCGATTAAAAATTGGCTATCTTTTTAGGCACTATTTTATAAACTAAATTAAAATCTGAATGAAAATTATTTTTGACATAATTATTTTTTGAATTTAATATTATATTGGTTATATTTAGGTAATTCTATTAAGGGTTTCATTTCAATCTGACCAGTTTTCTCTTCCCGTTTCTTATTTGCTCCATTTATTGTGCCTTATATATATATATATATATATATATATATATATATATATATATATATATATATATATATATATATATCAATAATTCTTTTCCGATACAACTCAAAAACGATGATAGGACTTTTTGAAAGGTGAGTGTTCAGGTAGGATATTCTCCATCCTACCAAATGTATTAAACAAAATAAATGCATCGATAAGAATAAAATAAAACGCACATAAGAAACAAAAATAGCAGTAACTTCGAGAAGAAACATCAACTGATAAAACCAAAAAGACGATGGAAGAAAAAAGAAAAAAATTGAGTGTTGTGAAAATGTTGGTTGGTTTTTATAAACAATAAATCTTGTTGCAAGAATGGTAGTCAGTGAGTTCGTGTTGTATGTCTGGTAAAGGTTCTAAAATCCTTAAATTAATACATGGATTTGGGGAAAAGACTATATATAGTAAATGGATCTTTAGAAATATAAGGTGATGACTTTCACAACACTTCCGTAAAGAGAAAGCTCTGGCAACCTTAGCTTAGGAAATAGGTCAAAATTCCATACGACAGAGCCAAATGTTTTGAAGTCTTATCCTTAAGTTGCATGACAGTTTGTCCTAAACAACGACAGTTGCGCGTCGTACCAGTAAATCAATAGGCTACCGAGAATCTCAACGGATTGAGACATGGCCCTTTTGAATGGTAAAATTAGAGCACAGAACGAGAATAAAAGTAATGAGAATAAAGTTACAATGTGTGAAGAGGTTTCATAAAGATGAAGGAATATGTAAGTAAAGTTTAACCGTGAAGCAAACCAGAATAGTGTTTGATGCAAGCGATCAGTTTGAAGGCTGAAAGAAGATGGAGCTAGGAAGAACATCTGTTGTTAAACAACTTTTAATAACAACAACAAAAATTATAGGGAAAAAAATCCAAAATATTACATTTTTAAATCAAAGAACACCCGCTCAGAACAAAAGCGGAAAACTATGTTTAGGGTGGTACATAGCAGCTGAAAGAGTATAGTGGATTTTTTGTAAAAATCAACTGAAAATAAAGCATTATTCTTAATAACACAAAGAAAAATGAAACGAGAACTTTTATTTACCATATGCTAAGTTCACTAAAAAGAATTTATCTGCAGAAACAGGCCAGTATGTCCTTTTACCCTCTATCTTTATAATTTGTATTACCTATGTCATTCCTAATCTAATAACTCTTAACTCTCTCTCTCTATCTCTTTCTCCCTCTCTCTTCTCTCTCTATATATATCGCACCATCTCTCGCACCGATGGTCTGGTATAAGAAGCAGCCCTCACTCGAAGCAATCTTTCTTATCTTTCTATCTGCAGGCGGCACGATTTTTCACAAATGGCGCTATCAGCCGGTTTAAGCGAGAACCTTCGTTGTTTTACGATACCTCTGCTGTTCACCAACGACTCCCTCTCCTCAACCCAACTACCAATGGACATCGCATCTATACCGATAATGCTTATTTATCTACTAGATCAGATGTTTGTTTATTAATCTACCTTGTTTATTTGTCAAATTTCTTCCATCTTTGTTTGCCATTTAGTGCTCTAATGCCTATCTCTTTCCACTTTTATATGACTGTATCAATTCTCCTGCACATCTTTTCGATGTCATGTTTATTACTTTTCATATTCTAATGAATATGACTGGCTGACTTTTTTATAGAGATGTGATTGGAAAATCTTTGTCTCTTTACATCTCTTTCACTTTCCGTCTTTCTACTTATATTTGTTACCTCTCTCTCCAAATCTCTCCCACTTCCTTCCCTCCTATCTCACTTTACCTCCTTTTCCTTTTTCCTCATCGATCTAAATATGTTGCTTTCCCCTCTTTTTATCATCCTCTGTGGTCAATTCCCGAGTTATATGTTGCCGAATGGATCTGTGTTCAGGAGATCTGCGCGCCCTCATGGTCAAATATTCCCTAAGTGGTGTATTTAGTCCATATACCGTAAACGCATTTTCTGTTCCCCTTTCCTTCACATTTCTATACAAACTTCTTACACACTTTGTGAGAAAAATGGTACTGTAGTCAATGCATCATAGTCTAACGAAATAAAAAAAATATATAAATCAAAAATAGAGGAGTAATAGAAAGGTTTTGCTGAGTGGTATTCTTAGTTTAATCATGAGAATGAGAAATCAGTAATCCAATGAGAGAATGTTGAGTCAGAATATAACTTGAGGGAGAAGAGACAGAAAATTTATAAAATCTTATTAGAGGGACAGCCAACGAGCAGAACGGGAAAGAGTGGTACCAAATGATTAACCATGAGATCATCTACTAGAGCAAATCTTGACAAGGCTCTAGAAAAAGAGGAAAGAGGAAGAGGTGTATTTAAAAATGCCTACATAAAAATCCCATAAACAACACGAACTCAAATGTGTGAACTTAAATGTCCCCATAATTTACATGGTAGGATACGCGACGATGCCCATGGAGATAATTGCAATGGCCAGGTCGACAGGGTGACTTATTTCATGGCCCGTCACTACGCTACGTAAGTGGGCACAACCAAACCATTCTCTATTTAGGTAGTAAGTATCATTAGAGTTCCACTTACCACGCTCCCTTAGTAAAAAAAAAATGTCACAATGTCTATTTCTGTTTCGTTATTTGCGGTAACTTTCTTTTTTCTAAACAAAAGCGACGTAGTGCGAGCTGCAACAGGTGGACTTGTCTCCATCCGAACCATCCGACAAAACTCAACAACCATAACGAATGACATAAGCTTAGATAGTTCATGCTGTAGCTGGTGGGCGATCACAGGTGATGTGCGCAAGATAAAAGGTCTTCTGAAAGGACTTCACTCAAACCGTCAATAGAAAGTTAAAGATAAAAAGAATTAAAGAGTCAGAAAAGAATTAGATAAAAACTATAAAAAAATGTGATGCCTTTGTCTAGTACGTAAATTTTGTTCATTAAAATTTATGGCCACATATGCAACAATATGAACATTGAATTTACAGGTAGGTTTTGTTTGTCAAAGGTTGTTTATTTAGAAAGAAAAAGAAAAATTCACATTACACCTGAGATCACTCTTAAAAGTGGGTCGAGATCTTATTAAATTTTTGGCTGGTGTTAAATGTCTGGTTCATATTAAACTATTAGCCTCCTAAATTTCTGGCTCCTTAAATTATTAGTTTCCTAAATCTTTTCTCATGTTAAATTTCTGGCTCCTTAAATTATTAGTTTCCTAAATCTTTTCTCATGTTAAATTTCTGGCTCCTTAAATTATTAGTTTCCTAAATCTTTTCTCATGTTAAATTTCTGGCTCCTTAAATTATTAGTTTCCTAAATCTTTTCTCATGTTAAATTTCTGGCTCCTTAAATTATTAGTTTCCTAAATCTTTTCTCATGTTAAATTTCTGGCTCCTTAAATTATTAGTTTCCTAAATCTTTTCTCATGTTAAATTTCTGGCTCGGATTAAACTTGCATCTCATGAGAAATTTGTTATAACTAAAAGTTTAATCTCGGTGCTTGTTAAATTTGGGATACGTTTTAAATTTTATGCTCAGTTTAAATTTATTTCTCTTTTTTTTAATGACTAATTTAAATTTTATGTGGAAAATGTGAACAGCCAGGGCATTTTAACACAATTGTTAAAAATGAAAAGAAAAAGGGATATAAGATTTTTTTTTGGATAAAATAAAAAAGAATATAAAAGATTAGGGATGTAAATTGGGACAAATCAAAATTCATTATTGTCAAATACATCAGACGATACTCACAGGTACACATAGATAAGAACTTTGTTCTTGAACTCATTTTTCTTTAAAGGATTTACATGAATGTGTAAGGGAGAAATCCAATGATAATCAGGAGAAATAACCATAAAAATCCGTACAATACATACAACCTTTTACCGACCCGCAATCCGGAACCTACGTTAAACTGAATAACTACTGAGATGGGTGTTAGACGGTGCGACTCGGCGTGATAAAATCGCAACATAAAGTCCTTAAAATAATGAATTGAAGTAAGAAAGAAAACGTTTTGTTTGCGTGAGAGCACAAACATTCGTATGCCCCGGTACTCGAACCTTGTTCTAAAAAAAGTATCACCTGGACCCTCCCGATAACTGAGGAGGTTCGGTTTTTAATGTTTTTTGTCACTCAAGGGAAAATATTCCTTTTCTTCTTACGTTAACCTTGAATCGACCCTCGGACCGCTCTTGATTTTCATCCCGTCATAATACATCTTTTTCTTTCTTCTTCCTTTTATTCTTTTTTTTCCTCTTCCTTATGTTCTTCTCCCTAGCCTGGTTTTGCGTGGATCCTAGTATCTTTCCCGTGTTTTTCTTCTTTACATAAAAACACTTATCACGCATTAAAATGCCCCTCTCTCCTCGAAATAAAACCGTGCTCGGGCTTACACACATTTACCCTCATAATTTACCCACAAACGCTTACATACCTTGATATATTACGACAGTTGTCCGTTCTGCCGTACTAAAACACCGAATTAAGCAAAATAAGGGGCCAGCTATTGAATTAAATTCTTAATAAATGAGGGCAAAAAAAAACCTGCAATATTTTAGAGGGGAAAAAAAGATTGCAAAAGAGAGAGGGGAAAACTTGGCTTTAAACATCACTAGCAGAACCCGAAGTTGGATCATTTGGGGGAAATGCCGATGAGCAGATAAATTGTAGCCCCTCAAAAAGCGCCTTTACCCTCGTCCACCTAACCTTTATCATCTGAGGGGAGTCGCCAAGAGTGACAGGCCTCTGGCAGAAAGGAGGGTCACGAGGGAAGAAGGGTTGGGTAAAAAACAGGGGGAGGGGGTAGCTGAGGAAGAAAATAACTTACGGGGGAGACTTTGGAGTGCGACTGTAGTGGAATGGGTAGCGAGGGGAAATAGAACGCAGGTGAGAGAGAGAGGGCATTTTTAGAAATCTCCCCTTGCCTTGGAGTGGCCATTATAAGGGAAGGCGACGGAAAGTGTATAAAGGAAGGCCTGTGTGGTTGTATTTATTGACGAAGCAGGCGAGTACACGAGGAAGACCAGACATGCTGCCACGACCGCGCACAAAGCAGAATTTAGTACCAGATTCAGCTAACTAGGATATATATATATATATATATATATATATATATATATATATATATATATATATATATATATACACGGTTAGGTATGGGTCATAATATAAAAATTCCTTAATCCGATCGAAAAGTCTCTTATACTTCCTCAACCCTTTTCATATAAGAATATATATATATATATATATATATATATATATATATATATATATATATATATATATATATATATATATATATATATTAGAGAAGATTTCATATATCGAAAATTACTAATACATCTAATAAGACATTGATCGCACAGACAAATTCACTGTGTATAGATTAACCTAGAATTAGTGATAGAGCAGTAGAGAGTTTGGATTCTAGTTAACTAATCGAGTGAAAACACTTCGTAAAGTTGAACAATGTTAAGCTACATAAATCGCGTATTATTATTTATTGGATGAAGTGACAAGTAAGAATAAATCAATTCATGGTATATTTTACCAGTAGGAAGCCAGTTTCTTTCTAATAAAGCAGTGAATTGAATAAATCGTGCCCCATTTAAGCACAAATATTGTTTTAGTAAACTAAGAGCAATCTAACGTTTTTCTCACTATTTCGTGCTAATTTATAACCTTTTCGAAAAAATAGAACTACATTACGTGCGTAATTCGTGAATACGCATCTAAGTGTACACACGTGTAAGTATCCACGTATATGTTTAGCAAGGAGAACGAATTGGAAAGCAAAACATGATAAATAGAAAGGAATTGGGAAAAAAATGACGAAGACCCGTAGTATCCATTCGTACTATCAAGAACTGGTCACAAAATAAGAGGGAGAATCTGTAAAACCTACCCTTGGGAAACGATCTTGAGACTCTAGCTTTTCGACACATTTTCTAAACTTCACGAGAACATAATTCATTAGGTTCTTTCTGTTGAAGACATGTTATGAGCTACCAACATAACTGTAAAAACTTTGGCGTAAGTCAAAATCTTTAAATGTCATTATTTTAAATAGACACCCAACAGCCGTCCATTCATAAATTATTCCTAACCTGTGTAAACATCAGTTGGACAGGGGTACACTTAAGATGTCTGACGGAAAGAAGAAATGGTAGCGAGTTTGACACATCAAAACGAGTTCTAAAAAACGCTTTGGGACGTACCTTGGTTATTACCTGGTCGCATTGATAGTGCGCTAATGTATGCATGGCTACTAATTTTGAACATTATTCCCATAAATGTGGCAAACTTAAAGCGAAATGTGTATGAGGAGTATTTCTACATTCGCAACATTCTTTAACATGTTAAGTACACGAATTTTTCAATTATTTATTATTAATGTATAGTTAGATATCGCATATCAGCGGAATCAGAGCGTAAAAACGGTACTAAAGGTACTATTGATCCAAATGTCTTTCTACCTTTGAATATACGTGGTAAGTTACGGGTTCTCAGCAAGGCGCCATCCAAGGAGAGCCTAACCGTTTGAGGTTGAAGCTAAGTGGCTATGGATGAATTTGGGATCAACTACAAGATAAATACCCCATCCCCCCGGCAAAATAAAAAATCACGAAAGAGAGCCCAACTTTTTTCAATTGAACCTAAGATACCCCAATTTTCGTCACATGAAGATACGAAGATATGTTAAATGATATAAAATTTAATATCACTTAACCTAACCTAACCTTGATGCCTTCTATTTTTCTGGAATTTGTTCCTGGAACAAATGAATATACCATTTGGTATTTCATTCATTTTTTATTCTCACTCTTTTCCATTGTTCTTTTCTATTATTTTGCTTCTTTGCATATACTTCTTTTTTTCAGGGACTCGGATTTCACTCTTTGGGTCAAATAAGTATCGTTTTCCCTTCGAGTAGAAAAAAATAGCAGATTAAAAAAATGTGTAAAAGTTTCGCCTTTTTTAGAGAATTTGCACCATGAAGAAGTTCGGAGGAATGAATTATATGTGTGGATTTAGAGACGAAAACTAGCTATTACCCTAAAGGCAGCTCTATACGAGATTTCTTTTAGAAATATATAGTCTTCCATCTTATATACGTGAGAGACTAGTTTCCGAAGTACAGACGGAAGGCCGACAGATGGAAATCGATGTCCTTTTGAAACTAATCTCTTACAAATGGATGTAAAATCAATTTTGAAACTAGTTTTTGTCAAGTGGACGATGGAATTTAAGCCTTTGTTGATATTAGTATAAAGGAGGGAAGAGCGAGTTTACTGAAATTAAGAAACTAGTCACCTAAAGCTGGAAAATGGACGTTTCTACATTTCATAATTTAGTTTCGTATAAATGGACAATTGATGTCACAGTTCTTCTGAAACTAGTTTTCTACAATGGAATATGGCCGTCACTATACTTAAGGAACTAGTTTCGTACAGATGGAAAATTGATGTCACTGCACTTACGAAACGAGTCTCCTAAAAATGGAAGATATAAGTCTATGCACTGCCAAAATTAGTCTCTTACAGGTGAAAGATGGACATCGATCTAGTTCTGAAACTAGTTTCTTATAGGGGATGATGGCTGTCCATGTAATTTCAAAACTATTCTATTAGTACACTGCTTGTCTGTACATTGCTGTTATTTCTCCTGTTTAGGTTGACTCATGTTCTGAGTTTGTTCAAACTGTTGGATAATATTTCGTATTTTCGAATATACAGACTTGTTCTACATTTATACATTCTGAATCAACATGCCAACATAAGATTACCGTATAACCATACAACCGTCCACTGCAGAAAAATTCATTTAAAAGCTTCTGTACACTTCAGCTGCTACTAACAATTTGAAGTGGAAGAATTGATTGCTCACGAAGAAGAAAAATAAGAAAAAGTATGAAAAGTAATCATGTCAGCGCAGTTCTAACTTTTGCAATTATTTGCATGGAATGAGTATAAAATATAGATGTAATGTGCGTGATGAGGGTGGAGGGACATAAACTTTGATTAATTTCACCCATGCCCGGTTAGGTCATATGATTGAGAGAAGGGTTTCAAGTGTGTGAGTGAGTTACCACTCATGGAGCAGCATAACACGTTACATCATCTGAATCTAAGAGGCATTGTTCATCTTTAGGCCTATAAAAGGTAACTCTCTGTCTGCCCTTCTCTTTCTCTTTCTGTGTCCACCACTACATTTAACCCTTCCTCGATATTCGGTCGTCTCAAGCCTTCTCTCTCATACACAAGCACGGATGCCCAAATTAGCTACATTTGCCCAACGCCCACGTCTTCATCTTCTATGGCACGCGCGAGCGAGTGCGTCCGTATATTCTGAACTACTTGAAATAGGCCAAAGAAAAGGAAAGATTAATTGGAGTTAGTACTTTCGTTATCTTAAAATTTGTGAGTTTGAAAATGTTGAGATAACGAAAGTACTAATTTCAATCAATCTTTCCTTTTCCTTACGTGGTATATACAAATATTTATATTTATCACGTGTTACCTCTCGTGATTTTTACCCATATATATTTATTATATATATACATATATATATATATATATATATATATATATAATTATTTTAATACCTAGTTGAACACTCCTTTGCTTTTATTACTGTATTAATTCTTCGTGACATGGATTGCACCAAATGTTCACGCATTTCTGACGCGAGATTTCCGCACTCACCTCGTAATGTTTCATACTGTTCTGTTTTATTTGTACCTGTGGTACTTTTTGTTGCTTCTCCAAGCATTCTCCACAATGGGCTCTAGTAAATTTAAGCCTGGGTTAAGTGTAAATTTATGAGGTGAGCCACATTTCTCCAGACCAATTCTCGGTGTGGTTGGGTATATGGCATGGGGCATGGTCCTGCTGAAATAGAACTTGATTTCTTGTTGTTGTCGGATGCAATTACTCGATAGGTGGCTCTAAAACTTGTAGAAACATGGTGGTATAAGTTGCAAAGTTCATTTTTCGTTAGCATAAAAACTTCACTGGCCCGAATGAAAACATGTAGCTTCATAACATGATAGACTCACCTGTATGCTTCCCAGTTGGTATCACATAAGTAGGATAAATTGCCTCTCCAACTCTTCGTCTCACAAAGCTAGCCCCAAAATGCTGAAAATCCTGCAAAATTGTTAGAAAAAGGTTACATTTTTAAATATTTTTCTTTCATGATAAACCGTATTTATATATTAAATTACATAAAGTAACAATATTATATGCTTTCTTACATACCTGATAATTACTTTCATCTGACCACATAACTTTAGACCATTGTTTCTGTGTCCAATTTTTGTGATCTTTAGTCAACTGAAGACGTTTTATTTCTGTTGCCCTCAGATATCCATCGTTTCCTTCTGGCTTCTGGCATCCTTTTAGTCCGTGCTCTTCTAGGCTCCTTCGAACTGTTATGGATAATATTTTTTGAACTTGAAACTTTAATGAATTCCTCAGCAAGTTCAAATGTTTTTTTTTCTGCGATTCTGTACTGCCCGAATGATACATGTCTTCTCTAGGTACTGCAAATCTCTTTGTACCACTTTTCTTCCTTGATACAAGACTTTTGATCTCTTGATATCTTTTTATAGTGGTCTGGGCACCATAACTTGAGCATTTTATCTTTTTAGCAATTTCTACTTCTGATAACCATTGGCTAAGGAGAAGTCGGATTTGGGCTCTCTGTGCTTCTCAAGTTCTTTAGTTTTAGTTATATTACTTATTTATAATTATATTGAATAAAGACTAGATATAAAGTTAGCTGAAACAAAAATATTGGTTAAATTTTGATTTTAGAAAACACCAATTTATTATTTACACATCATTTAGTAAAATACTAAATAATTCAATCATATTAACAAAATGTTTGAACATATTAGCAAATTACATATTATTATCCTACATATCTAGGAATGATGATAAATTCTAAAAATTTGAATCAAATATGTTAAATATATAAATATATGAGTGGTGCTTTATACTTTTGGCTAAGGGTTTATATCAGCGTTGCGGGAAGAACCTAGCGATTTTTTTCTATCTTATACTTAATTGTCCAAAAGAAAAAGCCCGCTTACTCTTGCATTTTTCAAAGAAAATCGCGCTAAACTAATAAATAAGGGCCTCAGGCCTTATTTTACGTCGTTCTCTCGCCCACAAATCGAAATAGGTTGAATATTTTTTGCAGCCTCTCCTCTCTGAACTCTTTACTAATTTAAATCCTATCAAACTTATTTCATACTTACCATTTATATGGGATTTATTATTTCCTAATGAAGCAGCTATTTTGAGATTCTCTTCTCGAGGTACTAGTTAATAGTACTACCGAAAAATAACCCTTAATAATTATTCAAACTTAGACTGTTGCCCTCGAAATCGATCAGCTACAACTAGTGACAATTAACCTAAATGTATAATTTCCATTTACATCAAACTACAATTTAAAAATCTCTAAAACCTCAATGCATTCTTATTTTACTCTCATAAATACCAAAATTACATGTTATATTCATCGTCCTTGGATGTTTTCTATTTATAAACGAATTCACAATGTTTACCATAGCTATTTTCTTAAAATTATGTTCTTCTTTATTTCATTTACTTGCTTCCAATTAACCGATGACGTCAAAGGATTTCCATGGCAACCCTTGTTGGCAAACGAATCTTTTTTATGGGATAAATATAATAAAAATTAGCGAATTTTTCTGTTTTGCTTGGCCAATTTCTTGAAGTACATTTGATCAACCTACTCTCGAGAAAGGAAAGCTTGGGACAGCTGTGTGATAAATTGCACAACAAAGTGATGTAATATGATGAGGTAAGACTAATTCAAGAGGAAATTGGGGGAAATGAGCAAACAGAGAGGAATAAAGAATTAAGTATTGGGGATCATGATTTTGGGCCGAATAGGTCTCAAAGGATGCGCTATATTCTAAAAAAAGAAGATAAACACCGAAATAATTGAAAATATTGCAATGTAACAAAATATTCTAGGCAGATAGATATTAATTCAAACAATAGATCAGAATAGCCTGAAATCAAGAATTAGTTAATCATGGTACTGCATTTTCCCCCAAATTAGTAAACAATTACCTTAAAACAAGAAACAAGGATACATTTTTGTTTTTTTACACTCAATACTCTACCATTTCATCAAAAGGATTGCTCGGAAATGCAGTTATTTATATATAATCAATAAATTTCGCTATTGTCGGGGCTCATAAAGGCACTAAGTACACTACATCAACGAATTCAAGTACACCCAAACATTCATAGCAATCTTAAACACTCATGTAGTATTAGCAAAAATAAAAACATGCACACAGACACTACATATATATTCTTATATCGTGCAATTCTGAACTTGAACCATGATTCCCGTTGGGTAAAATTGACCAGGCTTGTATAGTTTTTACTACTAGTACTATTTATCTAAGAAATTTGTAAACGTTTATAATTAGCAAAAAAAAATACTTTACAGATGTAAAGAAGTCAAAGCAACGAAATTCTTTTAAGGAGGGCGAGAGGAGTGTTAAACATGAAACCATTCTCAAAAAAAGGACGTTTTTAATTCACCTATACACATTCACACAACCACATGTGGAACTGTTTAAGTGATTCTATTGGCTGATCATTGAAACCTTGGTTGGTTTTGTTTGGCTCAATTGTCTGCAACGGGAATTTGCTTATTTCCGACTCGAGGATTTGTGTCCACATAAATTTACTTCTCTTCCGATTCTCAGAAAAGAAAAGAATAGAAATTAGGCGATAAATAAATAAGGATCTCCAGCCATGTCGCCCAAACAGACGCAATCATCAATAATATATATATATATATATATATATATATATATATATATATATATATATATATATATATATATGTATATCTCAAAGTAGCGCGAGAAAATAAGGGAAAATGAATCCATTAAACCACATTGAAAGAGAAAACGGAATAATTTTTCCTTGCAGTAATATTTTTATCACCTTTTTTCAAAAAAATCCGTGCAGGAAAGCGATTCAAACCAGGCACACTGAGGCAGCGAGCACCGCTTTGATCACAGTGTGCCTGGTTCGAATCGCTTCCCTGCACGGATTTTTTCGACAAAAGGTAATACAAATTTTACTGCAAGGAAAAATTATTCCGTTTTCTCTTTCAATGTGGTTTAATGGATTCATATATATATATATATATATATATATATATATATATATATATATATATATATATATATATATATATATATATATATATATATATGTATATATATGTATATATATATACAAGACACATACAAGGTCTACAGGTGGTAACAGTCACCACATGGCTTTCGCCATATTTAAGATTTCCCTTTTGCCTTTTAAAAACCTTTTGAATGCAAAAAGAGAGATGCAAAAACTTTGTATTACAGATTACATAACTATAGAGTACAAGAGAAACAGAAGTTAAATAGAACTAGACCGTAAAACAAGAAACAGGATGTTTTTAAAGGCAATACGAAGGGAAATTACAAGACAAAGATCAAGAACAGCAAAGGACAGCAAGTCAGGGTGCTTATATTTGCTCTCTTTGATACTTCGTCTTGCAAAGTATCTTTCTCTTACCTTTAAAAAACCCCAACTGGTTTCTTGTCTCATGTGCTCATTCACCTACAATTTAATTTCTTTCTTAAGAGAGAAGAGATCTTACTGGAGGTGACCCCGAGAAAATCAAAGAGAAAAAATCCATTGCCCGGCAAGGACTCGAACCTCAGTCCTCTGGTTATTCAGACCAGTGCTCTACCTACTGAGCTAAGATGACACGTAAGCCATGACAACACTTTTCAGCAATTTTTACTTTTCCGTTCGCACCTCCACACATACGGAAATCAAGCGTTTAAGCTGGGGGGGAGGCGTGCTAGTTTGCGCGCCAACCACACGAGTCGATAACTTTTGGTCGCTCGAAGAAGAGAAGTCGTGCTTTTCCAATTATATATATATATATATATAAATATAAGTGAAAGAACTCAATAGCGAGTTATGGTATATGATATGCTCCTATACAGTGGTTTCACTATCATATTATATATATACATATATATATACAGTGGCGGCAACAAAAAAAGTGACATTTAATATTGGCAACAGAAATCGATACACAAAATCGTTTTCACGATTTTACTTGCCAACTAGCCAATGAAAAGGTGCGGGGCTTATGCCGCAAGTGGACGACTCTCCTGAGCTAAGACAAGAGAACTGCGCTTTACTGGAACTCAGTGTCTCGTTTGACCTCGTACAGTTAGGCTTTAGTGTATGGCACTCCAGCGTGCTGATTTCCTGCATTCGTGCCTACATTTAACGTGCTATAACTTCTGTGCAAATGGATACAATGGGGCGGAAAAAGCTTTCTATGACTCAGAAAAGCCGTGCCTTGACCCTATTAGAGCAGGGAAAGTCTTTTATTGATGTAGCAGCAGATTTAGGAACCTCAAAAAATACGATTCATCGCCTAAAACGGGCAACTGAGTTATTGCCACCAGGTACCATACCAAAGATGAAGGAGGGCATTGGTGCAGCTAGGAAGACATCTCCAAGGACTGATAATATCCTAAGGCGTGAAGTGATGTCAGACCCTTCTGTAACCTCCGCTTCAATCAAGAAAAAACACCCAGACCTTCTCCAGAACGTCGCCCTCAGGACCATCCGTCATCGCTTACAGAAGGACTTAGGCCTACCGGCTCGCCGCGCTGCCAAGAAGCCACTTCTTACCAAGGCTATGAAGATGAAAAGGCTCAATTTTTGCAAGACCTATAAACATTGGACAGCTGCCCATTGGAAGAAGGTGATGTTCAGTGATGAGAGCACCTTTAGGCTGGTCAGAGGAGAGTCAAAGATCGTGCGTCGTCCCAGCAATGTGTCTCGGTATGACCCAAAATATACCGTGAAAACTGTGAAGCACCCTGATAGTGTGATGGTGTGGGGTGCCTTTAGTGGAAACAAGGGCAGAGGAGGTCTGTATTTTCTTCCCAAGAATGTAACCATGAGGGGGACTAACTATCTGGAAGTTTTGAGGCAGCACATGCTGCCATTTTGGGAAATTCATCAGTGTGAATTTTTCATGCATGATGGTGCCCCTGCTCACAGGTCCCAGTTAGTGAAAAGGTTCTTCAATGATAATAATATTGGTGTTTTGGAGTGGCCTGGTAATTCCCCGGACCTAAATCCTATTGAGAATGCTTGGAATCTGATGAAAACCAAAGTTCAAGAGCCAGCACTCGGCAGCATCAAGGATCTGATAGAATCACTGAAGAAGATCTGGGTTACGATCGACCCCACCTACTTCGCAAACCTTACTGAATCAATGCCCAATCGACTCAGGATGATCATCAAGTGCAAGGGCAACATGACCAAGTATTAACTTTCATGAAATATTCATAATAAAATATGTAAGTTACATTTTTCTGTTTCATTTTCTCTGAATTGTCACATGTCACTTTTTTTGTTGCCGCCACTGTATATATATATATATATATATATATATATATATATATATATATATATATATATATATCGCGAATGTGAAAAGGAGAGAGAAATTAATTGGGAATTCAAAGGACAAAGGAGAAATCCCGATCGGCCTTGCGAAGCGTGCCTTAAAATATTTTTGGTCTTCTGTGTAGCCGAGTGGTCTAATGTTCGGTTTAATTGAGATCAAAGCGGTTGCTCGCTGCGTCAGTGTGCTCGGTTCGAATCCGACCCCAGTACGGATTTTCTCGAAGTAGGTAATAACCCTTTCCGAAGAAAAAAATGTTCTGTTATCTGTTTCTTGCGGCATGCTGGATTTATTTCATTATTCTTTCGCGCTCATGAAAGATATTATATATTATATTATATATATATATTATATATACGGTTGTCTTCTCCATTTTCATGCTATTCCTTGAAAATGAACTTGCAAATATAGTTCGAAAGTGCTTTGATTCATCTTTTCATTTTCCTGTGGGCTAACTAATATATATATATATATATATATATATATATATATATATATATATATATATATATATATATATATATATATATCAAAGGAAATGCATAAAAGAGGCAGGGACTACTGATCTTCAACCCTCAATCCGATGCAGCGGTTCCTACAATACGAAAATGAAACTTCGAGGGATAGAATTTACTATCCCCTCACCCCATTTCTATTGTTTCTTTTTCTCCCTATCCTATAATGTGTCTCTGCCGTATCCTTCTTTACGACTCTCTCTCTCTCTCTCTCTCTTTCTACTGTCTCCTTCGTTTCCTGTCCACATCCGACCTCTCTCCATCACCTCGCCTTCATCTCAGAGTAGCATAAATCACCTTAAATCTCTCCCACCTCGTCATAACTCCCCCATAATTTCCCATATCTCTCCATATTTATTCGCATAACTTCGCATACGTTAATCCACGCCACTCGAGCAGTAGTTACGAAAGGTACGAACGCCAAATTTTGACATTTACGAACTCGGCTATACAGGAGTTACGAACCGAAATTCTCGTCTTCGAAGGTCAATGCAAATTGAAAGGAATTGATAAAATGGTTGATGGGTAGGGACGAAGTCGAAACGGAGGATGCAGTATCAAATTCGAAATTTATGCCGAGGACGGGAAAAATAACAGCATGAGAGAGGGAGACATTTCCATTTTTCGCCCAGTTAGTTCTATACATATGTATCCTAATTCTAAGTAAAAACAGCTAGATACGAATGGAGTAATAAATGATAAGAAAAAAAGGTTGAAACAAATACGCATATAATATTGTATACCATAATAATACTAATAATGATGATACAAATAGTTATAAACATTTATGATTACCATTCGGAAAGTAGCCGTGTGAGTCGAATATATGGCAGTAGGCAGGCAGAAATATATATATATATATATATATATATATATATATATATATATATATATATATATATTTTCTTACGTGGTACTTTGTGAGTTTCTCATATCCATAAATATAGCACTTTAGTAGAATCAGTTTATTACATTACACGACTAGTTTCGGTATCTACTACCATCTTCAACTATACAATGAGAAGACTGGACAAACAAATGCTTTAAATGTAAGGTGAGGAATGAGGAAAAGATCAGAGGGAAGGAAAAGGAGAATAAATGAAAGCGTAGAATATCGAACAGATAAAATTTGTGACTATTTTCGAAACAAACTTTGGGCCGAGAAAATTTCGATTTATATTATTAAGAGACTTTAAATATAAGTAGACTATAAAAAAGTGTTTTTCAAAGTAACCAACAGTCTTCGGTGTATCCTATTCCATATATTTATTGCAATAAATATTATGTAGGTGAAACTGAGTAATTTAATAAACGCATATATGCGCATCGGGGCGATATAAGAAGACGAAGCTTAACTTCTACTTTGTTCAACCACACAAGTAATTGTAATCACCAAATTCGTTTTAATAATACCAAACTAGTCTATAAGTCTGACAATTATTACAAAAAAAACGTAGAATTGAGTCGAAATCGATTAACCAAATTCTAAATTACAATATTCCTGAGGGATCATTTAAATTAAGCAAAGATTTTCAAAATTCTCTTTGCCCAAAATTTGCTTCGAAAATAGTCACAAATTTATCTGTTCCATATTCTACACTTTTATTTGTTCTCCTTTCCCTTCTCTCTGATCTTTTCTTCATCCCTCACCTTACATTTAAAGCATTTATTTGTCCAGTTTTCTCATTGTATAGCTGAAGATGGTAGTAGATACTGAAACTAGTCCTTGTAATGTAATAAAATGATTCTGCTAAAGTGTGATTTTTTTATCTTAAAATTAATAGATATATTTACCAATGTTGTATGTAAAAGACTTGAAGAATCGCAACATGTACCTAATTCAATGAAATTACTATCCTCGGCGGTGTCGGAACCTATTGCATGCCTCCTCCACGGTCCCTATGTTTAACTGGGTGAAAACTGTAGTGATTCTGGAACTATACTCTACCTTGGGGATGCACGGGGACTTTTGGTCTCTCTCTCTTTCTCAACCACCACCCATCACATAATAGTCTAAGAGCTACAGTTTGAAGAGTTGGCAGATCACATGTTCGGAGTGATGTAGTCAAAGAAATTGTCTGAAAGACAGGGCTGGGGGCACTAGCTTGAGTAACAAACGTACGGCCTTCCATTAGCCACCTCTTGGATTCAGGCAACACAAACTCCTCCAGGCAATTAGTGTAGCCATGCATATTGAAACTGAGAACCTCAAGGAAGATAAACGTGAACCTAACGTGGCCTTTGTCACTCACCACCCCAAACCCTATGATGTGGAGCGGAAATTTGATCTACCTGTCATTTGGTACATCTTTGGGTGACAAAGCAAGCCAGCGGTTGTTTTGAAAGTTTACCACCTGGTTCTGGCAGAAATTCTTCTCCTCTGAGAAGAGCCAAAGCATGTCAGGCTTGAGAGGATGCTTTCGTTTGATCACACGCTTAGCAGCACGTTCCTTTCCCGTGTGCTTCGTATTCTGTGTTACTAGTTAGTCCGTTTTGCCCCTGTAGGAGTAATTATGGAGGTCATCATACACTAATTTGTCACTCTTTTGTCCATGTTTAATAACGTCATTGACTTGCTGGAAGCGTTGTGAAAAATGGGTCTGGATCTCAGCAGAAAATTCGGTGGTTCTTTTCGGATCAGAGTGATTAGAGTGAGATTTCGGAACCGCCGTACCCTCGTAATCACAACCTGACTCATCCAACTATTTCCTGATTCTCTGCACAATCCTCAGGTTGACAACCAAACACAAGAAGATCTTCGCATTGGAGCTCCCTCGTGAATACCAAGAAGCACAGCTTGCCTTTTCCAATTTTTTGGAGGATTGAATTCAGTTATGGCATTGCTTCATTCACAGAGAAAACAAAACTGACTCTACTTTTATATATATATATATATATATATATATATATATATATATATATATATATATATATATATATATATATATATATATATATATATCAGTGGCGTGAAGTCAATGGAAGCAATGTTTCCCCTATTTAAGAAGAAAAGAAAAAGAAATTACACCCTAACAATTAATATGCTAGCAAAATCAATAAGTATTCTCACATTTATGCTTGCCTATACTTGTATTCGGTACCGATCACTTTCAATCGAATTGGTGTTAGATCCTAATGAGCCTGACTGCAATTGAAGAAATGCATCCTTTTCGTCGAGATTTCTACTCATTTTTTTCTCTCTTAATTTCAATAATATTTCTGCTTTTTGATGCTTTGGAATGAATGGTTTAGAAGATGTTTTGTTTCTCTTAGCAATAATATACACTTGTGAGGGAACCCCACGTGGAATCTCTTGAGTAGAACGGAACTTCCATGCGCCGCAGAAGGTCCGGTTAGCCCTAAATTGGAAAGCCTAACCCCCCCACCCTTCCACAAGCGTAGCCTCGAACCGTGTCCACCACGATTCACTTTTACACGGGCAGAATAGCCTCTGCAAGAAGATTCGAGGCCATTCGAGAGTAGAGTTGTTTCCCGCTTACCGCCCCCCAAGTCTGGGGAGAGCCTCGGACATAAATAGCGCTTAACTCGCATGAAGAGACACAGAGTTGAGAAGTCTCGCCCGGACCCCAGAAGATTCCCCATAGTTCCAAGTCAGGTGCTAACAACAAAGCAAAGTGACAGCTGAACTATTTTGTGTATTTGGAATTAGCCCGAGCCAGTGAGGGGCGAAGCCCTCTTTCGTTCGCACCTTATTTCGGGTGGCCAAAATACACTCCCGTGGACCGGAAGTACCCGCTCCCCCCACTGTTTTTGGAGAACCGTCATCACTTCAAGTTCTCGCTCAGAAGTTCTGAGCGCCCTCGTCTCACGTGCAGAAGACATCTGTAAGCCAACCCCTCTCCCCCCTTCAGTAACCCAATTGAGCTAATCCCTTCCTTCCCATTTGAATAGTATCCTCCTGTAATACCTTAAGTTCTAACTTCATAATCTGATTTATAACTACAATTCCCCCCTTCGTTTACTGATGTGATTTTGTCCTTTAATTCTCTGAGGTAATTTTACCCATCAATTCTCTCATTATTTTTATATTAATAAAATTATATTTTTTTACATGCCTCTTTAAATATCTTTGAGCTTTGCCATTGCCCATTTGTTACCTGACCTCGTTGCACTCTCATCTCGCATTTCAGCCCGTCTAAACTAGCAGTGTTCCGTCCCTTCGTAGGTTCACCTGTAAGTTATCGGTCCCTCCCCCATAGATATAATATGGTATTGATGTAATATAATGTCATACCACGACAACACTCATTAGAGTCTTATGAGTTTTATCTGGATATTTCAACGTCGCGTTAAAATTAAGAAAACAAGGTCTGCTTACCAAAATGTCGCGTGCCCTCACTTATTTTGATTTATGTCTTTATGACTTTGAAAACTTTCAATAATTCCTGGAGTAAACTTGGGAGGACCTAGGAAATTCTATCATTCGAAAGAGAATGTTATGATGTTATTGCCCAAAATCCTAATTCCCTCGATAACTCTAGGTGACTTTGGCAATTATATTATTTGGAAGGGAATGTAAAACAATATAAGGGTTTCAAATTTCGTTAGAATCAGCCGAATAGTTATGATGTTATTGGAAAAAAAAACTAATTCCCGGGCTAACCTTAGGAGGACCTTAGCAATTATATCATTCAGAAGAGAATCTAAAACGACATAATGGGTTCAAATTTCATTAGAATCGACCGAATAGTTATGTTATTGCCAAAACAAAATAATTCCCTCGCTAACCTTTGGAGGACTTTGGCAATAATATCATTCGAAATATAATATAAAACAACATAAGGGTTTCAGATTCCGTTAGAATGGCCGGAATAGTTATGATGTTATAGCCAAAAGAAAATAATTCCCTGGCCAACCTTGGGAGGACTTTGGCAATTATACCATTCGAAAGAGAATGTAAAACAACATACGGGTTTCAAATATCGTTAGAATCTGCCGAATAGTTATGATGTTATTGCCAACACAATATAATTCCAGGGCTAACATGGGAGGACTTTGCCAATTATATCATTCGAAAGAGAATATAAAACAACATAAGGGTTTCAAATTTCGTTAGAATTGGCTGAATTGTTCCAACGTTATTAAAAAAAAAAATGCAAAACGTGGACCGACCGGCAGACCGACTAGTCAGTGACTAAAAAGTCACAACTTTTTAAAAGTTTATTAAAAACCAGAACTAAATTATATTAAAATATATATATTTTAATTAATAGGCCTTAACTTTTTGTCACACCTCATTTATGGAATTGGAAAGGCTAAAAAATGGTCACACCCTAATTGCATAGTCTAGAATAATAGAGCATAGCAGATTATAGCATAACATATTATTGCATTGTGGCGATATCATATTATTGCATAACATAGTATAGTATAGCATAGCATAGCATAGCATAGGAAACATAGTATAATAAAGTATATTATAGTATAGTAAAGGGTCTTTCAAAAAGGACGCTCGATAGTGGCCATGTTGTTAAAGCGACCTCTGACAACCTCACTGTGCCCTGTTCAGTAGACTTGGCAAGTCACGATGGAAGGTTATAGCGTTGAACAGCGTGTGAAAATCATCAAATGTTATTATCAAAATCAGTGCTCTGTTCGACAAACGTTCCGCGCATTAAGTGATTTCTATCCTCGCCACAATCGTTCTGCCGAGTCCATTGTTTGACGCTTGGTAGCCAAATTCAAGGCAAAAGGGTCGATCAACAATCAGCCAACACCCCTACGTCACCGAAACGCAAGCTCTGCTTAAAACATTGCTGCCGTAAATGAGAGTGTACAGGAAAATCCGAGGCAGTCAATTTCTCGTCGTTCACAAGAACTTGGCTTTTTTGCGAATTCAGTTTGGCGAATTGTGCGTAGGGACTTGGGTCTGCCCCCGTACAAAATCCAACTTATTCAGGAACTTAAGGCAAATGACCATATATGTACAACGCCGTGTGTTCGCTGATTGGGCTCTAGAGCAGTTGTAAGTTTCCTCAAATTTCCTCCCAAAAGTCATATTCAGCGTCGAGGCCCATTTTTGTATGAATGGATTTGTGAACAAGCAAAATTGTCGGATTTGGGACAAAAACAATCCACATGAGATACACCAGCACCAATTGCATCCCAACAAAGTCACTCTTTGGTGCGGATTTTCGTCTAACAGAATCATCGGTCCGTATTTTTTTGAGAACGAAGATGGGATTGCCATAAGCGTCAACGGCGAGACCTACAGATCGATGTGAAGCAACTTCTTGTGGCCTCAACTGGATTATATGCTTGATATGGATACTGACGACATGTGGTTCCAACAGAACGGCGCTACGCGCCACACTGCGCACGCCACGATAGACATTTTGCAGCAGCGATTTCATGGTAGGGTCATCTCGCGTGGCGGTGACGTCAACTGGCCACCGAGATCATGTGATTTTACGCCATTAGACTACTTTCTTTAGGGCTACCTTAAATCGCAGGTCTATGCGAATAATCCGCAAACAGTTGATGTCCTCAAAGTCAACATAAAGAACATCATCCAGCAAATCCAGCCAGATTTATGCGACAAAGTCATCGAAAATTGGGCCTCCCGAATACGTTTCCCCATCAAAGCCGCGTCGGACATTTAAACGATGTCATATTCCACACTTAATGCCATAAAATTTACTTTCAAATTTAAAAATAAATTGAGTGAATATATCATACACAACTTGTTTTATTTACATTTAAACGTCTATCGACCTTATTGAAAGACCCTTTATATGTAGTATAGTATCTCCTAGCATAGTATAGCCTAGCATAGCATATCCTCGTATAGCCTAGTATTGTCTAGAATAGTATAAAATTTTATAGCATAGCCTAGTATAGTCTCGAATAGTAGCTTGGCAAAACCTTGCTTAATAAAGCATAGTAAAGCCTAGAATAGCATAGACTAGCCTAGATTACCTAACATATTTAATCCTGTGTTGCCTAGCCTAGCATAGTATATTATATCATAGTATATATAGTATAGCATAGTATAACAGAGTAGATTATGTCATAACATAGCCCACCATAGCATTGTTTAGCTAAGCATCGGATAACCTAGTCTAGCCTAGTCTAGCTTAGTATAACCAAGTCTTGCCTATGGTTTCCTATAATAGTAGAACTTACCATACCATACTCTAGCGTTGATAGCATAGTATACCCTAGCCTTACATAGTATAGTTTAACCTGGCATAGTATGACTTAGCCCAGACTAATCTAGTCTAGCCTAGTATAAAATGTATAGTATGGCCTATCTTAGTCTAGAAACCATAGTAAGGCCTAGTCTAACTAAAACTAGCCTAATATAGCCTAGTACAGCCTAGCATATATAGGATCCTATCTTATCCTAGTTAGCATATTTTAGCCTAGACTAGCCTAGCATAACTAGCATATTCTAGCCTAGACTAGCATAGCCTAGCCTAGTATATCATATCCCACTTACCCTACCCTTCCCTAGCCTAGTTAGTATAGTATAGTATATCATAGTATTGCTTAGCCTAGATTAGACTATTAGATCTTAGCGTAGGCTTGCATACCATGCATAACATAGCCTAGCCTACCCTAGCAAAGCCTAGCTTATACTAGCCTGGTAAAGCAAAGACTAGCCTAGTGTAGCATAGCTTAGTATATCATAGCCTAACCTAGCATACCATAGCGTAGCCTAGCCTAGTTTAGTCTCTCATGCCCTGCCTAGCCTAATATAGCTTAGCCTAGCCTAGCATAGCATAACCTAGCCTAGCATTAACTACCCTAGACATGTATAGCCTATACTATGCTAGTTTCCCCTAGTCAAGCATAGCTTATTATTGTCTAATTATCCTAACATATTAACTATATGCTATCCTATCATAACATATTATAGCCTAAATTAGCATAGTATATTTTACCCTTGTACATTATATCTTAACATAGCTTAGCATAGTATAGCCTAGCTTAGAATATCATAGCATAGCATAGCCTATTCTAGACTTGCTTAGCAGAGTATAGCATATTATAGCCTAGTCTAGTCTAGCAGATTATTGGCTGAAAAATTGTGATGTTATTGCCAACAGAAAATAATTAACGGGCTAACCTTTGGAGGACTTTGACAATTGTATCATTCGAAAGAGAATGTAAAACAACATAAGGGTTTTTGATTTCGTTAGAATCGGCCGAATAGTTATGATGTTATTGCCTCACAAAATAATTTTCGGGCTAACCTTAGGAGGACTTTGTCAATTATTACATTTGATAGAAAATTTTAAAAACAATAAGTCTTTCAAATTTCGTTAGAATAGGCTGAATAGACACAATATTATTACAAAAACAATACAAAAAAGCAATTGTGATGTTATTGCCAAAAGAAAATAATTAACGGGCTAACCTTTGGAGGACTTTGACAATTATATCATTCAAAAGAGAATGTAAAATAACATTATGGTTTTTTATTTCGTTAGAATCGGCCGAATAGTTATGATGTTATTGCCCCACAAAATAATTCTCGGGCTAACCTAAGAAGGACTTTGGCAATTATAGCATTCGATAGAAAATTTTAAACAACACAAGTCTTTCAAATTTCGTTAGAATAGGCCAAATAGACACAATATTATTACAAAAACAATACAAAAAAGCAAAACGGGGACCGAGAGACCGAGTGATAGAATCGGTCGTGACCTGTCTCGCATGCGACAAAAAATAACGTATTTATATACGGAAAAGGAAGCAAATTTGGATTTGCAGTCAGCAGCTTGAATCTGGCAACTCTAATAAAAAGCAACAAAATATCTAAGACACACTGACGTAAATATTATTATGCTCTGAAGCTTAAACAATTATTTAGATTATATTTAAATACTGGTTCTAGGAAAGAAAGCAACTAAATAGCAAAAACTCTAGTATGGTTAAGCTTTTATATCTTAAGCATTTTGTTAATATTTCCGGGCTTCTGGCGAGCCTACCATAGTCATTAGTCACCCTTCGTATCTTTGAGGTCAGCAGCTGTAAGTGTTTAGATAAGTGTGGCGTATTGTTTATTCATTCTTTTTAAGTTATAACTCCCTTTTAAATAAAATGGATGCAAATGAAGTTGGGAGAAAATGCGATTGTATTATTGAAAAATTATTAAAAAGGGAGTTCAGAGCGATGACTTATAATGAAGAGAAACTATTATTAAAACAGGTAGGCCTACGCCAACACTAGATTTGTCATCCAAACCAAGTGTTGCACTCGCAAATACAATGTAGGCCAATATGATATAACATCTTGGCTAGCTGGTTGAGCATACTTACAGAAGCTATTTTTACATTCAAATAAAGTTTTTCCATAAATAACATTTAAATTTTTTTAATGAACAACATATTACTTAAATTTACATTTATTTTTGTAAAACTTGAATTGCTTCCTCATCTTCAAAAGTCACCGCACGCCACTGATATAAATATATATATATATATATATATATATATATATATATATATATATATATATATATATATATATATATATATATATATATATATATATATATATATATATCTCGGGTGGCCCAAGAAAAACTTCAATATATTCAAAGTTGAATAACTCAGTCATATATAATTAAATATAAATAAATTCGTATACAGCAATAATATATTTCAATAATATAACTATAATAGTCTTGCTACAATTAAAATAATAAAATAGTCACTCAAAAATTTGCTTGACGATTTCTTCCAACAAAGGATAATGTAAAAAAATTCAAAATCGATATATCTTTATTGAATAAATGATTAGTATGTCGCGTTTTAAAGGAACAAATACATTTTCGGATGGCAGAGAGCGTTATGTTATCCCATACAAGAATTTTGTTTTCTTTAAGTTCAGATTCGCCAAATTTATTTTTCTATTGATTTAAACTTTTCTTGAAATAAATTTCATATGGAATATTCCATTGGGTTACAGTCAGATGATTATGGAGGTCATTCATCCCTTTTGATAAAATGAGGACAATTTTCTTCTAAAAATGTCTGAGAGGACGCACTATCTTGCTGTAAATGAAGTCTCATCTAGGATAGAGCTAATGGCAACCAGGAAGCAGTCCGATAGATGTAATTTTCTGAATATTATTTGGATTTTTTGTGTATCGATAAAATTGATCCTCGTTTTACCATTCCATGACACTCTTGCAGAAACTATTGTTTTTTTTTGCCAAATCTTGAAGATTCATGTTAAAAGCGGGATGGATGGATATCCTTTTCTTTAGACATAAACTGTTATTTTGACGATTTGAGGTACCTCCAAAACGAAATCTTTTTCGTCGGTAAACACTAAATTTCTTTTATCTTGAAATGAATAGCGATCGTAGAGCAAATTACAATGTGACTTTCTACGTTTTCTTCATTAATATCACGACGGGAAATGCGCATTCTTTTATAAGGTTTTAACTTTTGTCGTTTTAAAATCCGTTGCACAGAAGAACAGGAAATAGTTAATTCTCTAGAGATCTTTCTTTGGAATAGATGAGTTCCGAGTTTTTCTTCCTAAGATGAAAAATTTCTTATTCTTCAATCATTATATTATTTTTCGCGGCACTTTAATTTAGGCCGCCATTACTTTCTTTCGAGTTATCGAACCAATAAGTTTTATCTTTTTAATTAAGTTCTACGAGTCCAATTTCTATCTGGAAATTCACGGAAAATTTGGTTTCCATTCCAACCTTTTTCTTTAAAACATCCTTCTAATATAATATTATCATTCAAACTTAATACCTTGATGATAGGGGTATACTAACCAAAGTTTAAAGTTTAAATGATGACTGAAAGAGAAAAAAATAAGGGTAAACTCGCCGCAGCGAGAGATGAGAGATGGACGATGGGGTGGAGCAAGAACCATCACATGTGTCCCCCCCCCTCTTGCCATATATCCACAGATCAGAACGAAAGAAGGAGACAAAGTAAAATGAGAAAAAGGGGTTGGAAAGGAAGACGGGCACTTAAATTTGACAATTAACTTTTCAACAAGTATTTGGACACTTAAATTTTCAATATTTCTTAAATATTTTTTGGTTTCGTCCGGTTATAAATCTAACAGAAAACTCAGTAAACATATAATTAATGGAAGAATTACACATAAGACAGATTTTCTTTCTCGAAAACCAAAATTGCTAATATATACCAAATTTAGCATTGACAAAAGTATTCAACGACTCTAATAATAACATGTGAGAATATTGTTATTAAACAAAAGAAATCTTATAAATTCGATGAAAAGTGTAAGATTAAAATTCGAAAAATTTCTAGCAACGAATCGGATGTAAACGGCTGAATATTAGTACCGTCATTCATTGATAAACATCCATAGAAAAAGGAGTTTGATTTGAGCAATGGCGAAGCGAAGGTAAAAGAGTACCTCCAGATATTCGCATATCAATATGAATCTAACAGTTAAATAAAGAAGAATAATAGGTAAAAGTTATATATGCCATAAATTCAACAAGCATTAACAAAATACGAAATTTAACAAAATATGTAACATCAGCATCATAAAACAGATAAGCAGATGAAGAGCTGTGAAATTTCCAGCAACCCCAAACTGATACAGAAAAATCAGTAGCTCGTCGAGAGTCCCTTTGCAGTGATGACAGCTTTTATTCTTGGACATGCTCTCATCCGAGGGTGCGACACCTGAAGGGTATGTGCTAACCCACCCATCGGTGTTGAGTGGTCACCGATGAGTGGTCCTGCCAGAGGTTTACAGTCAATTCATATCTGAAGAATGAGGTCTCCATTCCATGACCGTAATATTGTTGTACGGAAGTACTGTATGAGGGATGCAGACTTGTTACATCGGTCATTGCCATGCTGTAAAATCAAATTCCGGGCACTTCTAGAGAGGTCTCGGGCTAAGGGCAACATCTAATCTCTCAGGACAGCTTGGTACTTCTCTGCAATCACAAACGGTGAGAGGACCCATTCAGCCCCATACCATTACAGAGGGGCTACCATGGTTTATTGTTGAGACTATTGTCTCTCGATTACAATGCTCCCCTGGCCTCCTGCGCACTCTAACTTTGCTTGAGGTCGGTCTTGGAAGTTTCCACGTTAACGGAGCTTCTTCAACAAACACTTCTGAAACACTGAAATGTGATCCACAGACCTTCCATGCGTTTGTCGACCGCTGAGATCCTCCTCGTGCATTATGCTTATCAGACTTCTTTCCCCCACGGCCGAGTTACGTGCTTTCGCCATTTTTATATCAATATCAGATCGTTTCGACATGGATTATCATTTTATTGAACAAATATGATTTGTTCTATGAAGACATTTTGACTGTAAAATACCGTATACTGATAGAAGGATTTTATATATTCCAATAGCATTGTCATTGTAAATATTACTAAAATAGTAATAAGGAAGCTTATACTTTTATTTAGCTTTTCTAGTGTATTGTATACATGCATGAAAACCTAAGAAAAATTTCATGTGCCTAAAACTTTGGGCTGCGGTAGAAATACTAGAATTTTTTCAAACGTAACGGAGACAATATTATTCGCACAGTGAGTATTTACTAGAAGTGTAATTCAGAACGTGGAATGATTTACACCTACCAGCATTCACCATATTAGTCCGCAGGTGCTAAACATTAAGTGTATTTGGTTCGCTAACCTCAAATATAAAGAATAAAAAATGGCAATAACTAAACGATAATATGACAATAAGTAATATGCAACAAGTATATATATATATATATATATATATATATATATATATATATATATATATATATATAGAACTAATTGTAAAAAATGATACAAATTATGATCGTAACAATTGCATAAATGCCGATAACGACGAGAAGTGTCTTTTAAACCTATGAGTCAAGGAGATCAGGACTCTTACACAACGTGATAGGCAATAACGTAACAAACATTGTGCATCAACCCCATAAGGTAATCCCTAAACCCATAAGGTAATCCCTAAATCGTACATAAAAATGCTTCGATTATACGTAAGTTTTTTTTCCAAATACATCTTAAATTTTTTGGCGAGACATTGAGTGAACTCGACGATTTGGTCGATTGGGCGTTGTGGTTTCGAGGTTCGCAGGTGAATCAGGCGACTTAAAATCGAGGATCATCCCTGTGGCTGACAGACTCGCAGGTGGGTCCGGTTAATTAAAGTCTATGACCATCCCTGTGGCAGACAGACCCGTAGGCCTGGGTCTGGGATGCGGGATTGGGTGGTCCAGCCACAGCTCGAGCCGGTGTGTATACCATACTTATCGCTACTTAACCCACAAGAGTGTCCAGTGCGGGAATCATGAACGTGGGTGCTTTAGCTGCAAGTGACTCAGGTCGGGAAACCGTTTCTACAGCGAATTGACCCGTATGTGTGGCTAATGTTCGGAGACTGATCTTGAGCGAGAACGGTTTCGAGACCGGTGTGGTAATATTCTCTGATTTCACCCTCACCTCTGCGAATCGAATGTCCCCTTCACGCACGAGAGACAGTTCCATGGAGCCACCCAGTCTCTTCTACTTCAGTCTACTGGACTCGTTATTTTTTGTGCCACTTAGTCCAAAATCAACTGTTGCAGTTTCTCTAAATCCATCTCAGGTCTCGTTAAGGCAAAGGGGGTGGCATATACTGCATCCTCACTATCTTGGAACGAAAACTGCAGAGGAACCTTCCTGTAATTGAAAACGTGAGCAAAGGGGGTAATGGATCTCAGTCAAAGGCGTCATCTGAAATATAAGTTAGGAGCCTATGATTACGGAATTTTTTGTATCTCGGCCCGAAGGGTAGGCATTTCATCACACCCTTCAAACCAATTAACCAAGATCCGTTCGAGTGTGTTTTTAGTTAATCCCAGCAACCTCTCTTCGAAACTCGTATACAGGGCGATTTGGCTTGATTAATTTTCTATCGGATTACATGAAACTCTTTCTCATCATAAAAAAATATTCAAATGTATCGAAGCAGCTCTGAAAGTAGCAAGATTATTGCTATATACTGTGATGTGTATAGAATATCTCGCTTAAAATCGAAAAGTCAGCTACCAACTCTAGGTGTATAACAGGGGTAGCTGCTAAGATAAACACGAATATGTAGGCCTAACCACCCTTTTAGATTTAACCTGAAATACACCAGTATAATCTATTCTAACAACAGAAAATGGTGTTCCATTTCTACTCCAAGATCCTGTAAAGTGAGAGAGTTGTACGTCCTGTAACTTATGATGCACAAGCGACGACAAGCATTGCAGTTGTTAGCTACCCTTCTAATTTCTTGTAAGGCTCGTGGTATCCAATAGTTATTGCTGAGGATCACCAACAGTTGGGTGCCCGAAAGAATGATGCATTAATTCCCCAAAAGGGTATTTCCTCGACAGAAAGGGAGATTATTGAAATCAACTCGACGGCTGCACCGAAATATGCATACCTGCATCGACGAATAACCGCATTTGGAGAATTCACCTAAAAAGAGCCTTGGCCTTAGAAGTGAATTCTTCTCTCTCTTCTCCATAATTTTTTCCTGTGTCGATTTTTTGATCGAGGCGTCTGTTGCAGCATCAGATTATTATGATTTGATGCGTTTACTTGCATTTTCCTGCGAATGAGTTCTTGAGGAGAGAAGAATTTATATAAAAAAAACCGAACCTGAAAAAGTATTGTTCATTGATAGCCTTCGGAAGCGTACAATACCGCTTTATATTGATATGAAGAGACTGTAAACTTGCGAATACAACATGAGTGATATCGGAGATATATTCGTGATTAGCCCACAAATCTTTCTCTTGAATCCACCCCGGATATTTTAATCATATTGAATTTTTCATTTTGTTAACTTTCATCATTCTCGTATCAGGACACAAGGGTTGAACTAGGACTCAAAATGTCGCGATCGTGGCCATAATTGAGGGCCCTAATTTCTTTGATCTTGTCCTTTATGCATGTCTCATTACATGCAAAAAACAAAACCCATTGAAGTTCTCTTTGATTATACGTCAGGAGGAAAAAAAACACCTGTCTGTGGATGAAGAACCTTCTTTCCCTGTAAAAACCGAGCAGCGAAAAGCGGATCAGTGAATTCAGGTTTTGGTAGGGTATCTTAATGTCTTTACAAACTACCTTCGTTGTTGCAATAACCAGACACACCTTGGAATTAATATGGAATATAATACGCTTAAATGCCTAAGAGCTGGAATCAACAAAACAATGTAACTCAAAGTTACCCATGGGTAAAATGTACCTGGATAACAAGATATTAAGACAATACTTTAAATTGGGTATTAATTGGTCCAATTGAGACTGTCTGTTTTGGTCTAGAATTTCCTCCCATTTTAGTTTTTTCTCCCATAAGCTCTTAATGGATAATTAGGTTTGAATAGGTAGCGGTAATAAATAGTAAAAGTGATTATAGATAAAGGCAAAACCCTTAAAACCTGCTTTTGGTCTGGGCCACTTATGAATAATCGGATCTTAATAGGTTCTTTGCCTATTTAATTATCTTTTCTAAAAAAAAAAAAATCAATCGCGGGCATATGGTCATACCATTCCTAATATTAAATCCTGCCTGGATTAATATTTTATTTCGATTCCTAATAAAGAATAAAGTAAGTTATAGAATCAAAAATCAGCAAAGAACCTCTGATCCCCTCAAGGCTCCCCTCAAGGCAACTAGCTCAGAAAAGAGAGGAAAGGATGGAAGTCACCAGTTTAGGAAAGGTAATTTTTTTTTTAAAGAGCCCATTTTGCGACTACCGACTAGGGCAAAAGTCGCCGTATTCACATTATATTCCAGTGTCAGGCTAGATTAAAATAAACTAAAGTAAAATATGCAAAAACCAACTGCAAAAAATAGAAAAACAAAAATAAAGGCAAGCAAACAAGCAGAATAACAAAACAAAACAAAAGAACCAAAAAAAGCAAAAGAAGAAGGAAGTACGCTGCGGCGTCGGAGTAGGCCCCCTCCCCCGGCGCAAGGAACCTGCGACCTACAACAAAGCGAGTCAAATAAAATTGATCAGGCCTGCCTGCTAAAAGAAAAAACAACAACTTCTCATTAGTCTCCATAAAATTCTATATGGTACCTCTGAGTTGGATATGGCTGGACAGGGAAGAGTCTTCTTGTTCAGAGGGTTGAGGGTTTTTTAAGGGTTGAACAGATGGTTTCATACATAGTATAGATACAAGAATCAGGATCGGAACTGTATGGATTATTATTGTACTTAGGGTCTCACCCATCGTCAGTGAAGGACTTGTGAAAACTCTGGTTTGTTCCGTGACCGTCAGTTGTGACAGACATTACAGTGAATTCGATATCCGTCAGAGCCTTCAGGACCTTTAGGAAGATGCTCTTGAAGTGCTCGGTCTTTATGTGTGGCACGGGAGACATGGTTACCAGGTTCTCGTATCTACCAAGAAAGAGAGCATATGTAAATGCAAGCTACATGACAATGAAAGATTCTACCATTAGACATCTGTACCTGTAAATCTTTCATAAATTGAGTTTTGCAAGATTACTTTAACGAAAGTATGCTCTGATGGCATTTGTACACGGTTAAAATTCATACAAAAATTGCTCTTACCTGCCACCTACTGATGAAATGTGAGTGTAAAAGATGGTGTTAGTTACAACGCCTGTGCTGTCGCCATAGTCGCGTCCACCAGCCAGCTCTCCCGCTTTATAGGTGTACACCTGTAAATTATACAATTAGATTAATGAATCTGCAAATAGTATAGTAGAATATAGTAATCTGCTGTATCATAACTGCATTCTGTACCTCGTCCATGACCAGGTTTACTAGCTTGTCCCTGCAAGTGATTTTTGCAGTTCTCAATTTCAAGTACTTCATGGTGCCAACTTCAAGACCGTCCTTCACACTGAGTGCAGCTGTCACTCTCTTGATTTTCATCTTGTGAGGAAATATCAGGAAGCCAAAACTGTACAGGTCATTATACAGTTTAGGACTAGTCGTGTAACACACCATCGCCACACTCATGAGCATGGGACTGTAACGTCTACGCTTGGGAGGGAAGGATACCAGCCTCAGCTGCTCAGCTACAAACTGACACAGGAGGAAAGTTTTCTTGTCAAAACAGTCCTTGCTGACACTGTGCAACTCACACACGCCAGAATGGTCTGGGTTCCAGTCGTATCACTGCCTTTTAGCGCATAGATCGATTTCCTACGGATCTCTTGCCTGTCAGACTTGGGAAAGGCAAACACTAATTGCTTACTGGATCTTTGGCCACCCACTGCAATAGCCTCCTTTTATGCTTTCGTGGGTCTGTACTCAGATCGACCATTGGCAGCAGCGCACTTAACCATACTAAGTTGACCATACGTGAGTGAACATATGGTTAGTAAAATAACAAAAAGTGTATCGTAATAATAATTATCATAAGTCATAGCAACAATAATGATAATAATACTGAAAATGATAATTATAATAATAACAATAATAATAAAATTATTATTATTATTAATAATATTATTATTAATGAAGAGTGCTAAAATATATAAAATATACTACTACTACTATTAGTAACAAAAGTAGTTCACTGTCCCCCACCCACACACATTCTTGTGGAGGGTAGTCAAAAACAAAAGTCTCGTCCTTAAAAGTCTCAAAACAATTTTTCCATAAAAACACAAGGAAAAGGACACACACCTCTTAAAAATTCTTTAACATTAGACCAAAACGGATGCAGTTTTGGATAAAAATATACAAAAACAAGCCGCTGTTCTCTTCCTTAACAGGAAGAGCTTGGTTACACAGGCACCCCTGCGGGGTGTGGCCTACGGCCTTAATTGCTATTCTTAGTCGCCTTTTTTAATCCCTTTTATAGACTCTTTATTTTAACACTCTGAACACCCTTTTCTTTTTCTTCTTCTTCTTCTTTTCTTCTTCCTTTTCTTTTTCTTTTCTTTTTTTCTTTTTCTTTTTTTTTCTTAGGTGACAACCGAACTAAAAAAAAAAAATCTTATTCAAACACCTTAACAAAATTTCGTTCTTAAAATATAGGGTTATGGATAATGTAAACTTAACATAGCTTACGGAGACAGGCGCGCGTTTGGGGCTGCACTTACTGACGAACTCAAACTGGCATTCACTGCGGCCGGCAGCGCGTTTGAATTCAGTGGGGCCGTTATGCACAGGCAACATTCAAAACATAGCGCAGTGTTAAAGAGGTCTATGGCCCAGAAAAAAAAACTCCACACAATGGACGCTCGGTGGTCTTATTAAATCCCAAGAAACTCCACTCATATAAAATACGAGTATATGTCTAAAATTAAAATAAGGAATAGAGAGGTTACCGAATGAGAGGGTAATCCTAGACCGCAGCTAAGCCCTTAATTCATCGCTCTTTTTTCTCAAAGTTGACCCATTTTTTTTAAAACAGGATAAATGTCGTGTTATATTTTTATAATATAGGCGATTTCCATAACTATTAAGTTGTTGCAAACAGCACTATACTATGTGCTTGGCAGTCTCTGATACAGTCTTGACGGAAAATCCATCTAAAAATGATCTAAAAGTCTTGTCAGTGTCGCCGAACGTACTCCATTCAATTGCAGCCCGTCTCTCCAGAATAGCTTATTGCGCTCGTAGAACTCGTCTCATATATTTTTGAAGTGAGTGCCCTTTCTTACTGGCAGAAAACGTCTAGAAATTTATTAATGTATAAATATATTCCATAGAAAACATTCGTCCCAACTATTCCCCCCCAAAATATTGTAAATACTACGTTCCTAATTCTTTTCGTTCAGTTTTTTTGATCAGCAGTTGGTGATATAAACAAAATTTAGACTTTTTTTCTTCCATCAAATGAGACAGTAGAAGTTATCTAAACCAATCTAAGAACTTATTGTATGAAAGCCTTTTACAGTTTTTTTATTTTAATGAGAGAGTAGTAGTTAGCAGAACTAACAAAAGAACTTATTGTATGATGTAATTTACGCCATTCTTTTCTTCATTTGAGTAAGAAACCGTATAAGTTAGACGGACTTATCTAAAACCTTGTTGTATGAAAGCAATTTACACTTTTACTTCAATTTAATGAAACAGTAGAGGTCAACCGAACCAACATTAGAACTTATTGAAAAAAACATTTAAACTTTTACTTAAATTTAATGAGAGTAGAAATTCGGTTAACCAACTTAAGAACTTATAATGAAGGTGTCGGCAAACCCTGGCACGCGTGCCAAACTTGGTACGCGAGGCATCTATCCTTGGCACGTGAAAGATTTTTCCTCTCCTCTAAGCAAGGACATGATCACATTAAGAAGTATATATGTATATTAAAATTACATATTATATAATTATAAAATTGAATATATTTCTTTTAACGCAATATTTACCGTATCATTTGGGCATATTGACTTAGGTCTATTGACCTTTGCCGACCCCTGTTATAATGAAAGCAATCTGCAGGTTTTAGTTAGTTAGTTAGTCAGTGCCAATCCCTCCATGATACTGGGAGGATCCCCGACCGGATAATGAAATTTATATAAAGTCAGTATGACAATCGCTGGTCGGCCCGAGGGCCCCAGGAGCCCTGCCAAGAAGTATTATGATTTGACACCAAACAGCGTTCAGGTGGAAACCTTCGTACCCTCGGGGGTGAGGGACCTGTTCCGCGTCAGAGGTAAGTGGATATAGATACCCATCGGCAGGATTCCTTGGAACAGAGAGAGTGTGTGTGTGTGTGTGTTGTGCTGTGAAGGCGGGAGAGGAAGGAAAGCAGTGTTGTGAGTGGCTATGTGTGAGGTGAGAGGTGTAAGATCTACCTCCCCGAAAACGGGGTGAGCACAGCGCGGGTCTCTTCGTGCGATGACGTTGGTGTCCGCTCATGCCGGGATTCGGAATCAAACCTGGTACCGCGACGTTGGGAGGCCAACGCCGTATCCACTCGGCTAGCAGGTTTTTTCTTCAATTTCACGAGAAACGGTAGAAGTTAGCCTAACAAATCTAAGTCCTTATTATATGAAAACAATTTACGCTTCTTTTTTTTCATTTGGTGTTTCACTTATAAATTTATTTTAGAACATATTAAAACAAAAGTGCCTCATTTAGGTTTCGATGCAATATTTGCTACGCTTCCTTTTTCTGGGGTTTCAAAATTAGGGTTCCCTCAGCACGCTTCTCACTTTTCCCACTCACTTTCCTTTCATTATTTGGACTGAAAATGATTCAGCCACACCCACTACTTACTCATTGGTCAACAAAGTCAACAGATTTAAGTCGCATGTTCTCAATTATTCTGATTTATGACCTTCAAAACTTTCCACAATTGGGGCAATCCGACATATAGTTATTTTTTTTAATCATTCCCGGACTAACCTTGCGAGCACACTGCCAATTATATTATTCGAAATAAAATATACAACAACATAAGAGTTTCAAATTCCGTTAGAATCGGCCGAATAGTTACAAAGTTATTTCCCCCAAAACTCATTGAAAAGTAAAATGGTTACCATCTGACCGACCGATCGACCTACGGACTTACGACATAGTAACTTATAGAGTCGCGACTAAAAAGAAATTTGACGAAATCGGTGGAAGAAAATCCATTGTCTATGAGCAACTACCCGCGACTGTATAGTGCTCGTGAGAGTACAGCCAATTCGCAAGCGTATATTAAGTCCCCCCCCTCCTCAAGTGCCCCAACTTGGCTAATTTTTATTTCTTATTTCGACAAAACATTAAGAAATGAAGCCTATCTACAGTTGGGGCTCGGGGTTTTTTTAAGGGATGGGGGGGGCTGAGGGGCGGTATACAGATTGAGGCGGAGTTCTCGTGGGCTGGTGGAGAAAGCGCTAGATTTCCACGCCTGGTGCCGAGTTCGAGTCCCGGAGAAAGCAAACAAACAAAATTCCGCCGCAAATGATGGGGTGCATCGAGGCTTGGCATACGCACAAACAGTCTCTACCACGCACACCATCACATTCTTAGCCACTTGCAACACCGTTGCATCTTCCATTGGTTTTTCCTTCTCTCACACCACTCATCACTCTTCCATCGATGAAACCCACAGAAGGAGTTTCCATATCCACACTCCCTTCGTGGTAAAGGTTGTTTTCTCATGTACCACGAAGGGTTCCCATCCCAGCTGGCAGCAAACACAGCATTAAAGTTATTTATGCCGCCCCCCCTCCCACGATATCAACCATTGGATGCTTGCCTCTGGTCGTCATTCTGATCTTTATGTGTGTTTCATTATCCGGTCGTGAGAACAAACCCAAATGCAAGGGACAGTAAGCGATAATGATATAATGAATGAACGAGGTACAAAATTTTGCGGTACCATTCTTCTTTTTCCTGCGGGTGACATTTCTTCTTAGACTCACATTTTGTGAGCGTATCTGCACCGATACACTTGTGTACACGACTAAATACAAATGTACACTTGTAAAAGAAGCCAACTATTAAATTACCTGCCGTTGAGATAAGTATCAGACGGTGAAGATTAGCGCTAAAACCTCACCAGAACATGATGGTAGCGATACACACCACCACCTAGTAAGTAGACAGTGGAGTTACGCTAAAAAAGGAGATGAATTATTGATAATACTATCAATATTATTATGGACGGTACTGATAGTCGCATTAGTAGGATAATCATGGTATCACACTGATAGTAGCATATAGGAGTAGCATAATGGTAGTATCTTATTAATAGTACCATAAAGAGTAGAGTATAGCGTAATGCTAATTAAAATACTACCAGCTTATTCAAATCTAAAATAATATCAGAATAATATATATAAATATAATATTAAGCCTGATCCAAACCCTTAAACGAGGAGTTGTGACGAGTTATATACATTAATATACTAATTTAAATGTATTTTAATATTTAATGGTGTATATTATGTGCCAGCATATATGCTGGACACATGCAATTATGTGCCCGCATATATGCTGGACACATGCAAAGGACGGAACAGATGTCCTAACAATTTATGGCTGGTCAACATCTGGCGGGGAGCCTTAAAAGATGTAAAGAAAAAAATTAAGACAATAAAAAATCCTTTCACTGAAGCAAAGGGTAGGAAGGTGGGTATTTGTGTGTTCTACCCATTGACTGGTCTTGAAGATGAACGGTATCTCCTACTGTCTCTTGTGGGTATGTCTAATTTCTGTCGCCTTATCGAGGCCTTTGTCGCTCTATTTTTGAGCCCTTTTTATCTTTTTAGTGGTCTCAATTCTGTCAATTTGTCTATCAGTTTGTTGCGGTTTAAGGTGATCTATCGATTCTTCCTTTTAGTCTGTCTTATTTTATTTCTCAGTCAATTCCTCTGTCTATATTTGTTTGCCCTATACATTATTTCAGTCTCTTTATATCTGTGTTTGCTTCTCTCGAGTTATTTTTCTGTCACAACTGTCTGTTTTGGGGGTTAGTTTGTTATTTATATTGTGTCTCATTTTTATTCTTCTTATGTCTATCCTATAGTTATTCTGACCCTCTTTTATTCTTTTGTCTATTGAATTGTTATTTTGTCCTTCTTTTATTCTCGTTTAGTCTATATATTAATTGCCCTGTCTATCTGATGGTCTCTCATTTATCTTATGTTTTGATATGGTTTTCTTTAGGTTTGTCTGTCTATTTTCTTAGTCTATCTTTCTGCAGGTTTTTCTTCCTCTTTCAGTATATTTCTAATTATTTATATCCGTTCGCCTTGCTTTTCTTGGGGTATTTGTCTGATTTTATGTATGGATTTGTTTGTCTATCGTTTTTCTTTCTTTCCTGCCAGTCGTCCTATCTTTTGTACAAGCTACTTCTTTGCATCTCTGTAACTCTTTCATCTCACGCAAACACACACGTACACATGGCCATTGGTGAGCGTACAGGCCTAACCGGGCTTGTCTCAAGCCTCGCTAAACTCACACCCGGGCGACTTATTAAATCTATAAAATGAAACCGCTTTGAGCCGTGAAGGGCCGTGCATTTTTTTTCCTCTGGCCATCTCTTCCTCTGTATAGGCCTCCTTTGACCGTTTAAATCTACCCCTTTCCCCGCTGCTGCCTGCTGGACACTCACAATACGGAGGGCCCAAAGGCTTAAATTCATACACAATATCCGTGTTTCCACCTTTCTCATAGGCTTCTCATCCACATTCTCTTTTTTCTAATCTTTTTTTTTGTCGTATTTATTCCAGATAGCCGACTTTTAATGGCAGTATCTATCTATTAATCTATTGGTTTATCTATGTGTGAAACCCACTAAGAAAAATCGGAATAGAAGCCTTAGTAACAATACATAAGTTTAAAACTAGACAAAAATTAGGACAAAAGACGACCCCGCTAAAGTATTTCAGTTTGTTTGTAGTAATATGGATCGTATGGCATCATATCGTATCGTATTTCTAACTCCACATTACAAAGCGTGTGTTTCTCTTCTCGAAACAGGTAAAGCATAATCCAATACTCATCTAACATGGTAGGAAAGGCAGAAACAAACACCACTACGAATTCTTATAGGCAGTAGGTGATCTCTTACGGGAAATATTATAGTTGATATAAGCCGAAATGACTTAGCAGTATCTCAAGATTAGTTCATATAAGCGAGAAAATTTGTGAGAAATAACCCTTCGACAGATATATGGGAGCTATAGATGCAGTGTAGAGCCATTTATCGACCTGTGCATGTCTACGAAATATAGGAAGAGGAATAATAATAAATAAATTCCAAGATAAACAGACCCACAGGATATAATCTAGATATACAGTCAATATCGACCCTTATACGCTTGCTACATATATAGGAAGCATTGCCATAGGGTGAGCAATTCAATCATGGAGGTCCCGTAGGGCGGATGGTATGGCGAAATACTGCCGATAACGAGCTGTAGACCAAAGGGTGACTTGAAAGACGGTGAAATAGACGGCAATATTCGCCGGCGTATAAAAACCTCCGCTTTGGAAATGCCATGCTGAAATGGGGAGCAAAAAAAGAAAAAAAGAAAAAGAATTCTCCGGGGGGAGGGGGTCTGCATTTTGTTACAAGTTTTTTTCTGGGCTCTCACACAGTGTCCAAGTCTTTATTTCTCTCTCTCTTTCACTCTCCTCTCTATCTCTTCTTCTCCTCTCTCTCAGTCGCTATATTTTTCACTGAGGTCTTATAATTGGATTTTTTTATATTCTTGCCTTTATTATCGGTTTTTATGCAATTTGGGGGGATTTTATCGGAATTATTACTCTTAAATCTTAATTTAGGTATTATTTACAACTTATTCGCTAGTAGGTCCCAATTTATTAAATCCTTATCAAAATATTAATTAATAATAGGTATTTACCTCTATTATCATTTCTTCTATGACTGACTTTTTTTTCTGTGTCTGTCTGTGCCCCCCCTCCCCCTAAACATAAGAAGTCGGATTCGCAGGAAGAACCAAACGGATCGGATGGAGTGGACTCTAACTGGGACTCTGTCCATTACCCTCACCCCAGTACCCCCAACCGGGCACCCTTTGGCGGGCTTCAAGGGCACAGTGGAGTGTGAAAAACTTGACAGAGACAAAAAAAAGAGAAAAAAAAGAAAAAATATACCTGGTGGCCAATGGCGGTTTTATTCATGCGAAACTATTGGGGTTGAGGGAGAGATAAAAAAACTCTCTCGCGCAATATATATATATATATATATATATATATATATATATATATATATATATATATATATATATATATATATATATATATATATATATATATATATATATATATGCTGACTCTCCTTCCTCTCATTTTATCACCGCTAAGCTTGATTGTTCCCGCTTTAGTGTATTTCTAGTTTTCTGCACTAGGATACTTATTTTGGCTCTCGCCGAATATATATATATATATATATATATATATATATATATATATATATATATATATATATAGAGAGAGAGAGAGAGAGAGAGAGAGAGAGAGAGAGAGAGAGAGAGAGAGAAAGAGAGAGGGAGAGAGAGAGACAGAAAGACAGACAGACAGATAGGCAGAGATATATAGAAATATAGAGATTGTGAAAGAGTTGCAGAGAAAAGAAGAAAAAAGAGAGACAGATAGAGATAGGGAGAAAGACACAGAGACGAAGAAAGGTGTTTTTTTTCTTCTTCTTCCCCAAAGGGTTGAGGCTCCTCCGCTGCGCCCTAAAAAAGGCGACAAAAAACGACAGTGTAATGGCGAGGTGGGAGCGAGGAGTAGCCGTTGGAGGCATTTCACGCACTTCCACCACGCAGACGCTCCGATCGCCAATTACACCACATCCACTTCATAGGAATGAAAGAAAAAGAATAGTAGTAGTAGTTTTTCATTACTCTATGCTTCCCTTTTTATTCTTTTATTATTATTATTGTTATATTAATTAGGCGAAAACAGTCAAAGGCATCTTCGCCAGAAAAAGATTTTGACATTTTGGGGGTCGGATGAAGTCATAAATGTGTAGAAGTTACATAAACATAAGAGAAGATTGGTTGAGAGTCGAGATAACGACAGGGCACGCTACTATGTCCCCCCCTCCCCCACACGACCCCCACTTCACAACGAAAGCAGTGACCAAGGGGCATAACAGACTTCTATTGCTTCGCTTTGCACGAGAGACAAGAACCCAGAATAGTTCGCGAATGGGCAATGAACATTATACAAAGTGATAAGACAGATTCACAAATGCGAACACATTTACTTTGAGTTACAAACACATTTCAAGAACGTATAAAAATTAAAGAAAGAATGTTTAGAAAGACTGCACTGCATAAATAGAAGATGGACTAGAGAACTAGAGAATGGGAGCCTCCACAAGGAGAAAAAGAGCAGTGGATCAGATTAATGAAAGTAAAACGGCCTGTAATAAATAACCAGATTATTTATTATGCATTTATGAAATATACCGAGTGTAAGAGTAGGGTAATGTTTTTTTTTCTAGGACTAATAATTCATAGTTATGTACGTGTGTAGCAAAGCTTCAAGCAATTTCACTTTAGTGTTACTCGTGTCAATCGTATTCGCTCCAAGTTCTCGACATAGAGAAGGTTAGATCGGATCTGTCAGGACAATTACTGCCAAAAGTGAAAAAGGACTTTTGAGATAGGTGCGAAATGTATATAAAAAACCACATTCACACACTATTCTACTCGATTTTTAAATTTATCAAACAAAGTACATTTAATTGCTTGTAAAATTAGATTTCCAGTTTGACATGTTTTATATGCGTCATTACAGTCGTGTTGAAGCTTTTGATTACTAGTTTACATTCACTTTGGCAAGCGTTTTCTCTCATTAATCCCCCAAAGTAGCCTATAATTAATATTACTAAATTATTTGGGGGTTTAAACCTTTCTGTAATTTGGCCACGTAATGGATGACGTGAGAGAAATGATAGGTTTAAGGATTGAATTCTTTCCTCGTGCGATTTAGTCGAAACAAATATTCAAGTTAATTATCTGGACATGAATCATCATTTAGAGTAGGTTAATATTCAAATAAGTAAGAATTCTTCATTACCTAAAAATTTAGTGATACACGGGTCATCTAGTAGTATCTTTATAAACAAACTTGATAACTTTTTCAATTTCAAAAACTAGCAGATCTAGTCGTACGGAAATAAAACCCAAGTCCTTAATCCGGATGGGAAACCAAATTTACGCAGCCTACTCGAAGTGAGGCCAGACGAGGAATATATTCGGACGCGGAAGATATTTAAATTTTACTTGAAATTACGGAAATATATCTCAGCATTCTGTTAGGTCAGTTTAAGTCTTCAGTGCAGTGTTTCGACCTTTAAGGTCTCATATAAGCCCCCACCAAAGAGTCACGTTCTATGTGAGCATCCCTAGACTTTTGTGTCCATTTGATAATCGACTTTCAATTTTCCAAATCTTAAGTTCATCCCCTTGGATTTACTTATGTTAAATTTCAGCTAGCATTCATTTCCTTACGACTAGATCTGGTAGTTTTTGAAATTGAAAAAGTTATCAAGTTTGTTTATAAAGATACTACTAGATGACCCGTGTATCACTAAATTTTTAGGTAATGAAGAATTCTTACTTATTTTAATATTAATCTACTCTAAATGATGATTCATGTCCAAATAATTAACTTGAATATTTTTTTTGTCGTGGTACTCATAATTTAATTTATTTTTGATCGAGTAAAACAGAAAGACCTTTCATTTGGGGGAAACATCATATCTCCCTCTCCAAAATCATTTCCAATTGGTGATTTTGAGTAGAAATTGGGATTATTTTATTCTATGACTGTCATTTAATGCATAAAGTAGTTTTTCAAGGGTATTTAAAGAAATTAAATTTTTTATAAAAAATAGAAAGTCTTGAATAGGCTATGAAAATGGTTGCGTCTATCAAAATTTCAATTAATTTTCGGGAATTTCATAGCAGTTAAATTATAAAGTAGGCTAACATAATAACTCTGGGCTAAATCTTGACGAAACTTAATAGGGTTCTCACTGAATATTGGAGATTGTTTAGTCCTAAAACCTCTGCGCGTTTGGAAGCCGTTCTTGAGGTATTTAATATCAGATAAACTCTGACTTTAATTAGTATAGAGATGGATAAATAGCAATAAGCAGAGCGGTTAACCCTGAGGAAATGTTTTTATTATTTATGACTAGTTACTGTGAAAAGCAATAGTACCTTGCAATCTTTCAAACGAAAAGCCCACTTTCTCTTTGACCGTCTCAATTACGGGAAGAAAAAACCCTGGGATCTGTCCACTGGGAACATTTTTTTTTTCTCCCACAAAAAATTTCCGAATTCGATTCGGTAAAGGTGTAATGCAGTTTCAGAGTAAGGAATTCCATTCTCTCTCTCTCTCTCTCTCTCTCTCTCTCTCTCTCTCTCTCTCTCTATATATATATATATATATATATATATATATATATATATATATATATATATATATATATATATATATATATATATATATATATATCTCCTACTACGTGTCGTTCTCGGTCTCTTTCTATTCATCATAGTCTTATTTTCTCTCACTCTCTCAGCCCCTCTCTTTCTCACCAATCTTTGGTAGAAATTTCTTCCCATAGCGAGAGAAAAAGAAAGAGAGCATAATCGACCCACATCTAAACATTTCTCCCTTTCAACTCTAATTCCTAGCTGCCCCTGCCCACTGTCCCTCGTACTCACCCTGGGTCCCGGGTCTTTGATAGTTTTTTTATCCTCTTCGGGAGCTTCCCTGCACCTCTGCAATTCTGCAAGTGCATAAAAAACAACCCCATCGTTTCATTGTAAAAAATGGCCTTTCTTGCATTCAACTGCAAATTATTCGGTCTGTGGGGGTCGGGGCGAGTTGGGTTGCAAGACCGGTGGATGTGTTTTTTGAAGATGTTTTTTTGCAACCGTGTGAAAATGCACTTGGGTGCATGGTCACTTCTTTGCAACTGCCTGAATGGAAACAGTTGCATTGGTTAGGGTGCTGCTGTAGAGGGAGAGCTACTGGCGATTCCATGCTTTTGTTGACGTCAATCTCAGGTCTGAGCGAGGAGGGTAAAACGCCAAGGCAGCTGATGTGAGATGCATTATTTCCCTAATCCTAAACTGGCAGGAAGATGGGAAGAAAAGGGCTAGGGAGAGTGCTGAAAAAGTGAATTAATAATAGGGAAAAAATATTTTAAAAAATGAAGAAAGCAAAAAAGAAGAGCTAACAGGTTTTCTATGGTTAACCGATACTTTAAAAAAAGCATTCTTTTGTCTATTGTCTTTTTCAGAATATCTATCTATCTAAAGGCTGCTAGACATTCGTTATTATCATAAATGGGCTCAGTATCGATATAATGGCGTACTATTAGACTGTTTTAGTCATACAGGTGTTTTCTCATTCAAATTAATTTTTTTACGCTTGATGTTGAACAATGGGCAAAAAACGCATAAAGCTTTACAAAAAAAAGTGAATCCGAGCGAGAGTAGAACTGCATATGGGATAAAAACCGTTTGACAACGTCCTCTACAACAGAAAACCATTCAAATGAACGATTGTCGTTACATCAAGTCAACAAAAATCCGCCTTCCAGTAACGGGTATTTTTCGAATTATTTTATTGCTGGTTATGTATTTGTAACATTGCTGAATAAAACGAACGTTATCAGCAAATAATTAATTTAATAAATAATTAAAGTGGCCAAAATGATCCGAAAGAGAGCGGAAACAAATTTATATTGGAATATAATAATTAAATTATCATTGGAAGACATACTTTGACATCTCCTGCCGCAAGAACGAACCAACCTTTGACACTTTATGCAAGTAATCATTTTTCAGCTATTTCGAAAAATTTCCCAGAGTTCTTAAACTATTTTTGGATTCTTTGCTTTAGACCTCTTCTTGACTGTCTTCCAAACATTTTCACTGAAATACAGGATATGACTTTGTCCAGGCCAATTCATAACAGTGATGTGTTTGCCGTCCAGGAAGGACTTCACTGAGTTGGCCGTGTGACAGTGGGCGCTATCTTGCCTGTAGATTGAAGGAAAGCTTCAGGAACCATCAGATTCGGATAAATTGAACTTAGATTCGTAACAGAAGTAGACTTGGCTCCACTGGTCATCCTTTCAGGCACCCTGCTTAGTGGTGAATGCAAGGCGAGCCTTCTTATTCTTCAGAGTGATAAATGACTCAACCGCGGATGTGCGAGTGCGAAGATTGTATTTATCCAGCCAACGTGACACAGTTTGCCTGAGGACATTGATGACTTAAATTTATAATATCTCGGTAATGGCTGGCTCTTCCCTTTTTTAGTTCTTTCTTTGTCCATCCGTTTGATTTACCAACCTTACATAAACCTTTTTGTGTTAGGTTGACAGAATATTAGTGACTACACCTTTGGATCCCTTTAGAGCTTGTGCAATGGCTACAATTAATATATGATCTTGGTGGCGCAGCTTTCGTTTAATTCAGGGACAGAGAGTGACGTGACAATTTTTCCTAGGTATTTTACCTGGACGAAACCTGGCAAGAGAATAGCTTAACTTCTACGCGATTGAACTAAAGTTAGTTGCTTTCTAAACAATGTCGGTTCTCTTTACCAGAATGCTAAGCGTTCGGAGCATTTAGAACGTCTCAATTTTTTTTTTAGAAATTTCAAGTAAAATTCAAATATCTTTCTGCCTCTGAATATAACCTTTGTCTGGCCTCACTTCAAGGAGGCTACTAATAACTTTGGTTTTATTCTTCTAAATTTTCCTAATATTTACCCAGACATAGTTTATACCTGTAGGTTATCGTTTTTCAACCTTATAAATCTTGGATTTTCTCTGACAAAAAATGAAAAATGCGATGGAAATACAGGAGTTCTGGTCTATTTAGACAGTACGGGAAGAAACAGAAGGTTAATAAAGTAATTCTTTTCCATTATATAAACATATATACATATATATATATATATATATATATATATATATATATATATATATATAAATCACAAGAGGTAACACGTGATTAAGGAATTCTTATTATTACTCTTACCTAACCACATAGACTAGAACGTTATTGTTCATCTATAAAAAAAAAATAGAAAGGGCGAAGATCCGCGAAAAAATTCACATTCCCCGTTTTCTGTTAAAGTTAACCGTTAGCTTACACAAAAAAGGCTTCTTGAAATTTCTCTTTTAGAGGAATGGATGATTGCCTAGTCGTGTATGCAACGCTCCTGAAGAAGGTTGAGGAAATCAGGAGACTTTTCTAGCGGATTAAGGCATTCTTATTATTATCCTTACCTAACCGCATTTACTAGAACATTATTGTATATATATATATATATAAGTTTTTCAGTAACATATACAAAAGATAGCGTCTATGTCCTCCGGGTCTTTTGTATTCTCTAAATTGGCACAATTGTTTATGATGGGTTTTTAAGCCCATTAACGTTTAACAAATACAAGCCAAGGATCGCATGGACTCTAAATACAAGGTTAACCCCGTCCCCACTCATTCATGGGAGCTTCTGGTTTGGGATTGAACTCTGACCTTAATATCAAGTGTAGGTCAAGGGTGACTTAACATGACGACCTCAGATAAAAAATCAGATAAAGACCAGTTAATACAATATTTGAAACTACCTCACTTAATACACTCTTTTTTACCATTTAGAGGAAATTCCTAAAAAAATAAAGACCGGAATAATCTGCTTCACCCCTATCTACATCCTTCATCTACTTGTCATGATCTACATATTTTTTTCCTGATTTACTTCTGTGCATCTAATTTTTCGAATCTACTACTTTTCATCTACTTCTCTGAATCTATTTATTCCGATCGACTTCCGACTATATACTTTTATAGATCTACTTCCCTAATCTACTTCTTCTGAGTTGCTTCCGGAGATCTACTTCTCCCGATTTACATCTTCTCATTCGGTTCTTCCGATCTCTTTCTCCCCTTCTGATTCTCCGGATGGACTTTCCATCTATTTCTCGCAATATACTTTTTGCAATCTATTTCTATCTACTTCCCTTCGGTACGCCCCGCCCCTCTAGCTTACACGCATTCATATTCACACACTCCGAATCAAAGGCATTTTGTTCTTAATTTTCGGTTGAGGGAATTAATTTTGTTCATATTTTTTAGTAAATGAATTTTTGTCCATAACTGTCAGTGGCTGAAAACTTTTGTTCGTAATTTTAAATTTAGAAGAGATTTTTTTAGTAATTTTGAGTTGAAGTGAAAAAATTGTTCTTATTTGAGATAAAAAGCGATTTCGTTCACACTTTTGAGATAATAGTGTTCGTAGTTTCGAGTTTCATTTTTTTCTTAATTTTGAGATTTTGTTTTTAGTTGACAGCAAAGAACGATTTCAAATTTTTAGTTATGGGAAGATTTTTGTGATAATTTTGAGTAGATGTTTGAATCCAGAGGGTATATACATATGTCCTTAAGATGAAGATAGAAATTAATGGTCCATTGTTCGTATCTTTCAGTTTAGAAGAGTTTTTTAAGTCTTATTTTTGAGTTAAAGGTGATGTTTTGTTCGTTTTTGTGAGATAAAATAAATATAGATTTTGAAACGTATACTTTACTTAATGGTAATTATTGCTCTTCATTCTTAATTTAAATAAGATATTTTATTCCGAATTTTGAAGTGGATATATATATATATATATATATTATTTTAGGAGAGTTTATTTCATAATTTTGAGTTTAGAAGATATATTCCTTCGTAATTGTTGAGATTTTTTTAATTATCTTTAGTTCCAGATATATTTTTATCGTAATTTTGAGTTTGAAATGGGATATTGGTTGTAAATTTTTTTTATCAAAGAAAGATGTTTTTTTTCGGAATTTTAAGTTTTAAGTTTAGATGAGATTTAAAGAAAAATTTGTGTTCATAATTTGACTAGAGAGATAGATGCATTTGTTTGTAATTTAGAGTTCGGGGAAAGATTTTTGAGTGAAGAATATTATTCTGAGTATTAGGTTGATATGGGTATATGAGTATTACTAATTTTAGGTCCAAGTGAGTATTTCCAGTTAGTGTTCCTGAATTATTTCTTAATTTTGACTATAGCCAATATTTATGCTCGTACTTTTGAGATAATGGAAGACATTTGGTTATAGTTTACTCTAGGAAAGATTTTTGATCTTACTTTCGGTTAAGGGGAGTTTTTCTTTCGTAAGATTTAGTCAAGGAAAGATTTCATATTGGTTTTAAGTAGGATAAGAATTTTTTCCGAAATTTTGATGGGGGTAAATTTCGACATTAAGTTTTCCGTTAAGAGCAGTTTTATTTGTAATTTTGTCTTGAAGAGACATTCGTTGGTGATTTTGAATAGAGAGACATTTTGTCGCAATTAAAGGTTGAGAGAACATTATTGATCGAAATTTCGAGTTTGGTGAAACCTTTTGTTTGTAGTCTTTTTTTCTGGGGGATTTTTTTTTCGTTTTTTGAAGTTAAGGAAATATTTTTGTTTGGAATGTTATTTGATAAAATAATTTAGAAATGAGCTAAGGTCTTTGTTATTAACTTCTTAGTTAAATTAAGAATTTTTCCGTAAGTTTGTGTTGAGGAAAGTTTTGTACTCATAATTTTGAATGGTAAGTGTTTTTGTTCGGTATTTGGAGTTTATGTTAACTTTTTTTTTCCTAATTTTTAGGTGGTGATAGATTTAATTTTTAAATGTTAAAAGCTTAGAGCCATTTTTTCGAATTCCAGGTTCAGAAAGATTTGCGTGTAATTTTAATTATAAGAGGTTTTTGTTCGTAATTTTGAATTCAAAGTATATTTTTATTCGAATTCTAGAGTTTAAGGGATATTTTTTGTCTGTAATTTCTAGTTGAGAAAATATTTTTTCAGTAATTTCCAGGATATGAGATATTTATTTTGAGTTAAAGAGATTTTTTTTTGGCAATTGAAAGGATATTTTGTTCGTAAGTTTGACTCATCGTTATTATTGTTCGTAAATTGGAATTCGTTCAGATCATTCATTACTATTCTCGGTCCCGTGAAGTGATCATCTCCATTTGTTTGCATTTCTTTAATTCCCCGTCTTTTCACTCCCGATTTGCCTCTGTTAGTGGGTGCCACTCTCGTTTTTTTTCCTACTAACTCAAATTTATTACGCCCCCTCCTCATACTTTAGTGATGACCGCATCAACCTCCTCCGGATTTTGTTTTGTTGTTTTTTTCTCCAATTTAAAGCGCAATAGCAACGAGGACGCATCAAAAGCTTCGTAGGGAGAGGTCTATAAAGAAAAAGGTGAAAATGGTATAATGAAAATATGTGGGAGATATATGGAAGCAGGTCTTCCTACAGGAATTGTGGGTAAGAGCGTGCACAACTGCGGGCATTGGGCAGGGAGTGGGGTCCGCTCCTCCAGGTTTCAGTTTCAAATTTTTCCGATTCCTCCAACACTTCATTTCCTCCACTCCTTTAACACAGTCCCACTCTCTTTATACTAATGCCACAAGCTACTCCACACCGTTTCTGTACAGGCATCATAATCCAGCACAATTCACTCCACTCAGAAATAATGGCAAGTAGCCCAGCGAGCTAACCCATCATAAACAACCATATGGATTATACAACATAGTTATCTAACATTTTCCAACATACCCATGAATATCGTAATACACCTCAGAATGTGCCAACATAATGCAACCAAACTTTGGAAAAAAGCACACACATGAGAGCCCAGCTGGCGGGCCAGCATAAATAAATAGCGATTATCCAACATATCTAGTTATCTAACATAAAACAGCCTGTTTAAGGATATCTCAATGCATATCAGATTGAGCCAACATAATCCACAACCCCCCAAACAACCTCCGAACCTGAACTACCTCAAACACAAGTCCAACCTAGTGAATAATTGGGCAAAACGTGAGTCCATAATTACTACACTTAACTACCAAAAATTACACGAAGCAAGCAAAGGTTAGAAGTAATTAAAATTAATGTATGGTAGAAAAAAATTCCCCCAATTAGAAAAAATAAGGGCATAATTGGGTATCCGGGATAGATAAATAACAAGAACTCTGCGGAATTAGCCACAGGAAGTCATCCGAGCCTGTTAAAGAGCCGACAGTGCCACTTATTAAGGGCACGAGCCCTCAAAGTGAAGGTTAAAGTAAGAGGAGGATGAGGGATAGAAGGAGGAGAAGGAAGAGACGGAGCTAGAGGAGGAGGAAATGAAATAAACGGAAAAGAAAAGATGAGTAATTACACAAAGAATGAAGAGAACCAGGCAATAGCTTCGCCACTCCCCCCTACGGGGGGAGCTTGTGCTTCCCTACTAAGATTAAAATCTAAAAAAAGCAGCCATGGTTAAATTTTTATAAATTTTCTGAATTTGCTAATTATAATTATTTTAAAAAGGAACTCTAAACTAAATTCCCCCCCTTTCAAAATACCACGTTGTTAAAATATAGTTTAGAACAAGAAGAAGAAGATATATAAAAATAAATTTTCTGAACTTCACCATTTTGTAATTCTTTGGGCTTTAAAAATTCACCAAATTTCGATACTTATATTTATTTCTGAACTTCACCATTTTTTTTTTATATTATAAAAGAATTATTAGAAATAACTTTGATAAAAAACATAAGTCATAACCAAACTAAGATGAAATTATTATTCAAATACTCAAAAATCTCCTTCTTAAATTATAGAGTTAGTGATGATTTATAAGAATGTAATTGTAATAGTAATAATATAGGCAGTGATTCAGAAGGCCTTTCTCTGACAGGGGGGCGGTGGTGGCACCCCAAATCCATGGCTGACCATTTCCTGATCCAACTTTGTTTCTCTTCTCCTCTTTCACCTAACCTTCGCATACCCATGCCACCACGTCTCGCCACCGTCGACTCTCGCTGATCAGGATCTGGTGACCTGGGCTCTTGTCCTACTCTCTCCCTCGCAGGACACCCCTACTCCTGCTTGGATGTCCATGTCACCTTCCTCTACAACTCCACTCGCCGAAGACGTGCCCTTTGGTTTTCTGATGCTATTTTGAGGGAAAGAAACACAGTCGAGTCTCTGAGAGGCACCTTAGGGATGATCGGGATTCTGACAGTGATATGGCAACAGCTTCGCTCGCCTACTCCCTTTCTACTTAGTCCTACCTTTCCTTCTGAAGTCTACTCTTAAAGCTCACTATGCCGCATGATCACTGGTAGCTAAAAGAATATCCACACACATACACACTGGCCAAGCTTCTTGCTCGTCTCTCTTCCACTCTGGTGCCCGTATATCTTCCCCCAATCGCCCCAACTGAATTATCCGCCTTCTCTTAAAAAATAGTTCTTAACAGATTTAGGATTACATCAGCCTTTGTTTCTCGCTAGCTGGTAACTCTTCCCCTTTCAGGCCTCAACTCCATTCTTTCGACCCTGTCTCCATTAAGGAATTAGCTCCCGTTCTTCTCTCGAAAAGGACGTGCTGTCCCGACTCCTTCAAAAAAAATCATTATAGCCACTTCCTCCTTGTTCTTCTTCCTTACCTCATCGGTATCTTTAATACCTTCTTTCAAGTGCGGTACTATCCCATTTCAAACAGGCTACTTCCTCGCTCAATTCCTAAGAATCCTAGCCTGACACGTAACGACCTGACGAGCTACTGCCCAATCTCTCAACTCCCTTTTCTTTCTACGATAAAGTCCATGGAAACCATGTCTCAGTCTGGATTTTAGATCACATTTCCTGCTCAAACATTGATGAGAGCTTCCAGTCTGACTTCAAGACAGGACACAACATTGAATCTACTGAAAAGTTACTGATCGTCTTCTTCGTCTGGATGCGGCATTCTATTCTGGTACTTGTTGATCTCTCGGCAACATTTGATAATCTTGGTCATTCTGTTCTTCTTCATCGCGTTCTTAAATTCAGAGATATATCTAGAACCACCCTAAATTAGTTTCTTTCGTATCTATCATATCGTCCTGATTCTATTCTATCGGCAGGGATATATCGAGGCGGGCGCTGGTGCGCTTTGGTGTTCCACAAGGCTCTGATTTTTGTATCTATCTTCTTCTCTTTGATACTCTTATCGGTCTCCTTGGTTTTTTTATTCCATTTATATGTAGATGCCAGGCATATCCATCTCTCCCATTATCAGGCCTCATATGCCAAGACTCTTAGAAATATTCGATCCGCATAAAACGATCCCATTACTGATTCGCTCTCGAACAACTTTCTGAAACTCAACACTAACAAAATCGAGGTGATACTGGTGGGTACTCCATCAGATGTATATATCTGTAAAACTATCCTGCATTTTCTTAACCTCGGTGGCTCCTAAGTTCCATTTTCTGACATCGTTAGAAATCAGCGTAACCTTTGCTAACCAATTATCTCTCAAAGCCAAGGTTGCAAATGTCTGCAAATCGTTTCTCTGCTTTCTCCGTAATCTTAGCCACATCCGCCCCTGCTTTGACCACAAGAGTCTCGAAGTTGACATCCAAGGTTTAGTACCTCCCGCCTTGATTCTTGCACTACCCTTCTAGATAGGTCACATGTTTTAATTCCTCGAACCCATTGACTTGTTTACAATGTTGTAATTGATGTGTTTTTCCTCGGGGAAGTTTCTCTTCTTCAAACAGCAACATTATTCATGATCTTCGCTACCCGCTCTTTTGTTCCAAAATCACCTCCAAGGTCCTCCTTAATGCATATGCAACACGCCACTGAACATAGCCTTAACCTGAGAGCTCTAAGGTCTAAATCTGTTCCCTTCCCTCATATTTCTCTTAGTTGTCTGTGTTTTATGTATCATCGTGCTTTCTCAATATTTGCTCCTAGAATATGGAATGAACTGCCGGCTTTTATTATTTTATTCTACTCCTCTCATGCGTTCAATCCTGCCCAGACGATTGAGCTCTTCTTTCAAGCCTAGACTTAGATCAGTCACATCCACGACCTGTAAGAGCATGTGACAATGAAAAAAGCCATAAAAATATATAGTTTTGACCATGAATATAAATATAAGGCCAACAATTATGACTCATACATAAAAGTAGATTTTCATATTCCAAGTCGGGCCGATACTGTGAAATTCAAGAAATATTTCCTTTCTACACATATTCACAGAGAGAGAAAAAAAGAAAGAGAAATATATAAATATATATATATATATATATATATATATATATATATATATATATATATATATATATATAATATATATATATATATATATATATATATATATATATATATATATATATATATATATATATATATATATATATATATATATATATGTGTGTGTGTGTGTGTGTGTGTGTGTATGTAAAAATTAACCCACATGAAAATTAAAATATTTGGGCTGAATCTTGGAAGTCTCTGCAGTTGTAGATCTGAAACTGAGTCTACCGACTAAAAAGAAATTGTGATTTTAGTAGTCATTGTCGTATTACTAATAGTAGTATTTTTCTTACATCAATTCAATTTTCCTCTATTTCTCATCATTAATATTACTCTGAGAATTATTCTGACAAAAAAAGTCTCTCTTCTACCCTCCCTAACCCAGCATATGCCCTAAACGGACGAATGACACCAATACGAAAGGAAATGAAACACCAAGTAAAGCCACAAAAAGCCCAACCCTGACCAGTAACTGGTACTACCAAGTGAGGAGGGTAGGTAACAGGTTGACAATCTTAACCTGAAGCTATTGCGAATACACTTTCGGATGCGGTCGCTTCAACCGCTTAATTCGTCTTCACTGGGGATTTTTACACTGTGTCGTCTTCACTCAAAAATGGGAGAGGCGGGGAATACTTCCTGCTGGAAAACCATAGTGTAAGGAAGGGAGAGCAAATTGACTTGAAATTGACGATTGCTTTTGGGGGAAAGGAGTTGGGTTATTACCTGTGGTAATTTAATAGCTGGGTGAGGTCAGGGGTTAGGACGGTGTGGTTAGGTCATTTCTCTTACATATTTTCTACCATTCAGGCAATGACCGGAAGACAGAAGAGAAAGCCCGAGTGCACGCGCACACCCACTTATTATATATATATATATATATATATATATATATATATATATATATATATATATATATATATATATATATATATATATATATATATATATATATATATACATATATATATATATATATGTGTGTGTGTGCAAAAAATCCCACAGGGAAATGAAAGGCGGATTACAAGTACTTTCGAACTTCTTTAGTTCATTATCAAAGAATAAAGATTTTTTTTTACAAAGGTGGTAAATATATATATATATATATATATATATATATATATATATATATATATATATATATATATATATATATATATATAGGGTCTTTCAATAAGGTCGCTCGATTTTTAAATGTAAATAAAACAAGTTGTGCGTGATATATGAACTCAATTTATTTTAAATTTGAACGAAACATTTTATGGCATTAAGTGTGGAATATGACGTTGTTTAAATGTCCACCGTGGCTTCGCTTGGTGGAACGTATTCGGGAGACCCAATTTTCGATGACTTTGTCGCATGAATCTGGCTGAATTTGCTGGATGGTGTTCGTTATGTTGACTTTGAGGTCATCAACTGTTTGCGGATTATTTGCATAGACCTGCGATTTAAGGTAGCCCCAAAGAAAGTAGTCTAATGGCGTAAAATCACATGATCTCGGTGGCTAGTTGACGTCGCCGCCGCGCGAGATGACCCTGCCCTGAAATCGCTGCTGCAAAATGTCCATCGTGGCGTGCGCAGTGTGGCACGTAGCGCCGCACTGTTGAAACCACATAAAGTCAGTATTCATATCAGGCATATAATCCAGTTGAGGCCACAAGAAGTTGCTTCTCATCGATCTGTAGGTCTCGCCGTTGACGCTTATGGCAATCCCATCTTCGTTCTCAAAAAAATACGAACCGATGATTCTGTTAGACGAAAATCCGCACCAAACAGTGACTTTGTTGTGATGCAATTGGTGCTGGTGTATCTCATGTGGATTGTTTTCGTCCCAAATCCGACAATTTTGCTTGTTCACAAATCCATTCATCTAAAAATAGGCCTCGTCGCTGAAGATGATTTTTGGGGGAAATTTGGGGCAACTTCCAACTACTCTAGAGCCCAATAAGCGAACACACGGTGTCGTATATGGTCGTTTACCTTAAGTTTCTAAGTAAGTTGGATTTTGTACGGGTGCAGACCCAAGTCTCTACGTATAATTCGCCAAACTGAAGTCGCAGAAAGGCCAAGTTCTTGTGAACGACGAGAAATTGACTGCCTCAGATTTTCCCGTACACTCTCATTTACAGCAGCGATGTTTTCAGCAGACCTTGCGTTTAGGCGACGTATGGGTGGTGTTGGCTAAATGTTGATCAACCCTTTTGACTTGAATCTGGCTACCAAGCGTCGAACAGGGGACTCGGCAGAGGGATTGTGGCGAGGATAGAAATCACTTAATGCGCGGAACGTTTGTCGAACAGAGCACTGATTTCGATAATAACATTTGATGATTTTCACACGCTGTTCAACTCTATAACCCTTGATCGTAACTTGCCAAGTTCTACTGAATAGTTCACAGTGAGGGTGCCAGATGTCGCTTTAACAACATGGCCACTATTGCCTGACAAAGCTCAAGCGTCCTTGTTGAAAGACCCTTTATATGTGAAACAAAAGAGTAAAGCCACGCCCATGTACAACGAGAGGACCCAAGTTCGAAAGTATTTGGAATCCGCCTTTCATTCTCCTCTAGGATTTTTTGCATTGATTGCTCTACTCACGCGTTACTTTGTGAGTTTCTCATATATATATATATATCATCATCATCATTAACTCTATAATTTAAGAACGGGATTTTTTGGAAGTATTTGAATAATAATTTCATCTTAGTTTGGTTATGACTTAAGTATATTTTAAATTTTTATTAAGGTAATTTCTAAGAATTTCTTTAGAGTTTGAAAAAACAAAATAGTTTAGTTCAGAAAAAATAAATATGATTATCCAATACTTTATAATGTTTGAAAGTTCAGAAAATTTTATTAAAATTTAAGTAAGGCTGCTTTTTTATCTATAACTATATTTTATTAACGTGATTTTTTGAAAAGGAGAAATAGTTTAGAGTCCCTTTTAAAATTACCGGGCAATGGCTTCGCCACTCCCCCCTACGGTGGGAGCTTGGGCTTTGCTACTAAGATTAATGCTGCACCAACTTCTCCACCCTCTCGCCGGAAGCCCCCGCAACTTTCTCGTCGGATACTCCCTCGGGACACCATGGGAACTTCCTATTCAATAAGAACTCCCTCGGTGAATTCAAATTTGAGCATGGATCCGTAAATGGATGCTGGGTGTCTACGTTAGTAAGGGACGCTGGTTGCACCTGTATTGTGGTGTCAGACGAACTGCTTCCCCCAGTAGGCCCTGATCATGAAAAATACGTGGTGGTCCATGACTACCTTGGACGAGCAAACCGTTTCCCTGTCGTCAGATGCTACCTAGAGTGCTAATACTTTACTGGATGGCCCGAATTAGTATCGGCCCCGATCAAATTCTGTGACGTGTTGATTGGCCAAAGGCTCCAAATAACCCCTACTCCGGTGGCTCAGCCCGTAGTTACCCAGACCCAGGCCTAGAAGAATTCCGAGTCTCCCATTCACATATAAACCCCATATGACCCGGAATTTGTCGCTCTCCATGGCGAGGCATTTGCACAAGCCCAGAAAGAATGCGCAACTCTCCTTCCATTTCGGGAAAAAGCGAGGAGTCATGAAAAGGAATCTGCCCGCGGAAAAAAGGAGATCTCTTACCTCATTAAGGAAAGCCTACTGTAGCGTGCCTGTTCTGATGGGAGTAGCCCCGCTGCTCATGCTTTGTGTATTCCCCGCGATCACGTCCCCCAAGTCCTCAAGCTAGCCCACGACAGTATATTGGCTGAACATTTCCGTCATAATACGTCAGCTCAAAGAATATTCCGATATTTCTTTTGGCCCGGCTCGGTTCAAGAAATTGCCGAGTTCTGTAATTCTTGCGATGTTTGCCAGAAGACGACGGCAAAAGGGCGTATAGGACCAGCCCTACTCCAGGAGACCCCGATAATCTCTGAGCCCTTTTTCAGAGTGGCCGTTGATCTGATGGATTCGATTCATCCACCATCCAGCGTAGAACGCTCTTACGTCCTCACCTTTGTGGATTTTGCGACGCGATTTCCAGAAGCAGTCCCCCTCATGATAATATAAAGTGTGACCTATGCGGCAGCCCTCATGGATATTTTCTCCCACGTCGGTATCTCGAAGGAAGTCCTTTCCGACCGAGGCTAACAATTTACCTCAGAATTCATGGAGCAGGTCAGCAAGCTCCTGACCATCAAACCCCTGTTTACCTCCCCGTATCACCCCGCCTCAAACTGGATCTGCGAGAAATTAAACGGAGTCTTAAAATCCGTGTTAAAGAAACTGTTTCAAGCTCAGCCTCGAGAATGGCATAGATAAATAAATGTGGCTCTTTTTGCCTATAGGGAAATCGCTCATTGAACCTTAGGATTTGCCACATTCGAGCTTCTCTATGGGAGGAATATACGAGGCCCCATGACCATCCTGAACGAGATGTTCGCCAACCCCCGGCTGGATTAAGAATTAAAGTCTTCCTATTCATATTTATTAGATCTCCGCAATCGTCTCGAAGAGTGTGTGGACATAGTGTATAAAAATGCAGATCTCAATCACGAGAAATACTGCACCTATTTTGACGTCAGTCAAAAGAGAGACGATTTCGGCCCAGCGATAATGTTTTGCTCTTTTTGCCCACCCATACAAACAAGCTCCTATCACTGGAAAGGCCCCTTCCCCGTCCTCGAAGCCCGTGGCCCCGTGAACTATCTAATTAAAAACCCCTATAGAGATAAGATGTTACACGTGAACATGTTAAAGTGGTGTCACTGCCATGCCTGTATAAGCAATATAGCTACCCTTGATGCGGAAACAACTATAGAAGCTTCTTACCCTTCCAACCCAGTTAACGCAGTTAGGGTCGTGTGCGTTGAGCAGGATAATGATTATTCCCGGACGTAATTTCTGAAAAACTTGGCTGCTCAACCCACTTTGAACTCACAATCACGCTTACAACCCAGGAACCCATCCGTTCAAAGCCCTATCCTTTACCAATTCATTTATGCCAGGCTTTTAACACCAAGGTGAAAATTCTTTTAAAATTGAGGATCATTGATCCCTCCGACTCCAACTACTGTTCCCTCATCGTCATGGTTCAGAAACCCTGCCAGTCTTTCCGTATGTGCGTCGATTTTCGGAAGCTCAATGCGATGACCGTTTTCAATGAAGAACCTATTTTCCCCATATACCAAAATTTAAACTTATTTGAAGAGCCTAAATTCATTTCCGAAATAAAAATTTGTAAAGCATATTATCAAATTCCCCTTCAGCGAAGCGCTCTGAAATATACGATGTTCCCTACTGAAAAAGGGCTTATGCAGTTACGGTGTCTTCCATTCGGACTAGTTACATCTTGCAGTAATTATAATCGTATGATGCGTCGAATCCTGGAAATGGTCTGCATGACTTGTCCTTTTATTTCGAAAACGTTTACGTTTCCACCCACACCTAGGATCAACACTTGATCTCCCTCCAATCGCATTTAAGTAGGCTCTGTGCGTACGGACTTACGGTATGCCCCAGTAAGTGTTGTTTTGCATATGGCACTATCAAATATTTAGAGTTACACAATGGAGAAAACCAAATGACGCCCCAAGAAGAGAAGGTAAGGGCCATATTCAGCATGCCCTTCTGCGCACGAAGAAGCAGCTGCGTTCCTTCATGGGATCAACGTCCTTCTATTGGCTGTTTGTCCTAAACTTCGCCTCCCTAGCGGCCTCCCTTTGCTCCCTGCTTCAGAAGAAGTCACCAGATCCCCTGGTCTGGAACCCCAAAGCTACGGCCCATTTTCAGCAGCTGAAGAACAAGCTTGTGTCAGCCTCTATCTTAAGGCTCCCGAATCCCGACAAGCCTTTTGGAATACGGTCGGATGCCAGCAATGACGGCATCGGATGCGTGCTCCTTAATATGAAGAGGATGACGAAATCCACCCTCTTGCGTACGCAAGCCGAAGGCTCCTGGCACGAGAAAAGAACTATGCAGTTGTAGAACGTAAAGCTATAGCGATTATTTGGTGCATTTGAAAATTCCAGATGTATTTGTTAGGTAAGGAGTTTATCGTAGAAACTGATCATCGTCCCCTGACCTACTTAAGAACCTCAGAGCCAAAATGGACGGCTAATGAGATGGAGCTTGCTCTGCCTAGAATATCAATTTAGGATAGTGTATATAAAAGGGACTGAGAATTTTGTTGCCGACAGCCTTAGTAGGAACTCCGTAGGAAATTCTCACAATTAAAAGCAGAATTTTTCCCCTCTTTAGTCCTCATTGTAAATAAATTATTTGTTGTAGACTCGGTGAACTCACTTATAAAAACCCCAATCGGGTAGCGGATGTGTGTATTTTTTTACCGTTAACACTCACGTATCTTTTTTTGTTTGTAAGTATTGACCCTGTTCCACTGCCCATGGCCCTATTTAATCCTTTATGTTACTTCTTTGTGCCTTTATTTCTGAAGGACTAACTCTATTAACTACTATTATCGGCTCTGTAATTACCCTGTCGATTAGATTTTTTTTCTACCTTTATTCATTATTTGGTTTGCCGTAATAACGGCCTAATATTGAAGTCCCCTTGTAGTAACGATTCTTCAACTCGGTTCAGTTAGACGTTAATGTTATGTACACCTGTTCGAAGCAGGTTAAGAATCCTCTGCTCCTATACCTTTGGTACAACCCGAGTATAACCCCTTTCATTTTGTAGGGATGTCTTTTCCTCTCGCCTTTACTCCAAGGAAAGGCTTATCTTTGGGAAGGGAGGAGTGTAGGAGGACGACCTGGAAGGACCACCTTGACCCCTCACCCTTTTTTTCGAGCAGAGACCACGTGGTCTTAAACAAAATCCTAAAGAAGGACAATAACGAAGATTCTCCCATGGAATCCAGTGGGACACCTCACTTGCGTTTGCCTAAATCAGCTGATTCCTCCACCCCCATGAGCCGCGGAAAAATTAATCCCCCACCAAACAGGTGCCTCCAGTCAACTCCATGCCTCGAGGCAAGAATTGGTGCCAGACGAGCATATTTTCAAACCCTTATCTGAAACAGAGCTAATCCGCTCACGCCAGGATTTTCCCTGAGACAGCAGCCGTGCCCGAAGGCCTTTAAGCGACTTAGGCGGCTAAGTATATATATATTCATGGTCTCGCATTACTCGACAGAGAGTACAGCTAACGTCCCTCAAAAAAACGTCCCCCTTTCATCTCGAGTCGAGCCCTTGATTTTGAAGGTTTCGTCGGCTAGATCACCACCATGAACTTTTGACCATCCTTTATAGGCAAGTTTGTGAAGCGGTTTCTTCGAAGAGTTCGTGCAACATATTCCTCTCATCCAGTTCACGAAAGTACGTCGCCCCGTGTGAGTGCACTCCCCCAAGCCTAAGTGTATTTCGCTACTCCGGCCACGAGTAATCCATCTTCTCCACCGCACCTCGCTCTTCCTTGAGGTAATCGACTCCCATTGCAAGATCTCATCGCCGTGCTCCAAGATCTTATCCCGTGCAATCCGAGTCTTGGTTCCGTCACCACCTCCTCCTTCTCCTAAAAGCTAGTCTACAAGGTAAAGGTCCTTCTGCCCATTTTTTTTAATCCACCCTGGAGGTTATTTCCTCCTGTCCATAATTTGTTAATTACCGAGTCTCATTTTCATTTCCCTATTGCATTAGTCCATGTCCGATTTGTGCATTGCAATTGCATAATACATTAATCTTGACCCGTGTATATATTTTGTGATTACCTTTTTTGTTGTAATTAAATCATTTATTTTTGGTTGTTCTCTTTAAATAACCTTGAATGAATCCTGGCATTTTACGACCCATTTAAGGCCAACCTTACGACTCCTTTTGTTTAAGTCTCCCATTGAACTGGATCAAGGTCTACCTCCCCACTCTTCATTCACGCGCGGCCTCTCAGTTTTCGGCCGCCTATTTATGCGTGTACGGAACCACGGAATAGGTTGTACACCCATAATTTCCTTACACCAGGATTCTTTTGTTTTTCTTAGTATTGAATCCTTAATTAATGAGTCGAAAGCTCCTTCATAGTCTAAAAATACCATTTAGACGGGAATTTCTTGTTTATTCATTATTTGCAACAATTGTTAAATAGTCTGGAGAGAGGCACTATAGTGCCATCTGTACACTACTTGATCTGGTGGATGAATACAGCTTAGTGCTTATGTTAAACTATCCATGATAATGACGTTGATGAGAGTAAAGTGAGATTAAGGATAATTATCACTTTTATTTCATTTCCGGCTGACGTATCAGCCAGCAGGGCTCAGTTTAAGTGCGAGTGTTTCAGTTCCCAATCTGCACCGAACCAGCGCCAGTACAGCGCCAAGAATGTCAGCTCTAGTGCAGCTGTTGGTCTCTGTCTCACGGACGGGTGTCATGAACTACAACTGTCTTACTAAATCTGAAGTGAGTCAATCATCCGTCCCGTAACTTTGAAGTTTTAGCCAACACCCGGGAGTGGACAGAATGAATTTTGTGAAGGTATTGGCACCTTCATAAACAGCTTCTTATCTTCAATCTCGTCAAGAGGTGGTTGTTCGCGATTTAAAGTTTCCTACTGTTGATTTTGCTAGCAGTTCCTTAGGTTTTAGCAAAAAAAAAACAACAAAAAAACCCACACGATGTCAAGGAACTATTATAACAGAGCTCTCACGAGGGCGGATAAAATCTCGAAGCTCGCAGAGGGCAGCTGTCCATGAAGCGGCGGTGCCTCGAGTTTGAGGCATACGTGCACGCAACTCCTGCCACGCACGTCCTCACACGACCAATTACAACACCGATGTATCTTCCTTCATATTATCGTCACAGTGACAACATATCAGTCTTCCATCCCAGAATTTGCTGATGGGTGTTTCATATCCAAACTCCCATCAAGAGTGGAAAGTGGCTCTCCCTAGAGCCATAAATGGTTTTCCGTTCGCTAGATGGCAGCAAAACCCGGTATTACCTCTTTATTTTCCTCCAGACCCCTAAATAGGAACAACCTCTGTTACAAATAGGCTTTCAAGCGATCGTCATTCTAATCTTTATGGCGCTTTCAATTAACTAATGTGCTTTCTCAACGTGCCACGCTTTATATGGATTAAAAGGTAAATGGAACTGAATAATGCGAAGCAAAATTTCAATTTAAACCTCAAATTATTCTGGAAAAATCGATCAAGTCGAGGGTGGATTATTAACTGAACTGAACCATCAAATAAACCCTCAAACGAGTCTCAACTAAACCCTCAACTGAATTATCAACTGAACACTTAATTGAATCCTCAACTGAGCCATCAAATGAACCCTCAATTGACTCCTCAATTGAGCCATCAACTGAATCATAAACTGAACCTTCAATTGAACCCTCAACTGATCGTGCAACTGAATCATCACCTGAATCATCAAATAAACCCTCAACCCAGCCCTCAACTGAATCATCACCTGAAGACTCAATTGAATTTCTAACTGAGCCATCAAATGAACCCTCAATTGAATCCTCAATTGAGCGATCAACTGAATCATCGACTGAACCCTCAGATGAACCCTCAAATTAGCCATCAATTGAATCATCAACTTAACCTTCAATTTAACCTTTAACTGATCCTGCAACTGAATCAACAACTGAACCATCAAATGAACCCCCAATTTAGCCATCAAATTAATTATTAACTAAACCCTCAATTTACCCCTCAACTGTGTTATCAAATGAATTATCAAATGAACCCGCGATTGAACCCTCAACTAATACATCAAATGAACCCTTAATTGAACGGTCAACTGAGCATTCAACTGAATCTTTAGCTGCACCATCAAATAAACTCTCAACTCAACCCTCAACGGAATCATCAAATGAACCCTGAATTGAATTCCCTACTGAGCCATTAACTGAACTATCAACTGAAGCCTCAATTGTACCCTCAACTAGCCATCAACTGAACTATCAAATGAACCCTCATTTGGATCCTCTACTAAGCCCTCAACTGAATCATCTACTGAACCTTCAACTGACCCCTCAATAAATGCATTTTTAATTTTCGAAGCCGTCTTTCCTGACCTCTAACAAAGCCTACAGAATTGTCTTGCGTATTTTAGCTCTTAATGTTTAATTGGAATCAAAAGAGAGGTTTTTTTGCCTTTATACAAATTCTTCTTCCGTAATCATCGAGAATTATAATCCGTGCAAATGTGGGCCCATCCAAATTCCAAAGATGTTACCATTTCCAATGTCCCGTGTAGTGCGAGAAGTATTTAAAATATTAATAAATTGAATCATTTAGGTAGAGTATATTATTTCGAGTTTTTCGAGAGAGTAATTTCTAGGGGAAGAGGGTTTCGAGTGAATTGATAATTACAATTGAATATGACTGCGCAAAATATTTTCACGTAAATTATCAAGTGATTTGGAATAATTTCACCTGTATATAAGTTTAAAATGTTAGCTTTGGTATTGATATGTATTAATATAGCTTAATATATTCATAAAAAAGACTATTTGGAGTTCTAGATCAAGAAAATGCGATAAGAAGATGACAGAGCGAAAACGATGCCAGCGATTAGACTTCGTCTCCACAATTTTTTACGAATCTTTGATCAAATCAAATTCGCACCTGATGCACACGTATGTATATGTGTATATAAATGTGTAGTTGTAGTTTGTATTTAATTTAATCAATAAATAACTCCATCAGTTTAAAAACTGAAAAAAAGTATGGTTTTACATGTTTACTTATTTTTAGGCATACTAACCCTTATTGTTCACTAAATATGGAACCCGAAATTTAATAATTTATACAGATATATCCATACAAAACATACCCATATCATTATGAAAAAATATATTTTATATAATTCATGTTATTTATGCTAGTATATGAATGTGTAAAATGTAAAGGAGATAAATAGCACGCCCCAATCATAAATTAATCAGATCTGACATCCTATTTAATGTCACGCAAAACTTACGACAATACTTGAAAGTTCTTGGCCGATGAGGCTCATTTAACAAATATAATTTGAAAGTAAATAATTAATATTAAAGGTTTTTTTTGTTTCTTTTGATGATAAAGGTATAGTTTCTGTCTAATTAGTTCTTTTCAAGTTACTGAAATTTATTTAAGGGTTTATATTAACCCTCTGGGCTTTTAGAATTGAGTCTGTTCTTTTGCCATTGTTTATGTTTTGGGCCACAGGATTTTCTCGTTGTTAAAAAGGAGATTAAAAATTCGCGCATTTGTGGTCTTACTCTCATATTTTCTACCTCCTTCCTTCTGGGACTTAGGTGTGTGTGGGGAGGGGGAGTCCTAGAGCGATTTCTCGTCTTGATTCCATAAAGTTTCGTAGACCTATTCTTAGTAGTATTAATAATTAATCATGTAAATCTAGAGAAAAAAGAACGTCTACCTCCATCAACAGGTACGTGAGTGTGCTTCCTCCTTTTTCTTTCTTTTTGCCTATTTTGTTTTTTACTTTTTTGTTTTCCTTTGTTTTTTGGTATTTTTATTTGTTGTTTTTTTAACCAAGCCGTATGAAACGTGCGATATTGAAATAAAATATAAATAAAGCATAAAATCAAATAAATTAAAATACAGGATGGCCCAGAAACCGCGCTACATTAGGAAAGATTCATAACAATCTCACTTGATAAATATAAAGGTGATTCAGTTTTGAATAAAAATTTAATAAAACAAATTATAAAGTCAGCTGTTAAATATAACCTAACTTTTGGGCCACCCTGTATAAGAAAAGAAATAAAGAGAGGGTGGAGATAGATAGATACAGCAAGAGGGGTGGGGGTCGTTTCTTATTCTCTGGGAAACTAGGAGTCACAAAGGATTAGAGGCGAGTGTTATTGAATCGTTGACGCAAAGGAACCAGAAGAAGAAGCTGTGACGTGATTCGGGAGGGAAGGGGCTTAGAATGGGGAAGTGTATGGATTTGCGCATGTACACATCTCTACACAAGCTGATTGAGCTTTGTATGAAAGTATGTGTATGCATGTATGAAGAAGAGAAAGTATGTGTGTATGCTTGCATGAAGAAGAGAAAGAAGTAGAATGAGGCGTGCACGATGAATATATGTGTGTGGTTGTATGGGTTTAACGTGTGTTTATGTATATATATATGGTATATATATAGGAATATATGTTATGAACATGGTGTACACATGTGTATAAGGTATACCTCTAATGTGAAGTATTCATATCTCAGATACGTGAAGTGCACTTATTTGTACATAGAAAGTCTACACATATGCATATGTGAAGGTGCCAGCTTATGTACAGAACGTACATGTATAAGTTAAGGAGACAATTATATGTAGAACGTGTGTGTGAAAAAACAGTTATGTACACATACATGTGAAAGTCAGAGACCAATTATGTATAAGCTATGTGCATATCAAGGATGCATTTCTATACACACCTATGTGTATGTTATGAATACAATATGTATACATCTACGTGTAAGTGAAGTAGCAAATTATGCCAACACCTATGCATAGGCCACGCACTCACTTATGTGCACACCTATGTATATTAGAGATCAAGTCAAAGCGTGAAATATGTGTGTGTGGATGCGAGTATGAGAGAATCGTAAGAGGTCGTGAAAAGGGCAAAGGGGTGGAATAGAGCCTGTTGTGACGGAGGGTGTTGTGTTGTCGGACAGGTGACGCAGTGGACAGGACCAGAAGCCCTGTCTCATGACCTTCCGTCTCGGAGTTCACCTGTAGAAGCAATTAGGGCGAAGGGGCGCCGGATTCACACGAAAATCGACGCTCGCCGGAATGCGGGCTGTGGCGTGCTCGCCTTGTGCGTACGCTCTATTCGTACACATATAGCTATTGCGCACAATAAGACGCATGTGTGGAGAAGTGCATGTGGGCCTGAGTAGGGGGGATGGTAGAGTCCTACGGGGGTCAAGGGTGATGGAAGAGGCCCTGGAAGGGAGTTGTTTCCTTGTTTCCTGAGGGTGGCTAGGAGGTTAGCTGGTGGTCACGTCACACCCCGACGGGTCAACCACGGTTCCTAATGTGTGTCTGTCTATCGGAATGTAATGGCTCTTTCTCTCCCCGTTTAGAATGTCTATTACCCTTTTGTCTGCTCCGTATTTCATGAAGATTACCCGGAGGAAAATAAAAATGTCATTCCAAATACTTGTTCTTATTTCCTCAGAGTAAATTTCATCTTTAATATCGCTCGATTTTAGCGAGTTATTTTTTTTCTCTTTCTGTGTTTGTGTGTTTAGCATCATCGAAAGTCCGGAAGCCCCAATCGTGATGAGACTTGGATCACGAAATATGACTTCTTCGTTAGTGTTTCTTCGCAGAATGAAGCGGATGGTGCCACTTCTCACGACGAGGCTCTGCAACACGAAAAATATTCTCATTGAGCGACTCGACAACAATGACTTCCTTGTGAACGGCAAACCGCTCATCCGATTCTACCCATTGCCGCTCTTCTCGTATCTCCCTTTTTACCTATTTCACCGCTAGTTTTTCTATCTCTCTCTCTCTCTCTCTCTCTCTCTCTCTCTATATATATATATATATATATATATATATATATATATATATATATATATAGGTTAAAGTAAGTCAGGATAAGGTTAGAATCAGATTAAAGTTAGATTAGTTTAACAAAGATTAGGGGAAGTTGGTTAGGATTAGTTTATGGTATATTTGGTTAGTGTTAGGTTAGGTTAGGTTAGAGTTATAAGGTTAGTTTAGTTTAGATCTGATTAGGGCAGTTATGGTTTGATTGAAATTAGCTTAATGTTAGATATGGTTAGGATTAGTATAAGGATAGGTTAGAGTTAGGTTAAAGTTAAATTAGGTTAAATAGGTTTATTGGGGGTCTAGAATATTATTAGACTATGTTAAATTCCTGTTACTTTAAGGTTAGATTAGGTTAAGTACGATTAGGGTAGTTTATGTTATGATTAGGTTAAGTACGATTAGGTTAGTTTAGATTAGGATTAATTTATTGCATTTTCAGGTTAGGTTAGGTTAGGTTAGGATAAGGTTAAAGTTGAGTTAACGTTAAAGTAGGTTAAGCAGTATTAGGTTGGTTATGATTAGTTTAGGGTAGGTTGGTTTAATGCTACGTTAGAGTAAATTACGCTTAGGTTCAGGTTAGGTTAGAATATGCAGGATTAAGCTAGGTTAGAGTTAGATTAAAGTTAGATTGTTAGATAAGGTTAGTCAATATTAGAGTATGTTCAGTTAGGATTAGTTTAGGTTATGTTAGGGTTAGGTTAGGCAGTATTATGTAGTGTGGGGTTAGAGTTAGCTTAAAATTTGATTAGGTTAGCTTAAGTTTGTATTAGTTTAGGGTATGTTAGGTTAGAGTTAAGCTAAGATTGTATTAAGTTATTCAGGATTTAACATTGGTTAGGGTATGATTAAGTTATGGTAGGATAGGTTAGGTAAGGTTACGGCTGTTTATGATTGGTTAGGTGAGGTTATATATGGGTAGATTAGATTGGGCTAGGGTACGTTTAGTTTAGATTGTGTTGTGTTGTGTTTTATTATATTAGGTAAGGTTTAGTTGGTTTGATTGGGTTTGATTGGGGGTTTAAGGGTTAGGTTAGGTTAAATTTAGTGTTAAGTTACACTAATTAGGTTATGGTTTTGTTCAGGGTTGGTCAGAGTTAAGTTTGTTTAGGTTTTGAGTAAGATTTCTCCGGCTTCATTAAAGTCGGATGTTATTTACGGATAAGTGAAACTTAGTTAGATTTGTTTTGGTTTATTCAATATCTCAATTATGCAGAAAAAAACGTGGTATTATATAATCCAACGTAGCAAATTCACTTGACAGACTAAGGAGAAATAATAGTCCGGAGATGGGTACAAAACATGGTTAAATCCTCAACAAGGCCAACAGGCCTAAGTCGCGTGCTCTCAATTGTTCTGACTTATGACCTGACGACCTTCAAAACTTTCCACATGGGGGTGGGTGGCAATCCGACCCATAGTTCGTTTTCTTTCAATAATTCCCGGACTAACCTTGGGATGACCTTGGCAATTATATAATTCAAATGCAAAAAAATATGATGGTTTCAAATTTTGTTAGAATCGGCTGAATAGTTACGATGTTATTGCCAAAAAAAACTCATTGAATAGTGAAACGGTTACCATCTGACCGGCCGATCTACGGACATACATAATAACTTATAGAGTCACGTGTATGCTACTAAAAACAGTAATAGGCTTACACAGATGAGGAAGGTAGGAATGACAGTTTAGAAACTCTTGTGTTCAAAGTCAGGGTGGTCGGAAAGTCTCGTCACCTCCAGAAAATATTGTTTTAATTTTCTATTTCAGATGACTGACCCGAGCTCCTCTACAGTTTGGAAGAGAGGCTGATTGCAACTGTAAGAGCACATGATAGGGTGCATTCTGGCAAGTGTATGAACACATGATCGTGCGCATTTTGGCAAGTGTATGAGCACATGATCGTGCGCATTTTGGCAAGTGTAGGAGCACATGATCGTGCGCATTTTGGCAAGTGTAGGAGCACATGATCGTGTGCATTCTGGCTAGAGCATGTGTTTTATATTATTATAATGTGCCTCTTTTGATCTTATTAATTTTCGGTAGGGGGCGACAAGACCTTCGGACCACCTTGAATTAAAAGACGGCAGAAATTACGGAGAAAGCAGAGAGAGGATTTACTAATGGTGGCCACATGGGATCTGGGAGATATCTTACTATCAAAGGGGACGCTCAGATTTGGGAGATATTTTACTATCAAAGGGGACGCTCAGATCTTTAACTGTATAGAAAAAAGTGACATAGGGGACGCTATAGTTTAGATAGGGAGCAAAGATTTCGCATTAAAATAAGTCTCTGAGAGGGTCTATCGGGGGTAGCTCATGTTATGGTTGATTTTCAGAAAGTTCTCCGAGAGCCATTCAGTGATGATTGCTATAAGCGGAGGTAGGGTTTCTAAGAGTTTCGTCAAAGGAGACTGTGGAAAAGGAAAGAAATACAGGGTGGTCGAAATAAATTTGACGGTTTCCATAAATGAAAATATACATGCAGTAACTCAGCCAAAAATAAATGCATTTGAAAAAAATATATCAACTAGATTATGGTTAGGATATGAGTTTATTTGAAGTAGCAGCCCTCGAGATGGCTTCGGAATCTGGCGCATGTGTTCCTCATCTTGTCCCAGTGAATATCTTCGATTACCTCCATGATCTTCACCACAAGCTCGGCCTTGAAGTCGTAGGCTAATTGGTTGGTATCTTTATCAACCACGCCCCACACGTAGTAATCCCTTGTATTACAATCAGGCAAACTAGAAAACCAGAAATTAGGGCTAGTGAAGTTGTAGAAAAAATCCGACGACCACTTCTGATTCTTTTCGGAGCTATGTCCTTCCAGCATCAATCCTCTCCAGCTAAGTTTTGACCAATATCGAACAACTCAACATAGCCTTTTGAATTCAGCATAATATCCTATTTGACAATGTGGGGTGGCATGAGGCCACCCTTACGGATAACATAGACATAATATTCTCAAAAATAAATACCCAGCACAACCCCATGTTCTCCCAAACAGCTACCCAGTATTTTTCCAATACTCCTCAAACAGAAACCAAACATTTCCTCAACACTCAAAAATACCCAGTTTTTCCCAATTACCTACCTAAGCATATACCCAGATTATCTTAAATACTTCCATAAACAACTTCTTTGTATAGCTTTATTACTTCCATCCTCCAAATACCCTGAATAGCCAGCAGCATTGGTATGAGAAAGTATTCCTAATAGTCCTCAAAGAATTCACCAGAATACCCTCAATATTACCCCAAACTAAACCCAGAATTTTCCAAATATTCATTAAAGTAAAATACCTCCCAAAGCTCAAATACTCTCCAAAAAATATCCAGCATAACCATACTACTTTCTAAAATAATAGCCAACAAAACTCTAATACTTGCCCAAACTAATACCTCGCATAGCTCCAATACTTCTCCAAACAAATATCTCACATATCTCAGTACTTCCCAAACAAATACCTCGCATAACACCAATATACCTAAAGGCCCAGCAAAACCTCACACTCCCCAACCCTCTATACCAATACCCCCTAATACCTCCTGTAGGAAAGATAAATGGCCAATCACGACAATGGTAGCAACGGGAACGGGAACATATTTCATTAACCCTGAAACGGAAAATTGAAGCCACTCTCGCCTGTCTCCTGGTCTAGGAGCGTGAGATCAGGTCAGACAATTTGAAGAACGAGGGAACGCGAGGGACTAGGGGCTGCGGGTCAGGGGTCGGAGGGGCAGAAGAGGCTGGGTCAAAGATCACCCCTGCGGGCGAAAGGTCACTAGGTGACGAAATTACACCTGGCGATTGCCTCTCACCTGTAATGGTGGAGTTTTCCTTGATACAAGGCAGGTAATTGGACTCTATTTAGTCTATCGAATTGTATCTCTATCGATCGATTGCTCTTTATTCCCATCCATATGGTTGCCTTTGTCTGTCAGTTTTTATTCAAAATATTTATTATATGAACTATTTGTTTATTTATCTATCTATCCATCTACCTGAGAAATATTTGTACCTTTAGATGTTAGTGATCATTTATCTGTGATTTGACATTTTGTAGGTCGCATTTATTTTGGCACTGTAGAAAAAAGTTGTAAATGTACTGTAGAGGATAACAACTTGGAAGCTTCTCCTTTTCGTTACTATTCGATAGATCTGTGATCGATTGAATGAACTATTATGGATCGATTGACTTAATTATTTGTGATTGATTGACTTATCTATCTTTGCTCGATTGATTTATCTCTCTTGATCGATTGAGGTACTTATCTGTGATCGATTGACTTATCAATCTATGATCGACTAACTTATCTCTCTGTGATCGATTGACTTACTTATATATGATTGATTGACTTATCTATCTGTGAACGATTGACTTATCTCTCTCTGGTCGATTGAATTAACTATCAGGGATCGATTGACTTATCTGTGATCGATTGACTTATATGTGATCAATGGACTTATCTATCTGTGATCGATTGAATTATTTATCTGTGATCAATTGATTTATCCATTGATTTATGCTTGATTCTTTATGGAGAGGAATTTTTTAATTCGTGGTTTCTTATGTTCATTTAATTTTCACTTTTACAAATTATGACTTCTCTCCTACCATTGAATTAAACTTATTAATTTATGAGTTACCCTGCATTCTTTTGGACCTTTCCATGTTTTTTAGTCTCAGCACTCACGCATGATTTGTAATTAGTCAAAATTCAAACCATCGATCGTGTCGTGGTATGACATTATATTACATCAATACCATATTATATCTATGGGGGAGGGACCGATAACTTACAGGTGAACCGACGAAGGGACGGAACACCGCTAGTTTAGAAGGACTGAAATGCGAGAAGAGAGTGCAACGAGGTCAGGTAACAAATAGGCAATGGCAAAGCTCAAGGTTATTTAAAGAGGCATGTACAAAAATATAATTTTATTAACATAAAAATAATGAGAGAATTGATGGCTAAAAAAATACCTCAGAGAATTCACAGACAAAATCACATCAGTAACGAAGGGGGGGGGGGGATTGTAGTTATAAATCAGACTATGAAGTTTGAACTTAAGGTATTACAGGAGGAAACTATTCAAATGTGGGGGGGGGAGAAATAACTCAATTGGGTTACTGAAGGTGGAGAGGGGGGTTGGCTTACGGGTGTCTTCTGCACGAGGGTGAGGCCGCTCGTAACTTCTGAGCGGGAACTTGAAGTGATGACGGTTCTCCAAAAACAGGGGGGGAGGGGTAATTTCCGGTCCAGGGAAGAGTATTTCGGCCACCCGAAATAAGGGGTGAACGAAGGAGGGCTTCAACAGGAGTTGATGAGAGAAGTCCAGAAAATCACTCGGTGGCGATCGTTAATAGAATTACCTCACTGGCTGGGGCTAATTCCAAATACACAAAATAGTTAAGCTGTCACTTTGCTTTGTTGTTAGCACCTGACTTGGAACTATGGGGAATCTTCTGGGGTCCGGGCGAGACTTCTCAACTCTGTGTCTCTTCATGGGAGTCGATCGCTATTTATGTCCGAGGCTCTCCCCGGGGTTGGGGGGCGGTAAGCGGGAAACAGCTCTACTCTCGAATGGCTTCGAATCTTCTTGCAGAGGCTATTCTGCCCGTGTAAAAGTGAATCGTGGTGGACACGGTTCGAGGCTACCGCTTGTGGAAGGGGGGGATGGGTGGTAGGCTTACCAATTTAGGCCTAACCGGGCCTTCTGCAGCGCATGGAATTTCCGTCTGCTCAAAAGACTCCACGTGGGGTTCCCTCACATATTTATCAATCTATGAATTTACCCCTCATTCCTGACAAATGGATTTTTTTTACACATCAATACTTCTATTGCTCATTTAATCTGACTTGCAGCGTTTATTTATAGGCTGCTGCATTTCAGCACCGAATACAATGTATGAGAACTCTGCATTCTTTTGGACTCTATCAGTTTTTATAAAATATATCTATCGTTTATTCCTTATTGAGCGAATTCTTTGTACTCTTGGATTGCTCTATCGCTCATTTTAGTAGGACTCTTCATTTACATGTTGTACTGTTTGGTACTACGTAGGATTTTTTATTGTTATTTATATCTACTACATAATTAAAAAGACATAAATGAGTAACACAATGATTAAATAAGAAAAAGAAAATGGCAACATTCGTAAATTAAAAGCACTTCCCACAAAAATAAATAAATAGGCAACTTGTCATTGAAAGAAAAAATCGCTACGACAATCCTTGACCAATTTTGATTGAATTGGATGTTATCCAATTAATGGTAAATTCATAGACTTTCTCGGTAAATTTTGTGTGAGAAATTCCCGTTGCCCAAACGATTCCCATTGGTTCAATAATGACCCAATAAAGATGTTAAAATGCCATAAAAAATAACCGGGGCGAGCGAAGGTAGTGTATTTTACTTACCAAACTCTCCTTGATTTTTTTTATGAAAATCAATGAATCATTGAAAACTCTAAAATCCTTGAATGTCCCTACACCTAAAGTAAAGTTGGAGGTAGGGAATATTTTCCTCTCTAACCCCTTCTTGGAAATCCTTGAAAAATACTTGAATACTCTTAGACCTCCTGTGACGTTGGAAGTATGGAATATTTCTTCTCTCATTTCCTTGAAAATCATGAAATTCCTTGAATTTTCATGAGCACCACGTGAGAGTGGAAGTGTGTAATTAATGCACAAACTCTAATTTCCACGCACGGGATTCTTTATTTTAATTTACATGACAACCGCGATCATGCAATTCTGCTTCACTGATGATGAAAAAAAGAAGAAGAAGTAAGAGTGACATAAAGAAACGAGAAAAAAGATGAGCGTAAGAAAGAAGGAAAGTGAAAAAATTAATTAACAGGAAGGGGGCAGTGCTATCAAGTAAAAGGACAGTACTCTCGATTATAAGGACACTGCTTTGGATAACAGGAAAATACTATGTATTTAAAGGAAAATAATCTAGTTTAAATGGACAATACTCTGAATTGAAAGGAAAGTATATTGAATAAAAAGCACAGTACTGTTAATTATAAGAAAAATACTTCTGATAAAATATGAGGAAAATAATCTAGCTTAAATGGACCGTTTCTAAAATGAAAAGAGAGTACAATGAATTAAAAGGCAGTACTGTCAATTTTAAGAAAAGTGCTTTGGATAAAAGGACAATATTCTGTATTAAACGGAAAATAATCTAGTTTAAATAGACCGGACTTTTTATTGAAAGGAAAGTACATTGAAATAAAGGGAAAACACTCTCAATTATAAGAACATTGATTCCGATAAAAGGACAATAATTTGTATTAAAAGGAAAATAATCTAACTTAAATGGACGCTACTCTGAATTCAGTGGCCATCATATTGGATTAAAAGTGGACTACTGTGAATTATAAGAATAGTCCTTTGATAGAAGGAAGTTATCTGTATTTAAAGTAAAATAATCTAGCTTAAAAGGAAGGTACTCTGAAATGAAGGACATTAATGTCAATTATAAGAAAAGTCGTTTGGATTAAAGGACAATAATCTGTATTAAAAGGAAATTAATCTAGCTCAAATGGATCTTACTCTAAATTAAAAGGAGAGTATATTTAATTAACAGTACAGGAGTCTCAATTATAAGAACAGTGATTCGGATAAAATGAGAATAATCTGTATCCAAAGGAAAATAATCTAGCTTAAATGGACCTTACTCAAAGTTGAAAGGACTGAAAAATGAATTATAAGGACAGTAATGTGATTATAAGAACACTAATTTGGAAAATATGATAATACTTTTTATTAAAAGGAAAAATCTAGCTAAATGGACTGTATTATCAATAGAAAGGACACTGCATTGAATAAAAAGGATAATAGTGTCAATTATAAGTAGCATTCTTTGGATATGATAATAATCTGTATTAAATGGAAAATGATCTAGCGTAAATGAACCGTACTGTGAATTAAAAGGAGAGTACATTGAATTAAAAGGAGATTACTGTCAATTATAAGAACAGTGCTTGGATAAAAGGACAATATTTAGTATTTAAAGGAAAAAAAATCGAGCTTAAAAAGACGGTACTCTGAATTGAAGGGAGAGTACATTAAATTAAAATAAAATTATTCTCAATTCTAAGATCATTATCTTAAGTAAAAGGACAAAAATCTGCATTAAAAGGAAAATAATCTAGCTTAAAAGGACAGCACTCTGAATTAAATGGAAAGTGCATTAAATTAAAAAGACAGTAACTTAAATATAAGAACAGAGATTTGGATAAAAGGACAATAGCCTATATTAAAATGAAATTAATATAGCTTAAATGAACCTTACACAGAATCGGAAGAACAAAATATTGAATTAAAAGGACAGTACTCTTAATTAAAATAAGTTTAATTTGAATAAATGGACAATAATTCGATTTAAAAGAAAAATAATCTAGCTTAAATGGACTGTACTGTGAATTGAAAGGACAGTATAACGAGGTAAAAGGACAGTACTCTCAATTATAAGAACAGTCCTTGGATAGAAGGAAAATTATCTGTATTTAAAGGAAAATAATCTAGCTTAAATGGACCGTAGTCTGAATTAAAAGGGAAATTGAATGAATCAGAAGGACAATACTCTCAATTCTAAAATCTTTGCCTCGGTTAAAAAGATAATAATCTGTATTACAAGGAAAATAATCTCGTTTAAATGGACCGTAAACTAAATTGAAAGGACAGCAATGTCAATTATAAGAACAGTGCTTTAGATAAAAGGACAAAACTCTGATTTAAAAGGACAGTAATCTAACTTAAATAGCTCATACTCTATATTGAAAGGCCAGTACATTTAAATAAAAGGACAGTACGGGCAATTATTCTAACTGTATTTGGATAAAAGGATAATAATACGTATTAAATGAGATAACTTAGTATATAAACAGCACTACTCGATTTAAAAAAACAATATTCTTTATTGAATTAAAAGAACAAAGAAATGAGAGAACTGGAAACTAAAAGGACAGTGCTTTGTTTTAATTTAAAAGAACAATAGGATTGAACAAAGGAGATAAAAAGCTATGCAAATATGCAGACTTAAACGACACAAAAAGAAAAAACGAGCAAACAGAGAGATATGGAAGAGAACGGGTAGAAAGCTGTGCAAAGAAAGTAATAAACAGAAACATATTCAGATAGAAAATGGACATACATATAAAAGAAGAACGAACAAAGAAAAATTAAATTGAAAGGTTTAAACTCTGCATTTAGTTTCTCTTTTGACACAAAACACCACCTTTCAATGTAATCCACCCTTTTTATTGCGAAATCCAACCACATTCACGCATCTTGAATACACCTTCGAAATAATGCATTTTATATTTAATTTTCATGCAATAAATATATCGAGTGCGTTATTGTTAGTCTAACTAATATTTGTATGTCTCAACCAAGGATAAAAGTAATATTTTTGGTCTTTGATCGAAAACTATAAGCAGTGAATAGAAGAGATGAGTTTTCGGGGGGGAGGGGGCTAGGTGTCCAGTGAAATAGAAATTAGAGGTTTATATACCGAAATCATAAGGGTGAATTTTGCTATTCGTTTTATTTTTGTATCAGTAGGTTGATAATTTCTGAAAGAAGGAATTGGAGATGAAGTAGTAAGCAGCTCTTTTGGAGGGAAAATAGAAGAGAAAAATGGAATGCCCTTTCCTCTAAGCACGAGATGCGTAGATTATGAGCAAGGGCTCTCATCTACCAGCACGACCTAAGTAGATCAAGAAAGGACGCTAAAACACCATTCAATTAAAATAAAAATAAACATGCAGTTATTTTTAATTATTTTTTAAAATGACAGTAGTTTTATGCTCCTAATATACTTGTATTAATCTAATATCAGTAATATTTTATAGTTTAAATTACCATTAAACTCAACAAATACTTACATAGCCTGTTTTTATCCAGGTTTCCCAAAGTACTGTTGAATATGCTTACCTGGAGAGTATTCCAGGGCGCGGTTAATTTATAAATGAAGAAGACACCTGAAATATTTCATCAAAACCAACTGTGTTTAAGCATGCCACGACCGAGTTACCTTGAAACTTCATCAGCCAATAAACAAATCTGTCACGTTTATCAAAACTTTGTCCATTTTAAGAAGTTTACAAATTGACCACGAAGCCGTTTGTTTACAGACAATAATGGGGTAATTTTATGATCAGAATTTCGTGAGGTCAAATTTAAGTCTTTCTCATGTAATCATCTCCTTATGGAGGCAGGTCAGACTAAGTTCAAGGAAGTAAGCCAGGTGTACACGAACCAGAGACTTGCTCGGGGGTAGGTAGTTTTTAGCAGGATTGATGCGCATTGACCACTTTTTTCAACTTCTTATTAAACCTCTTTTTATTAAAAAAAAATTTATTATTATCATCCTTTTCGTTACACTTCTTTGTACCTAATTTTATAATTCTGTTCATAATGTGTCTTCTATCAAAGTTCTTTATGTGTAACAAGGCAGAAGTTGGTAATAGGTGATATGGGAGGGTGTGGAAGTTGGAAGAAGAAAGACAGATGAGAATGAAGAAAGTGTATCTTCAGTGACATAATGCATCCGAGATCTTGGTAGCACTTGATTAAGCTATCCACTATACGCTTTCGCTGGCCCCCTTGGTACTTTCCCAGAAGTCTTATGCATACATCTTCGAATGTATGCCAGGCCTCTAGCTCAGTTTCATCCATTGTTGCCTCGAAGTCTTTATCAGCTACAAATTGACGAATCTGATGGCCTACGAATTTGCCTTTTGGCATTACTTATTTTAGAGAAGATCGCTTTGAAAGACTGGAAACATGGCTTATTATGTTGCAATGCTTTAGTAAATTGCTTCATTAGGCCTAGTTTTATATGCAGTGGTGGCAAAATGATTTTCTCCTTCTTAACTAGTGGCTCATGAATTACATTAAGGCATCCAGGCGTCATAGTTCCGCAAGGTGACCATTCTGAGCGTACAAAATGGTCTGATCTGACCCTGCTGTCCCACTTGCAAAGAAAATCCATAAACTTTATGTATCCATTTTGTAGCCCATTAAGTAGGTCTAATACTTTCAAGTCCGCACAAATTAGTCACTCATGCTCCTTGTAAGTTATGCGGTCTAGAATAAAAGCAAGGTTCTCATATGCCTCTCTTAAAATGACTAAGTGAGCAACTGGAACTGAAGGCGGGGTGTTCCCAGGTCAGTTTAACGGCATTGAATAGGCCTCTGATATCATTACAATATGTAAGGTTGTTTTCAAAAAGGAAGAAATGCTGTAGATCTGCAGAACGCTTCCTAGATACTGTAATTCGAGCATGTTCATCCAACAGGTTCCATTGTTGCAGACGTGAGGCCAGGAGTTCACTCTGTTGCTTAGTAAGCGTTAGATCACGAAATAGATCATTGAGTTTTAGTTGGGTGATAAGGTGTGGTTTCTTGTCAGATCCAAGCTGTGCCACATATGGTGTATCTTGAGATTCTGAATCGTCTGAGTTGCTCGTGTCATCGCTTGGTAGTTCAGAGGGCGACTGTGGTACAGGAATACTACTTGAATGTCGAACTGGGCGAATAGCAAACTGAAGATCTGGATACATGATAGATTTTTTGCCTTTTCTATTGCAAACCTGAAGTGAAATAAAATAAAATCAGACTAAAAATGGATATTACTCGCTGTGGTCACTTGCAGAAATAGTGGAAGTACAACATCATATGTATTTTGATCTTTTTAATTGATACATATCTTGAAAATATATTCAAGACCAGGAACGAAAACATATTGAATACCCACCTTTAATATCTGTTAAGCAGAAGTAGCAATCCGTTGAATGGTACTTTGGCTCTCTCCATACCATTGGTACGCCAAACTTGAGGTCAGGCTCTTTCCTTTCACCCAAGCGGAAATGGAACTTGTACACCAGACACAACATATTTTAGGTACCCAGCGTTTGTCCTGGTCATCCACTTTACATCCAAATGTAACTGATCCACATATACATAAAAACAACAAATATTAAATAAAAAAGTAAAAATAGGAAGCAATTATAGTAAGTTACAAAATTATCAAGCAGCATTATGTAAGAATTACCACGGATTTGGACCCAAATAACTAAAAAATATTAAGTATACTTTCATAGAGTTCATAGGTTAGGTTGACAAATACCTTAGGAACACCCCCATTAAAATTAGATCAAAATCCGTTAGTAACTTTTAGAGTTGTCAGTTTCGACCCAATCCTCTTTGCATTCAATCCCTACGGAATCATCGGTGTATTTAACGTAGGTAAGATGGTAATTTACGAGATACTGGAGGGTCGTGATTTACGCAAAAATACTCCTAGCAAAGGTTATTCTTATTTCCGGGTATTTTTTCCATTGTTTCGCGGTGTTATTAGCGTGTACACTACTCTAATCTACTTAAATATCTATAGTTGATTCATAAACCTTATCCAGCTGGGTCATCGCCATTTTGCCCTTTTTTCTCTCCTCCCCCACTTTTACCCCAGGTTCAAGAAATATCCAGGGGGACTACTACAAATGAAGAAGCATATTAGGAGCCGAGTCCCCATGGCAACGAAGAATGCCTCAAGCACCCAATGGGACCGTAGGAAGAATACCATATAATTTTAATCCCTATGCTATATATACAAAGAGGTGTATTTAGCTTTCGCGTTTGGCTTCCTCTCGCCGTTAAGAAGTGGTGTTGAGAAGTTGTCGAATGCTGTGTTTGAATTGAGAATTTCCCTTGGATATTAATGGGCGACTTGGCGCTTGACTCCCGATCGACCGGCGCTAATTTGTGCTAATGGGATGAATTAAGGTCGCCAGATCCGTCACGAGGTTAGTGTGATGAGCGGCACTGAAGAAGTAAGAGAGTGAGGAAGGGTGAATGAAATAACCACTGGGTGAGTGAATGATGCAAATCAAGACTGATCATGATGATGACAAATAGAGGAATAAATAGTGTGTAATTGTTAGTGAGAGAGAGTGAAAAAAGTGTGATAGTGAGATGAGCAGTAAGGGAGCAGCTGAGTGAAAAAGACCACCCAAATTAAAATCATTAACGATTAATTTAGAAAAAAAAATAGGCGAACTAGCCCCCCCCCCTCCCGCCCCCTCCCGCCCCCTCCCCTAACGAAAATATTTAAAAGAAAAGAAATCAAGAAAAAGAAGATTAAACAAAGAAAGATCAACTGACACTTAAACGCACACACATCCGCACAAACACTTACATGAATACACTTTTAAGTTAAAGAAGTAAATCAATTGATACGCTTGGACCTAACTATGCACCATCGTGTATCTGTGTGTAAGTTATATCTTCCTGTGTGTTGTTTATAAAAGCATGTATTTACAAACATACCTAGTATTTCTCCACACATACACTATCCAGCTAATTGTTACTTGCAATAGATCTTAATAAAATTCAAATTTAGACCTGACCTCTTTTAATTATTTTAAATGAAAGAATCGAAAGCAGGCTGGAATAATTTAATTTTGATCTTTATACCCGAGATGGATCGGACTCATCAGTCGTTTAGCCTGAATAAAGAAAACGAAACTCTCCAGTCTGAAAAGAGGGCAGTCTGAGTAAAAGAACGAGACTCAATAGGCCACTATCCAGACAGTTTAAGTAGAGAAAAACAGAATCACCAGCCTCGCAGCCTGAAAATCTGGAATTTGAAACTATTTTGACAGTGATGCAGTTTGATGAGAGAGACTGAAGTTAACTACTAGGGCAGATAGACACCAGTGGAGGAGAAGACGGGAATCACCATTATACCAAACAGCCTGAGTAGAGTTCGGTACACACCAGTCTGACACTTCCGCATTGTGACAGTCTGACTAAATAAAGTTTTACTCCGTTTTGACAGCTAGACAGCTGAGTAGACAGGAATCACCAGCCTAACAGTAAGATAGTCTGACTAAATAAAATGGGAACTGCCAGTCTGACAGCGTGTCCAGTGCCGGATTAACTACTAAGCAAGCAAGTCAATTGTCTTAGGGGCAGTCGAAAATCCAGGCCACCAAAAATATAATCGTTTTACTTTTTTACAAAAAAAAAAGAATTAGAATGGTAGAGAACGTCCTAATCATTCGTAACATTTATTTACAGACAAAAAAGATCCACGCAAGGTCTATCTAGATGTCAAAATACACTATGTACAAAATATAATAAATCTATTTACAAAAGGTATTCAAAATCTATGTACAACATCAATTTTTTTCTACTCTATATGACTAACGCTTAATATCAAGGATTAATTTTAAGAATAAGTAATACGCCTAATCATATTAAATCAATATTTTTTAATTAATCCTTTCTAGATCATGTTGAGGCCTAGTCTTAATGTTCTTGTTGATTACTAATGTTGTAGGAAAATTACATTTTCTATGACCTTCCTTCATTGGGGTCTACTAGAAATCCGATGTTAAGTTCTCCTTTCTTTTCATTTCAGAAATTAATTATTATATTAAAATTATAGAAATTATCTAAACCAGAAGCTGCAAATTTTCACGTATTACAAGAAACTCTCAAAGATCCTTACCAGAACCTTACTCAAGTCTGCCTAAGTTGAAGTGCTCGATAAGGTGAGCGGACTTTTAGAAATGTATAGACGATTGGCAAGGGAGAAAATCTACGAACTTCGTTGCTTATCTAGATGTCATGATATTTTTTTTAATAGTTTTTTACGCACAATCCTTATATAGGCTCAGTGTGCTAACAGAAAGGAGGAGAAAAGGCTAAGTTGGGGCCGGACGGGGCGCTGAGTCTCATCAGCACGGTGGCCAGGAAGGCAAATCGCCGCGCCCCTTACGGGGAGATGTCATAATAATGAAACATAATTAGCATTATTTTGAGTTTTTAGTCTTATATTATTAGAGATATCTAAAGTTACATATTATTGTATTCTATGCGCATAGTTATTTATCATGTGTTAAGGTTATAGGTAGTTAAATGATTACAAGAATGTAATTCACTTTGTAAATGGGAAGTAAATATGTTAAATTTGGTAAACAGTTACAGGAACTTAATTTATATTGTCAATGTAAAATTTAGTTCAATGTTTCTTTACGAGTAATAATTTCAGAAGCATAATTTCTGTAATTCTGATCATTAGTAAAGGATGATTGGAAGTATAATGAGTTATTTATCTTTGTGATTTTTCTAATACCCTAAAGATATTATAAAGATGTATTTTTCCCAGGGCATCAAGGATTTACTGGAAGTAGAGCCAAAAGCTGTCTAATAACTGTCAATAGCTCTGGAAATCATACCTGCAGCATCGCGACTCCTCTGTTTCACTTTCGAATCCGAGAGATCGGTGAATATCCTTGACGCACACCGAATGAAGTGTGTACCTTTCCCGTTTTCTTTCTGTATTTAAAATTAGATTTTATTCTGTGTGTTTTTTTTTAATTGCTCTCTGTCCCTAGATATAAATCAATTTTCTACATCTATTTTGCTCCTAAGTATTAAATTTTTTACAACTATTCACAATTCATCACAATACAATATATTTTTAGACTATTTAAAATAAAAGTATTTGCTTCTATATGTTCTACAATAAATTTTGTAATCAGAATTTTCACGATTGTTTTAATAAATTGGAAAAACAACTTTTGTTTCATATATCTAGATTGAAAGAGAGAGGCACCAATTTCGCTCTCAGTGCTACTACTAGTATGTAAAAGTTACACACCAGTAGCAGTACTCAGAGCAGAAATGTGATTTGAACTATATCTTCTATAAATATTTTATGAATATATTATAATTATTTTATTGATAGCAATATCATCAGTAAGTCAGTCATTATTGATTAAGCTACCTTCTTTCTACTTGCAGGAAAGCCAATGTCAAAACGCAAAAAGCTACTCAAAAAAATACCTAAATTAACTTCACATTTTCATGTGAGTGAGAAAGATGCTACTAGTTCTACTGATATTGGTGTTTATAATAATAATAATAAATTTCTTATAATGCGCTCTTCAAGGGCAGAAACCACGAGGAGCCTACTGTTGAGGCTAAACCATCTGACGCTGTTGAAGGCAGGGCTAACACCGCTTCATTAATAATTCCAACTGGCGTTTGTTTTTTGGGCGACATAATAGACCATTTACGTGAAATTATCATCAGACTGAGAGCAAACCATTTTTGAAACTTGGCATACAGCTTATCCGGAAACAAAGCGGGAATTCTCTGGTGTGAATCATTTTTATAAATTCTACTGCCTTCAAACGGATTTCACCGAATGGTGAAGGAGTTAATTGTGACTGTCTTGTGTATTCTCCAACCAAAGCCTGTTTTCTGTTATCTTTGCATTCTGTTTTCGCTTGACCGTGTAGTACAGCTCTCTGGACAAGGAGGTGCAGATTGAAAGAATATGGATCAGTACTTAAAAGCGCATGAAACCAGTCCAAAGCACATCAAGTCAGTTCTTACATTATGTCAGATCAATATTGATGTTGAGCGAGTTGATGAGCAGTTACATCAAAACATGCTGGAGCACACCAAATACTGGAAAAACATTCTGTCATGGTGTGTTGAAACAATTTTTTTCTCTGTGAAAGAGGTCTGCCTCTTCGAAGTATTAATGAAAGAGTTGGATCTAAGGACAACGGCAATTATTCGGGCATCTTAGAGCTTATTGCGCAGTTTGTTCCCATTTTTGTCCCAACATTCTCGTTCCCAGTTTCTGTGAATTCCACTCCAGATATTACACATTCTGACTAGTTAATCATCATTCTGCGCTACGTAAATATGGTTGATCACCAACCAGTGGAGCTTTTTCTGACTTTCATACCAGGACATAATCTCGCTGACACTCTGCTCAATACTTATAGGATCAGGTAATCAACTTTGAAAATTGCTGTGGTCAGACTTACGATCATGCTAGTAATATGTTTGGTAAATATACTGGCATGCAGCAAATCTTGAAAAACAAGAACAGTCTAGTGGATTATATTCCTTGCACAGGCCACTCTCTAAATTTAATTGGACAGTCAGCTCTGGATTCTTGCGTTGAAGCAGTTTCTTTTTTTTTATTCTTGGGAAGTTTTTATTCAAGCCTCGCTGCATCAACACATCGTTTGTATGTCTTGTTAAGCCACGTTAAAAAGAACCCCAAATGCCTAGTTCCGAACAGCCACCGGATACGCGGTGGTCGGCTCGGTCTGATGGCACACAAGCCGTTTTGATGGGATACCATGGGTTTCAAAGGACTCTACAGGAGATCTCAGAGGATGCTACTTAGAACGGCGGCACAATAAATGAAGCAGGTTCCCTGGCTAACTACATGGACACCATTGAATTTGCCTTAATGTGTGAACTATGGAATAACATTTTGCAGCGTTTCAAATGCTCTAGTAAATTGCTGCAAGGCTCGACCATCGAATTAACACCCGCTATTGGTTTGCTGAAGAGCTTGGATAAATTATTAGATGAATATCAAGAGAAATTTGACTATGATGAGTAAAAGATAATTAAACGCAGTGGCTGCAGCTCATACAAATCTGAACGTCGGCAAATGCCTAAACGTAAGAAAAATGTTAATGATAGGTATGCTAAAGATATTCTGGAAGGAATATCTAGCCAGGAAAAGTTTATAGTTAACACCTTTTTTTTCATCATCAAGAGTGGGCTACACCTGGAGTTTGCCAACAACGAGTTCCTCACTCAATGGGTCAGAGAACCGACGAGAGGAGACAATATCCTCGACTTGGTCTTCAACTCTGAGGATGATATCGTTGAGGATCTCTCTGTAGGCGAAAAGCTCGGTGGTAGTGATCACCAGCTATATAGATTTAGCTTCAAGATCCAGAAGGTAAGGTCTGTTGCCAGTCAATCAAGGAAACTTGACTTGAGAAGAGCAGACTTTGCAAGCCTTCGTGCTGGGTTGACTGATGTAAGGCTAGCGGTATGCGAAGAGGATGAGGATTCGTGAAACAATTTCAAAAATAAGTTCATGAGTCTTTAATCAAGTTGCATCCCTCTGAAATGCCTCCGTCGGTCTTCTGTTCAACCAAAGTGGTTTAATCGAGAAATCGTCCAACTGCTTAGGGAGAAGAAAAATGCGTAACAGCGATCGAAGATCTCGGGTGCCTTTGATGAGTACCAGGGGCTAGCCAGGAGAGTGAAGTCCAGCATAAGGGCGGCTAAGCGTACTGAGAAACTCCGAGTGGAGAGACTCTGCAAGGAGAATCCCAAGGAGTTCTTCTGCTATGTCAATAGCCGTAAACCAATCCATCGTAGGATTGGGCCCTTAGTGGACGAGGAGGGTGCATTAACTCACTCAGATGAAGAAAATGCTAATCTGTTCAATGACTACTTCTCTTCAGTGTTTACTGAAGAGTGTGGTCCCATCCCCCAGCCAACGAGTTCCTACTCGGGGGAAAAGCTGGAGGATATGGACTTCACCGAAGGAGAAATAAAGAAAAAGATCGCTGACCTAAAGACGAATAAGTCCCCTGGACCAGAAGGGTTTCTATCCAAGGTGTTGAAAGAAGTGTGTGATGAAGTATCACGACATCTGTGCGCTATCTTTAACATGTTAATCCGGACTGGATGCGTTCCTAGAGACTGGCGTGAGGCGGAGGTGACTCCGATCTTCAAGAAAGGAGACCCCAGCCATCCGTCAAACTATCGACCCATTAGATTGACTTCGATAGTCAGTAAACTCATGGAAAGCATGATGGTGGACAAGATAACGTCTTATTTAGAGTCAAACCTGCTACTGAAGAGTTTCCAGCACGGCTTCCGAAGGCAACGGTCATGCCTGACGAACTTTGTAGAATTCTTCCACTTCGTGTTCAGTGAGCATGATCGGGATAAAGCGGTAGATATTGTGTACCTTGACTTCCAAAAGGTCTTTGATAAAGTACCACACCGCCACCTTCTCCGGAAAATGCGTGCACAGGGCATAGACCGCAAGGTAGCAGGTTGGATAGAGAGCTGGCTAAGTGACAGACGGCAACGAGTAGTGGTGAATGAACGGGCCTCTAAATGGGCGCCCGTATCTAGCGGTGTCCCTCAAGGTTCCGTTCTGGGACCACTACTGTTTATTCTCTATGTCAACGACATGGACGAAGACATGGTTGCCAAAATCTCCAAATTTGCCGACGACACCAAGCTTCGTATCAATGTGGCAAAGGAGGGGAACACTGCCCGCCTCCAAGAAGACCTTTAAAGGATTGGGGAGTGGTCGGACACGTGGCAAATGCCTTTCAATGTGGGGAAATGCAAAGTAATGCATATCGGCCACCGAAACCCCAAATCTCAGTACATCCTTAAGGGCACTGCTATTGAATCGAGTGACACTGAGAAGGACTTGGGTGTAACTATCACTAGCGACCTCAAGTTCTTGAAACAGGGCATCGAGGCAGAGAAGAAAGCCCAAAGGATGCTAGGCTACATAAAGCGCCAGTTTGGATACCGTAACAAGGAGATAGTACTTTGTCTGTACAACTCCTACGTTAGGTCGCACCTGGAGTATGCCGTACAATTTTGGAGTCCTTCGTTTCGAAAGGACATCGCAAGGTTGGAACGCGTACAAGCTAGGGAAACCAAGCTGATTCCCTCTATCCGACATAAAAGTTATGAGGATAGACTAAGGGAATTAGATCTGTTCTCGCTGGAAACCCATAGACTGCGGGGTCAGCTTATCGAAGTTTTCAAAATACTTCGAAGGTTCCACAATGTTGACTACCGGGATATTTTCACACTGAGTGAGAACAGAACGCGCAATCACGGCTTCAAACTTGAACTGAAGTGTTACAACCGCAATATGTGTGGAAATTTTTTCACCTACAGTATCTGCGGTAAGTGGAACGCACTTCCAGTGGAAGTTGTCAACAGTGAATCTGTTGACCAGTTCAAATCAAGACTAGACAATGTATTGAAAAGTGGCCGTTTAGGGACGCAAAACAATTGAGCAGCCATGTGCCCGCTCGATTGCTAGTCCAAAGGTACCATCCTTAAATGGACCGTAAGGTCTCCTAGCGTACTTTCTTTGCTTGTAACTCCTTGTAACTCAAGAGTGCACCGCAGGAACGTATTGAAGCATATTTGACAGTGCTACAGAGGTTTGGTGTTTTAACTCAGTATGACTATGTCTGACGAAGATATCGAGGATGCTATTACAAGACTTGTTGTTGTTTATTCGAATGACCTTTGTTCATATTTTTTCCTGTTGAATTTCATCAATTTATATACTGTATGAAGAGCAGGTACGCGATGGCCATAAAATAGTATTAACTGGACGTGCACAAATTTTTTTTACAATGCTCCACACTACTAGTATCTCTTCTGCTTTTCCAAACACAGAAATAGCACTGCTAATTTATTTTTCATTAATGGCTACAAATTGCTCAGGGAAAAGAATTAAACACGTGAAACTATCAACGATGAGCCAGCAACGACTTGGAATGCTAGCTAGGACTTCTGTTCATTGAATGTGATTTATTGTGTAAAATTGACGCAAAAAACTAATTAAAGTTGCAAAAGTGAACAAAGTTGTGATGTAATTTATGTAAAAGTTATTTGATAATAACTTGAGTAATAATTTTACGAGAGGTCATAACTTAAAATTGTACAAAACCCCTCTGCAAGTGATTTTTGTCTAACCAAGTCATTGATGTTTAAAGTTGTGTCAGCAGCTTGTATAAATGCTGAGTCACTAGAAATTTTTAAAACAAATTTGGAGCAGTTTGATTTTCCTTTTGTAAAGGAACTATGTCCATTGAGTAATCATGTTCTGAGATTTTATTGTTTGTCATTTTTCTTTTATATGTGTAAGTCTATATTTCTAAGTAACATATCACATATAATGTACATGGCAACGACCCTCCTGCATAAGATACAAGATGCCCAACATTCAAGGATCAGTGCAGCACGACTGAATCTGCCTTTATGGAATTAGAATTGTAATATTGTATTTTTTAATTGAATAAAGTATTAGTTTGTTTTAAAATACATACAATTAAACGTTAAAATGTGAAAGCAAGTGATGTTCGTGGAGAATGTAAGTGAGTATTTTGTATCTGTATTTTCAGGCCACTTTTCAAAGTATGCTTTGGGGCCAGCAGTGTCTTAATCAAGCACTAAGCGTGACAGTCTAATTCCATTGCAGTCTCGGGTAGAAATAAACACTGTCCAGTCAGTCAGATACAAAGATCTGATAGACACACAAATACCCAAAGCTCAAAACCAAGTTATCCGATATACGCAACACATACTCTGATATGACTATACATGAAATATAGAATAATCCATTCCTCAAGTATTTGCACGCTAAACCACGCAGATAAATAGATATATAAATACCTACATAAAGGGATAAAGAAATGCGAAAAGCTCACGATATCAAATGTATCTATCCATATTAGCGTCTATTCAGATAACAAAGTATTAATATATAAAGCTATAAAGGCAGTTCAAGATATCGAATTCCCTTATTATATCAGATGGTCTTTGTTGGTATTAATTCTGAATGAGTTCAGAGAAATGAGATATTGAGCAAAAAAGAACCGTTTTTCACCCATTGGTATCTAATCACTCAATAATGGGGGTTGCCCACAGGGCCACACGAACAAAAGCAACACGATGGGCATGATGAAGATGGGTCAGTGAAGTCAAGGAGGGAGGTCAAGCATAATGGTCATGCGTGGAGGGTGGAGGGGAGGTCAAGTAAGGTCAGAGAGGTTCCGTGACCTCTCGCCTCTGAGTCTTCTTCAGGGGAATGAAGGTCCTTGAGCAAACATCTCGGGGAAGAGCACCTGACTTGTTATACGAGTGATGCTAATCACGCGTCGAGAAACTCACGCACGCACTAGCGAGGCAACACGCAGGTACAAATCCGTATAGTTTTGAACCTACGAACACGATCACTTGAGAGTTACAAACTGGGCAGAAACAAACGCACATCTTACGAGCAACATATATTACGTAACTAAGCTACATGTAGAAACCGACGAACATTAACACCTAGGAGTTACATAAATCAAAACATGCGTAGTCATAAGCTACATGAAACCACGTACATTCGACCCCCGAGTTATGTGAACTTACGAATATGTGCACATGCCCGTGTAAAGATGAGAGCATAAAAGTACATTTTTAAGTACAACATATCACAGTTCTACCTCGCAAGCCACTGATAATATTATCCAACCAATTTATTTTACAATCAGCCACAATAATCTACATCAGATAACATCACAACTCACATATATATATATATATATATATATATATATATATATATATATATATATATATAGCTACAAAATATTTAAACTCTGAACGATTACATCATCTAACCATCGTGGTAAATGCCATTAAGAACCTGTAATATTTTTCCATCGATACTTCAAAAGAACAGATGGTAGAATAAATACACACTTACAAGACATAGTAGATATACCAAATGGTAGAAACAGACGCAAATACGCGATAGAAAGGTCATGGCAAATCGCACAAACGTACCTACATAAAAACATACACAAAAGAAGGGCGTAACAAATGGGCAGAAAATACGCCCATAAAAAACATAAGGGGCATAGACAATAGTAGAAATATACTCAAATACACGGCAGAAGAGAGGTACCAACTGGCTAGAACTATATGCACATACTCGACAGAATAGACGTACATACTGGCTAGAAACATACGCACATACACAACAGAAGAGTCGTACCAACTGGTAGAAACATACGCACATACACGACAGAAGAGACGTTCATACTGGGTAGAAACATACGCACACTCAGGACTGAAGGGGTACACTAAATAGTAGAAACATACGAAAGTCCATTTACGAAGGAAGCGACATACCATAAAGTCGAAACGTAAGCACATACACACATTTATAAAATACCAAATGGTCGAAGTATATGCACATACGCGACAGAAAAGAGTTGTTAATTGGTATAAACATATGTACATACACGATAGAAGGGACATAGAAAGTGGGTAGAAAAATACATACTTACATGACAAAAGAGTGATAACAAATGGGTAAAAACAGCCTGAATATACGAGAGAAGGTAATATATATATAATATATATATATATATATATATATATATATATATATATATATATATATATATATATATATATATATATATATATATATATATATACTAAGTGCTAGAAACAAACGTACACATAAGTACACACCCGAAAAAATGGATAAACCAAATGGTAGAAAAATACTTACACACAGTCATGGCCAAAAGTTTTAACACTACTATATGTTTTTTTCTAAGAAAATTAATAAATCTAATCAAGTGTTGCATTTCGTTGTTATATGTTTGTATCATGATTTGCAAGTGAATTATGCAAAAGTTTAGAGACTAGACTCATTTTATTAATAAATACAGTCAATTGATGCGCACAGTAAATATTTACAATGATGTTCTTTGTTCTTTGAGACTAAATTTGTGGTGGTATTTTGACTGATGTTGCTCCATTTTGGTATAATAAGTACCCCCAATTGTTCATGAATAGATGGCTTCTGTTTATCACCAGCCAGTTTGATTATCACCCAACAATTCTCTATTGTACTCGTCCCGAGTACAAGGTGCATGCGGGAGAGACCACGCTCGTCCTGGTACCTTGACAGGTAATGTGCGCGAAGTTCCCCCAGGCTGAGGCATTCAACAAGAATGTGCCGAATAGTCTGGGGGACAACGCAGTCGTCGCAGTAAGATTCAGGGGGAAGGGGCGCCATCAGATGGCGGTGCATCACCTAAGTGTGCCCAATTCAAAGTAGGCAGAAATCGACCCAAATCCTCCTCGGCATTCCGGGGTAGGCCCACGGGAACAGTGCTTGCGCTAAAGCATGCAAATATAAGTTCCCCTCGGCCGTCTCCCACCTTTTTTTCCATGCATTTTGGAGGGGTAAACTGAATCCTGCCATGTAGTCAGTGTGAAGAAGAGCAAACTGCTGGGTCTGGTCGTCCAGATCTCGCGGCTTCTTTGGTGCCAACATCAGTGCGCTAATTCCCTGCTGACTTCAAACAGAGCGGATACGTCGAAGAAACCGTCCTCCTCGTAGGAATTATAACTATCCGTGTATACTGGCACGGGTCCAGGTCAAATGCAATACTCCCAGCGCTGTTGGAGCTTTGGAAGCAGAGGCGTGGAGACAAATAGTCAAAACTAGTAACCTCCAGCAGGGCTGGATTAAGGTAGTGCGAGGCCAGTAACATGTGTTACAAAGGGGCCCTAAAACAAAAATATACAAAAATATTAAATCATATATTAATTATTTACTTGCATAGTAAGCTAATTATTTGGGGGGCATTTTTTTTAGCAAAACTATAATTTAAAAGTTAGATTTTTTAGATTTAGCATGAGTGAATTCGTTGATGATACTGGAAATGCCTATCTCAAGTAGAAGTTTATGTCCAATTAACTTCTCTTTTCCATAATGCTTTTCAACTTTGAAAATGACCGTTCTCAAATGTAGTTTATAACTATAGTTGACATATAGATGCACAAGGCATTTCTACATTTTGAAAGCAAGATTCTAAAAAAATGTCAGTTATCAAACGGTACAACTGTAACTCTAGAAAGTATTATTTGTGACTATATGAAAAGCACAATCAGTTTTCACAGTTCAATATACTGGACAAAGTCTTCACCAAGACTTTCTCCAATCTTCCGGATATGATTTGATAATATTCGATGACCTTTTTGCAATCTCTTCACCTATAAGCTACTATAACTGATTAATAAATTTAAATGCACCATTTACCTTTATGGTATGTGACAGGGTAGATAAGAAACTATCGATAATGGCAAGAAATGCTCGACCTTTAAACTTCAGAAAAGGTGTTTGAGAATCACCAAGTGAATCAAGCTGGAAGTACTGAAATCATCATACGCGTGATTTTTCTTGTGTTTTCTTTGAGTCTGTATTTAACAATCTTCAAACTCAGTGAGATCCTTTATTTTTTGCTTAATGTGTAAAAGAGTAGACAACATAGCTTAAATATATGAATGCAAGGATTCTTTAGAGTGCACAGGCTGTGTTCAATTCTTGCCAGAAGATTGCAAAGAAGCACTGATCTTTTGAAAATGCTGTAATATCAGATTGAAATGAAAGTAACGTCCGCATTTAGGGCATATATTAAAAAGGAAAAAACTATGACTATAGAAATATTTAATCATTTACATAACCTCCATTGCTTTCTTGTACCTCAATCCATCTATCGACATGCTTATCAATGCCACACATGAGAAAATTCTTTAGATATTGATGCAAAATATGAATCCAACTCATTTTAATCTTCTTCTATTGATGTCATCCTAAGACTATCCAAGTTTCTCTGTAATTCATAAAACAAGTGATAATCAAAAGAAATAAAGGCAGGAGAATATAAAGGAGGAAGCAATATTTCCCAACTGAGCTCCTCCAAGAGTTCTTTGGTTCTTCGAGTTGTGTAGGAACGGGCATTATCGTGATCGAGGATAACACCCCTTATGTTGACTAAGGCTGTTCGTCTTTCACACAAAGCGACTTTCAAACGCCGACGTTAGTTATAGTAGATAGAGATTAACATTTATTGTTTGACTATTGTGTAACAGTTAACTTACCATACACTCATTATGATTGTTTTGGGATGAATTCATCCTTACAGTTGTTGAGAAATTCTGCTTCCTCGACTGATCCACGAACGGCGGCGTTCAATGATATGATGAAGGATCTACTTCTCATCACCAGTAACAAACCTACTTAAAAATTGTGCATAAAAGTGTCGTGAAAGCGATGACTCACAGTAAGCAACACGTTGTTGCACATTCTCCGTGGACAAGTCTTGTGGGGCCCATTTTCCAATCACTGAATCATTTCTACTCATTTTTCATTTGTCATAGGACAATCGTATAGCTCACGTTAAGTTGTTATGCGAGTTCCCTAGTAGATGTAGCAGGATATGCTGTGACAATAGCTTCGTACTCTTAGGGAAGCAAGTTCATTAGGACGATATTCTTTTGGTCTGTCTTTTAGACAGAAGTCCCTATTTTGGGAACGGGAAAATCATCTCTTGCAACTTCTTTCATTTATTGCATCATGCCCATAAGTGCCTCAAATGGATTTTGCCGCTGTACTTGCATTGACACCTTTATAAAACTCATAGACTATAACATGTTTAAGGTGATTTTTAGATGGGACCGGAATAGGGGTGAATACTGAAGAAGACTGAACAAAATTTTTATAATCTGAAAGAAAATAATATAAATTACTCATTGTACCATTCATAAACGATTACAAGAGGCATTACTTTACTAAATACATTTTAAACTTTATTCTACAAAATCGCACATTACTTTCGTTCCAAACTGTATTTCTTTCCACAATATAAGCGTAATTCCCGTTTCCATCTTCAAAATGGTTGAACGTAATGCACGAACCTGTTGTTGGCACATTTCTGTCTGATTGTTGTTATTTGAAACGTCATCCAAGACTTGTTTTATTGAAGAAATTCTGCGAAAATGTACTTTTGTTGCATCTGCACGAGCTGGCCACCTGGTTCCTAACATTCTTTTTGCAATGGGCAAATGAGCACTACCACCAGATAATGCAACAGAAATGAGATCCTACCGATAAGTAGAAACAGAAAAAATGTTTAAAGCCTTTCTACAAATATAAATAAAATTAATGCTTCTTGACAAAATTCAGCAGCACATTTACCAACCAAATTCAGTGTATGTGCTAAACACGGAATGTAATCCGCAAACTCCCTCAGCTCTTTATTTTTGGCTTGTATGCCACTATACTTGCCACTCATATTACTGGCATTGTCATAACTTTGACTAGGACAGTCTTTCATATTAATGTCATTTTCCTCTAAATAGTCAAGTAAACTTTGAGCGAGTTGTTCAGAACTATAACCTTCCATTTTCAAAAATTTCACAAATTCTTTTGGTTCAGTTGGCAAAACATAGCACAGAGTCAAAGTCAGCTGCTTCACATCAGATATATCTGGAGCATAATCCAGCCAAACAGAAAAGTGCTCTGCCAGAAAAGGATCAAAACTTGGCTAATAAATTCTAACAACCCGAAATAATTTTCAGTTTGAGGAGAGCCAAAAATTTCATCACTACCCCGAAATGAAAGACATAGTTTTGCTGAAATCTTCACAACTTCCATTATTCCATCAAGAAGTGTGCGCAATACTTTTTTTCAGTTTCCCTTTCTTTCACAAGTTGGGAATCGACACGTTCAGTTTTGTTTTGCGCATCGACAGTGAAATTGAAGCTTGTCTATATGAATAACTTTCTTCATGTTGACATAATAGTTTGTTTCCATATTTTTACTCATTATATCCCTCTTCACTAAACTTTGGTGACCATCCCAAAGACATAAACTTTCTGAATTCCATGAACAATTTTGTGCATGTTGCTTGTTTTTAGGTTTATGAACATATGTGAAATAAGACATCTGGCAATGCCGAGGTTTCTTATAAATTGTCATAGGTTCACCTGGATGAAGCGGTTACTCTTAACATGTTGACATTCATTACTTCACTTTTCTATCCAATATTTACGATCTCAATCATCTATATTGTTTGATCATTCACCAATATCATTAGATCACTAGTCTTTTTACTTGTCCTTCCGCATTTAATGTATGCTGGCTGTTGCTGTACCATGCATCTACTTCGCTAGTATTAGTTGTTCATAAATTTCCATCTCCAACTGTTATAGCGCCATCAAAATATTCCTTCAACTTACATGTTTTGATATCACAAGTTACCCTATTCTATCTTCTTTGTTTTGCTTTACTTTTTGCACTTTATGAGGCATATTCACGCCCAATGTCCCTGGGTCTATTTATTTTTGTTGAAAACTTCTAAGTCCAGAACCCTCTAAAGCGCGGGGCTCGTAACATATGCTACCTTTGCTATTATGTTAATCCAGCCCTTCCCTCCAGGGTGGCATCCTATGCTGAACCATAAACGCCACCAACTCAAGAACTACCCCAAGCGCCCGAAGAGTTTCCTAGCCGTAAACCAAAAAACTTAGGGTATGACTGGCGTCTTTCAACGGCAAAGGCAGCGTTAAGATCAGCCGCGGGTGCAGTGAGAGCTGTTGGCGACTGAAGAAAACGCCGGATCGGCGTGAAAAAGCTCATAATGCACTGTGTACGGCGCAGAGCAAGTGGCATATCTCAGATATCGACATTTAGGCCCTTAATGGGGGACATGCGGAAGGCACCGATCGTTAGACAGAGACCATTGTAATGTATCGAATTCACTTTCTTCAATACATGCTCCCAACCGTAGTAAAGCTTCGAACGGACAAAGAATCAGTAGAAAATCAATTAGTAGTGCTATCAAAACCTCAAGTGCTGAACGTCACGGAACGGGAAATGCTCATGGTGCAGGTACAAGAAACCTTAAGACTGCAAAAATGGGCCTCTCAGGTGAGGTATCGGTCGAAAATAAGACCAAGGACATGGTGAAAATCCACCATTTCCAGCCAAACGCCGTTCAGAAACAAGTCCAGGTTGAGGTAGTGTTTTGTATAGATGCAGAAGTGAACTACCCAAGGCTTGACCAATAAAAAACGAAACCTAAGCGCTTTGGCATAGCGAGAGATGCGATTCAATAGCTATTGGAGTCAACGCTCTAAAGTTGGTATCTTGGTCGCACCAGAATCGATCGAAATGTCGTCTATGTAGCAATAAATCTTCTTGCAGCCCCGAGGTGATACCGTTGATGGTCATGGTAAAGAGTGTGACAATAAAGCCATTTCTCTGTGGGCGCCCTCCTCTTGTCCCATTGAACTGGAGAGAGTCCCCTCCCCCTCAGTACGGGGAATATACGCTCTCGCAGAAATTTAGGCATAAAAGTAGGGGACTCTCATCTGCCCATCTTGTCAAGGGTTTACATTATGCCGTAACGCTATGCGGTATCATATGCCTTCTCTAGATCGAAAAACACTGGCAAAATTCAGTCTACGATGGAAGGTTTCACGGGTATCATTTGTCAGTCGGAGCAGAGGATTTGATGTGGAGTGGGACTTGCGAAAGCCAAACTGTGCAGAAGACAGGTGGCGCTCTCTCTCCAGAAAGAGAGCTAATCTAACATTTACCAATTTCTTCAACTTGCATGCACAAGAGGTTAGAGAAATTGGGTAAAAACAGGCCAGGGCAGAGTGATCTCTCATGAAGTGGGAGTGGGACGAAACTCAATCCATGCAAGCCTTTCGTAAAAGGGTGCTCCACCTCTGAAGGTAAAGTCCGGGCGGTCTCCTTATCACGAAGTGCCTAAAATTCTGGCGGAGCAGAATCTTGCCTTGAGAATGTTGAGAAAGCGGTTGTAAAAAACTTCGCTTCGGATGCGAGGACCAAGATTGCGGTCCTGTTCGCCTGGAGAACGGGATGGGGTGCTCCAAGAACTAGCCTCCTAATTCTTTTGACCTGCTTCCACACCTCTGTAAGAGAGGGTATTCCCGTTAAGCGAAGACACGCATACCTCTCATGATGAGCCAAATGCGTTCTTTAAAATATACAAAAGCCTTGCACTAGCTTAACCATATATGCATAAGCTAGTGCATAACACTTCTGTTTGAGGGCCGTCTAACACTTGGTCGACCACAAAAAAAGCGGACGGTATATAAAAAGTCGGGCGTTCTAGTGATAATAGTTAGCCCCATTGCAATTAGGTTGCGGAGAAAAACTCAACAGCCTCATCAACTGACCTAAACTCATCGAATGGGACAAAGAAGTAAGTTATTTCCCTAAAATGCGATCCACCGCGCTCGCTCAAAGCACCACCGAGGCGAGGGTTTTTTTCTGGCTGCATTGGCCTAGAAAATGATAGTTGAATGGGAAAGTGGTTCCTAACATGGACGTCATCGACCATCGCCCACCCAAATTCAGACTCTGAATCCGGAGAGCACAGAGACAAATCTAGGCAGGAAAATGAAGCGGTTCTCGGGCAGTGATGCGTAAACTCATCCACATTTATGACACCTATCTCAAGTTCGTCGACTAGGCTGGCAAAGACATCACCTCTGGAATTGATCATTCAGCCGCCCCTTTACTGATGCTTATAGCGTCGAAGTCAGCTGACGGTGTAATCTACACTGAAATAACAGTATACCTCCTATTCAGGCTCAGCTGCACTAGCAATGGCACTACCTGAAAGGAGGCTTTATAGCAAATAGAATAACGGAGACATCATACCTAATGTAAATCAGGCCTCCTCCTGCCTGACCCCAATACTGATATGGTGGGTCCGCAAAAATCTTATACCCAGGGAGAGTAGGCAGTGGTCAAGTGCCAAGCATAGTCTCCATAATACATTAGCTAACGTGTAACAGGAGTAGACAAGCCTGAGAAGCTCCTCACAGTTGGACTGGAGTCTGCGGCAATTCCATTGAAGAAATATGCCCTCTAGCTCGGAGGAAATTATGGAGGCCTCTTCAATGACAAAACCTTCACGGGGATGGACGCTTGCTTCCAGGAGCTAGAGTTTCGGGTAATGTGAGCTCAACAAGACGCTGTCGCCTTCAAAGACTTATCTGGGGGAGGGGGGTTGGCTACGCCATGCGAGTCTTTTTCTCCCTCCGCCTCGAAAGCGGGTTTCCATCTTTTGGAGGGCCATGCGTCTCCGAGGCGCCCAGTCCAGCCTTAGGTGTGGGCATGGGTGCCAATACTCCTTTGATGTGGTCCTACCTTTGTAGGGCAGCTTTAGAAATCCTGGAAGACGGTCTTACGATCTTTGTCTTCGAGATCACTTTTATTATGGTGACTTTGATCTTGATCTAAGATCACTTTATTTCTTGTGATCTTGATCTTGATAATCAATTTAGACATCCATATCAGTTTGCAATTCGGATTATTAAATATGCGGCCATGCGAATGTCTTTGTTTCTTGTCCAAGCGACCTCTGGTGGCAACTTTGTTCAACACCGACCCTTTATTATTTCTGCCGCGAGTGTGCATAAGGTTCCTATTTACTTGAAGCCATAGATTTCTCTTGACCAAAATCGTAAAGGTTAAATATAAACACATATATAGTTTGCAAACTTTAATGTCATTTATTAAATTATAGTTAATTATTTATATAATTGAACATTATACACTTTGATTATGCGTCAAATTTTCAAATTCTCGAGAATACTGGAAACAGTATCAAAGTTATTTGTCTGCTGTGTACAAAGAAAACTACAATTCAGTCTGCTGGACTCGATTCAAAAGGAAATCTACTGAGTCACCTTAGGCTTAGTACTACTTACTAAGTAGGAAGTAGCAACATTAACATAATGGTTCAAGTCATATTTAAGTGACTGGCGTCATACAAGACTAATTGCTACATTTACATAGACATCCATTTGAATAAATTAGGGCACTTCAGGTTTTTATAGATTATTTATGCACTAGTAACTGCATCAAAAACTGCCGTTATCCTTGTTTGTAATATCTCTTATCTAGTTACTGAAGGAAGAATTTCGGCTTGTAAATTGACATAGGATAAAAATGCACAGATCCTGATGAAAATAATTTTAGTTGAAGATAACCAAATTTTAGAATCTTTTTAATTATTAATTTCAACTAGAAGCTACATATTATGATAAATACTATACAGGCTGTTCAATAATTGACTCCGCATGGTAATAATTTATTTCCTTGTCCAGAAACTACATCCGAATCTTTTATGTGAATATGAATCGGAGAAGAAATTCGCAAGCGTCCAGCTAAAGTTGAATATGCTAGCAGGAGCAATGCTGGAGCTATTAAAATTACCAAACACTCAACACTAAGCATTTTCCATATTTCCAAGCAATAACCAGGACCACCAATATGCAAATATATCCCTGAAAAGAAAATCCTCTCGTTTGTGGCTAATGTGCTCCTACCATTGAACCTAATTGAACTAAATGAATTTTATGATCTTGTTTCATGTTAGTATAACTCAACTACTTTGCTATTTTTCCATGCTAATCTCCGATTAAAATAATTAATTGTCTCATTTGTATGAACATTAGACTATAATCACTGCACATTGGGTATGTTAGTGAATTAGTGTATTATTTTTTATATAATTGATAAATTGACCATTGGTGATAGAGTGATAGACTTGTAGTATAATATTTAAAAAATTTCAACATCTGTTCCTCATTCGTTAATTTGGTGGGTCTTCATTTTGCTGTGAATATAGCTCTTACAAATTTTGCTCCTATGGGGTAAGTTGATGAGGTGGTGATATGGTAGGCGACTCATCGCTGAATTGCCTTTACTATATGACAAAGTTCTTCTCAATGTTTGGTGGTGCAGTTTAGCTGGGGCGTGTCTAACCAATATCATTAAATTAAGCTTTAGAAAATGTTTAAACAAACAATGATTTAATATTCTTACATCACAGATCACAGATTATTTTTAGCGAGGCTCAGCTGCACTGGCATGTCTAAAATTTCGTGGAACACATAGCTTTGATCAAATTGTTGGAATATTGGACAGGATCAACTCGGAACGTGGTTTATCTTATCGGAAATTTGTATCTACAGTCACTGAAAATGCATCGAAGGTGATGAAATGCTTTAAATAGTTCGGTTTTCTTGTTCAGAATCGAACTAACTACATTGATTAAGATAATGCAGAGGAGTCAATGAAACTATTCAATGTGTGCTTCCCACACATTGAGCCTGGCAGAAACATCTGATGCAGGTAAAGTAGAAAATTCACCTTCACTAAAGAAGATAAAAAATTCTGCAATGCAAATATGTTCGGTGCTGTGAAATTTGCTGGTAAATCCGAATCAGCAGAAATAAAATGCAGGAAATAACTTGCGTCCAATTTAGGTACCCTTGTATCATCCGATGAAACCAAATGTACGACTCATTAAGCTAAATATATAAGCATAAGAACGACATGAATGTAGCTCTTGAAGAACAAAATTTTCCCATCCTCAAAGACAATGAATTGGAATTTATTTCAAAATCTTTGACTGTTATAAAACCAATTGCAGCTGCCCTCAACAAATTGCAGGAAAATAAAAAATGCTACTACGGTCGTCTTCTTTCAACACTCCTAGTGATTCAAGATGCCCTCGAAAGATTGGAGCTTATCTATCCAAACGACTTACGCTTTAGACACTACATGCCATTACTGGCAGCAGTCGTCTCTTCCTATAATGGCAGATGTTGCCATTTTTTGTCGTTGAGACTCAAGCTAACTGCTGCAGTTTTGGCTTCACTATCTCATGCATATTTCAAACTTAGATGGATACCAATGTTGCAAGGACCTAATTTTAGCGATTATGAAGCAATCAAGTCTTGAGTAAAATACAAACTGCAAATGGCTCTATGGAATTGTAATTCTTAAAGTACTGTAATAGTTCGTGGGACTCACACTCATCATCCGAAGACGATTTTTTCAAAACCATGGACTGCTCATTCTCTGCTGCTAACAGCAAAGAAGACTCGGAATTCCTTAATTATTTGCAGAAACTTAAACACTCGACTCTTTAGATATATATCGTTCCATAAAGATGATCTTGATGCTTCTGGGCGTGGTAGGCAAACGAGGGACACGTCAATGCGGACGTTGACATTGAGGTGCAATAGACAGTAATCAGGCCTTTAATGGACCAAATACCCGCATAAAAGCCTTACGTTTTCCAGCAAGACTCTGCTCCTGCACACAAAGCAAAGAAAACACCTGCGTGGTTGTTTAATAAAGACCCGCACCACTCACCACAGACTTGTGGCCATCCAGCTCCCCCAACTGCAACCCCTTAGATATTTTGTGTGGGGCGTTGTTGGGAAGAATATAAACAAGGCTGCTCACAATTCTTTAAGATATCTGAGGGCCGCCATTGTAGAGGTACTGTGATACATTGACAAGTAGTTCCTAACCAGGGCATTCAACCAGTTCAGGTTCCGCCTGGAGAAGGTCGTGAAGGCAGATGGTGGCTAATTCAAATGATTTCGCAACTCTATATATATATATATATATATATATATATATATATATATATATATATATATATATATATCGTTTTATTTGTGTGTAAATTCTCAAGAGGGTATATTGCTTCGTTTGGTACACAATCTGTATTTTTTTTCAGTGTACAATTTGTATCGATTTACCTGAAACTTTCTGTACTTGTGTACATGCAATATTAGTAGTATGTTTATATTTGTAACCTAAACCGTATATTTGGGCATGTACAACGTTACTCATATATTCCTTGTATGTAAAACATCAATCTTATGTTTTGTGCTCATTAATTTGTGTTTTTTTCTATTTGTTGTAATATTTTTTTTATTAAAATGCTACCTAAAGCCACACCCACTCCCTTTAAGACACGGGCCCACGTCCTGAGCCTTTGTTCTGCGCAAGAAGGAACAATTCAGTTGACCATGAAAACAGGTCTGTTGCTAATGTTCCTACCACCTCCGGTTTCTACCCTCCGGTTCATACCCTCCGGTTCATTCCCTCCGGCTTTAACTCCATCCGGTCTTGGATGGAAGATGCGTGGGCTGTGGGAATTGAACCTCAACTAGTGAAACATAGGTGAATGGTTCAACGGGGTCGAAACCATTCCGCAGTGGTGTGTTTATTTCCTTGTGTGTTGATGTATATAGTTGTGAATTCCAATGTGATGTTATGTATTTGTGCATTCCAACAGACGCGTGTTCATGCATTCCCATAGATGCGTGTGTATACGTGGTACGTGGTGCGTGTGTGTTTGTGTATTTCCATCCCAAGAAATCTTAAAAAAAAATGTTTAGGCCTGAGGGAGAGTTGATGAATAGAACAATGTATAAATTAATATAATATAAAGTACATGGAATTTTATAATTAATATAAAAGCTAAGTAATTAAAGTAGTATTAAATTTTAGCTCTCATGTGTTTCGAGAGATTGCTACTGGTCAATTGATCCCAGCGATATTTCCCGATTGAGGATGATATGATTCCATTTCAAGAAAAAAACCCAACCTTTTCTTGAATTTCGGAAAACCTCTGCAGTCTGTAGTGAGAATTTGTCTTCTGACATGCACATCAATTTCTTTCGCTCCTGTCTTAAATTGGAGACGGAGATAATCGATCAATTTCCCCGACTTGATTAGACCTGGACTCCAGGCAGTGGTTTCTGACGAATAAGCGTCTTTGGAGGACACGCTTGTACTTTTGACCAGTTCCCCTGTTAGAGAAATAGGGAGAAGGGGGAAGGAATGCCCACCATATATGAATAAGCATAGTTGAAGCCGATTTATGTGGGATATTAGAAAACCATATTTCTCCTATTTTATAATGCTTCCCTAGATTTGCTTCCACTCTTAATTAGATGGGTATCCTAAACTAATATAGGAAATCTTCAATGACAATACCATAATACTATATGGATGGTTACAATTTTAGCATTCTTAGGGTGTGTATATTTGAACTAATTGCTCCTAAAGCATTTTTAGGGTAATGAGTGACAAACTAGTAATATCCGTATAAGTTATAACGACAATTTTTGTTTACATATTAGATATTACAATAAAACTTTAGTTGTATACCTTCATCCTATGAGTGCTTGTTTTTTGTGTGTTTTTAGCATTCCTATGTGTACAGGTGGTGTATGTATCTATTCACTTGTGTGCATGTGGGAAGGTGATTGTGTATTGCTATGTTTGGGGTTAAAGTGCATTTTCCATTAAGTTATCTACATAGATATTTTCATTTTTGTTTCTCTCTCTCCTATCATCTAGGTACGTATATTTCTAACATTTGGTATTTCTATTAACTTTTGTATGTGCGTATATTTATACCATTTGTTATACCCCTTCTATCGTGTATATGTGCGTTTTAACCATTTGGTACGTCCTTTAGGTCGTATATTAGCGTACGTTTCTACCATTTGGTATGTCTTTTTTGTCTCTATGTGCGTGTGTTTGTACCCATTTTGTGGGTCTTTTCTAAAAGGCATGTGCATAAATTTCTAACATTGAGTATACACCTGCTATATTGTATATGCGTATGTTTCTACCATTTTATATGACCTCCAGTCGTATATGTACTTATGTTTGTACCATTCAATATGCTCCTTCACAATTGTATACTCGTATGTTTCTAGTGACATTATACCATAATTCATGTTTCTTCTATTGTATATTTGCGTATGTTTCCACCATTTGGTATGTCCAGTCTATCGTGTATTTGCGTATTTTTCTACCTTTTGGTCTGTTGAAGTATCGATGAAACAACTTGCCTGGATGGGAGATGTACTCATTCAGAGTTTGAATATTTTGATATTCATATACAAACGAGTATGTGGCTTGATGTGGTTAGGTGAAGGGAGATGTAGTTGGATGTGGTGAGTTTTGATGTTATGTGGTGTAGTTTACTGTTGTTTTATGTAGTATAAAGTGTTTGGACGTAGTCGTCTGTGGCTTCATAGATTGAATTGTGATTTGATGTTGTTAAATGCTATTTTGATGAGATCATCGTTACACGTGCTAATGTCCATATATTCGTAGGTTCATGTAGCTCATGAGTTTGCATTTTCTCGGCTTATGTACCTCATAGGTGCTTATATTAGTAGGTATATTTGGTGCGTATCTTTGTAGGGTTCCTGTAATTCTCAAGTGCGCCTGTTCGTAGGTTCAAAACGCAGCGGATTCATAAATACGTGTGTTATTTCATTGCAGGTGAGCTCGTGAGTCTCTTGGCCCCTGATTGGTACCAGTGATATAGCTTTCTCACACTTTTAACCGAGTACCTCTTTGTTCTCTCTCACTCCCTCGCTCAACTTTCACTGCATCTCTTGATCCTCTCTTTACTTCTATCATTGCCTGCCCTTACTCACTTCCTGCCGACTCACTCACTACCCCTCTACTTTCTCTCTCTCTCTCTCTCTCTCTCTCTCTCTCTCTCTCTCTCTCTCTCTCTCTCTCTCCCTCTCTCTCTCTCTATCTCTCTACCTTCTTATGTTTCTCTCTAATTTCACACTGCTTCTCTCTAAATATCTTTTTACTCTTTCCCGCCACAGTTATTGTCTCACTATACGCTCCCCATTTTCGTTTTCACTACTTAGATTTAAGTAACAACAAAGTCTCTCTCTCTCACTCTCTTTATACTCCCTACCTCTCAGCATATCTCTCTCTAATCTTCCACTATTTTTTCCAAACACTCATATTACCACTCTCCACTCCTTCTCCACTCTTTCACCACTTCGCCGTGTCTTGCAATTCTTCAAAAGAAGCGGAAACCGGGCGAGGCCCTAAGAGAGAATTTTGTCCCCCGCCTGGGCGTTTGCTGAAGAGTTTGTGGGCAACTTGTCGGCTAACCCACAATGAAGGGGTGGTGAGAGGGAGAACATGGGCAGTTGACGGTATCATGTCACGTGACTGGTTAGCAGTGGTTAGTGGTTACCTGGTACCGGACTACCGAACCAAAGAATATATATATATATATATATATATATATATATATATATATATATATATATATATATATATATATATATATATATATATATATATATATTTATATATATATAACTATTGAAGTCCACAGCTGTGGCAGCATTATTAATTTTAACTTATATTTTCTTAATACTTCTTACAAGTTTTTTTAACGGGGTCTTCGGAGCGAGGAAAAACATCCTCAAATGACATTATTTATTTCTAGACGTCTTTCGACCGTGTTAGGTCATCTTCAGGAAATGAACAGAAATCGAATTATTCAATTCAATTCAATTACGGGGAAGTAGTGAGTATGTGAGTGTGAGAGATAGTGGTGTATTAGAATGATGGGGTTTGAGAATAGTGGTGAAAATAAGGAAGTCTTAGGGTGGCAAGATTTGCAAAGGTGCCTGGAGATCATGTTAATCTCTTTCATTGTTTGTTTCATTATTATTATTTTTTATATATGTATATATATATATATATATATATATATATATATATATATATATATATATATATATATATATATATATATATATATAGAGAGAGAGAGAGAGAGAGAGAGAGAGAGAGACAAGTATGTATGCAGATATATATTGCCATAAGGCGTTAAAATCTTTGGATTCGTGTACGAACTTAGCTTTTTAATGTTAACTTGACGTGTAGTTTGGTTGTTTAGGTTCCTTTTATGTGTTTTTTTTTGTTTCTACATCTAAAAATATTGAAAAATTGCTACATTATATATAATATTTCTACGCGAACAAAAGTATTACAAAAATTTGCCAATCATGGCGCAGGAAATTTTTAAGGGGAAACTAAGCGCTACAAGAAACATATAAAATTGGAAGGCTTAGATTGTTTGACTGCGGATGTGGAACGGCCGGTCTCGAACGAGGGCAAGGTCCACCTCCAAAAAATCGGACTAGAGGCAAACATCCCACAAGAAATATTAGTGCAAAGTACTGTTATTCTTCGGCAGCTGGACCCACTCTTCACTGACAACACCTGTGAATAAATCAAGGCAGAGCTGTCAGCGAAGCAGACATAGGCCAACATTTTAAAGGTGTAAAAATTCGGCAAAGGAAACAGTATAGTGAAGATCATCTTCTCGAGCATCGAGATGGCGATAAGAGCCAAAAAAGATGGGTTTCTTTGGTTTTACCTAAGGGTATCACCTGAGCAAATCGAAACAGAAGAGTACATACCGATCGACTGCTGCTATAAATGCTATGCAGTTGGAAAGTAATTAACAAAGGACTGCACAGCGAAGGTAATTGCATGCTCCAACTGCGTCAAATCCAAGCACGGTTGGAAGAGTTGCACGGAAGAGAAGCAAAAGTGCGTCAACTGTGGAGGGGACCATAGGGCCTTAGCCATGAGGTGCCCCATCCGCAAGAAGAAGCCATCTCTGCAAAACAAGAGAATATAAAAAAGGAAAAAAAGGCAAGAACCAAGACCAACTACGCTCAAGCGGCAGCCCAGAAAAACTTGGTCACAACAAGTGCCCCGTAACTGGTGATGCCAGAGGCGGGTAAAGATATCATGACAATGATCATCTTTGCTCACATGGCTAACCTTGATAACCCCGGCTCCTTTTCCGAAGAACTTAACCGTCTTCTGAAGAACGGAGTTACCAAAAAACTCTGGTTCCTCGAAAATCCAGACTCGGCGGGAATACTGAATATCCAGTTTACCGACGAATGCCAACGGGAACATCAACCAAATGAGGAGCCGACGCAATCCCCTACCGAAGAACCAAAAATAATGGAAGAAACTTTGGAAGGAGAGGGAGAAACGAAGAAAGGCATAAAAAGAAAAGAAAGAAAGGGAAGAAGAAGAAGAAAAAAACAGGAAAAGACAAACGAACAAAATTCGTCGGACGAAGAAGAAGCGCACGGAGAGGAATACACGGAGGTCCCCCTAACCGACAAGAAGGAAGTTTTTGAGAACAGTTACTTCTTCGACGGCAAGGACGTGGGCCTCAGGGTATTTGGCTTTTTCCTGTGCCCGCCCACAAGAGACGACCCCAAATTTCTCCTACTTGGCATTGCTAAGGGGAAATTCAAGTGGACCTTCGAGGCACCTTTTTCACCGGACGAAATTGCAGCATTGCTGTTGAAGGGCACGGTGTTCATCCCACGATCGGACGTGCATAAAAAGCGGACAAAAAACGTCCAAAATAGAGTGAAAGTGCAAAATACAAGTGTATAAAATATAACGATAAGCCCAAAAGTGAATTAAATAAATAATAATAAAATAATTGATAATATCAGTGATTTGGAAAAGTGTACATAGAAAGTGTGTGTTAATTAATTTACGAAATATATCTAGTATCAAATTATCTATCATGAATTAATCAAATAAGTGACTTAAAATAAGATTAAAATCATCAGCTGGACTGAAATAGAATACTAAAAATGTTTTTATAACAAACGCGTAGAAATAATGTAAAGTAATTAAAATGATGTGTAGTTAACGTTAGAAATATATAATAATGTGTAAATATATATGTAAACTTTTCTGAATAAATTTTTTATAACTATAAACTATTAAATATTATGAGTAAATGTGAAATTTGTATTGTATAGAGCTAAAAAATTTGATTTCCACGTCTCCGGGTACCTTTATCTTCCTACTTATACTTATAAGTATCTTTCTCAGTTAAATTATATTTTCCACACTGTCCGCTATATATTTACATTTATGGAATATTTTTTTGTAATTCATTCTTAATAAACCGTGATATTTCCATTTCTGTTCATTCCCTGAAGATGACCTAACATGGTCGAAAGACGTCTAGGAATAGAGAATGTCATTCGTGGATGCTTTTTCTCGCCTCGAAGACCCCGTTAAAAAAACTTGTAAGAAATATTAAGAAAATACAAACGCATATTTTACAAACGGGCCGATAGCTTTCGGTCGCTCAAAGAAGGGATGTCGGGCTTTTCCATTTGTATCTTCTCCGTTCTTACACGCACTGTTTCATTGGGCGTTGGTCTTTGGAGGTGCGAACGAAAAAGATAAATTGATGAAATGTGTTGTCATGGCTTACGTGTCCCGTTAGCTCAGTCGATAGAGCACTGGTCTAAATAACAGAGGTTCGAGTCCTTGTTTTTTCTCTTTGATTTTTCTCGGGGTCACCTCCAGTAGGATCTCTTCTCTCTTGTTTCTGTGCATCACTTCTATATATACTCGTATATATATATATATATATATATATATATATATATATATATATATATATATATATACAAACATTCATAATACCTACACACATGCATGCATACATAGGGCTTATATATTTTAACGGATATTATTAAACTGCAATTGAAACATGGGAGCAACCTTGATCCAATTGAAGTGTAAATATTAACATATTTTCGCCTGTTTTCGACTCGTTCCAGATAAGTCAGCGATTTGACGACAAGGAACAATGCCACGACCGATCTCAACTTGATCAACAGTCCTCAACGGGGACTCAAGGTCTCGACTTTAGGCGCAAATAGCTGATGCATAACAAGGCCATTTAAAGAAAAATATGAAGAGAAGAGGAGAAAATAATTAAAAGGAATCGAAGACGAAGCTTAAATGGGAAGAGAACTTCTAATCTCTTTTCTTAATAGCACAAAGTAATTCGATACTAGGAACGCCAAACTAACGTTGTGGCACTGGCACGGGATGGAGGGGGGTGAAAAGTTATGGTGCGGATTTTGCCACGGATTAGCCCTCTGATTGCAATCTACAAATCACGCGTCACTAAATGGCAGCCCTCACAGAGTCAACCAAGTTGGACTTCTAAGCGCACCCGATGTAACTTATCATCAATTAAATTGTTACGGAGTGTTCACAATCGGCAAATAGAACCGCTTTTGCATCTAATATGAACTTGTGTGAAAACATAGTCCTAAAGGAGGGAGAATTAGGGGCAGTGGAAAAGACTGACCGACGAACAAGGGACAAATGGACAGACAGAGGAGGAAAAGGGACAGGCAAAGAAAAAGACAAAAAAGAAGAGAAAAATATCTTAAAGAAATAAAAGATAATAGACCCTGTGAACAGGAAAAAGAAAAGGACATCAAACACTGCACAAAAAGAAAAATAGACTGCTAAACAGACAGATACACCTACACAGATATAAAGACAAAAAGAAACAAACAGGCTGACAGCCATTCTCAAAATCAGACCATCAGAATCCAATACTACGAACATTGATAGCTAGACCGATAAATAGACATAAAAAGACAAACATAAAAGCAGGCATAGCCAATATCGGAGACGGCCAAATAGAAAGATAGCCAACCTATAGACAAATATCATAAACATACAAAGCATCAGACAAACTGATGGACATCTAAAATAAGAAAGGTTAAACAGACAGACAGGCAAAGTATAAATAAATGCAAAAACAACTAATACCTTAGAAAGCTGACAGATCGACTGCTAAATAATAAATAGAGAATTATACAGAGAAATAACATGCGATAGACAGTTTAGCAAACTTCCCCAAATCAGACACGTCCATACCAACAGAGAAGCAAATATACCCATACAAATACAAATCCATCAAACAACTAAAAATTTGAAAAGTATCCCACTAAATAGACCAATGTCTGTCGCTATTCTTTAACCATAAAAGGATAGACAGACTAGCAGATATCCCAATAATCAGATAGATGAGCAAAGGGACATACAACTCATAGACTACGACACCGCTATCAAATGCCTGAAAAAAACTGACAGAGAGAAGGATAAATTGACATATATTAACACCTATAGTGACAAAGATACAAGTAATAGACAGATTGCAGACGTTTTCAAAATAATACAGACTGATAAAGAGACATATGGACACTATAAAGATAAAGGAACAATATAAAATGCAAAGTATTAAACAAAATGAAAAAAGTGACATAGAATGCTAAATAGACAGATGCAAAAAGACAGCCTGTCAAACATAAAGAACCACACAATAGATAAATACAAGCACCTTAAAAACCTGATCAAATTGACATATACTGATAAAGAGGCAGATACCTATTACATTTTAACATACAAAGCAATAGACAAACTGAGAGACATCCTAGTAACCAAATAGACTAACAAACACACAAGACAACCTATACACATATGAAAAAATCTACAAAGGGATAAATAGACAGATACGTACTCCTGTATTGAATATACAAAATGATAGACAAACTAGCAGACGTATGATCGCCTCTCACCTCTGCCCAACACTTCCTCCGTCAATTGGGAGCGACCCGTTGCTGTTCCCTTGACCGCTGTCACCCTGAGCTCAATCCTAGACTTGTCTCACTCCTCGTCTCAAGAAACAACAAAGGATCCCGATATGGAGAAACAACAGTGACATCCTACGGTCAACAAATAAAGGTCAGTTTCTGTGATTATTCCGTCATCCAAGAAGGCCGACATGTGTAGGCGTGAACATGTATACACGTCAATCGATAGAAACCTGAATATATGGTTATGTGAATATGCGATGAATAAAATAACTTGTTGGCTTGTTTATACTGTCAAAGATCCGAATTGGGGAATCACGGTGGATCTTAATGACATAAAACCTTGGTAAATTAGTAAACAAATACAAATTAAATAAATAAGTCTATTCCCTGTCTAGAGGGAGTTGGAAACATTAGAATAATCGTTGAATGCGCAGATTTCCAGTTATGATAGATGGATGCTAGCTGGAGTGTGATAGTTAGTTAGATGGAGTGGTATACACCGTAACATTCTTAGAACCTGGCATATCCATTATTCCACGCTCCCATAGCGATTTCAAACTAAAAATAATACGTTTCCTTTGCCCCATATCATAAATCGCCGAGACGACAGGGCCCGTGGTGGAACGGGCGAAAATCACCCGCCTCCCCCTGGGAGGTAATTAACTGTTCCTCAGGTGCCACGGTCACCTCAGTATCAAAGGGTATCGGGTCCCACTTCCGCCCTCCAAGATCCCCAAATGACGTTAGTTCTTAAATAATTTCTTTCTCTTATATCATCGTTTCGGGAAACGTAAAGGAATTGTTGTAGAGGAAGATGATGGCAATTATCATTATTATTCTTAACATTATTCGTTGATTAAATAAGGCCTTAAACTTTCTCCTCTCATTCTTTCCTCCTCCCCCCCCTCTCTCGCCCTGTCTCTCTGTCTCTCTCTCTCTCTCTCTCTCTCTCTCTCTCTCTCTCTCTCTCTCTCTTCGATCTCTCACGCTCTCGCTCTCTGCAGTATGAGAGGCAGGATATTTCAGCTATAGACTAATGAATTATTTGCGCCCACCAGTCGGTATTCGGGGACTGTAAGGTGGCGACCGGGGGAAATAAGTGATAGGGCATTGTTCCCTTTCACTATACCTCAATGACCGTGGCCAGTCGCTTGGGAAAGTCGCGAAATCGTGACTTTGTCCGGCATTCCGTGGACGTCTGAGAAGACGGAAATTCACCCCTGTTGGAGATGCGCAGTGGTCTGTTTGTGGGTCACCAAACCAAGGTGATTTCTCATCGTAAATAAGGACAGGGATCTTCACGCTGTATGTCAGCTATTCATATATATATATATATATATATATATATATATATATATATATATATATATATATATATACGTTTTTTTTGCGAATTAGGAAATAAATTTTTCCGAAGAAAAATTATCGTTTTTCTATTTCTTGCTGGATTCATTTCATCATTCTTTCGCGTTCCTGAAAACTTTATACATATATATATATATATATATATTTATATTGAAAGAAAAATAAGGACCACTGAGCTTTCGAGGGTTTATTTCTGAGCTTTCAGACCTTCGAAAGCTCAGTCGCGCTTGTTTTTCCTTCAACATGTATCCTGAGCTACAAATATTCCGCGATATATATATATATATATATATATATATATATATATATATATATATATATATATATATATATATATATATATATATATATATATATATATATATATATATATATTTTCCCGGCACAAACGTATAAAGAGAATAACAAAATCTGGAATTTACCTACACCACATCATTCTCTATATCCATCACCCCCATCTACCACTCTGTTATAAGTATACATCCCTGTGCTCTTTATGTGTACCATTTCCCTCAAGCTCTTGTTGCATGTCAGTTTCTCTTCTTCACCGTTGCCCCGCACCCAACACAATGCATCCTCGATTCCTAAATTCCAGACAATTCCATACAATCCCTCAATTCCAATTTACTAACCAGACGGAGCCGTCCAAGACTAGCGGGGCATCAATTTTTGAATAGGTCTCTTTAGTAGACTGAAATTTCCTGGGAATTATAGGGGCAGGCAGGTAAGAACCCCTCCTTTTCTATAACATCACTACCAGCCACCTTCATTTCCAGTATCCACCCACGTAAATCATACAGCACCACCGCGGATCCATCACTTTGGTTGCTGCTTTGCTTATATTCGTTTCTTTGTTTTCCGTCTCTTAGGTTCGTTGTTTGATTCGGTTTATTCCTTTTCGTCTTTCTGTTAGTCTAGCCTCATTGGTAGGTCCAATTGTCCTTATGTACGGTTGTCTTGCCCACTCTTGCACTTATTGTACCATCGATCTCGTTACTCTGACTATGCGAGTTGTTTATATGTCTCTCTATCTATTGAACTTAATAACTCTGTGGCTGTCTATCTGTTGGACTTAACTCCGTGTCCGTGTATTGGACTTACATAACTCCGGGTCTCTGCATCATTATCTTTAACTTACTCTTTATGTTTCTCTCCATGTCTCTAGATCTAGGTCTGTTTTTCTGACAGTTAGTATTGAATTTATGTCTGTCTATCCGTCTTGTAAACTTCCTTACCCATATTTCTGTTGCCTTTGGCTTCGGATCAATCTAAATATCTTTTGGACTTGACTCCTTTATTTGTTTGTTTGATTTGACTGTGTCTAGTCAACGAATTACCAGGAATTTTGTTTTGTTTTTATATATTTATTGCTTTTTCATAACTCTTCGGTGTATTTCATGTTTTATTTATTTTAAGGCTTCCATTTTTTTTTTTTTTTCAATCTTGTCTGCAGAGACTAATAAATTGTCTCTCTTTCTCATTTTTTTCGGATACAGGTTCGACTTGTCAAACTGCTCGGTTATCTTACGAGTATTATAAGACATTTGACAGACAACGTGGTAGGGGTCAATTCTGTCTGAACACACTATGATCAACAATGAAAATGTGTGGAACATATATAGAAGCAGATCATTCTGCTTCAATACTGTTGCGTTCCCTACTAACCATAATGGCTGCAGGAGGATCTTCGGCTATACACCCTGGCCCGAAAACATAAAGATAAAGTAGATGATCGAGTCGCCGAGATACAAAAAGTGTGGAGGGAGGGGGATGAAGTGTTAAGAAATGCGTCTGCGTGTGTCTGGTAAGACATTTTAAATTGAAATAGTATGTGAGGACGGGAAGAGTGCAGTAATAGTGCCGTTGTATAGGAGTAAGTGGGAGAAAAGTGAATGAGAGAATTAAAGGGGGTATTAATCCGTTGAGTGTTTTAGGTGAAGTGTATGGAAAGATTCTGGTTGAACGTACAAAAATTATCCCTGAGAGATTGAGAGGGGGTAAAGAGAGTGTGGTTGAAGAATGTAGGGGTGTGTGTAGATCAGGTGTTTGCAGTAAAGAGCTAGCAGAAAAAAAACAAATGATAAGAGGTGTAAAGTGTGTATGCTGCATTCATGGATCTGTAGAAAGCTCAGGAAGGTGTAGATAGAGATGTTTTTGGCAGAGGCTAAGATTGTATAGAGTGAGTAGTAAACTGTTGGATGATGCGAAGAGTATTTATGTCGGAAGTAAAGTGTGCGAGTTAAGGTGAAAGATAGCTAGAATAAGTGCTTTGACATACTGTGCGGGTGAGGGAGGGTTCAGGGTTGTGTGATGTCTCTATGGCTGCTTAATATCTTCATTGGTGAAGTACTGGAGTAACAAGGAGAAACAAGGAAAGGAAGTACCCTAGGAGACCTTACGGTCCATTCAAAGAGGGTACCTTTGGACTAGCAATCGAGCAGGCACATATCTGCTCAATTTTTTGCGTCCCTAAACGGCCACTTTTCAATACTTTGTCTAGTCTTGACTTGAACTGGTCAACAGATTCACTCTTGACAACTTCCACTGGAAGTGCGTTCCACTTACCGCAGATACTGTAGGTGAAAAAGTTTCCACACATATTGCGGTTGTAACACTTCAGTTCAAGTTTGAAGCCGTGATTGCGCGTTCTGTTCTCACTCAGTGTGAAAATATCCCGGTAGTCAACATTGTCGAACCCTCGAAGTATTTTGAAAACTTCGATGAGCTGACCACGCAGTCTACGGGTTTCCAGCGAGAACAGATCTAATTCCCTTAGTCTATCCTCATAACTTTTATGTCGGATAGAGGGAATCAGTTTGGTTGCCCTAGCTTGTACGCGTTCCAACCTTGCGATGTCCTTTCGAAACGAAGGACTCCAAAATTGTACGGCATACTATAGGTGCGGCCAAACGAGGGAGTTGTACAGACAAAGTATTATCTCCTTGTTATGGTATCCAAACTGGCGCTTTATGTATCCTAACATCCTTTGGGCTTTCTTCTCTGCCTCGATGCACTGTTTCGAAAACTTGAGGTCGCTAGTGATAGTAACACCCAAGTCCTTCTCAGTGTCACTGGATTCAAGGGCAGTTCCCTTAAGAAAGTACTGAGATTTGGGGTTTCGGTGGCCGATATGCATTACTTTGCATTTGTTTACGTTGAAAGGCATTTGCCACGTGTCCGACCACTCCCCAATTCTTTGAAGGTCCTCTTGGAGGTTGATAGTGTTCTCCTCCTTTGCCACATTGATACCAAGCTTGGTGTCGTCGGCAAATTTGGAGATTTTGGCAACCATGTCTCCGTCCATGTCGTTGACATAGATAATAAACAGTAATGGTCCCAGGACGGAACCTTGAGGCACCCCGCTAGTAACGGGCACCCACTCAGAAGACTGTCCATTCACCACCACCCGTTGACATCTGCCACTTAGCCAGTTCTCGCTCCAGCCGGCTCCCTTTCCGTATATGCCAAGCGCTTGCACTTTCCGGAGAAGACGGCGGTGTGGTACCTTTTCAAAGGCCTTTTGAAAGTCAAGGTACACAACATCCACTGCCTTGTCTCGATCATGCTCACTGAACACGAGGTGGAAGAATTCCACAAGGTTCGTCAGGCATGACCGTTGCCTTCGGAAGCCGTGCTGGGAACTCTTCAGTAGCAGGTTTGACTCTAAATAAGACGTTATCTTGTCCACTATCATGCTTTCCATGAGTTTACCGACTATCGAAGTCAAACTGATGGGTTGGTAGTTTGACGGATGGCTGGGGTTTCCTTTCTTGAAGATCGGATTCACCTCGGCCTCACGCCAGTCTCTAGGAACGCATCCAGTCCGGATTGACATGTTAAAGATAGCGCATAGATGTCGTGATACTTCATCGCACACTTCCTTCAACACCTTGGATAGAAACCCGTCCGGTCCGGAGGACTTATTCGTCTTTAGGTCAGCGATCTTTTTCTTTATTTCACCGAGTAGGAATCCGTGGGCTGTGGGATGGGACCACACTCTTTAGTAAACACTGAAGAGAAGTAGTCATTGAGCAGGTTAGCATTTTCTGCATCTGACTGATTTAATGCACCCTCCTCGTCCACTAAGGGCCCAATCCTACGATGGATTGGTTTACGGCTATTTACATAGCCGAAGAACTCCTTGAGATTCTCCTTGCAGAGTCTCGCCACTCGGAGTTCCTCAGACCGCTTGGCCGCCCTTATGCTGGACTTCACTCTTCTGGCTAGCCTCCGGTACTCGTCAAAGGCACCCGAGGGGAGTAAGATTGATGGGGAATGGGTTCTATGTTGGTATATGCTGATGACCTGGTGTTGGCGGGTGAAAGTGAGGGGGATTTGGAAAGGTTAATCGAAGCCTTGAAAAAGGGTGTGTAAGAAATGTCTAAAAGTGAATGCATAAAAAATGATGGTGATGGTATTTGATCGTGAGAGTAGGGTGGAGGGCAATGTGTAAGTCCATCGTGTCACCCTTAAAAAAATACGAAAGTTTAGGTATCTATGGTGCGTGATAGCAGCGAGATTGAAGCAAATTACTACCACGAGGGTTTAAATGGTAACAAAGTCTCTGGGGAGATGAGAGAGTGAATGGTCAGGGTATGACTGTGGGATGTACTGGGAAGCTGCATGAAAGTATGATGGTATATGGAATTGAGACTATGGTAGGGAAGGAGAGGGACAGATCTCGAGTGAGTATGGTGCAAATAGACAACTTGAGAGGTGTTTGGTGTGTGGAGGTTGGGTAGAGTGAGGAATAACTGGCAAGAGGTGTTTATGGGGGTGAAGGGTGTGAATGAGGGTGTGAGTGAATATAATGAGGTGGTATGGGTATATAAAGAGAATAGCAATGAGGTATGGTAAGAGAGTGAGTGTTACGGTTTGAAAAGGGTTGGGAAATCATGTAAAAGGTGAGTTGTCTATGCGAATGAGTGGAGGAGAGAGAAAAAAAGGACTGACCGACGAGGGAGTGGATGATATAATGTATGATAAGTGGGCATGGAGAGTTAGCGGAGAAGGAGAGGAGTGCGTGGAGGAGGAGGGGGGGAGTGGAGTACGTGCTTGGTGCGTTCTGTTCAGGGATGAACCTCAATGGGACGAGATGCAGCCACCCATAAGGTGGAAAAAATGATGGGTGGAAGGAGTAGTTATAGAAGCGTTGATGCGCTCCTACCACGCTCTCTGGAAGAAGTGTTAGTGCTACAGTATATTATGTACCAGACACAACTTCACAGCTGTACCACGTCCTCGCGGTGTGAAGACACCAATCTCCTCGTTGGTCAAAGCTAAACCACATCAGGCTTGGTTAATGATCGGATGGGGCGCACACATCGGGCTTGGTTAATGATCAGATGAGGACGCCATTTGAGTCAGGCTTAGACCCCCACGTTATAATGAATGTCTCCACTGAGATATGTACCAGACAGGGTAAATTGTTGTTTACGTTTTTTATGTTATCGTGTTTACCTCCGTTGGATATCTGTCATACATCTTTACATACCCTCATACATTTCTCTGAGATTCATTATGCCAGATTCATTTGACCTTTGTATGACCCTTTATTACTTTAATATGACCCTAATGACTTTAAGAACAATTTTTGTAGATAGAAAGCTGTCAAGATTCGCCTTTTAAAAGCCTATGTCTGGTCAACTTTCCTTTATGGCTGCGAGTCATGGACACTCACGGCCGAGGCCCGGCTTAACATCGAGGCAGCAGAGTTTTGGTTCTACCGAAGGATTCTGTGGCCCTCGTACGTGGACAGGGTCAAGAACGAGGAGGTTTTGACTCGGCTCGGTGTGAAGAGGGAAGTCTTGAACATTATCATGGACCATAAAAAACAATCCCTTGGACACAATCAGAAAGAGGGCACTAGAAGACCTTTGCCTCAGTGGGAAAATCCCTGGAAAGCAGGTCAGAGGAGGTCAGCGGAAAACCTTCCTCGACAATTTTGACATCGCCACGAACACGCTTTGGAAACAAGCCAGGGACAGAGAAGCCTGGAACAGCACCGTAGTTCGTCAAACGCCGCATCAGCGAAGACTTGATTCCTACCATATTATTTAATTAAAAAGAATATAATCATTTTATTTATTTTAAAAGTAATACAAAAATTTAAATTTTTTTTAAAATTTTAAAATTTTGAATGGTGAAGCTACTGTTTAGCTGCATTATGGGATTATTTTGAGTAATTGACTTATGTTTTTTTATCAAAGTTATTTCTAATCATTTTTTTATAATATCAAAAAAACAAAATGGTGAAGTTCAGAAATAAATATAAGTATCGAAATTTTATGAAATTTTGAAAACTCAAAGAATTACAAATGGTGTAGTTCAGAAAAATAATTTTTAGACCAGGCCATGGCTTCGCCATTCTCCCATACGGGGGAGCTTGCGCATCGCTACTAAGATTAAACATTAAAATCTAAAAAAAAGCAGCCATGGTTAAATTTTTATAAATTTTCTGAACTTCGCCAATTATAATAATTTTAAAAAGCATCTCTAAACTAAATTTCTCCCCTTTCAAAATATCATCCTCGATCTATCTATACCGATCGAATAGATGGTTCATTCCAGCTTTGAGGCCAAACACTTCGAACCAATGCTCCGGTTGGTTACAGCAGACTTGTTTTCTTGTTTAAAGATCCCAAATTTTCAAGTAGAAACGAGTTTAAACGAGATGATCAATGTTGTTGGATGCCTCTTCCCTTTCCTTAAAAGATCACTGCGAGGGGTATTAAAGACCATACCCCTGAATGCTTTTGCGAGAGGAGATAATAAATAATAATAATAATAATAAAGGAGGTTTTATATGGCGCCCATTAAAACCTTGAGGCCTTCGCAGGGCGTCGGTTCATCGGCTAGGAAAAGGCCGGTCAGAAGAGGGGGGGGTTTTAGAGCCCGATTGAAAGTGCCGGGCGACAAAGAGGAGCATATGCCACGGGGCAGACCATTCCACAGCTTAGAGACAACTACAAGGGAAGGCACGATCACCTATGCAGCAGAGACGACTACGAAAGCGGAAAGCAGGGAAAGCGGGCACTTCCAGATTGAAGGGTTATTTATTGTCTAGACACAACCAGTGTGGAGGACAGGTAACGGGAGTTGCTGTGGTGAGGATTGCCGCAGGCAGGAGTGATTCCGTCGGTGGTTACATCATCTTCCATTATCAGTAGCCCTGATAATGGGTGCTATGCTAGCTAGAAACTTTCATGAAATTACAACGCATTAGTGCCAACCATCCATTCCACGTCATGACGGGTCCTCATGGCAAGGCTCCGATGAAGTCAACATTCTAAAAACAAACGAAAACTTCACCAGCTTAACTGATGCGATCATCTGTATCCGCTGTCACCAGAAACCAGACACCGGTTAAAACATAAGCAAAACATTTACAACCCTCGCACAATTAAGTTATAATCTAAATATACAAGAAGTCACACACACACACACACATACACACACACATATATATATATATATATATATATATATATATATATATATATATATATATATATATATATATATATATATATACTCGTATATATGACTCATCCTTTTATCACCTTCATTCTGTCTCTCTTTAGGTCCATTTTTATCTCTCTATCTGCGTGTAATTTGATACCAACGCCAAATCATCTAATGGTCGCGCTTAACAGACGTCTATTTTTTTCAATTCACATTGCTCCCCTTATCTTGGGCATAAGAGCTCATCTTGTAACCGTCAGAGAAGTAAGGTAGTCGACGTAAACCAGGGACTTTGAGAGATAAAACTAGATCGATGAGGGCAAATGATCCTATAATAAACAATAGTATCCTTAAAGACAAACTCCGAACAAAGAGTCGGATGCCAAATATGCTACACTCTAACATTGAACCAAAAGATCCATGAAAAAGGTCAGTTACTTGGAGTTGCGAACAAAATAAAGTGAAAAGAAAGGAACGAGATATAGAAATCGGACTGGAACGAAAATAATAGATTCCCTGATGCGAACAAGTAGTCTTCTCCTCAGAAATGTCGAGCACGGTTTCTTCTGCAAAATTTTCACTTAGCTTAACTTCACCATTTAAAGAACCTCCTATCAAAGCTTCTGGAATACATTCCCTCGTTGGTTTCCCTTGACATTTTTTAAAATTTAGCTTTAGGGAGTTATAATAACGTAAAATAAGACGCGAAAACCAACGAAGCCATCCGCACCCCCACCAAAATGTGAGAAGAGATTTGTAAAGGAAGTGGTGAAGTTTGGTTAAGTAAAAATCACAAACTAAATACAAGCAAAAAAAAATCAAAAAAATCAAGAACTTAAAAATGCGAACAAAAATTAGGAACTCAAAGATAAGAACAAAAAGAATCTCCAAGAGGAGCAAAGAATTGAAGAGGTTAAAAATATATCAAATCATTTGGCGTTGAAATTTTTATGTTTATTGTTACGTAGCAATTAAAGAAAATAATTTCCAAAATGAGGTCGCGCATATACCGGTTGGCCAATTCAAGCGTTTCATCGTTTTCATTTACATGGAAAAACTTGGCGAGAATGAGGGAGGGACGGGTTGGGGAAGGGTGGGGGGTTAAACCCCAGTCTCTGGGGTTTTGAAAGAAAGTCTCAGGTTCAGGAGTTAGTTTTTTTTTTTATCTTCATATGTTTGTGACACGTGGGGCTTACTCGTTATGCACTATCTCAGTCATCATCATCTTCTCGTTCTTTTTCTTTTTCTTCTTCCTTTTCTCCTTCTTCTTTTTCTTCTCCTTCACTTTATCCTCCTTCTCCTTCTTCTTCATCACTTCATGTTCTTCACTTTCTCCTCCTTCTGCTTCTTCTTCTTCGCTCCTCATTCTTATAATTCTTCTTCTTCGCCCCTTATTCTTCTAATTCTTCTTCTTCATCTTCGTCATTTTCTTCTCTTTCTCCTCCTTCTTCCTCTCTTTTTCCTTCTTCTTCTTTTTCTTCAACTTCTTTTCCTTCTTCTACTCCCCCTTTATTCTTCTCTTTCTACATCTTCCTCGTTTCCTTCTTCTTCATCATCTTCTTCTCTTTATCACCCTTCTACCTCTCCTTCTTATTTTTCTTCATCTTCTTTTCCTTTTCATTCTTCTTCTTCGTTGTCTCTTATTCTTCTCATTCTACTTCTTCCTCTTCTTCCTTTCTCCTATTTCTCCTTCGATCTTCTTCATTTTATTTCTCCTCCTTTTAGTAGTGGCCAAAATTGCAAAGTCAACATTCCGCATCAAGTCCATCCCTCCATAGATCGCCACCGGATTCCATATTTTATCAACAGATCAATGCAAGTAGGGGGAATTGCAAGGGGCGACGGGCCCCTTCCCAAGGAGGAAGTTGTGAAACGAAGGGGGATAGAGCCTCCCCTGGCCCTGATATGTAGGAGATAGGGGAGTTAGTGGGGAAGGTCGAAACAATGGCAAAGAGGGGTAAAATGAAAGGGGAAATGGGAACCCCAAATTTTCCTTTAAATGATCCTTCTGTACGTATTTGATCGTATAAACGTGCACATAATAATGCATATTTCCTGAAATGTACATAAAGGGTATTTTTGAGTGACTGACTCGTGCTTATATATACATACACTCCCACTTGCGAACATGCAGATACGTACACGCCTCTGAAGGTCTATTTACCATCATGTGCACCCAAACCGTGGGTGTACATACTATGAAATAGGCTAATTGTGCCGTGTGTGGAAATATCAAAGAACTCTGTTCAAGGGTTTGGGGTCAAGTCCTGAAGAGCTTTTGTTGTCGGGGTCTCCTGTGCCCTAAGTAGTCTCCTCTTTAAAATTCTCGAGCACTCTCCCTACCACATATTTGCACTCAGCACAACTCACTCATTAACATCACCTAAGAAGCGAAAACCAAAGAGGGCATCGGCGTGACGAAAATGTGATGAGCGGCTCGTAAATAAACTTGTGAAGTTAGGGTAAGTAAAAACAAATGTGTGAGAGATGTAGAGCTCGATGGGGGTGTCAGGTTACGCAACTCTTCAACACTGAGACGGGTGCTCCTGTGTGCGTCGGGGACCCCACAATGGTAGACCACCGCGAGACAAACTGGTGACACGTTGCAGGATAGAACCATCTTGCCATCTTCGAAGCCGTAGTAATAGCAAAAGTAATAGCAAAAGTAATAGTAAAAGTAATAGCAAAAGTAATAGTAATTTTAACAGTAAGACGATTAGCGGCGGGACTTTTCTAAGTTTAAATGGTGTCTTCGGGTGTGTATGTATGTATGTGGGTATGTATGTGAATGAGAATGCTTTATTGAGGGGGCTAAGCATTTAAATGTATCTTAGTGTGTTTCGAGTGTGTGGGTGAACACACGTAAGGGCGTATGGGGGGCTTTCTTCTTCATCGCCTCTCTCTTCCTATTTCTGTACTTCTTCATATTCTTCTTCTTCTTCTTCTTCTTCTTCTTCTTCTTCTTCTTCTTCTGCTTCACAAATATACAACCATTATCCCGCCATGAATTCCTGCACCCCCGACCCCTTCATATCCCCAGTTGCGCAATCCTTACCCCCTCCTGGCCGCTCCCTCTTCCCCTACATACAGTCATTACCTTCACCCCGCGTCAAACCTTCCTTCCACGCTCTAAGATATTCCACTTCTTTTAATTGTGAAAAAGAATGAGTTTTCTTGGAGTTAAAATTAAAAAAAGTAGACGTCGTCTGAGAGAGAGAGAGAGGGAAAGGGAGAGAGAGAGAGAGAGAGAGAGAGAGAGAGAGAGAGAGAGAGAGAGAGAGACAGAGAGAGAGAGTGGAAGAGAGATATATATAGAGAGAGACGCTTCCATTCATTCACAACACCGCTAAGCTCCACCCACTTTTTTACTCTCCCGTCTTAACCCGTTTACTTCATTCAGTCCGTTTTCATTCTCTCGCTGATGATGCTCTCCCACAACACTCATCTCCTCCACTCCCTTGTTTGTGACAATTTTTATTTATTTATTTATTTTTTTGTTTGTAAGGTTGATGATTGGGGGGGGGAGGGATTAAGTGTTGGGGTATTACGTATACCAGTTTTTTCGCCCAAATCATTCACACCCCCCCCCATCCGCTCTCTCTATCACGCGCACACCTCTTCTCAGCCTTTAATAAGACGACTTATTAGCGTCCTTCACTCTCTTTCATATCCTCCACCAATGAGTTACTCCCCCCGCCCCTCTAATCCCACCCCCAATGCAACAATCTGCAATATCTACACCTTCCCACCATCCCCCAACCCAACGTATTCCTTCCCCGTTTCCACCGCACGCAGCCTCCCACCAACCCCACCCCCTTCCGCCATTAAGAAATAGATGAAGGCTCTTTTTTTTTCTCCCTTAATTTTTTATTCCTGCAACCAACGTCTCCCCGCCATTTAAACTCCCCCCCCCTCTCCCATTCCCCCAAATCCAGGCACTCAACTCCCGAATCCCCGATTTCTTGGCCTCCCCTTTACCCCGCCAAATTAGGCCAAGAAGTTGGGAATTTAATTTTTCAATAATCATTATTGCTCTTCGCTGTCTTACATCTTTATGTTTATACACAAACGCACGTGCGTTCTGGTCGCACATACAAACATGCTTTTATATGGACGTACATGAGAAAGACAGAATAATGTTAATATCTGTAGGGAATGGAGGAGGGTCTTTTGCAGACTCCTTTGAAGCAACAAGTGTTTACGTTCTTCTTTGTTCATTTTGGCGCCGTATTTCGTTGTTACTTAATTGCTGGTTTGTAGATTTCAAATGAGAGCAAATGTTTGACGCCAGTTTTGCATTGGCGGTTCTAACCATAGCAACCAAAATGTTTGGAGTTTCGAAAATTTGGCTTTAATGGTTTGGATTGCGGACACGAAACATATATAAACTTAAAAGAAGAAGCAAAGTAAACTAAAATCAAATGCCCAAAATATGACCAACCCAAGAGAGAACTAAATACAAACAATGACGATTTTCTACCACCTCCCCCTAACAATCTCTACCTTCCTGTACCCGAGCGAAGTCCTCAGAAGAGAATCAAGAAAATTGGCCAGAGCAAAGTCCCCAAGTGATTAGTAATTCCGTGTAAGTTAAGCCCATATTGCCTTCGAATCGTGAGTGAGATACTACGAACGGATCATGAAATGGACATAAAGATGAGAATGACAATTCCTAGCAAGCTCGAAGGAACCAGGAGGAGAGCTAAGTTGGCACGGATATGTGGAGTGGTATTGCGTTTGGACATCAACCAGCGAATTCTTGTGGTCAATTTTGGAAAGAAGATTTTCAGACCTGAAATCTCTGAAGAAATTGGCAAGTGTTCAGAGGAAATGACGTTACTCGATTCCAATAAACCCCAAAGAACTTCTTCAGTGACAAAAGGGATCGAAAAGTGATGCAAAATCTTATTATTATATGGATCACCTTTGTCTAGGGTTTATATTATATTCAAATCCACATCTATATGTATCATAAGCCCCTCTCCCCCGATGAAAGTCCATTGGTCGTTTTAATTCGTAACCCGTGCCGTTGATCAAAGCTCATCTTCCAACCTTCCTGAAAATTAGTTTCGTTATATAGAAACGTGTCCTTTATTCGCATTAATTTCTTCAGGTATCATATATTTTCTTTTCAATGTGTCCCACTCATCTTAAACTTATAATATATTTACTATATGTCACTCGTGTTTGAGTTCTTTCCCGTTTTGTTCTTGGTCTTTATACATTTTACCTGAAATGTACCGTTGACTCTCTTTGGAATTGTCATTGGCTCTTGAGGTTCATTCATTTTAGTTGTCCATATTTACACTATTGTGGGTATGAAAAAGTGTCTAATTATTTGAAGAGGGGGGTTTCAAAGCTAGAATTTGGGCAATCATGCTGGACCTGACATCTTCAGGATTGCGTGCACATCAGACCCCCAAAGCTGCAAAAGCATCTGCAGCTAGATGCTGAACCTGACATCTTCAATATCGCGTGCCCGTCAGACCCCCAAACCTGCAGAAGCATCTGTAGCTAGATGCTTGACCTGACATCTTCAGGATTGCGTGCCCGTCAGACCCCAAATCTGCAGAAGCATCTGCAGCTAGATGCTGGACCTGACATCTTCAGGATTGCGTGCCCGTCGGACCCCTAAACCTGCAGAAGCATCTGCAGCTAGATGCTGGACCTGACATCTTCAGGATTGCATGCCCGTCACACCCTCAAACCTGCAGAAGCATCTGAAGCTAGATAACTTCTTTCCCATCATTACTTCATCTTTCTTTCTTCACAGATCGCTCCATACAAACTCCCGTTGAATTTCTCTTGAAATTTGAGGGGAAAAAAATCTTAACTTGGGAGTGCAATATATAATTAAGGAGTACCTACCTCTTCATTCGGGATTCAAAGCTACTAGTAGTCACTTAAGGAAACCTATGAAGAAAAAATGATTTGGGAAACCAATCCAAATACTAGAGCCCGTCGCAAACCCCGAGCGAAAAGACGAATGACGCCGTAAGAGCCTCATCGCGTTCCCATCTTCGCCTCTTCCTTCAGAGGCAACACCTGATCGGTGAAGATACCGAAAGTGGATAGATTCCACTTCGAATCATTTTAATCATGGTGATTAGTAAAGAAGGACCGTAGTCGAAGAAGAGGAGAGTGCCACTTTTGCTACTTTTGCCACAGAGTCGGGGTGCTACCATGATACTGAACCAAAAATCCTGAATCCGTGTCAGCTACAAATGAGATCAATACCACCAGAATCCACTTGGTTACACCTGTACAACGTGACTTCATTTAAATAACTGCATTTTACAGCACATTTTGCCATATCAGATACTACTACTAAATATTATAAGAAGTAGTAGTAGGAGAAGCAGAAAAAGAAGAAAATGAGAGCGAGAAGATGAGTAAGAAGAATCCTCGCAAAAGGAATCTAAATTACACGAGATGATATAATTAGAGAAAAGAACCCCCAAATAGAACATTTATCCCCTTCCCACAAGTGGCACTAGCACCTTTTATATCCTCCGGAATCTCATTACCACTCATCAACACTAATGCCACGATGTGGGTCCATTCTATCTTAGCCTCGTTTTAGGACTTTAATTTAGATCAGATCTATAAAGGAATTCTTAGGATTGAATTTGAGATGAATGTACGAAAGACCTTCCATTCCAAATTCTCATTTCTCGCTCCTGAACACTTTCTTGCGTTCCTCGCCCTCATTCTTGGCTCCTGGACACTTCTTTGCGTTCCTCGCCCTCATTCTTCGCTCCTGGACACTTCTTTGTGTTCCTCGCCCTCATTCTTCGCTCTTGGACACTTCTTTGCGTTCCTCGCCCTCATTCTTCGCTCCGGGAAACTTCTTTGCGTTCCTCACCCTCATTCTTCGCTCCTGGACACTTTTTTGCATTCCTCGCCCTCATTCTTCGCTCCTGGATACTTCATCACGTTCCTCGCCCTCACTTCTCGCTTCTGGACACCCTTGCTTTCATCACCTTCATTCCCGGACAGTCGTTACAGTCCTTCCTCGCTCGTAGACCTTTTCTAGTTCTCGTTACTCGTTCCTGGTCAGTTCCTTGCACTCATATCTTGCTCTTGGACACTTCCATGAGGTTCTTCACCCATATTCCTCCTGGACACTTCCTCGTGATAATCTCCAGCATTCCTTTCTCCCGGACACTTTCTCGCATTCCTCGCCCTTATTCCTCGTTCCTGGACACATTATCTTGTTCCTCGATCCTGGACACTTCTTCCCCATTCTTCTCCTTCATTCTTCGATCATGAACACTTCCACGCGATCTTCATACTCATTCCCGGGCAGTTCATTGCATTTCTTCCTCCTTTCTCGACAGTCTATTGTCTTCTGTTCCCCGTTCCTGGACAGCTCTTTTCCATCATGTCTTGCTCCGGGACCCTTCCTCCCGTTTCTCTTCAAGTTTTTTGCACTCGTTTCTCGTTCCTAGACAGTTTCTTGCCCACGTTAACCGTTCCAGGGCAGTTCCTTGCCCTCCTACCGAGACAGCTTCGCGGGAGTTCCTCGTCCTCGTACTTGTTTCTGGACAGTTCTTCGCTATAAAGAATAATTAAGAGTTGCGCGCTCTACCATTCTCTGTTGCCCTAATTAGTCTCCCTTTTAAATTACTTGAGCTACCCTTCACACATTTTTCATTTACCCCAACTTGACCACTTTTTAGCAGACCAATTTTCAAGTCTTTCTGGTGAAGTTTCTCACATTCTGTTCGATTTTTCTTCATTAATGTATTGCTATGTACATAAAGTATAATGTCATTTTAAATCGTTATAATTCGATTACAATATTTTTAATGAGATCATAATGTTACTATTTTTTTACCATATTGTTACTACATTATTTTGGAGGGCATTTTCAATCTCTCACTCGCATGAAAAAGAAAAACAGGACATTGTAAACGTCAGAAGTTGTAGGGTTCGGGGCAGCTTGTCTTTACTAGCTTATTTTTAGGCTTAGTTGTCTTTACAAGGTGAGTCAGCAATAATAAATAGCTTATAGGGTATTTAAGGTTCACTAATCACAAGCTAACATTTGTATGGGCTATGGGAACTTATACTTATTAGATGTATATATATATATATATATATATATATATATATATATATATATATATATATAATTTCACAGCGAAGGCAAGGGCGTAGAAGATGCTCAAGTGCATATATTTATTTCAATTTTGGAAACAACGTTTCGGGCAACATGCCCATCTTCAGGTTTTAAGATTAAAATTGTAAAAAAAATAATTATAAAGTCATTAAAGTTGTGAAAAAGAAAAGAATTTGAACTAGATGTTTAAATGGAATAAGAAAGTTGTGTTTTTTTTCCTATACAAAATATTAGGAGTATACAAATAAATAGATTAAAAGATACACAAAAAGATATAAGCAAATAAATTCATAAAAAGTAATTAAAAAAACCTTGAAAGAAATAACATAAGTACTAAAATGAATCAAAAGAGTAATAACCTATTTTATGAAAAAAATAAAAAAGGCAATTAAAAATATAAATCAATAGATCAAATAGGTTATTAAAATACGTTATTATTCTTTTGATTCATTTTAGTACTTATGTTATTTCTTTCGGGGTTTTTTTAATTACTTTTTATGAATCTATTTGCTTATGTCTTTTTGTGTATCTTTTAATCTATTTAGTTGTATATTCTTAATATTTTTATAGGAAAAATAGGCAATTAAAAATATTCCATTTAAACCTCTAGTTCAAATTCTTTTCTTTTTCACAACTTTAATGACTTTATAATTATTTTTTTTACAATTTTAATCTTAGAACCTAAAGATGGGCATGTTGCCCGAAACGTTGTTTCCAAAATTGAAATAAATATATGTACTTGAGCATCTTCTGCGCCCTTGCCTTCGCTGTCAAATTAAAAATCAGCCTGGTTAGCAGCAATAGATACGAATATATATATATATATATATATATATATATATATATATATATATATATATATATATATATATATATATATATATATATATATGTGTGTGTGTGAACTTATGCGATTAGGCCTAAATATTTTTTCTTCAGAATTGAAAAAAGCGCAATAGTAACGAGGCCGCATCACGCAGAAGGTTAATGAGAAGAGATCAGTAAAGAAAGTGATGAAGATGGGAGAATAGAAATGTGTAGAAGATATATTGACGGTGGTCTTCATGCAGACAGGGGGGAGGGATGTTGTTCCTCTGGGTTTCTGTTGCAAGGGAGCATTACACTTGCCGCACCCTCCAACCCTTAAGGGGGAGTTGTTAGGGTATATCTTTTTAAGGGCTATGGCATAGCTGAGTGGAAACGCCGCCTCCGTTTTGAGGCCATTTAAGCCACATCGGCTGGGGTTAGTCGTCGGATGGGGTGATTATTGGGTCGACTTTTCGGCGGTTGCCATACGCTATAGATAGCCGTATTTCGGATCCCATGATAATCAGTTGGTCACCACTGAAAAATAAAGGTATCTTAAATGAATTCAAATGGGTGGTAAACTCCTACCATTTAAAAAAAATTATACAGGGTGTCCCCAAAATATGGACATAGCAAAATCCATATTTTCAATTAAAAAAATTGAAGTATATTTTATTTAATTGAACTATTAGTAAATAACATCTGTGATTTCGACCATTTGTTTTGCAAAGTTCGATGTGGTTTGCGAGATTCACCCGAAGAACCCTTATACATTAGGTCTAAATTTCCGTCAATTTGAGCGCATTCTTTTATGATAGGCTGTTCCCTCAGGTGTCAACGGTAGGTAAGGTCTGTTGAACGAGGAGACCATTGAGTACACCTCATTTAGCAGACACAGAAAAAGAGGTCAAGGGCGGTAAGTTCTGGTGAACGAGGAGACCGTTTAGTACACCTTCTTTAGCAGACCGAGAAAAAAAAGTGAAGAGGGGTATGGTCTGGCAAACGAGGAGACTATTGGGTACACCTTCTTTAGCAGACCGAGAAAAAGAAGTCAAAGGTGGTATGGTATTTTGAACGAGGAGACCATTGGGTACACCTTCTTGAGCAGACCGAGGAAAAGAAGTCAAGAGGGGTATGGTCTGGTGAACCAGGAGACCGTTGAGTACATCTTATTTAGGCAACCCAGAAAAAAGTCAAGGGGGGGTTATGATCTGGTGAACGAGGAGACCATTGGGTCCCCCTTTAGCAGACCCAGAAAAATCGATCAACGGGAGTATGGTCTGGTGAATGAGGAGACCATTGGGCACACCTTCTTTAGTAGACCCAGAAAAATAGGTCAATGGGGGTATGGTCTGGTAAACGAGGAGTCCATTGGGTACACCTTCTTTAGCAGACCCAGAAAACGAAGTCAAGGGGGGTAAAGTCTATTGAACGAGGAGACCATTGAGTACACCTCATTTAGCAGACCCAGAAAAAGATGTCAAGAGTAGTAAGGTCTGGTGAACAAGGAGACCATTGAGTACCCCTTCTTTAGCAGACCCAGAAAAACAAGTCAAGTCTGGTAAATAAGGAGACCATTGTGATATTTCCCGTGTCCAGACTTTATGGGCACCCTCCTGTCTATGGATGTTTGTTGGTTGTATCTACATCCTCGAATTATGTATGAGTCGTTCAACCTACGAAGATTGTACTACCTTCTTTGAGTTGAAGATCTTGTACAAGGTCAAATTTCGATGGAGTTATTGGTCCAAGCGTAAGGGGCGCATATAAAATGTATACGAGTATACAAAAGTTGACTTTTTGAATCTTCAGAAATTGATGTCGGGAGAAAGAAATAAACGACACTTTTCATGATTTCTGCGGGACAATCGATCCTCGATGTAAATGCAACTAATTTTATTATCAAGTTGTCTTTTAATAACTCTACTTTATTGTCATTTAGTTTTTCGTAGTCTGTTTGTCTACGACATCAACCATAGTCAAACTTTATTGATTTTTTGGCCCTTCCCAATCTTTACAAAAAGCGTGGGTCACAACTGAGACCAAATAGTTAATTTATGCAATAATTTTAGGTTATAAAAGCAATAATTAATATATAGTATTAAATTTGGATAGATTATTCTATAATAGAATAATAATAGCCAAAGACAAGGTATGCTAACCAAAGTCGCGTGCTCTAACTTATTCTGATTTATGACTTTACGACATTCAGAAATTCCAATAATTCTCTAACTAACCTTGGGAGAACCTTGGTAATTATAACATTCGAAAGAGAATGTAAACAAACATAAGGGTTTTAAATTTCGTTAGAATCGGCCGAATAGTTATGATGTTATGGGCAAATAACTCCCCGGCTAAACTTTGAAGGACTTTATCAATTATATCATTCAAAGGAGAATGTAAAACAACATAAGGGTTTCAAATTTCATTAGAACGGGCCGAATATTTACAATATTATTACCAAAACAAACAAAATAAGCAAAACGGGAACCGACGGACCGACATAGTGAGACATAGAGTCTCACGCGAATAAAAACCTTGAAAAATGCAGAGACCTCCGCGGACCGCACGAGATCGTCTTCCGGACTGCAAGTTGACCATAGATGATTTGCAACCTATATTCCACCATTAGTTTCTTTCTTTCCTAAAAAAAAACATCTCTCGGGGTAGCTTATCCATACCAGCTTATTTTGTGGGGAGGAGGTTGACCTTTCGAACTTGGGGCCTGTGTTGCTGATCTTGACATCGACAGAAAAATGTAATTCCAAGTTCTTTTATTTTATTTATTAAGGTTTGAACCAGGAAATGATTGATCACATTGTTCTGTTATATTACCTCCCATTAAATAAAATACTATTACTCAGAGGGTATTATTAAAGTTACACACTAAAGTAATTAATGTTTTCATGAATTTATATTAAATCAAAATGTCATTGAAAATTTACTGAATAGACGAAAATATTTTTACATGATTTGAATGAGAATTCATGATTGTATGACGTCTCTGATCTCGTCCACTAGAAGTAACAACAACACTATCAAAAACGGGAAAAAGAACAAGAACTTGAACACAAACAGGAACATAAATACCCAACCGAGACATGAACAAGAACAGGAGCAAGAACGCGAATTGTAACACAAACAAGAACCAGATATGGAAAAAAAAAGAAACAACAAATAACGTGTGATTACATATACCCTATACGACGTTATGGTATACGTTAATATAATTTGAATATGTTATTTTCATATTTCGATTCTCTACATATCAACGTGTTTTATATGTCACTATATTCCTCACAATATTATATTTTTAATATTATATCAATGTATTAGTAGTGAATAATTTACTATAATATTTCCCAGTTTGAACAATTATAGTTTTGTAACACGTTTATAACCTGTTTGGAACAAGTTTGTAAGCTGTCTATAGCTTGGTAATAACAAATTAAGAAATGTCTGAAGCGTTTGTTAATGTTTGTAGCATGATTTGGGGCATATTATCGACAACTATGTAATATATTTGTAACCAGTTGATAGCAATTTGGTAACAAGTTTGGTGACCCATTACACCGTGAAATCTCAACACTTATTTGGTTCCTTGTCTGGGAAAAATTTTAATAAAATATTGAGTATGATACTTTTTTTTTTATTATTGCACTCAATAAGCAGCCTGTTTGTATAGAAACTCCTACATTAACTTGTACTGCCGTTACATTATAGAGCTGCTGACAAACAAGGTTATGGTGTGACCAGGCAGGACAGAGTTTGACGACTCGTACGAGAACGATTCTGTGTCAAGCAGACGACGGTTCTGCCAAAGACTGAACAAATGACAAAGACTGCAAAAACAAAGATGATAAAAACCACTTGCTAAGTTACGGGTATCGGTGGCTAACTGACAAGAAAATAAGGGTGAAAACAAAAGAGAATGACAAAGTCCACTACACATAACAAAGACTGCTAAAAAGTACTCTGTTCAAGAGGTTAACCAAAACTCTTAGCAACCATCGCTAACAAACTCAAAGATCGTACCCATTGAGATGTGAGAAGGAACGCTCTCTAAAGGCATAATTGCGTACACATACAAAGGTCAGCCTTGAAGCGTTAGGTAACACTTGAGGGTGAGTGCCCAAAGAGGCTTTGTGGAAACTGGAGATCGTTTCCCAGAGGCAACGTAATCCCTTATGAAACTTGAGGTTATGTGACCCTTAAGGTCAAAATATGTTTGACAGACGAGGCTAAGGATCGACCTACCGTTTCTCGCTGACATATAATACATAACCCAATGGATAATTTTTTCGTATCTATCGAGTTATCTATCGATCAACACACAATAAATAAAAATAAAACTATGGTTTGTATCTGACCAAACATCCTTTTTGATATATTTATCGATTTGTTAATAGACAGAAAAACTGCTAAAAAAATATATGTAGATTTATAGTATAAATCACAGATAAACAAATTAAAATGCTTTGAACATCGAGAAATTTTCAGCGACATTAAAAAAAATTAACACAGATAAAGTTTACGTACACAGAACTTCCCCCCCCCCCCGTCATATTTTCTTGACTGACCTTTGTTAGCAATTACAGCTCTCAAACGATTTCACAAGAAAATTTGTTCCGTATATATTAATAGTACATCTGAATTGACTCGCCAACTTCAGTTCGCTTACTAATGGTAGGCTTTCTTTCGAAATGACCAAAATAATCTTTTTTCTTTATTTTTTCAACGAATATAACAAGTATCCATGTACTATTAGCAGCTAAGGAGCCACCAAAGCATTACTTTATCCAACGTGTTTTACGGTTGTTAAAGTGATTTTAGGAAGCGCTCCACCAGCTTTCTGCCAAACATATGCTCTGAAATTAGGAGAAAATAGTTCTATTTTTAATTCGTCGGTTTATTATACTTCCAAAATATTTCATTACAGTAAACGTAAGCCTTTAGGCAACTGAAAGTTTGTGATATGGATTATTTCTAGCCATGTAAAGAGGTCACGTTTGTGTACAAATTTCTTAATTCTCGCTTTTAAAAATTCACTTTAGCTGCAGACATCCTTTTACATCCTCGCTCATTTACTGTGTAACTAAAAACACACAGTTATAAATATCAGTCGGCGATAATATGGGCTTCTTGGCAGACTCTTACCTATAGTAGCACCTCAACACTTGCGCATGATTGTCTGAACCGAAGTTGAAGCGCTTGGATATTTCTCCATACGTGATTCCGCCGTCTAGAAAGGTAACAAAGACGGCTTCTTATGTCATAATAATGTTCACTGCTTTTACCCATTCTGAGAAGATGTGAGAAAGATGTAAGGTGTCAATCTTGGGCAGGAGATGTCTCCTGTAAATCAGAGTAGTTTCGCAATTTATTCTAGAGGGCTATAGAGAATAACCCCCCCAAAAAATTATTCGTTTGACTCAAATTAATGTCAATTATGCATACGCAGAAAGTTAACAGATGTATGTACACATCTAACTTGTATGTCTGTTATATATATATATATATATATATATATATATATATATATATATATATATATATATATATATATATATATATATATATATATATATATATATATATATATATATATATATATATATATATATATATATATATATATATATATATATATAGATATACAGATACTAATATACTATAGAAACATAAGGCCAAAGAAAGAGTAATTAATGAAAGATAAAAGGAAATAGCGGATGAACATACAAACACACACACACACACATATATATATATATATATATAATAAAAGAGGGCCTCTTGAATTTCTATTTAATCTTCAAGGTACAGTAAAGAACAGCGAGCAAGAATTGTGACAACTAATTTCAAACATAATGGATTAATTGTTACTGTGCAGAGGAACTTTAGAACAGTATTCAATCAACGAAACAATCCCTCGAACATTGGTATGAAGGTTTAGAGAATCCGGGCTTACAGGTGATAAAGAACGCTCTGGTAGACTAAGATCTGTGCGAAATGTATGCGTCAGTAAGCGTGTAATAACCAGTGTTCAACAACCACCTCAAACGTCAACTAGGATACGTTCCAGTCAATTAGGAAATTATCGAACATCAATATAATGCATCCTAACAAAGCACTTGATCCATATAAAATTTAAATAAATCAACAATTAAATATGGCATACTCTCAAAAGTGAATAAACTTTGCACGCGCATTTTGGGTGATTAAGATTTGATCCGACTTTTACCTCGCGCCTAATTATGTACAATGAAGCCCATTTTGCATTGAAAATTTACAGATTCTGGTGTGCTCAAAACACCATGATAATTCACCACCAGCCACTTCATACAAATAAAGTTTCGGTCTGGTGGGACATAACCAGTCCTAGAATCATTGGTCTCTACTTCTTCGAGAGAAAAATTAGACTAAATGACGTTAAAAATAGGCAGACATGAGATTTTTGAGAACTGATATATAAAAAGAAAAACAGAGAAACACATCGTAAACTAGACATGGGACGGAACAAGGCCTACTGACCAATGTCGCGTGTTCTCACTTATTCTGATTTATGTCCTTATGACCTAAAAAACTTTCAATATTTCCCGGACTAACCTTGTGAGGACCTTAGCAATTATATAATTTGAAAGAGAATGTAAAACAACATAGGGGTTTCAAATTTCGTTAGAATCGGCCGAATAGTTATGATGTCATTGCCAAATAATTCCCGAGCTAAACTTGGGAGGACTTTCGCAATTTGAAAAAGAATGTAAAGCAACATAAGGCTTTTAAATATTGTTAAAATCGGCTGAATAGTTACAATGTTATTACAAAAACGAATAAATAGCCAAACAGCCAAAGGTAGTCTGCGTTGCACGAACCTCAAATCTGTCATTCCCTCGTTCACTCCTATTCTCTTACTTTTACGTTTATTTCATTCTGAAAATATAGGAAATTTAATCCAACGAGAGCATTTACATGAACTGAATAAAGTGAACTAAAGGAAAAGTAAAGATGAATAGAAAATTTTCCATATTATATATATATATATATGTATATATATATATATATATATATATATATATATATATATATATATATATATATATATATATATTTGTGTGTGGTTAAGAAAGCAATCTTGGGTTTACTAGCTGTTCATCAAAGCCCTCAGAATGAGCTCTTCTCACATACAGCTTATTTTATGTTACCTTCTCGTGTATGTGAGAATGCTCCTTCCGAGGGCTTTGATAAAGAGCTAGTAAGCCAAGAATTGCCTTCTTAACTGCATAATTATGATTGCGTTATTGCAAATAATTCTCGATTTATACGAGGGGCGGTCATAAGTTTTTCAATTCGGATATAAGGAAACGAGATATGAGGGAAAGAGTTTTATTATTTTTCAATATAACTACCCTTGACTTCAATGCACTTGCGCCACTTGTCCCTGAGGCTTCGAATTCCTGACAACCAGAAGTCTCCTGACTGCTGTTCAATCAACTCCTGGACGGCGAGCTGGACATCTTCATCGTCCCCAAACCGGCGTCCACGCAGTGCAGCCTTGAGCTGACTAAATAAAAAGTAGTCGCTAGCGGCCAGATCTGGACTGTAAGGGGGATGGTTGAGCTTCTCGAATCCGCACTCGCGCAGGGCAGCTTGTGCAACTCTAGTCTTGTGGATTTTGACGACGTTGAAGTCGATCATGGGGCGTCAGGTTTCTAGTGACCCAACGGGCAAAGACCTTGGTCATGGCCAAATTTTCGTGTATGATGTTGTTGACACGACCATGGCGGAACTCCCTATTCCAGCGAGCAATGGTTACGTAGGGGACGGTGTCGGTGTACACTGCAACCATGCATTCATGGATCTCTTTTACATTCTTGCCTTCCTTGGTCAAAAATTTGATCAGTGCGCTGTGCTCAACCTTCTCCATTGTTGAAAAATTTGTGACTGACGATCTGCGATTAGCTACTGCTTCTTAAATAGACGAGGCAGGAGCGTGCGGCTGCAGGTCCTGACTTGTCATAACTTGTCCTAACACCCCCACAAGCAGCCATCCCCCTTCCTCTGTTTTGCCCTACCGATTGGCAAAACTTATTGACCGCCCCTCGTATATATATATATATATATATATATATATATATATATATATATATATATTGCTATTCAAAAGTATTAAGACTGCAACATTTTTATTCATTTTTCATGTTTTTGTTTAGGATAACAATGAAAATATACCATCAAATTTAAGATTTTTTAAAATTTCATTTAAACAATCTTCATTATTGTTAAATCGAACACAATAGATGAAGAAGCAATATTTCATAATTAATCATTTTGCTTTAATTCCAGCAATAAACCCTTAGCATTTAAAAGATTATTATAGGCTTCGTTGCAGTTGACGACAGGTGCAGTATTGACTGTAAGTTGCAGCTTTTTGATTTATAAAATGACCTCGTCCTAATACTTTTGCACTATATACTAGTTAGACAAATCGATAGATCAAGATAAATAAAGGTTGATTAAGGTCACAGTGCAGATAGATAGATTGATAAGTACATGCTGAGCTAGATATAAGTATACATAGACCTGTGTACACTGTGACGAGCGTGAATGGCTCATTATAGGTCAGGTAATTTATATTTTCACAGTCTTATCTTCTGTGTCGATTATAAATCACTCTTTTCGGTCTACATTGGCCCTCTCTGCCACGGTCACAAACCAATCTGTAAGATAAACCATTTGGATGCATCTGTGTCTACATGTATATTTATGACTGTGTTTTGTATAAAAATACGCGTATGTTTGGAAACGTATATGACTTTTTATAGCTATGGCGTGTGCGTATGAGCATAAACAATGGACATATACGGGAATCTGTTTTTGTTTTCATTAAATGATTGTTGGTAATTTTGTGTTTGTTCTTTGCAGGGTTTGTTCGAGATAATAATGTTTGATTGAGTGTAAAGCTCTTTTTTATGTGTATATTTTTAGTAAGCGTTGATTTTCTGTTTGCGTACGCTTTAATTGAAACCGGGATGTGTTGCCTCTTTCTAATTATGTCATTCGGTAGAAATACTTGTGTCGTTCCTCAACAATTCTTGTGTATTTAGTTATTTTAATATGCGTTTTTGGTTTACGTAGTATTTGTGTGTGTGAGTGAGCGTTTTTGGTTTTCGTAGTATTTGTGTGTATGAATTAGCGTTTTTGGTTTACGTAGTATTTGTGTGTATGAGTGAGCGTTTTTCGTTTTCGTAGTATTTGTGTATATGAGTGAGCGTTTTTGTTTTTATGGTATTTGTGTGTATGAATCAGCATTTTTAGTTTTCGTAGTATTTGTGTGTATGAATTAGCGTTTTTGGTTTACGTAGTATTTGTTTGTATGAGGGAGCGTTTTTGGTTTTCGTAGTATTTGTGTGTATGAATGAGCATTTTTGGTTTACGTGGTATTTGTGTGTATGAGTGAGCGTTTATGGTTTTTGTAATATTTGAGTGTATGAGTAAGCGTTTTTGGTTTACGTAGTATTTGTGTGTATGAGTGAGCGTTTTTGGTTTTCGTAGTATTTGTGTATATGAGTGAGCGTTTTTGGTTTTCGTAGTATTTGTGTGTATGAATTAGAGTTTTTGGTTTACGTAGTATTTGTGTGTATGAGTGAGCGTTTTGAATTTCATAGTATTTGTGTATATGAGTGCGCGTTCATGGTTTTCGTAGTATTTGTGTGTATAAATTAACGTTTTTGGTTTTCGTAGTATTTGTATGTATAAATGAGCGTTTATTGTTTACGTAGTATTTGTGTGTATGAGTGAGCGTTTTTGGTTTACGTAGTATTTGTGTGTATGATTGAGCATTTTTGGTTTACGTAGTATTTGTGTGTATGAGTGAGCGTTTTTGGGTTTCGTAATATTTGTGTGTCTGAGTGAGCGTTTTTGGTTTAGTAGTATTTGTGTGTATGAGTGAGCGTTTTTTATTTTAATAATATTGGTGTGTATGAGTGAGCGTTTTTAGTTTACGTAGTATTGGTGTGTCTGAGTGAGCGTTTTTGGTTTTCGTAGTATTTGTGTATATGAGTGAGCATTTTTGGTTTTCGTAGTATTTGTGTGTATAAATTAGCGTTTTTGGTTTTCGTAGTATTTGTGTGTATGAATGAGCGTTTTTGGTTTTCGTAGTATTTGTGTGTATGTGTGAGCGTTTCTGGTTTTTGTAGTATTTGTGTGTATAAATGATCGTTTTAAGTTTACATAGTATTTGTGTGTATGAGAGAGCATTTTTTATTTACGTAGTATTTGTGTGTATGAGTGAGCGTTTTTGGTTTACGTAGTATTTGTGTGTATAAGTGAGCATTTTTGGTTTATAAAGTATTTGTGTGTATGAGTGAGCGTTTTGGGTTTACGTAGTATTTGTGTGTATGAGTGAGCATTTTTGATTTACGTAGTATTTGTGTGTATGAGTGAGCATTTTTGAGTAACGTCGTATTTGTGTATATGAGTAAGCGTTTTTGGTTTTCGTAGTATTTGTGTGTATGAATGAGCATTTTTGGTTTACGTAGTATTTGTGTGTATGAGTGAGCGTTTTTGGTTTTCGTAGTATTTCTGTGTATGAATAAGCGTTTTTGGTTTACGTAGTATTTGTCTGTATGAGTGAGCGGCTTTGGTTTACGTGGTATTTGTGTATATGAGTGAGCATTTTTGGTTCACGTAGTATTTGTGTGTATGAGTGAGCGTTTTTGGTTTACGTAGTATTTGCGTGTATGAGTGAGCGTTTTTGGTTTACGTAGTATTTGTGTGTATAAGTGAGCGTTTTTGGTTTTCGTAATATTTGGATGTATGTATGAGCGTTTATGGTTTACGTAGTATTTGTGTGTATGAGTTAGCGTTTTCGGTTTACGTAGTATTTGTGTGTATGAGTGAGCGTTTTGGGTTTTCGTAGTATTTGTGTGTATGAGTGAACGTTTTTGGTTTACATAGTATTTGTGTGTATGAGTGAGCGTTTTTGGTTTACGTAGTATTTGTGTGTATGAGTGAGCGTTTTTGGTTTACGTAGTATTTGTGTGTATGAGTGAGCGTTTTTGGTTTTCGTAATATTTGTATGTATGAATGAGCGTTTATGGTTTACGTAGTATTTGTGTGTATGAGTAAGCGTTTTTGGTTTACGTAGTATTTGTGTGTATGAGTGAGCGTTTTTGGTTTTCATAGTATTTGTGTGTATGAATGAGCGTTTTTGGTTTACGTAGTATTTGTGTGTATGAGTGAGCGTTTTGGGTTTACGTAGTATTTGCGTGTATTAGTGAGCGCTTTTGGTTTACGTAGTATCTGTGTATATGAGTGAGCGTTTTTGGTTTACGCCGTGTTTGTGTGTATGAGTGAGCGTTTTTGGTTCACGTAGTGTTTGTGTGTATGAGTGAGCGTTTTTGGTTCACGTAGTATTTGCGTGTATGAGTGAGCGGCTTTGGTTTACGTGGTATTTGTGTATATGAGTGAGCGTTTTCGGTTTACGTAGTATTTGTGTGTATGAGTAAGCATTTTTGTTTTCGTAGTATTTGTGTGTATGAGTGAGCGTTTTTGGTTCACGTAGTATTTGTGTGTATGAGTGAGCATTTTTGGTTTACGTAGTATTTGCGTGTATTAGTGAGCGCTTTTGGTTTACGTAGTATCTGTGTATATGAGTGAGCGTTTTTGGTTTACGTAGTGTTTGTGTGTATGAGTGAGCGTTTTTGGTTTACGTAGTGTTTGTGTGTATGAGTGAGCGTTTTTGGTTCACGTAGTATTTGTGTGTATGAGTGAGTGTTTTTCGTTTACGTACTGTTTGTGTGTATGAGTGAGTGTTTTTGGTTCACGTAGTGTTTGTGTGTATGAGTGAGCGTTTTTGGTTCACGTAGTGTTTGTGTGTATGTGTGAGCGTTTTGGTTCACGTAGTATTTGTGTGTATGAGTGAGCGTTTTTGGTTCACGTAGTATTTGAGTGTATGAGTGAACAGCTAAAGAAATTATGGAATAACGGAGATAATTTGAAGAGCTCCGTGAACAAGCAGGTAGGAATCAGCTTTTAATCATTATGTGAATTTGCTGGCGAATAAAATCTTCAGAGACCCGGAGAGCGGCATTCAAGTTAGCAATTTTGAGTCAATTTTTTGTTGTTCGTCTTCCTTTTCTCTTTCGTCGTCGTAAAAATAGGAGTAGTAACGGGTGTGTTTGTTTTATTTTATCGTGTTTGATGTGTGACGAATTTTAGGTCAGATTGTTTAAGGTTTATTTTATTTGTTAATTGCGAAATTTTTGACATGTGACGAAGTTTAGGTCACGTTGTTGTATTTATTTGATAGTTTATATGTTATTTGACTGTTACTCTTACGTACGGTATGTCAGTTAGCTTGTGTTTGTTGTTTTTATTGTTATGAGTTGTTTTTTTTTATGTAAGTTAGGTAAAGTCATTAGGAGTTGGGTGTTCGGCTATGATTTTAGGTGTTTTTGTTTGGTTTATTGACTTTGTATGATTTCTTTGTATAACTAATATTTTGTTTATTATTATCTAACCTAACCTAACCTGCACCATTAAATCCACCTGAATAAGATGCCCAAGATGAATGCCTTCAACATCTCTCATCAGCTCCGTTTTCGCGGTTATAGCAGCGAGACATACAATCCTTGATTATTATTATTATAGAGAGATACATAATATTACTATCGAGTAGACCTTGAGGTCATCTTGAGGTCATCATTCTATACGTATGTTCTTTATTTTTTTTTTCTTCTTTCTCCTCCCATTCGTCTCCTATTTCCTCTATTTAGAGCCGATTGCCTGCGGGAAGAAGAATTATCTTTCGATCGTGCCGATTTCTCGTTGAGAAGAGGCAACCATCCCGTGGAGTGGACCAAAGGGACTCCCATGCCCTTCCACCCTCTTCTTTATCTCCCCTGCCCGATTTCCCTTCCTCGTGAAGACCGTTTCCTCGGCCGATGATCGCAGCTTTCTTCAATAGCCACTTCTTCGGAGGCAAATTTACGGTCGTGTCTCCGTTGGCCAAAGGTAGACGGCCATCAACAGCTGCCTGGCGAGGAGCGTTGAGCCAAATAATACATTTCCCCCTATGAATTTATAGGGACGGGCGAGTTTGGAGGCATGGTAATATGGCATCTTTAATGCACTTTGTCACTGCCTCATTACAACACCTCGATCTCGCCGCACCTGCCTCTCGTCCTCCATCGAGAAGTGATTGCCTGAGAGTGGCGTGACCTCGATTGAAACACGCTGCTCTGTCTGTTTGGGCTCTTTCTCTGCTTGCGTGTCGGTGTTTTTGTCCGTGTAAATGTATGTGCCCCTACCCGCCCTCCTGTCGTTGCTCTGTACGTTTGATTTATGTTCTGAATCTCCTCACCAGTAGCTGGATACATACCGGGTATTGCAAAAGTCATGTTACACTAGTTATGACGCTCTTAACGAAGGACACAATGATAGTTTTGATGGAGTTAGACAGGTTTTTATTGTGTTAACATAGAAATATGGTTTTAAATTCTAATATGAATCAATATGGCCCCCTCAGCGGCAAACATGCGCCCCGGGCGAGATGTAAAGACCGCCCACACGTTGCTCATGTTGGCTTACACGTGATTGACGGAGGACTTCAGCTCGTCAACGTTGCTGTGGCGGACCTTGACATCAGCCTACACGCTTTAGTCGAGGGGATTGTGGTCGGGTGACTGCAGCGGCCAAAATCTTTCGACCAGAAATTCGTGTTCCACCCCAACCACTCCTGCACGGTTTTGGTCGTGTGGGAGGGGGCACCCTACTGCTGAAAGAGGTAGTCCGCCTTCTTCGTGAACCTTCTCAGTCAGATCAGGACTTTTGTGGTTTGTAATGGGCCGCGGTGAGCCTGTAACCGGCTGTGAACCGCACCCATGGAATCTTCTCGCAATTCAAAGCCACGACGCCGAGAATCATCACGAAAGCCGGAGGCTTGGTTGTGGACACGTAGCGGACCTCGTAGACGTCCTTAGAGAATCTTACCTTGCGTTGTTTCTATTTGTTGATGAAAGGATCAACAATGAAGGTTTTTTCATCAGAAAAAATGAGAATTTGTATTGCCGTGAATCTTCAAATCGTTGAGATGGCGACGACAGCGCTCTAAGCGTTGTTCTCGCATAGGATCGGTGAGCAGAGGCCTTTGCACGCATCTCTAACTCTTGTCACCATCCTCCTTTATTGCCCTAGACACCGAGGCCACCGAGATGTTCTTCTTCGCGAGCTCAGTCATTTTGAGCTTTGGAGCACTTTTGAAGCCTTTTCTCACACCCAAACGGTTGACAATTTGAGGTCTTCCTGAACGAGGTCGATCTTTGTGCTCTTTCCTATTTTTGAGCCTCTTCGCGACTATGTGAACGGTCATCCGGCTGACGCTGAGCGTTTGGCGATGTCGGACTTGTTGAGGACCGCGCACAGAAGAGAAGAACTCTCGATTCTTTTCACTTCCATCTCGACACACCTGGGCACGATGGAAAAGACGTTTTAATAACACGTAATGGAAAAGAAGAACTTTATGTTTGTTTAACGTAACTTTTTCTATCCCACACGTAAACCTCTAGAAAGACCAAAAAACCGATTGTAATAGAACTTTTGCAAAACCCGGTATATGCCAGCCTCTGGCTGATGGGGCCAAGCTTCGCCCACAATAAATCCTGGTGCTGCCATCTGGCGGATGCTCCCGCTATCAACCTAATAATCGGCGCGTTTCTTCTTGCTTTAACTTATCTCTTTATCCTATTATCTGCATTAATATAATTAAGCTAGTGAAGGATAACTTGCATGCTTTTTTCATATCAATGACCACTAAAAATTTCGTAAAGACGCAAACACGATAGATACGTACACTGTTAGTATTTACCCCCCTTCCCTATGCAAGAGAGAGGTAGCCTTTACTGGTTAATAAAGGGATTTAGGATATGCAATAAACTCGGAGTGATGGTTTTGGAAAGGTTACAAGGTTACACCACTACAAAATAATGAAGCTAAATAACATAACATAAATTAACTTTCCGTCAATTCACAAACTCTTTACAAATATTATACTTAAGAGTAGAGAAGTTACTTTAGAAAGGTGAGATGAGATTGTTAAAGAGAACGGATCGCAGGGTTCCTTTCCTTTGCGTGAAAGAAGGTGCCCGCCAAATACGCGTATTCGCTTTTAAAGGTGTCTCGTGGCTCTCTTTTGGAAAATGCGTAAGTGACAAATCGGACCCCACAAAACTTCAAAAGAATAGAGGGGGGAAAGATCAAGGGAACACTTTTTGTGATTATACGCTTCCAAAATCCACATCCATCCTACCGCCAAGGGGAAAAGGGGTGTATCCCCGTCCAAGAATCTCCCAGGTTCAGCGAAAACGAGGGCGCGTTGACCACTTTTCTCAATTTTCAAATAGAGAATTCCCCAAAATTCTACCGCAGGTCCTTATACAGAAAACGGATACCGAGACAAATGAAAATATAGAGACAAAGAGTGGTAGAGAGACGAAAGAAGGGCAGATAGACGAAAGCGGGGAGGGAGAAATTGACTGGCCGAAAATATTCGTCTAACACCTTGCCAAAAAAATTATTTAAATACCTCTTCATGCCTCTTTCTTTACAGAAGCCATTTTTTGTATTCTTTTCCTCCATCTGACTCCCTCTATAATATGTCCCCCGGTAGATTATATAAAGTGAGTACCGATTGGTTTATGTACAATAAGCGGGTAGGCAGACAAATTATATACATCATTAGTTTATATATTTATGTGGGTATTTTTATCAAATCATGTACTTTCAGGAGGAGTAATAGCCCCGTGTATACTTGTAACACATCTATCTCATACTATCAGCATTCCATTGGTGTATTTCATACATCATTGCTATATTTATGCAGCGTTGTATATTTTAGTTTGTACATTTGTGTATTCATGAATATCTGAATATTCTCGTTAGTATTATACAGCTATTTATTCAGGCACATATATATGTATATTTTCGCCAGTATGTATGTGTAATCATACATAATTGTATATACTTATTAGCACACTGTCATTTTTTAGGTTATCTGTATGTTCATACATACATGTTCATACATCTCATATTCTCGACAGTCCTTTTGTATACATAAGTCTACTTGAATTTTGTGCCCGTATTTGTCTATTGCGGAAAAAATTTGTCGATCTATTGCTAGGGGACATTCTATCGATTAGTTAACTATGCCTATGCTTATCTCTGATGTAGCTATATCTGTCTATTTCTTTCTTTCTATCGGACTCAGTGGCGTGCAGTCAACGGAAGCAATGCTTCCCCTATTTAAGAAGAAAAGAAAAAGAAATTATACCCAAGTAATTAATATGATAGCAGAATCAATTTTATTTCCATATTTATGTATACGCCATACGGCACCGTTCACTTGCAATCGAATTGGCGTTAGACCCTGAAGAGCCTGACTGCAGTTCAAGAAATGCATCCTTTCGTCGGGATTTCTACTCTTCTTTTTCTCTCTTAATTTCAATAATAGTTCTGCTTTTTGGTGCTTTGGAATGAATAGTTTAAAAGATGTTTTGCTTTTCTTAGCAATAATAGACAGTCATTAGAGTTTTATGATTTTTATCTAGATATTTCTACGCCGTGTTAGAATTAAGAAAAAAAATAACCTATTTTTATACGGAAAAGGAAGCAAATTTGGATCTGCACTCATCAGCTTGCATCTGGCAACCCTACCGAGTTGCCAGAATCTAGGAAAAAGCAACAAAATATCTAAGACACATTGATGTAACTATTATTATGCTCTGAAGCTAAACAAAAACTATAGTTAAGCTCTTATATCTTAAGCATTTTGTTAATATTTCTGAGATTCTGGTGGGCCTACCATAGTCATTAGTCACCCTTCGTGTCTTTGAGATCAGTAGCTGTGAGTAAGTGCTTAGATAAGTGTGGCGTATTGTTTATTCATTTTTTTAATGTGATAACTCCCTATTAAATAAAATGGATGCAAATGAAGTATGGAGAAAATGCGATTGCATTATTGAAAAATTATTAAAAAGGAAGTTCAGTGCGATGACTTATAATGAAAGAGAAACTATTATTAAAACAGGTAGGCTTACACCAACGATCTGTCTTCCAAAACAGAGTGTTGCACTCGCAAATCCAATGTAGGCCAATAATATAAAACATTTTGGCTAGCTGGTTGTACATACTTATAGAAGCTATTTTAAAATTTAACTAAAGTTTAAAACAATAACATTAAAAAATATAAAATTTAAGTAAAGTGGGTAGTTGACAAGTTATAGTTATTTTTAATGAACAACATATTTACTTCAATTAACATATTTATTTTAGTAAAACTTGAATTGCTTCTTCATTTTCAAAAGTCACTGCACGCCACTGCTATCGGTCCTCTCTGTTTCTGTTTTTCTGCATATCTCTTAATAATAAACAATAATAATAAACAACATAAATGACAATTATCGGTCCTGTATATTTGTTTTTAATCCTACATATCGCCCTGTGTCTGTCAGTCGAACTATGCAGGATATCGGCCTATTATGTATGCCAGTGCTTATGTTTGCCTATCATTCAATTACCTGTGTTTGTCTATTGATCAGTCATCTATGCTTCTGTTTGTAATTATGTTGGTCTGGGTCTGTCTATCGAGCAGTCATATATACCTCTGTTTGAATAACACTGTCGGTTTACATTTGTCTGTCTATCGATTGGTCATCTATACTCGTATTTATGTCAGCTGTCCCTGTATCTGTCTGTTGGTTTTTCCTTCCTGTGTTTATTCTGCACTCGCTTTATCGGTCCATCTGTCTATCGTGCCTCTTTGCCTTTGTTGATTTGCTCTTGAGTCTGTCTATCGACCTTCGATCTATGCTTGCATGTCTTATTATCGTTCACCTCTTTCATTTCATTTCTATGCGCGTTTAGTCCTTCTTTCCCCCTCCCTTCCATTTTCCCTTATGTAACTAACTCAACTCCTTACTTACTTTGTACGTATGTTTATTCTTGCGTTTGTGCGCATTCGAATGTGCGTGAGAAAAAGAGTCTTGTTGGCAGTATCCTTCTTGACGAGGCTCTCCTGAGCTTCTGTGGCGTGATCCTATGGCTAGTCGACTCCCCTCCCCCCCTCTCTCTCTCTCCCTCAGCCCACTTCGCTCTCTCGTTGCGTCCTCCTTTCCGTGTCACGGACAGAGGGCGACACCCTTCAACTCACTCAATCTTTCTCTCTCTCTCCGTTTTGCACACACACACACACACACACACACACACATTTTCTCTAATTCTTATTTTGCATTATTTAATCTATTTTGGTTTTTAATATTTTTTATTAAGATGGCGTCTCTAACAAAAGTCATCCATTTTGGTGATTATTAATGGAAATATGAAAACATGTTTTTTTTATTTATGTTTAGTCAGAGTTTTATTTGTCCATTTGTCTGTCTATCTAGCTCTCCCCCCCACCGACATATCTCTCTCCCTCTCCTTTCCTCTCTCTCTCTCTCTCTCTGCTGTCCTTCCGTGGCCCTACGCTCCGTGCGACCTCCTCCATAGAAGAACTCATGGACACGTTCGGCGCTCAGTCAGTCTTCGGATGTCAGCGACGGTGGGTGTGTGTCAGTCCCGTCTCCGCAGTCGCTGTGTAGAGCCCGATCCAAGATCAGTTTCCGCGGACAGTCCGATCTCGTATTTGTGCATTCGACATACGATTAAGGAGAGACTTGCAAAAATTATTATTGCTGTATCGCCTAAGAAAACTAGAAACAAGTTTTTTGATAGTGTATATGCTGTTATCACTCAATTCAGAAATTTTGGCTTTTGATATTGTCGATGTGGAGTGAAAAGAAGAATAAACTGACGTTCCAAATTATCTCAGGGGATCGAGAATAATATTGATTTACTAATGAATTTGATAACAAATTCGTTACGAAAGAACATTTAATCTCGTGGTAAGCGATCTTACTAAAGTGGCCTTACGAGGGCCTATATATATATATATATATATATATATATATATATATATATATATATAATAATGTGACCAAAGAGACGATATAACTATTTTTGACTATGTAATTCAAATACTTAGGATTAGAATATCTAATCCCCCTTCCCATAATACCTCAACCCATAAGACTTGAAATTTCCAAAAAAACCCAAGTGAAAAAAAAAAAAAAAGTGTTTAAGTAAAATTTTGACGTTCCCCAACTAAAAACTTCTCCCCCCCCCTCCCGAAGAAAACAATAAAGAAAAAAAATCTCAATGAAAGCGACTGCTAAAAACAAGATAATAGAAGCGAAAAACAATTCTAATGGAAAAACACATCAACTTATGAGAAAGAATCTATATGTATATATAACTATATGTATAAATATAGGCACATATATATTTTGGTTCTAAATTTTTCATTATTTTTTAATCTATATGAAACTGTATAGTGAAACAAATATGGAGGTTTTATATCCAGGTAATCTGGCGCTCCTGAGCATGTTTCTCAAGAATCCAGACAATGACAAATCTGACTTGAAGAAAGAAACTAAAAATAAAGGTAAATATAATTAAATTTGCTTACTTCATTTTATATTATAAAATATCTAACCTTCATAGCGAAAGCAACGTTGTAATTTTAAATCCGCTAACATTCAATCTTTCTACCCACCCTGTATCTCCAACGGAATAACAAACATTTAATTTAAAATAAAATAAAAATTTTATTTTATATTTTAACATATCCAATATATCCTACCTTTATATCCAAACACTAACATTTTCAAACAAATTTTATACCTAACATCAAAAAACAGCAAGTTTTCATTACCTGACTTTATTTGCCATCTTTCCATCCAAACATTAATATAACTTCGAAAAGAAATAACTTTGAAATATTTTTTCATTTTCCTTAAATTTCAAATAAATATTTAAAAATATCCAAATCTATATATAACCTTTACATCCAATCTTTGTAACCAACTTATCCTTCTACATATATTCAACTATATCCAACTTCAAAAATCAAAAGTTTATTTAAAAACATTTTAAATCTTAATTACCGATTTTATTTCTATGGTAAAATATAGTTAAATTCCAACACTTATTTTAAAATATCCAAACACTGCTCAAGTTTTCAATCCTATCTTTATAGCCAACATGAAACTTCTAAACTTAAAATAACCACTTTTCATATCTTAATTTCCAATTGTTTTTTGAATTTTGTTTGTTAAAAATATACAATTATTATATCTAATATCATCCTAAACTTCTATCCAACTTCAAAAGTCAAACTATTTAAAATCCAGTTTTTATATTATTTTCAATTTAGGAAGCTTAATTTACACTAATTACAACTGAACTCATGCATAATTTTACTAATCTTACCTTAATTAATACACCTGAAAATTTATATCCCCACCTTATATTCCACTTTAGAAATTCAAATATTGGTCTAATCTGTATCAATATTTCAGTATTTTCAATAGATTCAAAGTTTTACTATTTATTGATTAATAATTTTGAATATATTCCTTCCTTATATTTTGTATTTCCCAATTTAACCAATTTGTTTTAAGTTTACGGTTGTACAAATAAAGAAAAATTATATTTTTCAATTCTTTCCTCTAGAACTAAGAGCACAAATTTGTGGAGGGTTTTTGAGCAAAGAAGAGCTCCTCTAAGGATACCTTGTTTTGAGGGAGCAAGTTTCCTACCACAATATGAAGTATTTTTCCTTTGTGCTTCAGGATATGCTACATTTTGTATTGGAATATGGCGTTAGTAAGTTCTTTTGGAACAAAACATATGGGAAATTGAATTCGGCCTAAAGCTCCCCCCCCCTCCTAACAGCGTACCATATATTAGACCGGATAGGAATAAATCTTTCCTCCAAGGCAAAATCTCTTCCTTACCTATACTATCTTCCTTTCTTCTTCGCATTTCATCCAAATGTTTTGCTGCCTTGGCTGGGATCGGCTGTATTCTAGAACGCCGCTAGTTCGCATTCATATCTCGATCATTCTTATAATACCGTTGCACATTGCATCTAAAAACTTTATACATCCCATTACATCCATTTTGAAATTTACCCATTTGCCTCGATACTTCTTAAAAGTACCAAAATGAACTGCCCGTAATACTTGTTAACAGCGAAGGCAGAAAAAATAAAAACATTCAATTATCATGGAAGAAAAAGAAATGGCTTTCTTTAAGTAAATTCTAGCCAATTGAGTAGCACTTTAATTACATCTGCTTGAGGACAATAAACATGCAACAGATGTAATGAAATGTTATGTAATGAACCTGAAAAACTTCTTTAGTTATTTATCCCAGTTTTTTGGTTGAAAAGTTTTCGCCGAATAAAAAGTTTGAAACTTCTTTACATAATTAATGGTCGATTGTCTGAATAATCTACCGATCGCAAGAATATATATTTACATACATGCATTTTAATCGCTTATACCGTATATATATATATATATATATATATATATATATATATATATATATATATATATATATATATATATATATATATATATATATATATATATATATATATATATATAATATATATATATATCCAACTGCATTGCTTATAAAGGTAAATTTAGGCGTGTGTCTGGCACGTTGCAAGCCTTGTTGCATCTTGCATTAGCGAGTCCGCCGCGCAACGTCAATTGTTGCAAGGCAAAAGACCCGCGGGGTTCTTTGTATCCTCTCGGATTTGTGTAGGGCACGCAAATAGACGTTTTTACCTCATGTGCTTATGACCTCACGCACACGGGCACGTTCACACATCCACATTCATATAGACAGACACACACACGCGCGTTACGAGACTTTATGGTTGCAAAATGGCGATTGAAGGATAAGTTTCCTTTCCCCAAAATTTTCGCCCACCCCCCTGCCACATGGAAATAAGGCTGGTTTCTAGAGGGTTCGGGGAAGAAAGAGTTTCTCCCCTTCCCTTTACGTGAGTATTTTGGGTCTGGAACTGTTTTTAACGTCCCTGGTAGGAAAGAGGAGAGGGTGGGGTAAGTGTGAAGTTTATCGCAACGTGGATAGAATTTTCGAATTATTTCCCTTTTTCGTATTTCATCCATTCTCTCTTTCTCTCATCTATTCATCAATCATCATCTTTTTTGATCATCATTCGGGTTAGTTCCTGTAAGGGAGGTATTGCCTACCATCCCTCCTTTACCTACTCTAAGCACCAATTAACGTTGTTGCCAGCACTTATTATCGGAATCAATGGGCTGAATTTCGACACGAGGGATTAAATCAATAGGTAAGAATCGCCGTTAAATGAATGCCTATAGATCGCGATTAACGAGTCTTACAAACATCAAAAAATCCTCACTTTAGGTCTTGGAGCCTTTATTTATAAACATCCCAAGTACGAACGTATTAACAGGACTCAAGCTTATGAACTTTGCCAATAATGGGATTGCTAGTAATTTTCTATTGCTAAGTTTGCCACTTATTCCTTCCAACTCTGGATTCCTGAGGAGCCAATATATTACCACTAATAATTAGCCTTAACATAAAAGCAATTACTATTTCACCATAATTCTATGTTTTAGGCGAATGGTTTGTTATCAACTTTAAATCACATGCATTAACATTAAACACAAAACTGCCATATATGAACTGACCATACATATAAATACGCACATGCACACCTTAATTTGCATTAGTGTAGGGGGGCTAAATGTTGATAAAAAGTCGCGTTGATATCACATGTGTATTAAACAAGAGAAACTTTGCCCAAGCAGAAATACCTACATTGTCCATTCGCCAAAATTTGCTGATATTTCAGAAACAAAGAATTTTACACAAAGTTTAATCCGACAAATAACTTTCAAGAAAAACATAATTAATCTTTGGTGATAGAAATCTTATATATAGAATGCCTAGAATCGGCAGTGTTATTATTAAATAAATCAATCAAATTTCCATCGCCAAAAGACCTAAGTCCATGAATACGTTAAATTAACCGGGCAGTGCCTAGTTTACGTCTAGTATTATAGCCAAAGACCTCATAATTACAAGTATATATGCGTTAATTCACCGGATAAAAACTTTATATATACAATTTTGTTCAAAATAACCCACCGTCAAAGAGTCCTTACATTTTGTAAGCCTAAAATTAAAAACATGCTATGGTTTTGATACAATTTTTACACCTAGTATATTTATAGTTAGCGAGTAATATATAGGGGTATAACTCGGATTTTAAATAATGTTAAATATTGGTTTTTAGCCAGAAGATGGATTAGAGATTAATAGCACACACACACACACACACACACACACACACATATATATATATATATATATATATATATATATATATATATATATATATATATATATATATTGCCTTTGCCATTTCTTCCCTAACCGTCTTTCGGCGTGGGCAAAGGCGATGTGTTTTTAGTACGAAAGAAAGAAAATAAAGCTGCGAAAAGTGAAAAGGTGCTGCAATAATAAGAAATAAAATGATTAATAATCCTGAACGAAAAATAGAAGCAGCTAAAGAAAGGCAACAATGCAAAAAGTAATTAAGCAAATTTATGGGTATAGAATCCGATTGAATTTGTGTATACGATATTCCTCGAGACGACGACTCGAGCCCCACATGGGAGTGAAGAATTTTTCATCATGGTCGTCAAGAACAGGTCTCCTGCACTGCAATAGGCGCTCATCAACGGCAATGAAAACCATTTCTCCATATGTCCCTTGTGAGATTCTTTTCTCTTACCCAAAGACCCCCACGAATTTCACTAAAAGGGACGAACTTCCCCTTTGATTCATCACTCCGACTATCTGTAGATTTTGTCTTAATTGGTCAAAGTGTGAGGCATTTGGTAAACATGTGTTGATCTGTCACTAGTTTTTGGTAGTAGCCAGTGTAAGGTCTATATGATTGGCCGGTTCCGTGTTAGTGTGAATTTGGAGTGATGACCGCACCGGCGCTTTGCCTGGACAACCCGTGTGTGACGTAGGAACCATTTTTTTCTGGGTCGATCTGGTTGGATCTAAGATTGTAGGGCTTGTAATGAGGAGTACTATCGAATAAATTTAACGGGCAGCAAGGGCGTCCGAAGACGTAGCTTTGAGTCTATGTAGCATGACAAGTCAATTTTGCTGTGAGAGGCTTTAGGTCCGCTGGTCTTTCCTTCTTCTTCACTGACCCTAAGGAAACATGTGCTTTGATATTTTCTTCACACTTACCTGCCCAAAGGTTTTTTTTCACCTATAACATGAAACGACCCGCGGGAACACCTTTTCTTATCTTACCTATCCTATGAATGCTCCATTTAAGTGATTGGATCTGGTCTTGAGTGAACCATACTGTCCTCGCTAACCACCTTTCAATCACAGAGTGTATTTCAACACGTTTCTATGTGTGTACCCATGGTTCTAGAAGTACAATCATTCACTACACTTCCTTTGGGCCATTCTCTTCCACTGGATCCCTAAAAAGCACGGAAAATAACTGGAAAGAGATTGCAGAACAAAAATAAATGGAAGAGGGATGAATAATAGTTCAAATGTGTGATTGATTGCAAGAATATAAGACAAGTGATTCTGCTACTACATAAAATAGTGAGAGAGACTAACAGAACAACTAGTTGAGAAATAAAAACAAATGAACAAAAATATCTCAAATCAAATGAGACGGGTGTATTGCTCTATTTGGCAAATTTCAGCGCTAAGAAACTTACAAAATACCTCTAAAGACATCCATCCACAAGTATACAGAAATCCAAAGATATGAGAGTATAACATCCCTCGGATGCCAAGAGCCCTTTACACATACACGAACGTATTCACTTATCTACTCAAACGTACACTGATGCACGTGGATTCATTTATGCCAACGGTATAGCTGATTAAACCCTCCATGTCAAATTCTCTAAACGCGGTATAATCAAGCGAGCTCGTCTCTCTTCGCGCCCAAGCAAATCCCTGGGTACGAATCCACAAGACTATGACATCTACAAGGGAGCAAAGACTAGATATAATTTATCGTTGGTGTCAGGAACTTCACAAATGACAGTGGTTTTATGGTCAATGAGGGAACGCAAATTTTTCTGCGCTCGATACAGTTCGCACTGATGTCATAGGGACGCAAATTAGCGCGAATCGTCGCAAAATTGGCTACCGCTAGTGTTTTGTTGAAGGAAGGCGAAATTTTACAATTTTTATATATACATTTATACTTTATTTAAATCACCTTTTCCATTCACAGGACTAGGAATGGAGTGTGAGAGGATTTTTATTTTTTTACACTTTACAGTTACATTTTGGTTTTGTGCATTCGAACAAGGTAGGTTTGAGTGTTAGAGGACTTATTCACACTAGCAAAACTTTATTTACACTTCGAACATCTTACAGTCGTAATAATAAGAATATGAGAGGGCTTAGGTACAGTTTGCTCTTTCAATTACACTTTAAATGTTTTTGCATTAAAGAGGCAGGGTGAGGTGTGAGAGGGATTATTAACACTATTTACAATTACACTTACACTAAATTTGATAATTTTGTTTTTAAACGAGGTAGGGCGAGTGAAAGGATTATATACAACTATATTTACACTAAATTTGTAGTTTCTTGCATTTAAAGTAGGCAGTGTGTAATGAGGGGTTGTGTGGAGGAATTATACACCTAAACTTCTATTAAAATTATCCACGAGAACATCACAGGAATTCCTTATGTGTTGATGTAGAATAGGGTTGAGCACTATTCAGTAGTAATCCAGATGTGGAAATTGTTTGTGCTTGTTTATCTACTTCTACGCATCTGTCACACCTTTCTCTCTCTTATGCTGTCACACATCGATTTCAAGATGTTTTTCGTTCACACTTGTGAAAATCGCAAGGGAGATGTCACATAGCTTGGGAAATCATGCTGCAGATGACATCTGGAGTATTTAGTAAATTCGTGGCCTTAATACCAGCAGGAAGATATGGTGCTCTGTCTTCCACACATTTTCACCTTCTCCAACTTCACTACTTTCTTTACTGATCCCTCCTCAGCAACTTCCTGTGCTAAGGCCTCGTTGTTATTTTGCTTTAAATTCTAAGGAGAATAATCCGCACATTTGAAGCCCATTGAGGTTTGTTCGTAATTTTGAAGCCCATTGAGGTTTGTTCGTAATTTTGAAGCCCATTGAGGTTTGTTCGTAATTTTGAAGCCCATTGAGGTTTGTTCGTAGTGAAAACACCAAGGAACGTTCTCATTTTTGTGAAATAAACTGACACGACGTCTTAATTGAAACTCCCAAACACGTCTCGTTCGTACTTATGAAACCCACCTAGAGGGTCCCGTGTTTGCGATATCGGCTAAGGCTAGTTCTTACTAGCGAAACCCACCGAGAATTATTCGTACTTGTGAAATACAGGATCCCTCGTATTTGTGGAACTCAGCCACGCTCCTTCGTACCGAGTTTCGTCCGTACTATGAAACCCACAAAGGTCGTTCTGACTTGCGAAACCCAACGAGTCTCCATTTTACGTACCCTCTTTCCAACCCTGGATATTCCAAATCTTACGAACCCTGTTCGTAAAACCGTTGGATTCTAAGTTACAAACTCTGTCCTACTAGAGACCCCGTAGTTAGCAGTTGAAGAAACCCTGCTCTAAACTAGTGTATTTCGTTAATTATTAAGTCCTGTGTAATCCGATAAGGGAGGAGTTAGATAGCAAAAAAATAGATAAGAGAAATAAGATTATTGGTTTGCCTCTTTCTGGTTCTCTTGAAATTCGTTAACCTTTTAAGAGCTAAGATGCCATACGTAACCAGATAATTTCAGGCCACCTTGACTCTTAATATATAATGATTTAAGGGTTATTATATTTTTTATATGATTTAATTTGGATATCAAAGGGTTAAAATGTTTTCATATTTACGAGTTCTGGTGTTTTATGATGGCAATTTTTTTTGTTCTTAAGGGAGATTTAAAAGTACTCTCGTTTTATATACTTTTGATGTACTTTTCTCCAGTCCATTATATATAATTACCTTTTTTCTCTATGCTGTTCCTCTCTGTAGAATATACAAGGGGTGGAGAAACTCTTAGGTTATCTATTCGATTGCCTCTACAGGTCCCCAGGTGTCTTAGTATTAAAACGGTTCAATGAAATTAAAACAAAGAAAACTGATACAAAGGCAGGGATTTGGCTGCTTTGGAAACGTTCTGGTACAAGTTGTGGTAGGCACGCATCAACCAAACTAAATGCTGCCATCCTTGAATACCGTTTCAAACAGTAAATCACCTTTGATCATAATCCTTTTTGTTTTTCTTTTTATTCTTCTTCGCCTCCTCCGTCTTCTTATTATTTGTAGTATTATTTTGTTTCCCTATATGAGGGAGACGCCACGAAAATAAAAACTACTTAGCTCCTCCCCCCCCCCCTCCTCCCGTACCCATGAGGCAGAGTCAGCCGTCCTTTGTGCGCCAAATTGGCCCTTGAATAGTGACGATGTGCGAAAACAAACCTCTTTTGACAATTTGTTGACGTCTCAATCCATTGACGGTTTTTTTTAGAAAATATTGGCTGATGATTTTTCAAAAGGAAGGTAGATTCTTAGCTTTGCTTACAAGAATTATAATGAAATTATGTGGATCATTCATATCAAATGAATCATGGTGTGAATCAATCAAATCAAAAAAAAAAATGAATCACATAAAAATATGAATAAAATTATGTGAATCCATCAAATCAAATCATTAAGAACAATGAATCAAATATATGAATCAATAAATCAAATGAATCAATATGTGAATCAATTATATCATTAAAATAAAAAAAAAGAATCAAGCAAATCAAATGAATTACAGCAAAATATGAATGAAATGAATGTGAATCAATCATTTCAAATCAATCCTTATGTGAATGAATCAAATCATTAAATTTTTTTGAATAAAATCAAATATGTGAATCAATCAAAGTAAATTATTAAAATAAAAAATGAATCAAATCAAAATATGAATCAATCAAAACAAATGAATCATTAATTGAATCAATCAAATCAAATCATTAAAATAAAAAGGAATCAATCAAATCAGGTAAATACAAGCAAAATATGAATCCAATTCTAATCAAAATATGAATCATCCAGATTGACCTCCCTTTTACAATGGCTATAAAATTGTGAGGCTTTTGCCCCCGATCTGCACTTCAAGATAGCTCAATTTCCCAGCTGACCTACTGATTAACGTAGCATCCGAACCACGGCTATCTACAGCCGTCGTGAAGGCGACTCGAATCGCGATGCCCTTAATATGATCGTTAGTATGGTCTTTATGTTGATTTCATTATCCATTCCGACGCCCTTGTTCACAATTGAAGAGGGACTGAGGACGCGTTTAGCTAACTAATTAGCTAAGTTGTGGAATCATTGAAAGAGGATGTTTCAAATCCATTTTTTTAAAAATGTTGTCAAGATAATTTCAAAATGGAAGCTGGGAACGTCCGTTTAAACGTCATGTAGTTAATTATTTACTTGCAGCCTCTTTTAATTTTATTTGCAACCCCTGTTAATTATAGTTAATTATTTATTTGCAGTCTCATTTTATTTTACTTGCACCCATGTTAACTATAGTTAATTATTTACTAGACCCCCTTTTTAATTATAGTTATTTATTTGCACCCTCTTACTTATTATTAATTATTTGCTTGCACCCTATTTTAATTATTGGTAATTCTATTTGCACACCTTTTAATTATAGCTATTTATTTGCTTGCACACCCTTTTAATAATAGTTATTTGTATTTGCACTCCCTCTTAATTATACTCAATTATTTACTTACATACCCTTTCAATTATTCTTATTTACTCGCGCCCACTTTTAATTATAGTTAGTTAATTATTTAATCCACCCCCTGGCCCCTTTCAATTTTGGTGGTATCCCACCGAGATAATGAAATTCACATAAAGAGCAGAATAACAATTTGTGGCAAACACGACGGCACCAGTCCCGGGTAGTACTGTTTTGCTACTAACCAGCGAGCAGAGAACTCTTCATGCCCCAAAGGAGAGTCATGCATTCCACGTCAGGGAAGAATGAATATGGACACCCTTACGACGGCTTCCATAATCGGAAAAGTGTACGAAGGGTGGACAGATGGGAGAAGATAGCGGTGTTTTAATCGGTTATGTACGCGGTGACGTTGCGGGTTGAGCTCTAATCCAGAGGTGAGTTTCGAAAGCTCGAACCACAAAACATAGGGTTTAAACCCACACGACAAATTTTCTTACCACCGACCATATATATGGTCGTTTTATTGGTTATTTTTGTGCACGCAAACAAATTTATTTTTTATTAACTATTGTATCAATGCGTAGCCCGAGTAGACAACAATTAATAAAAAAAATTACATTTGTTTTCCGTTAATAACATTTATACAAAAGTTGTACGCGGAATGTCCTGAGACTTATGGGCTACCCTCTATATTTGAAGTCTTAAAAACAAAATGTTTACCAACAGTATTCATGAACAGAGACAAATTCACTAATGAAAAGCATCGAATCATTTATTTGGAATTAAAAAATAATATTCATTATTTTTCCAGCCACAGAATAAATGATCACAAATATTTTGTTTCTCGAAGTCTAAGGACAAGATAGGAGAGCGCACTGCGAGGCGTTTTACTTCCTATACCAATTAACTACAAGAGCTGTCTTAATTAAAGTATCACTCTTAATCATTTTGACACCTTTATCTTTCTACTTTTATTTTAGCTTTATTTATGAGAAACGCGTGGATAACAACGCAAACATGATTGGTGGATACAAATAGTGGAATAACGGATCCAGAATAAAGATAGTTTAGGATTCATTGCCAGAGGAGACATTGGGGAAGATAGGATACCTAGACATATAAATATATCTAGAAAAAAGACGTATAAGAAGGTACGAGGAGAAAGAAAATTTAATGGCAAGGTAAGATAGCAAACTAGAGTGTTAGACAGTGATTGGTGGAAGTTAGCTGTGTGGATTTTCGCCAGCGCTAGAATGCTACTAGCTGATGATGATCAAGATAGTAAAATAGTAATAATCTAATATAAGCATTCATGAGAGATCAATACTCAAAATTCTCTATAATGATCAGTCGTCATATATATATATATATATATATATATATATATATATATATATATATATATATATATATATATATATATATATATATATATATATATATATATAATCCTTGAATAATATCCAGAATTATCGAGTAGAGAAAAAAATAATACAAGCCTGTTCGTTGAAAATGAACCAGGAAAAAACCTCTTACTACCAATGATGGAAATAATTGAAACCGCATTTAGGTAACATTTCAATGCGATGAAAGATATATTTTTAATACTAGCTAAACCTTAATTAATCAAATATATATCTTCCTGAATTTATCAATAACTTCATATCACCTTAAACTGCCAATCTTTATTTTTACATTATATTAACATATAACCTCTCTACCACTCCCCCTCTTTCATTAATATTCATCTAATATTCATAGAAATATTCTCTTAATTAAGAATACGCCTCTTATGAATACTTTATATAGTATAAATCTTTTCTAAGCGCTTTTATGTGGCTGACCTTTGATAATAGGAAGATCTGAAGGGAGGCTAGCCAATTAAAGCTCGGCGGTTTCTAATATCGGCCAAAAAGACATCCGAGGATCAATTTGTCCCTTCGTTAAGGAGAGGCAAGGAGGAAGGACTCCAATTTTATGAGGATTTTTTGTCTACATTATGTATCTTCTGTCAATTCTGATTGTCCTTCTCCCTTTCTGCAAGCATCTTCTGATTAGTTTCATCTGCGTGTGTGTGGTGCTAGATGTCTGCCATGCGTCCTGTCATTCCTATGACTCTGCCATTTAAGGCGCTCCTTTATATCTTGCTGTCGCTGAAGCACTACACAACTTTATTACACTACACGTTAAACTTCGCACTACTCAATTGGATGAAATTATTGCACGATATCTGGAATAGACTGGTACGTTATGTCATGAGCTATAAAACTCGGTCAGCTTGTATGGTTCGCTATCCTCGAAACACTACATAACTCGATCGCTATCTCTGAGTTAGAGTATAACTCGATTAAACCGCATGTTCACCAACCTGTGGAGCTCGATCACCCGTTTTGTTCCACTATCTCTAGAGCACTACTTAATACGGTAATTCTGTTCCACTATTTCAGGCGCACCCATTAATTTCTGCTATCCCTCGATCATCCTATAACTTGACCACCCTCTATTTTCCGCTATCCATAGAATCATACTTATCTCGATCACTGGTATTGATTTGGTTTCCTGGTATCAGGTTGACTCGATAACCGCCCGAAGAGTTCTTTTCAAGATATTTTTGTTCGTAGTACTTTTCTTCTGTTCGTATCTATCCTCATTGTATCCATTTACCATTAGAGAAATTAATTTTTTTAAAATAGCACCGATTAAAAGCATCCAGAACTTAAATCTACGGAATAAAGAACTCTAATTTGTTTGTGAGGCTTAGGCCACACGCATCAGTGTGTATGTACAAATATCTTTTGCGCTGCATGTATGTGTATTTTGATCATTCATTTTTATATGTATGCCGTAGTATAGGTGATTTAATAGGACAGACTTCTTCCAAACTTTGACTCATATTGTGTCATTTAGGTGTTTATGAGAGTATAATTATCCATATGATGTTATTATGTTTGTGTGTATAAATATACATATTGAGTGTATATTTTTTGATGTTTGTATATATGTAATTGTACATACGAGTATATCCCTTTTCTAACACTCCCCTTCTCTCTTTATAACCCTGATCTTCCTCTCGTATTGTAGTCACTCTCGAAAACACCAGTCCCTCTTCCACCTACACATATCTCGTCTCCCCTCGTACACACCCCTTCTATCACACTGATTTTCACTCCATACTCAAAGAGACGCGGTAACACACTTAGGCGCTGGACTTGGAATCAGACAAGGATTAGAGGCGGTGCTGCTAAATCGGGAGGCTCGCGTTAGCAACAGAACATCCATCAATACGTACGAAGAAGAGGAAGAATTAGAGACTAGTAAAGACCATTAGATCCACCTTGAAGATGGTCGTTAAGAAAAAAAAGAAGGGCTAACTATATAAAATACCCATAAGTCCACTAAAAAAAAGACAAAATAATTGCAAATGGTAAAGGAAATGCAATGAGAATAAACCAAAATTTAAAAACAAAGAAAACTTCACGAAGAAATCTACCTAGGAAACGTAACCATTTGAAAAGACAACAAATACAACTTAGATAAAAAAAAATAGTCGGGAATATGAAGCATTCCTAGTGATACTCAAACTGATAATGAAATGAACTTAAAAAATATTATGATGATAAACCCGGAAAAAAACATGAAAGAGTATAAAAGATTAATAATTTTGGATCAGTAAAAACAAAGATGACAAGACAAGATTGCAAGAGGCGAAAATTAAAATTAAATAATGTTAAGACACTAAAAACTGCCCAAAAGTATACGTAAGATAAAAATGCTAATGGAAATAAGCAGAACGGAATATAAGAACTACTACAAAATTAAGAAAAAAAAGTTAAGAATACAAACAATCAAAACACTTAGAATATCAATGTAGGTATGAGTCCAATACAACAAAAACACTAATTATATAACTGCATATATAAAATCAACAAATCAAAGAATGTAAACTAAATATTACGAAAACCAAAATAAATATGCAATAATAAATAAAAATAAAATTATACTTACGAGTGAAAGCACTGAAAAGGGTGGAAAAGAGAAAAAACGTATGAAAACCATTAAGAAATAGAGATGGCAGAGATAAAAACAAAATATTATTATCAGAGTATAACAACAACAAATTATGACGACAATAATACTAAAACAAATCACCCAAATGAAAAAAATGTATGAGTAAGAAAACAAAAATAAGAATGCAACCTTTAAAACAACAAAAAAAAGAAAACGAGAGTTCTAAAACGCTATGTAGAAATGAAAGAATACATAATTAAAAATAATAAAATTTCACGATTATGGAAACAAAAACAAAGGAGAAACAATATATCAGGATTAAAACATTAAAACCTATAAACAAAATAAAGCATGCAGAGGAAAAAAAACAGTTGAAAAACTGTAACGTAAACAGCAAAATAGTAAGAAGAAATAAGGACACCGAAGTAAAAACAAAATCAACTCTGAGAAAGTTGAAATTTGAAGCAAATTTATCAAATATAAACGAAATTTGAGTTTGCAATTTTGGCGATCTAACATCAGCTCATTTTCCCCTCATTATCAACCCGAGATCTGAACAAATCGATGTTGCACCGGGTCCGTTACACGGGATCCTATACTCCTCGGTTATGGAAGGACGTAGACCAGAACTAAATTTGTGCCTACTACACTACATATGCTAGCCCTAACTACAGCATTTAGAATTGGTTTGAGAAAATGAGTTTCTACAAGCGAGTTAGTTGCCAAAAAATCCGCGGCTACAAACGCTTAAATGCCTTATATATATATATATATATATATATATATATATATATATATATATATATATATATATATATATATATATATATATATATATATATATATATATATAAACATAAAATATATATAAAAACGCAAAGAAAGCCAGGGATGCCCTATCACCAGAGACCTGTCTTTCATTCTACTTTTCATTTTCGCTCTTCTATAAACTTCCCCATTTTTCCCCACTATTTTCTCCGACTAAAAACCCTCTACTTCTATTCCCCACTTTTATATGTCCAATGCTGGAGGTCATAAAGGCTACATCGAGAGGGATCAATGCGAGATAAGAGCATCTTATTTAGGTACCTCCACATCGATGACAATAAATACAATTGCGGGAATATAACCCATGAATTTGATGTTTGCTGAAAAAAAGGATAATGAAACACGATTTCTAGCCATTTCGTCTATATTAACAGGGAAGAGAGAGGAGTCAACTTTCGTATTTCATTGTCGCGTATTTAGCAGCATTCGCTTACTAAATGAAACGTATATATATATATATATATATATATATATATATATATATATATATATATATATATATATAACCATAGTTCTCAGGGGATCACTCCTCCTCCATCCCCATTTTGAAATATTAAAAAGACCGAGAATGTCCACCCCTAGACCTATTGTTCACCCCCCCCCCCTAAAATCCCCAACCTCCAGTTCTGACCCCCAAAGTCCCATCACCCCATTTCTGTTCCCCTTTAAAACCGTTTTCTCCCCCACTTCTCTTTTAAACCCTTTGAGTCGGACCCCAATCCTTCGGGTACCAGGCGCCCAACCCCCTTCAACACACTTCACCCCTTCTTCTTTTCCCTCTCCAGGCATTCACCCCGCCCTCAACCTTTCTTTTAGCCACCGCATACACATATGCGTACATACCACGCGGGTGTGTACGCGTCCTCACACGAGGTGATTTCCATACATACCCATTGCAAAATACAGGGCGTTGCTTGCATCCACGCGCCTTTAAATTGCATACAGTTTATACACATACACACACCGTATACACCCATCGTATATGATCAATAGAGATCTTTTACTTTCATTATCAGAAAAACTATACTGTAATAGCCGGTTACCTTCATTCGCGTACACACGTGTATATATATTTCAGGCAAGTATACACCCTCATTTAAGTTTGAGGACATGGCAGTAACAGCGTTGCTGCTCTCTCCATACATCCATACACCAATGTGTTTTTTTCGCCTTCAAAAAACCTTTTCCAACTATGTCATTCCTACACAGGAATATATAAATATTTAGCTTACATGTATATTTTACATATACACAAATTGATTAAATAAGTCACCTACACAATGTGAACTGTTCACTCTCACACACTACTGTTTCTATCTCGCTTTCCACAATTCAACCATCTTAACCATCATCCGGATCGGCAATGTCTATTATACTTCTAAATTTGGTTGCACCAAATATTACAATTACAAAAAATATATTAATAATAATAATAATAATGAAGACAAAAAATAAGAAAAGGTAATGAATGATACGGTTCAAATCAAGGACAAAGTTTTTCTCTCTCTCACACAGAGACGATCTCTCTCGCACACATATGTACACAAACACAATCTCTCTTTCTTTCTCTCTCTATCTCTATCTATAACTCTCTCTTTCTCTTTCTCCTCTGCACACACACACATAATCTTATAATCTTTCTACCTCTCTCCCACACATAATCTTTTTCTCTCTTACACACAATCACTCTTTCACATATTATCTCTCTCTCTCTCTCACGCACACACACATGTGTGTAATTAAAAAAATCAATGCAAGTTCCAATTAGTCCAAAGTAAACATTTTTGCAAAAAAATAAATTATTAGAAAAGGTTTATTGAATAAATACGAAAAAAACTAAGCTTAAAAAAATGAGAGAGGGGAGGAATGTGAAGGTGGAATGTGTGTATGTATTGAGTGTAATGGGAGTATATTCTTCCAAACTAAAAATACGCTAACTGTAAATAAAGCGACCGTTCCCTCCTCCATTCTGTCAGCAGCGGTTGAGGGGGAGAGGTAGAGAGAGGTATTGGGGTGGGGGTAATTGAAGCGTCTACGTGGGGTGAGGGAAGATGAATTGTGATGAGCGGGTGATAAGTGAGAGAGATAATTGGTGGAGAAGAGATTTCGATATAAACAGCGGGAGGATTTTTACTTCATATAAAATCTACGCATCTATTGGGTTCGCACAAGGAGGAATGCCCCCCTCCCCTAAAAAAGCTGCACTTAATTTTGGACCTACTGATTAATGTGGATTCCGAACCACGGATATCTACAGCGTCTTGCAGTCAATGGGAAGACCCTCCGAAACGGATCTTAAATTGCTAAAATCTGAAGCCGTGCTGCCACTAGGCCAAGCAGGAACTCTCTCTCAATCAGAACATTCACTAGAGAGTAAAAGTTAAATGAATTATATGAGCTGTATTAGGTGGTGTACTGAGAGAGGGGCGATTAATCTCACTATTCATATCAAACCACGTTCCCGAAAATTCAAACTACTAACTTACACCTCCATTCCAATAGTATAATAACCACACATAATGCAGTCAACTAGTACACTTCAACCACCTTAATCTCCCACAAAAAAAATAACTACTTACAACTGCAAGCTATAACCATCAAAAGAATAAATATATTACAAGGGTTTAACTCTTTTCCAGGAGAGCCAAATTATAATTCACCAAACTTAATTATACCACAGCAACCATACTATTTGTCTTTTTCAACTACTACTCCTTTTTGGCACTAATGAAGACGTAAATGAGTACAAATGACATTCATTGAATTAAACTATCTGCTAATTATTATTATCACCTTACCGAATCATTCAGGGCTTCCAGGATGTGCTTTCAATTTATGTCTGGAATCTTTCGGAGAATCTAAATTTAGGAGTTTTCAATAAAGATTTTGACCAATCACAGACGAGAATGAAACCACTGGCCAATGGTCAAGCGAGTCAAGTGATGACGTCATTGTTTGCATCACTACACTTCAGAATACTGCCTCGTGATTGGCCATCGCCACAACTCACCTTCCATTCCCAAGTGCATTAAGGTATACAACTAATTTAAATCTACGCGATAGATTAATAATAATAATGATAATTAATCTTAAGGAATAGGGTATTTTAGTCGAGCTGTTTGTTTCTTTCGTAGGTTTCGGACTCTCTTAATATATATTATTTCCCCTCCCACCAAAGACGTAGCAAGGCACTATGTAGACGTAATGAATTATCAGCGTTATCTTTAAAGTTGTTGATAAAGTCACAATATTATTTTCCTTATCCGCATCAGTCATCTCAGGAAATTATTATCACATCTCGCGATCTTATCTCTCTAGAAATAGTGAAAAATAGCTTCAATTATTGAGAAAAATAATTAGAACTTGTGTAATCCAATGGTGTCATTCTCATTTATTAATAATATTAAAGCTAATATATATATATATATATATATATATATATATATATATATATATATATATATATATATATGGCTACGCTTTAGCAGATTGAAAACACACCACTTCTGATTATCGCGAATTTCAGCTACAGCGGCTGTGGTTTGGAGTTCGGTTACTATACTACTAAGTGAGTGCAGATCGGGAGCGGAATGGGGGTCAAACCCCCGACCCATTTTCCCCGTTTACGTAATCTTCCTTCATTGGATTACACACAAAAAATAAAATTAATCTATGATTATGAGAAATTCTCCCCGTTACTAAGGCGCGAGTCCACCCCGGACGCGCTCCCCCCCCCCCCTCCTCCACCTCCGTTACTCTTTTCCACGCTTGGGGATCTTCTGGCACCGATGAGAGCAGGGGAGGGGGTAAACACTGCCGCCGCGGAACGAAAGGGGACGACTTCTCGGCCTAACGGAGCCTCAACTAATTTTGGCACTGTTTTATGGCACTAAAAGGAGTGCCAGGATGAAAGCGCCGCCGGTGACGAGTTAGGCACGTTTCGTGAGCCGAGGGTCCTCAAAGAGGTCATTCATTCACACACTTGGACACGGGGTGAAGTGTTTTGTGCGCAACATTGCCTGTGTGTGAACCGACTCCTATGCCAAAGGGTTATGAGCGTCTGTTTCATAGTGGGTCTCATATATATATATATATATATATATATATATATATATATATATATATATATATATATATATATATATATATATATATATATATATATATGGGGGGATAAAACTAAGGGCTGAAAAGTTTAGATTCTAAGCTTAGAGATGTTGCTAGTTCGATGAGAGGCAAGAATGATCCCAACGGGGATAAAGGTCATAAAGGAGGGGAGTGAAAACTACCCAAATTAAGGGGGGAGAGGTGCTAGAACTCAAATCACATCATGAACACTCGAAACCATGAGTTTAGTCACCATCACTGCAGATGTATTAGAAGACCAGGCTCGAAGCCTCATTATCGTTCTAACGAATGCTGTTTGTGGATGAAAGAACGAAATGTATAGGAAAGATTTTATAAGAACCCATGTGTTGAAACTTCATCCCCTGAAAATCTAGTTACGCTCCTCTGATCCTTTCTTTGGTGTGGCAGAGGATGGTATCCGCGATGTAAAAAAAAAATAATTTAACTGCGCGAAATATCTTTTCTAAATACTTTCCGACCTTTGTACTTTGAACTTATCGCCCGTTTTGTAGGTGAGGGTGGTAAAAAGCCTTTCTTTGTTAAATTTCTAAACTTCCTACGCTCAAATTATGTTTGTAAGGAATTATTTTGCGTCTTCGTCTCTCAAGAATCTCGGAACCAACGTAAAATTACCATTTGGTGGATTTGTATTGAACGTAAATTCCGTTTGTATTGATTAGCTCTCCTCGGCAGATTGTTTTAATGATGGTACTTCACTGAAATTTCTAATGTAAATGGATGTGTGCGTGAATGTATAGTGTACTTGTATGTACATTTCAGGAAACATGTTCCATACATGCCATCTACCATTCTGAATAAGCACAGCTCCAAATTGGAATTTTTAACTCTACTGGATGATTATTTATTCTCTCTCTTCACTCTGCACACGCTTTTTACCAAGACACACGCGCGTCCATCCCTAACATACATTCAGACCCAGGCAAAAAAAATGGAAGATCTCTTAGATCGGTCATTGAGGGACTTCAAACCGCAACCTCTTTCTTCCCGCAAGGAGTTAGCCATTGTCCGAAATTGCTTCTATTATCACTTCATTTGCGTGGTTCTCTCGACGCCACTGAGCTGACTGATGAGCTCTCAGGTCCTTTTCTTTCCTTCCTTTGAGTCTTTGGAGGCTTATTGGGTATTTAACCATTGTTTTTCTCCACTGGGGGATGTTTGCCTCTTAAGACCGCTTCTGGAATGCGAGCTCTCTTGTGGAGGTATGTCACGGCGTGTCCATATAATAGCGATGCGGTTTCTGCATTCAGTTGACTGGCTGATAAAGGAGGCAAAGGAAATGGTATTTGAGGCTAGTGGATGGTTCGTAATAGAGCCTCTATATTTGAAATGTTTTTTTCTCGTTTGAAATTAAGGATCACCTGAAGATCTGACCCTCAAAGCACCTTGGGGGAGTCGGAGACTCTTCAGGAGAGGCAATCTAGGGGTCATATTGTTCAGAAGAGACATTCTGAGGAGAAAATTCTTCAGGAGGCACAATCTCTGTTTCATCTTATTTTTTTAGCCCAAAGAGTTGAGAGTAACTAAATTTAATCTTTAAGGTTTACTGTTGATTTGTTTAATATTACTCTCTTCTTCTGTTTAATTTGTTTTTTTGGTCGGAAAACCTTTGTATAACTAAAGCTATACAACAAACACGAATTTCACGAAGAGTCTAATTGATTGTTATAATTTTTTTCAGGGAAATTTGTGCCAATTATTTCGTAGATAACCCGATTAAACTTGGAAGATCAGGACGCATACTAGAGATTGATCTTGCTTTTTGTTTTAAAGCACTTTTATAAATAAATCCTAAAACTTTACTTTGGAAAGGGTAGTGGGGAAGATTCTTCAGGAGAGACAATCTGGGGGTCAGATTCTTCCGTAGAACTTTTGAACGGGAAAGATTCTTCATGAGAGACAATCTGGGAGTCAGATTCTTCTGTAGAAACTTTTGAACGGGGAAGATTCTTCAGGAGAGACAATCTGGAGTCAGATTCTTCTGTAGAAACTTTTAAGCGGGGAAGATTCTTTAGGAGAGACAATCTAGGAGTCAGATTCTTCTGTAGAAACTTTTGAGCGGGGAAGATTCTTCAGGAAAGACAATCTGGGAGTCAGATTCTTCTGTAGAAACTTTTGGGGAAAGACTATTCAGGAAAGACAATCTGGAGTCAGATTCTTCCATAGAAACATTTTGGGGAAAGACTCTTCAGGAGAGACATTCTGGGACTCAGATTCTTCAGTAGAAACTTTTGGGTGAAAGACTCTTCAGGAGAGACAATCTGAAGTCAGATTCTTCTGTAGAAACTTGTTGGGGAAAGACTCTTCAGGAGAGACAATCTGGGAGTTAGATTATTTCATAGAAACTTTTTGGGGAAAGACTCTTCAGGAGAGACAATCTGGGAGTCAGATTCTTCCATAGAAACTTTTTGGGGAAAGACTCTTCAGGACAGAGGCCTGGGAGTCAGAAGCTTCCGTAGAAACATTTAGGCGAGGGAGACTTTAGAAGAGGCAATCTGGGGTCAAATTCTTTAGTGGAAACTTTAGGAGGTCAGTTTCTTCAGGTGATCTAAAATTAATAAATCTGATGTAAATGTAAGCATGATTTTTTTAGAAACCTGTTATTTATATAATTTTGTTTCAAATATTGGACTTATTTAAATGAAATTATTGTACTTTAATTAATACTTCATTTCAGCCTCCTTGTGCATATAGCTGTACCCTCTATCCATGAAATTAATGCAAGCAATCTGAATTAATAACTAATAAAAATAATAATGGCTAAATTTATAAGTATGAAAGAATATCACAATTCTTGTTAAACTACAAAGACTGTTCTAACAGCAAAATTATCTGAACTCATCGATGTTTAAGAATTTTAATATTAGAATAATGTTTATACTACCAAGATAAATAAAGCAAAAATTAATATCAGGTATACGTGAGTGAAACGCTTTGGGATTGAGTCCAAGTATTGAGTGAGCGAATACATATTTAACCCCACTATTCTTGCTTTCTCCCCTCTCTCTCCCCCATCTCTCTCACACTTCCTCCCCTCTCTCTCTCTCTCTTTCGCTTCCTCATCCCTCTCTTCTTCGCTTCTTCACCCCCCCTCTCTCTCCCTCTTGCTTCCTCGCCCCTCTGTTTCTCTTGTTTCCTCCTCATCTATCCCTCGCTCCCCTCTAACCCCCTCTCTCTCTCTAATATAAGACTTATTGATTAGTTCTCATGGAATCATCAAAGAATTTCCCCCCCATAAAGGAGAGAGAGGGAGGGGAGACTGAGGGAGGAGTCTCGCAAAAACATTAATAATAATGCCAATCTTCATTCATAAGCACTTCCACAAAGTGGGGTTTGTGCTCGTCAACGCCCCAGAACTAACACCTCCCATATAATAATAATGAAAGCGTAAAGTAAAGCGATGGAATATTTATGTTAAATAAAATACAACAGAGCTTTCAAGATTCGATCAATATTATTAGGAAAAGAAAACCCACAGGAAAATGAGAAGCCAAATAGCCGGAATAATCAAACGAAGAGATTACGTGGCGCGTTAGAGGGACCAAAGAGCGGCAGCTCTCCCAATTTTATCGTTTCGCTCCTTAGGGTGTGGCAGGTATAACATGGGACATCATGCTGCAGCTTACATCTTGATAATTGCGATCCCTTTCAGCCCCAATGCCTCCAGTAGGATCTGAGGTTATATATCCGACAAATATATTCACTTCCCCCAGCTTTACCATTTTGTTCCCAGATGCCCTCGTTGGTTTTCCCTTTAAATTTAATTTAAAGGAAAACCGTGTGCAATAAATATGATTATAATGCACATGGTCTCCGAAAATAATACAAGTTTATAGTTCCTTTAAGTAAACCTTTTTGCGTACACGAGGATGTAGACACGAAAGGAGAAAACACACATAAACACCTTTTATATAAACGAATGTAAAAAGAAAAACACCCATAAAGATTAAGAAATGATACACGAGTGTGCATCTCCTCTCTCTATCACCGCGTACACGCGGTTGCCCGAAAAAAAGAGAACGCACATGAAATATATCAAACATTCTACACGAATGTGCGTTTATTCCCTGTACGACATTATGCGCACACGAGCTACCTGTAATGAATCTATACGGACAACGCCGTCAGATTATTGCCAGAGGAAAGCCCGAGAAATAATCTTTATTTTCTTTGTAATCTTTTTTTTCTCGTCCCTTTTTCTCTGTTTCGCATTTTCTTCTCCACATTTTTATGTTTTTGTATTTCTACATCCAGTAATTTTTCTCACGTTTGTTTTGCCTTTATTGTTTCTGTAGGTTGAATAGTATTGACTTGGTATTAATGTTAAAAGTCTGGTAAATTGTTTCTAGTTATATTTTATTAGATGAAGGCAAGAAATGTTGAAGTGTGTGGTTTGTATATGTCCAATTGCCAGTACTTTCCTTTTGCTCTTATAGACACTGATTTACTTAATGAACTGTCTATTGCATCATATACTTCATTAACCGTCCGTCTCTCATATACTTGTACCCAAACACCAGCACATTCACCCCACTCACCATTTCACACTCTGCAATTTAACCTTTTCTTTTCTCTCTTTCCTCTTTTCTTCTCTCAACTACATCACCCTTCGCTAAAGCTTTCTTCCACCCTTATTTTTCTTTCACATATACACCATCTCTTCCTTCTCCCTTTGCCGCTTCTCGTCAGATGAACTCACCGGTGGACTCATATTAGTACTTAATTAGCTGTGTAGGTCCAATCATTAGCCAGGTAAGTCCACGAATGCAGCGCGCTTAATAGTGCGATCAATAGACATGTGTGTGTGTGTGTGTGAGGGAAAATGTACCTCTCTGTGTAACCAACTGTGTGTGTTTGTAGTTTGCACCTTGTTCATTTCACAAGGGCTTGTCCCCTTTTTTCTTAGCTTAATCCATTTTCTCTTTATATTTGGACGTTGAGAACTTTATGTATGCGTGTTTGATGTGGTGTGTCTTGGTCCCAGGTCATATCTGGGGCACTTTACGGTAAAGTTGGCACTTAGATGGCAGTGCCAAGTTCTTAAGATGATGATCACTAATAAAAAGTGATCATAAAACAAGGAAAATGATCTGTCATCCCATAGAACTGCCTTTCGAGATATGTCATAATGTGAGACTGTAGTATTTGAATATCTCTCTATCGCTCTCTCTCTCTCTTTCAAACAGGCACACATTCTTTCTTTCGAAGGCGTACTCTCTCCCTCTCTCTCTCATATATATATATATATATATACACACACACATAAACACACGCGCGCGCATTCAATAGAATGTTCAGCCACATGATTATGAGGCATTAGCCATGTGGACAAGAACAGAACGAAAGATGCGTAAACAAAACCACAGAACCAACATTTTCTCTTCCCGTCATACACTGTGTTGACTAACTTCTTAAAGTTATACTAATTTAATGGGGAATAACCCCCCCCCCCCACCTAAATCACAGCTTGTGGTAACTAAGGAATAGGAAACGCTCACCAGGTCATACACTGGACGGTACTGGTGACTAAGCAAAGAAACCTCGCTAAATCGCAACCTGGATGTTGCATAGGAAATAGGATAATAAACCTCATGCAATTTGTCAGCCTCGGCATTAGTAAGGAAGGAAAAGAATCACCACCCAAAAGGTGGAGAGATCAAGCTCGAAAGGGATAGGATTCCCAGTTTTCATTTTCCAGTAGAAATATTTTTGTGAGCATGTGTGTGCAAGATGTATTTACCTTTATTTAATGTTAGTTATTTGCACCACCAGCCGCTGTTTAATTGTGAAACGGGTGTTATGATAACATACTTGGCCCAAGCCTTTTGCGGGCATTTATCGGCTTCGACGCTCCGTCCAAATGACTATAGATCTTTACGAGGGGCGAAAAATGCGTATCCATCGCCGGGAAATGAACCTGGTATTCAGCCATGGAAATACAGCGCGTTACCGTTGAACCATAAAAACTTAACTCCGTTTTAGGGCTTCCGTATTTTATGGATAAAATAGCGACATAGGTCCTTGGAGGCCATCGCCAGATAGTCGCTTAAAAAGATCTATGGAGAAAAAAAGCACAGCCAATTGTATACATACCACTTATTTCTAGGTTCCAAATCTATTTTAATCTTTCTCACCCTATCTGTCACTTTCGTTTTATGTGTGGGTGTGTATACGTCATTTGAGGGTGTACCATCTACAGAAAGAGCGCAAAAGTTACGTATATTTTGAGTGATTCGGAAGACATTAAATTATGGTTTGGTTACGCACGGTGGATGAGGTGAATGAGTGGGTTGATAAACATTCTTCCTGGCGACCACACTAATGCATACTTTTATCTCATGCTAGCAGTCACTACCACTATTTGCCGATATATATATATATATATATATATATATATATATATATATATATATATATATATATATATAGGTACGATTAATGTAGTGTCATTATTAGACAACTGCTCTACTTCAGGTCCAGTGGGACATCCTTTCCTCCTGAACTGGAAGACTACATTTATAGGATAACTAATCAATCAGTTCCAAAAAATATGGTTTCAAAGTTACCCCTTTATGTTAGCCTCTTTACCGTCACAGAAAACCGTTATTATTAAAATATATTAACAGCGTTGACTTAGCCAAAACAGTCGAGAGATGGAAAAAGATCCAAGACAAATTGGTACGGTTAATGTACTGGCATTATTAGACAACTGCTCTACTCCAGGTTCAGCGACACCTGAAGTGGATTAGCTATCCTGTAAATGTAGTTTTCCAGTTAGAGGAGGAAAGGATCTCGCGCTGAACCTGAAGTAGAGCAGGTGTCTAATAATGTCACTACATAAACCGTACCAATTTGTCTTGGATCTTTTTCCATTGGTATATCCTGGTATATCGATTTTCGCTGAAGGAACCCTTATATTTGCGTCTTGGGTGAGCTTTCAGTTCAGTTCATTTAAGAAGTTGACTGACTCGGTCTGATGGAAAAGTGATGGGCCCACGGGGTATTGGATATATAAGAGAATTCACCGCTATAAATCTTCCACGTATTTTAACTTCCATCTTCAAGACTTTCTTAACAGATCTCTACTTACAAACTTTCTGTGTAATCCCCTCGTTTGGTTTCACTTTGTTTTTTCTTTTAATCTTTTATTTGTCTCTTCCTCCCCCTCATTCCCGAAGGTAAAAAATGCCTTTGTAATTTAAATCAATTTTTCTCTCCTCAATTGCAAATTGAAGAACGTGATGGTCTAAAAAAGGGCGCAGCAAATACCCTAAGGTGCGTTCAAGGCCAGTACGCTTACAGATGTTAACTGCCACTTTCTAACGTTAGTGTATCATGCTTCTTTTTTGTACATGCTTTTTTTTTAACTATTTCAACTCTACGGTACACACTATCTACACGTGTGCTTTTTTACCTTTTTTTACATGCCTTTTCTAACTATTTCACTTCTACGGTACACACTTAACTGCATATGTACCCTCGACATGCAGGTTCAGCTATCCCTCAAATACACGAACACGCTTCTTCAAACCAGGGGCGGGGGGTTGTCGTGTGTGTGCTAGAGAGAGAGAGAGAGAGAGAAAGAGACATGACAAAAGAGATAAAAAAAATAAACATAAATCAAATGGAAGATATTTATAAATAATGAATAATCAGATATAAAGATTGAAAAAGAGTGATGGAGAATAGAGAGAGAAACTGATAGAGAGAGGGAGAGGTGCATCGAAATGGTCAAAATTGTCTGTCATCAACGTGAGTTGGTCGGTGGCTGCGTTGTGGACGCTAATGAAGTAGCCAGAAGACGAACAGGATGGGGGTTGGAGGGGGAAGGTGTACTTCTATGGTCTCCCTCTCATATCAGCGAAGCGGTTTCATCGCTCGATTTGAGAAATCTCGCTCTCCTCCTACTCTTGGCTTCATCTCAGTCTGTTACTGACCAGGACCCTTAATTATGAGTCTGTTTGTGTCTGTTTCTCGCATCCTCTCATTCTATTTCTGTCCCTGACTTTTTCTCATTCTGTTGATGTGCTTGAGGTCAGTCTTTCTTTTCCTGACTACCTCAATCCTCTTTTTGTTCCAGAAGTTCTCTCCTCAGTCCATTTTTATTCCTCACTCTATCTTATTTTGTTCTTTTCCTTGACTACTTCTGTCCGCTTAACTTCTGGATTTTCTCTGTTTTTATTCCTTGCCTTCACTTATTTCCATAGCCTCCTTTTGTCTGTTCCTGTCTTTTTCTCTTCCTGTTTGTCACTTCCTCTGTTATTTGCTATTCTTGATTTCTGATTTAAGCGTTTCTATCTCTGGGGTCATTATTCTGTGTATCGGATCATTACTGTCCGTGTCTTCTAGTCATAGTTATTTCTTTTGTTACTCATTTCATTCTATCCGTGTTCTTTCTCACGTGAGTTGCTTCTTATCTGTTTCTTAAGAGTTCCACGTCATGTCTATTACTGTCTGACATTTCTTGTTATCTCTTCAAGGTCTGTTCCTGAAGCGGTTGTCTTTTCCATCCTTTCTTTTGATGAGAATCTATAAGCGAAGAGGTGATAATAAACAGTCTAAGCTAAATATTATTATTATTAACAATAAATGCCCACATCGCTAATAAAGGAATAAAATCGCCTATGTATACTCATATAAAAAAATAAACATTAATCAGATACTCTAATAAAATTTGAGGACGAGGGACGGTCGTGTTATTCGAATTTAGGGCAGAATTGCTCGCGTAGGGTCGTGCTGTAGTCGTGGCATCCTTCTCTGCTTTAAATCAGCGTAGACAACAGCTAATTTTTGTCAGTTTTTTTAGGTTGTGAAACATAATTGTGGTCATCGTTGCGGCCATGAGTGTTTACACGATATAAATATATGACTTACAATATGTTGACAATAAGTGATTGGTACAATATATATATATATATATATATATATATATATATATATATATATATATATATATATATATATATAAATGCGTCATTTCAATTTAATGAAGTATCACATAAAATAAAGCTAGTAAATTGATAACATTTGGTCGGGAAATTCCGTGGCCACGGAAGAGAATCCCACCTTTAAATTTGGGGCATTTGTCGGAAACGCCGACCATAATACGAATATACCAACGCAATACTTGATTATATTGGTGTATATTTACGTTTTTGTTGTTTTTTTATGTGGAGGACATTTTATCTATCGGTATACGTGTATGTAGGCCTTTATGATGCGCCTGTACGAGCACCTATGTTGTGTATGTACGTATGAGACCAGTGGTTGTGTTAAAATAGTACTCGCAAGCAAGTGTGATTCCGAGCATTTCTCTTTTACTTATCAAGGCCTCACTCAGAGAATAAATGCTTACAATACAATAAACTACATTCTTTTCTTACCTGTGGGTAATATTAAGCCTTAGTGTAATCCAATTTTTGTAAGCTTCTCAACTTTGCATACATCTACAACCATGGGGCTGTAGTTAGGTACATGTATGTGTGTAAATGCACATAGTATTATAGGATTGCGCTCTGAATTCCTTTCACATTTCCGCTATTTGTGTGTGTGTGTGTGTGTGTGAGCGCGAGCGATTCTTTTTATATTGAAATAGTTTCGGCCAAATCAAATGTGATGAATGATGCCCCGATTCGCTGGGTTTGGGTGAGGGGGTGGGGATGAAGTGTTGGGAGAGAGAGAGAACAAAGCACCCTCATTCCAATGTCCTTTCTATCCAGCAGGCGGCTCTCCGGGTCCTTCTTCGTTCGCTACTGTTTTGTTGCTGTTGTTTTTTTCGAGAACTGAAACCACGCTTTCCTACTCTACGGATCCATCAGCGATCCAGATTCTTTATACTTTCCAACCCACAGTTTAAAGATTTCTATTTTTCTTGCATCGCTTATTTTTAACCTACAGTTTTCTAGTTTACTTGTTTCGCTTATTTTTAACCTTTAGTTTTCTAGTCTACTTACTTCGCTTATTTTTAACCTACAGTTTTTTAGTTTACTTGCTTCGCTTATTTTTCACCTACAGTTTTCTAGGTTACTTGCTTCGCTTATTTTTAACCTACAGTTTTCTAGTTCACTTGCTTCGCTTATTTTTCACCTACCGTTTTCTAGGTTACTTGCTTCGCTTATTTTTCACCTACAGTTTTCGAGTTTACCTGCTTTGCTTATTTTTAACCTACAGTTTTCTAGTTCACTTGCTTCGCTTATTTTTAACCTACAGTTTTCTAGGTTAATTGCTTCGCTTATTTTTAACCTACAGTTTTCTAGTTCACTTGCTTCGCTTATTTTTCACCTACAGTTTTTTAGTTTACTTGCTTCGCTTATTTTTAACCTACAGTTTTCGAGTTTACCTGCTTCGCTTATTTTTAACCTACAGTTTTCTAGTTTACTTGTTTCGCTTATTTTTAACCTACAGTTTTCAGTTTACTTGCTTCGCTTAATTTTCACCTACAGTTTTCTAGGTTACTTGCTTCGCTTATTTTTAACCTACAGTTTTCTAGTTCACTTGCTTCGCTTATTTTTCACCTACAGTTTTCTAGGTTACTTGCTTCGCTTATTTTTCACCTACAGTTTTCGAGTTTACCTGCTTTGCTTATTTTTAACCTACAGTTTTCTAGTTCACTTGCTTCGCTTATTTTTCACCTACAGTTTTCTAGGTTACTTGCTTCGCTTATTTTTAACCTACAGTTTTCTAGTTCACTTGCTTCGCTTATTTTTCACCTACAGTTTTTTAGTTTACTTGCTTCGCTTATTTTTAACCTACAGTTTTCGAGTTTACCTGCTTCGCTTATTTTTAACCTACAGTTTTCTAGTTTACTTGTTTCGCTTATTTTTAACCTACAGTTTTCAGTTTACTTGCTTCGCTTTCTTTCAACCTACAGGTTAGAGTTTTCTAATTTTCCAACTATGTTTATTTTCAACCTACATTTTAATTTTCTTACTTTTTCTGCTTCGCTTATTTTCAAATTTTATTTTCTACTTTCCTGTTTCACTTGTTTTTAACCTATAGTTTAAAGAATTCTAGTTTTCCTGCTCTCTAGTTTTTAATCGGGTAAAAAAAATATTCTAATTTCTACTTCTACTAGTTAGCTAGATTTTAATCTGCAAATTGAGTTTTCTACTTTTTAATTCTGATTCAATAGTTCCAGAGGGTTATTTTTTTTAGTTTTTAGATCTGGTTTTCTAATTTTTCAACTTACATTTTAGTTTTCTAGTTTATTTCTCCTGTTTTGCTAGTTTTCTATCTAAAGTTTATTTCAAGTTTTATATCTCCTGCATTGCTAATTTTTAACCAACACTTTTCTATTTTATATTTCTCTTCGTTTGTTAGTTTTCAACCTTTCTAACCTATAGCTTAAGTTTCTAGTGCTCCTGCATCGTTAGTTTTTATCCTTTTAATTTTTTTTACTTATAGTAAAAAAAATTCTAGTTTATAATTTTCCTGCTTGATGGTTTTCAACTTTGTTTTTCGTTTTCTAGTATCAAATTCCATTCCAAAAATCAAATTTAAATAGCACTGTGTATCTATCCTTCTTAGAGTTTGGATATCTAGTTCCATCATAGAACCTAATATATCCGCTAGTTTTCTAACCACTGTTAATAGGTTGTAGAGTTGTTTTTTTCTCTATATTAGTATCCGACTGAGTTTCTCTAGCTTACACTTCTATTTCGTGCGGTGTCTAATCCACATTAGTCTTCCTTTACTTCACTTGAACCATAAATTAGGTCGTATTTCCAAACCTAGTGTTTATACTTTTGTAGCTTCTGGAAAAGCATACACTTAAATTTATATTTATAATGTCCACCTGATACTATTCTATTCGGGATATCTAGTTCTATAAATTCATTTTTATTCTAGCTTTTAACCTTATTTTAAGAGTTTTTGTACTTGCTAGATCCCGAATTCCATCATTATAATTTTTATTCATCTCTGCTAACATCCGTCTGAGACGCGCTCGCCTAGAGTTGGGGTGATCTAGATTAGGGTATGTCTACTTTAGCTTCAATCTTGGAGAATGGAGTTACCTTTCAGGTTCTGATATACCTACTTCTACAACAGTTTCACCCGTTTAACATCTATTTCCCTCACTTTTGACGGTATTTGTGTGGTACTTCTGGCAAGGGAATTAAGTCCACCGAGTCTCAGACTGGGAGATAACGATTTCCAGTGTCCTTTTTGCAGCCTGGTCCCTCTGGTCGCTCGCATCAAATCGGATTGGCTGTTTTCGCTTAATGATGTGGAAGTGGTTCGTGGAAGATCGGTGATTGGTGTGATGTGGACGGCGATTTTCGAGTTTCCGCTTAGAGGAAGGAATGACGAGGGAGGGTTAGTCTACCACTCCCACATTTTCTATATGGCACTAACTCACTCCTACACGGACAAACTACATATATGTTCCAGAGTAGTGCATTAAGAGTGTCTGAAGGATTAAAGAGATGTACCGATGAGTCAAGATAGGTGAAACGAGCGAGAGAGAGGGAGAGTATCTGTCTGAGAGAGAGAGAGAGAATGATAAGATTTTTGGCAGGTTTTTGCATATTCCTTTGGTGAATTCAAATGAAGCCTTGTGTGTGGGCGGTGAAGACGGCGGGTATGTGATGGGAGGCGTCCGACTTAGCCATCCGCGCGTCAAGACGTCGCCTAAAATGTATGTGTGGTGGTGTCCGAATGGGTGTGCAAATAAATGTGAGTATCAATACGTTTGTTTGTTGGCGCGGCGCAACTCCACGTGTGTGTGCGAATGCATTTTTACTTACAAATAAACCTTGTATTGAATGACGTAACAATTGCATTAATAATAAATTTTATGTTGTGAGATATTTATGTGTAGTAATTTGTGGTGAAAGAAGCCCAAAAGCCCAAAGCAGAGTGGGAATACGTTCTAAGAAGCTAAAGGAATAATATGTGGAAAAATAAAGAGAGAAGTATGACGTGAATGAGTAAATGGGGAGAAATACGTGATGGTTGTTAAAATTACTCCCCCCCCCCTACCACCACCAACCCTGAAAAGAATTAGTTCGTAATTTGGAGTTGAAGTGTGTAAAAGTACGAACGCATTCCGATAGTTTCAGGTAGTGTTAGGGCTGCCAAAGGCCGGCTGTCTGCCATTGCACGGTTAATCTGACGCCATTAGACCTGCCTTACTCCAAGGTCTAACCAACGCACTCCATCACCTCCCACATCATTCACCCCTCCCCATTTGGGGCCATATCCCGGAAGGTCCTCCGTTCGATAGCCAACGCATTTGGTCGAAAAACCGCTTCCATTCAACAGCTGTATGACGACGCATTTTATGCATTTATACTTACACACATTCATTCTCCCTCTTTTTCACATCCATACACAAATACACTTTCCCATACATATCATTTTCCCACACGAAATGGGCATAACAAGATACAGGACAAACTTCTCTATAGGGGCTTTTTAGGGTCAGTAAAAGTGTGGGTGTTTGGGGGTAGTAGAAGGAAGAGAGTGTGGGAGGATAGTAGGGCAAATGGGGGAGAAGGTCAGGGGGCGAAACATTTATCTCATCGGCTTCGAAACGTCGAAGAATTCACGTCAAATCCTGGGCGTTAATCGACCCACGATCGCTTTTGCGCTCTCTCTTTCTTTCTCTCTCTCTCTCTCGCGCGCGCGATCTCGCTCTCTCTTAGTCAATCTCTCTTTCTATCACTCAATCTCTTCTTTCTTTCTCTCTCTCTCTCTCACTCACTCTCATCTTTATATTTCGGCCCTTCCATTCATATCTTTCTTGATCTCTCTTTCTCTCTTATTTTAATTTTGTATTTCTATTTCGGTCCTTACATTCATCGATTCAGCTCCATGTTTCTTCCTCTCTCTTATAAGGTCTACATATCTATGTCCCATTCATATTTCCTGCATGACTGATTAAATATGCCTTTCTTTCTCCCTTAAACTCATATATCATCTACATATTTATGCCCTTGCTTTCACCTCTTCCTCTCCGGTATGACGTTTCAAATCTATGTATGTCTGCCTCTCTCTCTCTCTCTCTCTCTCTCTCTCTCTGTATCTTGGCTCTTTTGTGTAGACAGATGTAACAACCGCCGGCCCCGTATACGTTTGTGACTGTGTGTGCCTCGTGCCCGAAGAATACCCTTAGAAGCCCGCCGAGGGACGGGCAGGTACGGATGGACAAGGGAGCGCCAGAGTGGGTGGACCCAACGGCATAATAATGCATTTAGCAGCAAAAAAGATTCAGGGATGGAAAATACACAAAAGAATCTAAACCCTATTTTCCAAAGGGATATATTTACAACTGCATTATTTGTAATTTTTATTTATTCGTGCATTCTCCCCCTACCAGCCCATAAACACCCTCATACACGCGTACGCGATGACTAACAAATACATACACCCTCTACCGTATGCACATACATGCTCTCCTCTATACTATATACTGATAAATACGCAGAACTAGTGATTGGTGACTTATGTATACACTCATCCTCATTCATATTTCCTCAATGTTTACCTAAAAACATACATTGGCACTCATCTAATACTGAGCCTGTCACGCAGATGGACATTATTTAAATTGATCTCGGTACTTACCACCATATTTAACTCTAGCAATTATATTTAAATGAGGTATTTAAATTCATATGACGAATGTATGTATGTAATTATCTTTGGGTGATTTTCTCAATGCATATGTGATTACATTGTCTACCAATCACATTTTGGCATTTCTGAGCATGTTATGTGATCCCTATAAGCGTTCGGTCCTGTGATGATACTGTGCAACCAGCCTTGCATCGAGGAACTTCCTCCTTAACCCTTGATGCAGTGTGAAGTTCCTGACCCTCGCTATAGTAACCATATACCTCGGATTAGTACATTGCACTTACTACTTTGGTTTCAGCCAATTTCAAACTTTGCACAAAAAGCTTCATTTTGTCTCGGGGTTGAGTCAATTGGTTAACTCACACGGTCAACTGACCATATTTTATAACTGGTGCACTCGCCACGGTCAATTAGACAGATTTTATAACTAGCTAACTCGCCACGGTCAACTGGCTAACTTGCTACGGTCAACTGGCCAGATTTTATAACTGGCTAACTTGCCACGCTCAACTGGACAGATTTTATAGCTGGCTAACTCGCCACGGTCAACTAGACAGATTTTATAACTTTATTCTATTTCTTATAAATATAGTATGTTTAAGTTAGGTTAGTAGCCACCTCACTGTTAGACTTCGGCTACAGCGAGTTGGGCGCTGTCAGTTGGCCTGCGGCGAGTTGTCCTATTCCCTCACAATATTGTAGAACTTCAAATCAGAAATATTTTACCTTGCAATAAATTATACTTTAAATATTATACGAGCGCTTGGGTACTTTTTGCGAACATTTGTCTTTTGTCCGAATTTGTTGCAAGAAATTTTAAAATTCTCCCTTGTCTTTTGTCTTTTTTTTCTATTCATGTTTTCGCTTATCCTGCGCACTGTTCACTGCATAAAAATGCTTTCGTCAGATTCATCGCCTACCTTTCGTTTCCCAATTAAACAAATTGGATTAAAAATGTTACTTTCTTAATTATTATTAATCAAACTTTTCTTATACTATTTAAACATAAAACCCATGGGGTATTTAAATAGGTTACATCAGCCTAACTACATTAACAGATGTTAACAAATATAGATTCGTTTAATTACAACAGATGCTCTACATTTGTGCAGTTGGTTTAGTAATCACACGTTAGGATATCAATCACGCGCACATTATCAGGGGCATGGTAGTTGAGCAAACATAAGAAATCATACAATTGCTAGAAACTGCACAATCGGCTAGGAAAGGCCATCTGCGATAGCAGAACTACATCCGCCAACAGCATTCTGAGTTGATAAATAAGAGGCCAAAAGTACGAATATAAATCTTCTTTGTATGGAATTAGCAAGACAAATAATAAAAATAGTTAATAGTACTATAATAGTAGCGTTTCTAGAGATCATTTGCAAATATTGAAATTAGACAAATGTTTTATTTCTTTGTTATGAGATTAAGAACGGCTATTTTCGCGCATTACTAACGGTACAAAGTTTCTTGATAGCCTGACACCTTATTTTTCCCTGACGGAACGAGCCCTATTAGCTTTTAAATTGTCTCTGTTGAAACCAGGAGGGTTTATAGCTACTCTTTTGATTTGAGAAAGATCTCTATCGGCAAAAGCTCAAAATTAGGGTTGAGCCATTTTCCTTATCGGCTGAATGCCATTTTCTACAATTTTCTTCAGTGTGATGATTACTTCAAATCTTTTGAAATTTAAAGAAAAAGACTTTCCTTCACCTAATTCATTTACAATATAATTTTTCTCTTCTCAGGAAAGTTCCTTTTTCTTGGGCATTTTATATAAAAAAAATGGTTCTTACAAAAGATGTCTGGAGGATCGTTTTACTCTGAAAATCGATATTAAACTTTGTAAATGGTTTTGCATCAACTAAATTGTGCTTATTATACGGTCGTATGCTAAGAAAAATGTAAAATGTACATTTGAGCAAAAAAACTTTTTTTTTAATTTATTTTACATTTTAGCCTTTTTTATATAATAAATTTATAAATAATTGTGAAGCTACACTAAATCTAATAAAAGTGCATTTCACATTTTTCTTAGCATGCGTCCGATTTATAACGTATGTCATGAGGTTTTAATTTAGAACTTCTGGACGCATGTGTTGCCACATATCTTCTCCTAAAGAGTGTGAGGTATATAAATATGATCTGTCAATAAACCTCAGAATGAGGTACAGAAAACTTTTATATCATATTCATGTATCATGTTCATAGCCCCATAGCTCCCCCATCGTTATGAAGGGCAAATTTGACGGGGCAAAATGATAGGTGGCTTTGTGCTTGATTGGCAGAAATGGATGAAAGGAGTGGTAATATTTTAGGGCTGTTGATGTGCTCCGAACTCATTTTGTGGGAAAGCGGTTTATGATTATATTCATGTATAATGCCATCATTTAATTTCTTCAATAATTGAATTTTATTTATATTCTACTACCCTTTTTAAAATAAAGCGATACTCCTGTCTATTTTTCCCAATAAAGCACTTCTCCTATCTATTATTATCATTTTTTCAAAAGCGCTAGTCCTGTCTATTTCTTTCCAAAAAGTGCTACCTGTGTCTATTAAAAAAAACGCTCTTGTTCTCTATTTTTCAAAGATTGCTACTCCTGTCTTTATTTCCAATAAAGCGTTAGTCGTGTTTATTTATTTTCAATAAAGCGCTTGTCCTGTCTTAATTTCTAATAAGGTGTTATTCCTGTCTTTTATTTCCAGTAAAGCGATACTCTTGCCTTTTTTTCTAAAAAGCGCTACTCCTGTTTCTTTCTTCCCATTAAAGCGCAATTCGTTTCCATTTATTCCCAATAAGGACCTACTCCTGTCTATTTTCTCTCATTGGAGGTGATAATATACTGAGCACTTGACATAATCAGTGTGTGCGTGTGTGTGTGTGTGTGATTATAGAGAAAATACTGATCACATCTAGCCATTCTTCCTTTTCAGCTTTGCAAAGTTGTGCCAAAAAGGCTGTTCGAAAGGTTTTTGCTCAAAAAAGAGGACCCATGGATTTGGTTCCAAACATTTCTTCTGTGTGACTTGATTTTATTAATGAAGTGTCTTGGACGAGGTCCAATGAAGGATCATCAAGTGTACATACATTTGGCAATTTCCTTTCTCAGAACGTTCTAGTAAATAATTCTTTAAATTTTATTGTGCTGGTGAAAGAAGTTGACAGACTGGCAGATAAAGTGACAGAGGGTAAGGCGTCAAAATTAGAACAAACGAAGTATTCAAAAGAATAAAGGGAGAGAGACATTAAATCAGTAAGAGTTATTTAAACCATGCGAGAACAAATATCAAAACAAACGCAGATTTCAATAGAACAAACCGAACCAACGTTAAAACTGACGGGAAATTAGATAAAACAGAGATGAGGCAAATGTGAAAACAGACGGCAAATTCGATAGAACAGACAGGGACAAGCATCAAGTCAGCCAACATGAGCAAAGGCAGAATTCAATATAAACGCAGGAGAAAGAGGCGGATACAGACAGACAGACACGGGCACAGGAGCGAGCAGAAAGAGATGCCGCGATTCGTGGGGGAGAGGGAGGGTACGAGTGTGTGGGAGGGGGGGCATGGAGAGATGACACTCGAGTGCCTGGTTATTGGCGGTCGGGTAGCAGCGAGAGGCCGAGCCTTAATTCCCGTCTGAGGAACACCGCACGTGTCTTGTCTTCAGGAAATAGTAATTCTCTTCAAATTTGCTCTCCTGTGACCAGAACCGCTGCGACCAAGATTTGACTATGTGAACGTATGAGTGTGCGTGCGGCCTATCGCATCGTTCTTAAGATACACATAGCCCATTCTTCAAATTAGTTTAAACAAGTTGTGCTCAATGCAGAAATTATGTTCCTTTTTTTAAAGTAAATTATAATCATTTAATATGCAATAAAAACATTCACCAAAAGTAGTTTAAAACATTATTTGCGATGTTCTCCCGTCGTTTAATTAAGCAGTGAATCACATTCTTGAAGAATTTATTCGGTCTTGATCAGATATTAATGATTTGCAATTCTTTTCCACCGTCTTTATCTCATAATGAATTTTCTTGCCATTTAGGTTATTTTGTAATGACTTTAATAAATACTAACCTTTGGTGTGTAAGGCCTGATTACTATGTAGGATGAGGAAGAACTTCTCAAAAATGCCATTTGTGGGAGTTCATTGTCAAGAATGATGACACACATTCGGGTTGACCAGTGAAGGACGTTTTTTTTCGGGAGCTTCATTTAAACATTACAATATTTTAACAAATAAGTTAGATATAAAACCATTTTCACATGTAAATGTCATTCCGACAGTTCATGTAACACCCAAACCCCAATTTTATAATTTTATAAAAAACCTATGCATTACTACAGTTTAAAATAGGCCTAAGCATTGCTAGCCTAAAACAAGGTGCAAGCATTACTACAATTATCACTTAAAGCTTACAGCAAATTTGGAACAATTTAACTTAAATATACAGTCCCTAAATCATGTATACATATTTTTTTTTAAATTTATGACAGGCGAACCCACCGAAAAGATTCAGATGATTTTTATTTCTTTTATAGCCTAAGGAGATACAGCGCGGAATTTTGAACAGCCTTGCCTAGCCCTAGGAGATACGAAATCGAAATTACTGATAGCTTTGCCTACCAACAGTAAAGATGGAAAATAGAAGCGTGCGCTTATTATTTGAGCAACGAAAATGGATACTAAAGTCGTATTTTAAACTCGAGAAGATGTCAAAGGTTCAATAACAGTGGAGAGGCAATTTTGGAACTAATCCTCCAACTCGACTTACCATTTCACGTATTTGTGAGAAACTTGAAGCATATGATACTGCGCATGGTATGTAAAAGCGAGCGACTGGGCGTCTGAAGATATCAACAGATGCTCAGACTTATGATGAAGTGGTACATTCAAACGGTCACTAAAAGAATATGTCCACATATATCTGAAGAATGCTAAATGGAAATTTTACATTCCAAGATTATTCCATGCCTTGAATAAGGATGATCCGGATTGAAGAGTCTATTTTAGCGAATGGTTTCGAGTAAAAAATACAGAAGATGGCTAATTTGTAGACAATATTGTGTGGTCTGATAAGCCACATTAAAAATGAATGGTATAATTAATCGTCATAATTTAACATACTGGTCGTAAGAAAATCCACACTTTTATTTGGAATGAAATGTAAATTTACCAGGTTTAACTGTTTGGTCTCTTTTGATGGTACAGTTACCGGGAATAGCTACCTCATCCTGCCTCGGGATAAAAAGATTTTCCTGAAATTCCTCAGTTATAGGGAGGTGAGGACATTTATTAGGGCATCCCATAAGTAATAACCATTTTTCACGTTTATCATTATTTTATAGATAAAAATAATCGAAATAAGTTTGTTTTTATATTAACTCAATTTACCAACCGATATCGCATTTTTCTAATAAGAATTCTCTCACTTAGGCATTTTGTTAAACTTATTTGCTAGTTTAATTTGGAAGATATTTATTTTACTCTGTATGTTATGTTTCAGTGCTTGTTCTCTTTACCATTAATTTGTTTCTTTCTTGTTTTAGAACAGTTTTATTTTGATCTTAAGTAATCGATCTCATTTTTTTGTTCTATTTGACCCCATACATACTATCCTCTTCTGCCTTACCTCTTTAGGTAAAATAATTTCTTTAAGTAAAGGTTTGCTCCTCTCGCCGACTGTAAACTTCCTGAACGATCCATAATCGTGTCTTTATTCTTAAATCATGGTTTCTTGTCCGTCTACAGTCGCGAGTGTTGTCTAGAAGACCTTAACTTCAACTAGTGTTGTAGGTCCATTTGGCTTGTGTTACTTGTAGGGAAAAACCTCTTTGATATTTTAATTACTAGTTAAATTTATCTATCGGTTATTTCTATAATTTTTGTTATATAAATAATGGTTTCGGTGTCGGAGGAATCCTACGTCACCACTTCGTTTGTCAGTTGAGTAAAGTTATGTCACACCACATCGAGTATGTTAAACCCAAGTGAAAATCCTGGATATATATATAATTAAATAAAGCGATAATTTTCTACATCTCCTGCATATACAGCCTATACACTTTTGTAGGGAGTTTTCCCAATTCTAGTCATTTCCTGAAGAATTCTACACTCTTTTAATTAAATCGAGCCAACACCCGGTTTTGGACATGGTTGACTTGAATCTTTTATACTTCATTTTAGTTTTGGAACACAAATGTAAATTGTTTTGATTGGCTTTCTCACTCTGGATCTCGGTTCTATACCAGAAATCTTCACGGTCTCTATCTTGCTCATGGTTCGGGCGACAATTGTACCTCTTTTAGTTGGGTAATATTCGCTTGACATTTGCCTGTAACGAAGATGTTCCTAAAAAAATAATAGATTTGAGCCATATCAAATTCTATTTGCGCCTCAATAGTGATTTTTTTCCATCTTGGTCTACCAGATCCCAAACAAAAGCCCCAAATTCATTATTTATTGACGTCAGCGGTCTACCCTTTCATAGCTCATCTTTCACGGATTTCGTCATTCGTTAAAACGTTCGATCCATTTACTAATTGCTGAGTAGGTGGGGGGGGGGAACATCTTCGAAAACTTATTAAAAAGTTTTCATGATTTGGCCGTGGTTTCCACCAAAGTTTTGTCACAAAGTCCAAACTTTTTTTAATTCAAAATTGCTGTTTAGATTTGCAACAAAATTTTGCATTTTTAAGGTCCGCTTCATGAAACAAATCAAATGATGAAGTCAGCAAATACTTAAGATACGTTTAATGGCCGTTTGCTTCATTAAAACCGAGCGCTTTTGAGTTGTAGCGATTTTCCACTTGCAATTTTGAGGTTTACCTTAAATGTGTACATTACCAGTTTTTATCATCACCAGGAAAGCTCATCCCACTGCTTAGCAAATGCCTCGTTAAGAAGTTTGTACTGTTTTCGGTCCATCGCTCAAGTTTGACGCATTAATCTTACCAATGAGCGACTTTCATCTTCCATCCATCTGCATGGTCGTCTTCTGGTTCTCTTAATATATAAAGACGTCCAATTTAGATTTTCTCGTTAATTTATATAATTTATCTTCTTCATTTCTACTTCGATTTTTTGGGTGTGTTGTTATCCAGATATTCTTTTTAGGGTCCTGGCGCGCTAGTCCTAGCATGCAGGGTTCCGTGCTTTTCCGAGTTTTCATTAGTCTCTCCTTGCTCTTTTTGTTCCCATGTTAGGTTTCCCTCTTCTTTCCTTCCCCAACCATGCCCCTGATATGACTATTAAGATACGTTGGACACTTTGCACCCTAGAGGGATCATGGCGACCTTTTCATTAGTAAGCATTCGCAAGATGGGCTCCAAAATGTTTACAAAAGCATCCGAGAGGAAAGTTCCTTCTTCTTTTCCGTGCTTTCCTCAGGAGTCACGTTTGTACTTGCTGTAGCATTTGATCGTCAATTCTCATTTTTACCTCTTCTGCAGAAATAGTGATCAAAATTTCGGATAGTTACCAGTAGCTCATTAGTTAATTGCTCTACTAGGCAAGTTTTAATCGTGGACGAAGTCCTCCCCGAACTGTTAGTGAAAATTGCTTAAAAATCAGAATGATAGTAACTTCAGAGCGCGAATCGTACCAGAGGCTTATCGTATTTCAAATTGTAATATGATTTTGTGAATTAATACTCAAAGTAGAAACATTATTTTCGTATATATATATATATATATATATATATATATATATATATATATATATATATATATATATATATATATATAGAGAGAGAGAGAGAGAGAGAGAGAGAGAGAGAGAGAGAGAGAGAGAGAGAGAGAAACTGGTCTCTTCCACAGTGGCTGTGAATCAGGTTTTCAGACATCGGTAAAATACCGACTTAAGATATGCAGTTGCCCGTCTAGTCTTTGGAGGTAGTATATAGACGATTGGTACTTCCTTTCATATCCTATTTAACTATAATACGTAATCATTCCGCGACAAAATGCCCAGACCATCTTCGGGCGTTTGTCGGAAAAGACGACTAAACCTTCAAGCGGGACTGTGGCGGCCACCGTTTAGTTATGCATGCAGTGGCGTTGAGGCGCGTCTACCCATACAGTTAGGTTGATGTAGGGGATCTATTTCACCCAACTGAGAATAGATGCATAAAAATAATTTCCAATAATTTGCGACGCCATATCCGAGGCGCCGCCCGAAATGCAGATGTGGGAACACGTCGTTGCGCCATCTAAATAAATAGACTCCCGCGCAGGGGATCTGAATTCTCGAGCTTTGGATCTTGTATAATAATTTGCAAGGATAAGATGTGAGGTTGGTGCAATCAATAATGCAACCTCAAATTAGGGGTGGTAAGGAATGTAATATAAACCCTATTCACTCTAAGGATGGGAGAGGGTATTAGAAACCTTCAGGTAGTTCGTATTTTGAGCACAGCAACTCAGATGTACGTATTTAAGCCTCTGCGGGGTTAAAGGATATAATTAGTCATGTCACACTCTAAATTTCGTTCACAGAGATATTATATATTTTTATTTGATGAGAGATGGGGTGTTTGGGATATATTTAGTTATAATTATACTAGATGAATTTTACCACTAAAATAAAGTAAATTTAGTGATTCTTTTACGGTATTGGGGTATTTCAAACTATTGTCGAAACATGTTGACATGAATTTGTTTTGAAACAGTTCCAAAATGTGGCCTTAACATAGCATATATATGTAGCTTTACGTTTGTATATTTAATTTTTAATCATCTATATCACTCAATATGCGCATTAAAAATTAGCTTTTTTCAGTTATAACTACTTTTCATTTTAACGCGAAGAAAAATTTTATTAATTGGCAACTGAGAACCACAAAGCTTAGAGGTACCATGAAAGTCCTCGCAAAGATTTATGAAACAAATAATTATATCGTAACATACTTTTGTCCGAAACATTTTGATAAATATGATATGACTAATTTTACATATATTCATATATTTGTTGTAAAGAATAAAACTATTTCTGCTAACCTGATTATCACACCTGTGGCTCTACGGGGTATTTGCCTTAATTATAGGGATTAAAAAACACCGGCTAAAGGAACAAATTATAACTTATAGGTGGCTTATAAAGTTTCGGCGTTTTGCGTGACCTATAGGAGTGTGTTCTGCCGAGAGTATTTTTTTGGTGTGGTGTGGAAGTGAACAGTTTATCCATTGTGTGGAGTAAATTCACTAAAACTACATAATTTATCGTCATTAATGCTTTATGATTGTCTCGTAAGAGGTACACTTTGACATTCTCCATATCTAATTTAAAACCGTGAGAAGACTGTGGTCACAAACTTCAGTTCCAGCAGAAGACTCAGATGCGGATCGCTTGTGTTGCATCCAAATTTGTACTAGTGCAGAAGATGCTCTCGCAACTGACTTTAGTTTGTTCATCTTCCCTTTACTTGTTTCTCCTACGAGGTCCCATTGTGTTGGCCCTATAGAAGAGACAAGTTAAGTAGGTCTCGTGCTATAAAAAATGAGTACAAATTATTCTCATCCACAAAGTTCACTGCCTTTACCAATACCAAATGAAAGAGTGCACCAACTGACCGAACATTTAAGCTACCCTATATAAAGAAAATCCAAAAGTCACGCAATGCAACACATGAAAATAAACATGGGAGAAAAGGCATTTATTCTCACTCGAACACCTGTTAAGCATAGTCCATGGTACTTCACCCCATCATTCCCGCATCTAATAACTTTTTCAATCCAACGACCACCGTTTATCCTTAACGTGGGATTTGCGTTCATCAACCCTCCTTAAAATATCCCCCCCTCTTAATGCTCGAATAAATTCAAATCCTAATGGATAAGGAATACACCGGGGGGGCAGGTGGTCTCATGGTACGGTGGTGGACTCCCACATCATGTCAACTAATCTAATATTTTGCAAAACATCGGGACTCCTATTTACAGTGGGTTTCACTAAAAACTGTAGTAGGTTGGAAGTACTCATAAAATAGTTTCGTATGTGCGTAACTTCAGTCTTCAAGTATTCTCCAACGGCGATCGAAGCATCAGACTGAAAATGGAAGTCTTCGAAATCCCGAAGCTTCTTTCTGAATGCTTCCAACATATTACGGCTCTTATCCTTTTTCGCATACCATTTCACGCCTCTCCTCTATCCAACCTTCGAATTTTCATCTTCGTTTCTCTTTTTCATTCGTTTTCTTTCTTGGATATTCCTTCTACGTCCCCTTTTGTTTTGCTATTTATCTTACTTTCTTCTATTCATTTTCTTTGTTTTATCGAATTTTCCCTTGTTTATTCTATATTTCCAAATTCATCTTTTGTTCAGTTAATCCATTTTCTCATCTATTATATTCATCCATTTTTTCTGGACGCTTATTCTCGCCAGAAGGTGTTTGCATAGCATTGAAAACCATTCAGCAGCTGACATCTATAGTATTGCGTGCCTTCCCGACCCCAGAGCGTGCTAGGGGGTCTGTCTATATATCTTCCCCTCATTTTCACTTACATCACTTTATTTTCAGATCTCTCCTTACAAACATTCCTCTATAAATGCCTTCGTTGGTTTTCATTTTTTGTCTCTAAAGGCCACCAACAATGGCAGCCATTCTCCAAGCAATGTGAAGGTGGCTAATCCATGCTAAGGAACCGGTGTAAACTCGTTAGTTTAAGAGCATTTATTACCACTAGCATCCATGGTTTAACATTCATCACCCAATCTAATATATATTTTCCTTCTCTTTCTCTTTCGACCAGGTGAAGGCAAAGAATGCGCAGATGTGCTAACGTGTGGGTCGTGTCAGAAAGATTTCCTACTGGCAGACATACTACGCTTCATCCAGCACAAAGTCCACTGTCAAGCATCTTCAGGATCCCTAAAAAGTGGCCATGAGGTGTCCGAAGAAGAGGACGAAACAGACCGAAACAGCTCTTCCACGCATACACCTCACCACCACAGGTCACCTTACAAATCTCGAGACCGAAATGGTGAGATGTGCGTTGGAGGTAGTGAAAGTGTTCGTAGCGGATTGTCGAGTGGTGTTGGTGGCAGTAGTTGTGCAGTTAGGATTGGAAGTGGAACAACAGCGGAGGATTCATCCTCTTCCGAACCGTCTACTCCAACGAGTAAGGTGAAGGAAGAAATGGAAGACGTGAAAGGAGATGAAAAGAGGAAGAGGGATGAAGAAGAGGATGGATATTCGTCGGCGCGGAAGAAAGCACGAAGTGTTCAGGATGCAGAGTCGAATACAATGGACTCGGGTAAGAACAGATGATTTTTCATCTTATTAAGGTGGAGAGATTTCTCTTTCCTCTCTCACTTTCTTTACCTATGTCTCTATCTTTGATATTCTTGCATTTCCTTTATTTTGACCCCGCAATAATGTAAGAAGTCTCAAGCATCGCCTTTTAATAGAGGTGTACGCAGGGCCGGTTTAAGGAGGTGCGGAGCCCGTAGCACAAGGAACAGCGGGGCTCCCACCCGTATATATATATATATATATATATATATATATATATATATATATATATATATATATATATATATATATATATATATATATATGTATCTCAGCCTCACCCCATTTTCCTTTGTAGAGAAGGGAAAAGGTATCTGAGGAATTTAAAAGAACTGCTAGCATGGCTGAAAAGAGGGTTTGATTTGGTACACTTTTTATTCCTTTTGAAAGAACATCACCCTGTACTATTATAACATAATGCCAGACTTATTGTAGTACTATGCAGTAGGCTCTAGTGAAGTTTTCTATATTCTTATATATAGTAATATCATATATAATAATATAAAACATCAGGAAAATGAATAATTATTTTGTCTCGGCTTTCTGTGCCTAAGGGCAAAAACTTAATTATTACTAATTTTTTGCATCCCCGCGGGGTCCCCTGAAGCGCGGGGCCTTTAGCACGTGCTACATGTGCTACTAGGTCAACCCGGCACTGGCTGTAGGTTGTGTTAGTAAAGTTAAAAAAAGATCTTATATGAACTGAAATATTTACTTAAGTAAAATTGAAATGTAACTAAATTTAATTATTGGTCTAACCTTTGCTTTACGTATTGCGCGCAAACATCTAAAATACGACCTAAAATTGTACAAATTATTGGGTATCATCTGAAAACTCCAGAAGAATAGTTGATGGTGACGAAGAATGTGATGAGAATATCGTGCGGGGCTATGTTCTTACATGGGAATTTCCTACTCATTGCCACCCAAGAAATCGATACCAGATTCTTTTAGTTACGAAGCAATGATTCGGTGGTAAATATAAACAATTTCAGACGAATCGATGATATTTTGTGGGTTTGAAAGAAATGGAATAACATTTTTCCTTAAGGAACACATGTTGATAATTACTAGTCAGTTTCAAGAAGCACCAAACCTTTTAATAACCCAAATCCAATAATAGCAGCAAAGCAAATATCTCAATAGTGTGACTTCTAGCTGATTATGTTGATCAATGTCTTCTAATGAAAGTGACCCCATTCGGGCATTTTTAAAACTTCATTCACGAATTGACTACACCAAAAAATTCCTCGCACGAAGCGAGGTGAATTAAAACATCTTCATGGGAGAGATGCATTGAATCGATATAATACTACGCTTGTTAATACATGTTAGTGACACCAAATGTTTTGGTATAACGTAGAATGGTTTTAAGTTTGTTCTCTCCCGATAGCTTGACTCAATTGTTCTCAAAACTCATAGTTCTGGTTTTCTACCCGAGCTTTAAAAGTCTCCCGTCACTAAAAAAAATTAAAACAGGATTCGTATCCCCTTTTTTACAATTCATTAAGAAGTATTTGAGTAATCCATTTTTAATTAATAAATATTACACCCCCATTGCTTCTTCCACGTTCCTCTTCTATCACTCACACAGGTTGAAACATTAAAATAAATATTTCTTAATCTCCATCATAATAGAAATATCTATTTAAACATGTATAATACGTTCGTATTAATATCCTGATAAATCCTGTGTTTCCCTAATAAAAGTTTTGAATTAACATGAAGGAATTTACCCCGCAGGAAAAAGAAAAAGAAATCTAAGAACGTTTCTCATAACTTATCAAGGAAAACGTTTAGATTAGATTAGGGCCGACAGGGAACCCATGCCAGTTTGCAGTATGTGTAGCCGCAGTTATAGTAATAATAACAGAAGCAGGTGCAGTAGTTGTAGTAGTCGCAACTCTAGCGGTACTAGTGGTACTAGTACTTCCCCTTCATTTGAGTCTTATTATTTTTGGTATCACTTCGATAGGGGAGTCCCTCCTAAATGCGCGCGCGCATCCTGCGCCAGCCACGGCCAGCAACAACTCGCTTACAATCTGCAGGAACGCTAACGTTGGTGACACGGGGCCTGGGAAAGTGGTGACCGAGTCCCACCGTCTGATACAAATGTCAGTGGGGGCTCATACTATGACCCAGTTGCTGGATAGGAAAGGAATATTATGACTAGGATTAATTCAAAACAATTTTGTTTTACCCTGGAATGATTAAATGGAGCTAGAATGTGCTCATTTCTCGTTTTTATTAGCTTATAGTTGCAATTCCACAACAGTTATTGAGGTTGTTTTACTTTTGAAATTTGTGTTTCTTCTTTCCCGTAAGACAATCGTTTAATATATATTTTCGTAATTTATTTTTTTTTATCTTTTAGTCGTTGATAATGACCTCAGTTGAGGGCAAATACGTCCAAGTAGTTTCCTCTTTTTGTTCCATCGCACGAGTTTGCTACTACCATTTTCCTAATGTGACCTCCCGATTTCATTCTATGCTAAGGCTCATTTTTTTCCTAAATAGTGAAATGTAAAAATACAAGGCTTTCACCTCCTACCGCTTTGTTTACATCAGAAATTAAAATTTCCACAATTTCTATCTTTATATAATCATTTTGGAGAACAAAATATCTTGGAATTAATTTAGTAGTAGTACCTTTTCCTTTCCTAGCTATATTTCTTGGTTTCTAGAATACCTAGATGCGTGTTTCGGATTTATTTGCACCCTGTATGGTTGTGAGCTAAAAATATCTAGGGGAACAACAGGTACTGTGGAAGGATGCTTGGGAGATTAGACATCTCATTGTTGCTGAATCGTGATTTTAATGGACCAAATAAATGACTCGATATTATTTAGCTAAATGACGGGGAATTTGGGTTGTTCCAGGGAGCAATTTCGCAAGTGTGAGAGAAATTATTCAATGGAGAGAGACAATCAATTTTATGGTGAGAAAAGGAGGCGAAGACGGATTCCAATAGATAGGGAAGAGACTTGAATCAAATAGTGTGGGTATGTGTGAGAGAGAAAAAAAAAAGAAAGAAATAGATAGAGAGAGAGATGGCTTTCACTACCTTCTTTCTTTCCTCATTCCAGAATCCTAAATTGCCTCTCGTCTCCCAGCCCTTCATTACAGCCTGCCATCTTTCGTCCGCACTGTATACTCGCTTTCCCTCAACTCCCGTTCCAGATCATAACCCTAATTGAGAAGACGTGTTGAAATGTGCCCTGGAAGATAGACGGCTAGAGTGCTTCCAGATTTGGTTTTGCTCCGGCAAAATGGCCACAATACATAATAGTGCTTTAGCTGTCCCGTCCACTTCCTTCCCCTGGAAGAAGAATTTGCTTTATTCCATATCCGCTCTTTGGAATGTTTATTCTTCCATATTTTATTAAAGTGTGGCATAGCTGGGAAGTAAGTAGAGAAAGAGTAGAGTCGGTAAGGTGGGTGGGGGATTAGGGTGATGCTGGATGAGCAGAATGGTGCCAGGCATTGGTCGACAGTTATCTGCTTTATAATTTCCGTCCCTGAGTTTTTGACTTTGGATTTTATCTTAGTATCCTGAAAGGGAGTTTGGGGTGTAGGGTTTTCTTGAGGCATTTTAACCTAAAAAGGTTTATAGATAATATATGGTTACTAAGACCTGCTTTTCTAATTGAAAAAGAAGGGAATGTGCTTTCATTTTTCTCGGTGATATGGTTTGAGGTCGGTCGTAATTTGCATACTCCTGTCTTTACTTAATGTATAAAATGACTTATAAGACGCCATAGTAACTATAGTATATTAATCATAATATATTGTTCAGGAGAATAAAAGAATATTCAAGAAATGACCTATTTTTCAGGTTACGATAAGCAGACCTATATTAGTAGGTCACTCTTTTGGGGACTTTTTGAGGAACTGAGGCATGTAGGACAAGCCTTCGACTGTTTAAAATCAAATCATTTGCGACTTTGAAACTCTAAATTAAAGTTGACAGACAAATAGAAAAGTTACCCTTAAAAATGTAATAACTTCATCGATTTTATTTCTAGTACTAGGAATATTTCATTGTACACGGTTCTGGCCCTCATATTTTTAAGTTCACACATATGTGTATGTGTATGACTTACAGATTTTATCAAAAAAACTTTAAAAAAAAAGCTACCCAGAGTCACTACTGCCATATGGTAGTTCTGAAGTGAAACGGTAGCTATTTTGAGATATTTAACGATTTTTAATGAAAGGAAGTAACGTAGTTAGCTCATTTTAACACACTTAACTCAACCCTACTCTCTCTCTTTCTCTCTCTCTCTCTCGCTCGATCTCTACCTATTAACCAAATGTCCAGCGTGTGGCTAATTCTTCCGTAACCTTTTACCTCAATTTCCAGGACGTGTTCTTTTCCGTCCAGGAACCAAAGAGAAACCCCACCCCCTCACAATTTTCCTCTTTCCCTTCTCCTTTTGAACTAAACTCGGTGGTTTTGTTCTTTCCTTAGGGCATCAGTGGGTCAGGTGGAATTACTTTCATGCCGTCTATATGAGTTTTGACAAGGAAGTGAAAGAGAGATAGAGAAAGGGAGAGAGGTTTGCCTACACATATAAGTATATTTGCTAGATTACTTGTAATACATTTAAGATTACAGATATATTAATGCATTTATGGCCAATTAGCAACTTATTGCTGGAAATTTGGAATAACAATAAATTTTGTTACTTTTCACCTAAGAAACTTATAATTAGAAAAATTCCGATATTTTTTAGCTTATTGCATTTAACAAACATGTTAGTATTTGTGACACAATTACTAGTAATTATCTACAATTTCCAATATGTCATAGTTACCCCAGCACATTGAGATATTCTAAGCTGTGTGAATGATAGAACTTCATCCTCATTTCACATTTTGCCAAAAATCAGCCAACACCCAATTATAAATTTTTTCACTCTCTTAAATGCCAATTAACGACTCATTGCCGGATAAGAATGTGTAAGTGTGAGTTAAAAAAACGTAAATAAGTGCCACTAATTTTGACACCCAACCGATAAAATATTATTTAGCAATTGACAGATTGTTTATAAATCTTTTTCTTTCATTTAATGAAAAATACTGAATAAAGATCACATTAAAATTTAATGAAAGAGTGACCTAAGATGTCATGTCGTTTAATATGAAAAAATTGATATGAGAAAGTAAATAGATGAAAGGAGAGAATTTATTAAAGAAGATTTTTACTTTTTTGCCATATTTATAGTGGAATAGAGAAGGCCTTTAATTTTGCGATCGTCATAATTATTGGCACGAGGTGTTGCGATTTTAATTACATTACTTAAGAAGGAAAGTTTCATTTTGGGGATCGATGGAAGAATCTAGGGTAGAAATTACTATTTTTCCCCCTTGTTATTTAAAAGAATAAGGCTTAATCCAGCGAAGGCGCCTTCACCTGAAAGTCTTTGAAAAGGGCTTGTAACCAAAAAGGTGAAGTTAGCGTGTATTAATAGATTTAGAAGGTACATTAGACCAAGTTATCTAACTGTTTGGGCCAGACGGGGGCACAACTCACTTAATCCTTCCTTCCCAAAATGAGTGTACATACGTCCACCTTCTTTTTCTTATTATTATTAGATCCAGCTTAGTCTATATTTTCTAGATAATGGCAGGGATGATTCATTTAAAGGGTTGATGATATCCTTGTAGCGCTGCTTCGGTACCTCTTCGAAGCTGTGTTACAGAGCTGGGGTATTCGAAGTCTCTCAGTCTAAAAGATTCGATTTCTATTTTGGAAGTTGCTGAAATGCCTGGTTGTGTAAACCAAATTATCGAAAATTGATAAAAATCTAATTTAAAAAATATATTGAAAATATGGCAACACGCAAAAATTAATGAGAGAAGCCTACCATCACTCAATTAACGTAAAAGCTCGCTCAAACTAGCACTGCATCAAAACTTCTTATCTACCTACAAATTGATGGTCTTAAAACAGTTAAAAAGTTAAAAACTGATACATTCGCCTTAATTGCTTAAAATTTCTTCCTAAGCATCTTTAACAAAACAATGTCCTTCTCCTCGCAACCTTCTATGAACGGAGTACGTGCAATTCCACGTGCATCTTCATTGGATCAGCGTTACCTTGAAACTGTAGGTCCCCAATGGGATAACTATGGGACGATGAAAGTGGTAACAACCATACTCAAACAACTGCAGAGTATCTGTTTTATGCAGTAATAGGTAAGTGCGGAATAAACAATGCACGCGGCATCCGCTCTGCTCATCCTACTTGCTATATCCTTGGCTCATTAAGCGTTGATTAATTCTCGTCGTGCCCCTCCGCTAGGATGTTGTACTGCCTCTTGAAACCTTTACGCATGCGGGCGGCTGTCGGAAGCGAGGGAATGGCACTTAGGCCAGGCACTGTGCCATCTGTCCCTGAGCCATTCTCTGTTTCCCTTCTATGAGTAGAATTTATGATCCACAAGATGGATGCTCTTATCTTTATTATTATTATTATTATTGCTATTATTATTTTTGTTGCTATTGCTATTATTGATATTAATATAATGTAGTGCCTATTATTCTTTACTGAGAAGGATCCATAACGGTCGGGTGCCAGAATTAGCTAATTAAGTGAATGATTTGGTCAATAATTTCTAAAAATTGTCGCCTACAACTTTAGGGTCTTTTCCATGTCTTTTCTTCAATGTTCATTTTTTTTATGGTAACTAGATGGTTTGTAGTATTGTTTTACCGTGACAATGCAACTCCTGGAAGCTTCAAAAGATCTCAAAGAATTACTAAGTCCTGATATGTAGAAATTCGAAAATCCTGAATATCAGTCATCTTTGCTTTTCCTGATAAGCATTGATTTATTTAGTTCTGTCTGCCCTTACCCGCATTTACGGGTGTCTTTCTATATCCTCTATGAGTTTAATTCTTTATCCAATTCTTTGTTTGTAATCTTGTATTAATTTAGTTCTTTGCACAAACCGTAAGTTTCAAGTTCTCTTGAAATACACGAAATTTGTTTTTGTTTTTTGCAATTCTTGTCATTCATTATGACAACTTTCATGTCACTTCCAAAAGACGTGTTGTTTCTAGAGTACTTACACTACGTCAATGCCTTTTTAAAGTTTTTTAAGGTTCTTTATATAGGGATCTTTTCCAGGTAGAGGCTTAATTATATATATATATATATATATATATATATATATATATATATATATATATATATATATATATATATGTGTGTGTAAAACTCTTAAAGTATCGCTTGAGTAAGCAATAAATGCAACAAAGCCCAAAGGGAAAATTAATACGAGGATTCCAAGTACTTTCGAACTTTATTTCATGTTCTTTATCAAGGAAATAAAGTTAATACTAGAACATTTTTTATCTCCTGTATATTTTATTTACTTCTTAGTACTTTTTTATCTTGTAGTCCTTTTTTCTCGAAAGGGTAGTTTGATTCGTCCAGTCTTTTTCCATGGTTGTTTGTTTCCTTTTTCATTTGAACTTCGTAGCTGTTTTCATTATCTCTTGGTAATGCGTAGTTTGTTTGATCTTTCTTGGTACATCATAGTTTGGTTTTGTGATTTTTGGTACATTAAAATTAGTTTTATTTTGTCTTGTTACATTATAGTTTGTTTCATTTTTCTTGTTACATGATAGTTTGTTTGTATTTGGGGTGTACATCGTAATTTGTCTCATTTTATCTTCTTAATTATAGTTAGTTTAGTTTTTTTTTCGTAATTTATTATATTTTATTTTTCCGTAGCATCATTTATTTTGATTTTTTATATTTGTTTTGTTTCCCTTTTCCTCTTTCTACATTGCCTTTTTTTAATTACTCTACCGTAATTCTCTGTGATGCCATCTGGTTCAATTTTCTGGTTCGTTTTTCTTAATTTTCATTTACATCTTTTAATTTCTCTTTACTTTCTGTCTCTACGTGGTATTAATCACCTTCGCCGCATGCTTAGCGATCGTTTTATCTATTGGTGTAACTTGGTTGCCTTACTGTTATTACGCTCCTGTCTGTCTATTTCTACACCACGCTATTTATTCCTTCCTCTATCGCTTATCCCTTGGCCCTTGTCGTCCTTCTCAACATGTGTATATTTAATTGCAATCGCATCCCTCCAAAACGTAGTTATGGACAATATACACCGGGATGAAAGACACGTTTATTTAAATGCATCTAAGCCACTTAACTGTGTTGGAGTAGGTGAAGTCGCTGGACATTAACTAGCGTCTTCCTGCATAGTGGCAATCCGGGTGTGGCACTGTAATAAAACGAAGGATATAAGGAGGGGTCCTTGCGATAACTGAGTGTCGCAGTCATATAAGGATCCCGACATGAAAAAAAGATATTTATTATTCAAATGCTGCACTTTTACTCCGTTGGATCGTGAAAGGATGTAACTGAGAAAGCGAATAAAAGTATCCACTCTAAATATATATATATATATATATATATATATATATATATATATATATATATATATATAGTACAAGATAAAGAAATATGAGTTGTTTAAAGGCAAGAGAAAGGAAAATTGGAAAAGAAAAGTCGAGGTGAGTAAAAGACGCCGCAATGAATTTAATGTATTATAAGAGGCAAATAACGCGAATGGAAAAATTGAATTGCCAGTTAGATGCTCTACCCTTTTGTACTACACCACTATAGAGGTTCATTTTGATTTATGCTATGCTCTAGAGAAGGGAACCTAGAGTGCAGTGGCTGCTCGTGTATAGGCACTGCGGAACTCCAGCCCCCCCTATTTCCACTCGATATTATCGCTAACATTCAATATAATGAGTCATTTTTTCTTTAATTCTTTCTTTATACTTGTACATTATATAATCCTTAAGCTTAATCTCAGTAGCCATCCCCTAGTTTAGGAAAAAAAATCCAAAATTCCTTGTATAGAACTGTGCGTTTCACAGTTCCAGCAACGCCGTGTTGGGCTGGTGTGCTGGTTGAAGGTAGAGTTTCTTTTTGACACCACATGTGTCGTGCTTAAAAACGTGTTTATATTCTTGAATGTGATACAGTGTAGAATTTATTTCATATTACTTGCCTTTAAACAACTCATATTAATTAATTAATTGAGCTGCTGAAATTTATCTTGGAAAATAATCTAGATGATGTTCTTAGTGAAATTACGAACTGATAAAAATCTTCTTGACGATTCCCATGACTATATCAGAGGCAGAACGTTGCTTTTCAACATTGTAAAGATAAAAAGGAGAAAATAATTAATCTTTTCGCGCAAATTAAAACAAGAATAAGTGATTTCGTTTTTAAATGAATGAATGAACTTTGAACTGTAACAATTTAGGCTATTAGTAAGTAAAAAATGTTTGATTTTGTTCTGCTTAGGATTTTATCAAGTTTCTATGTAAATTTTTTTTTAATAAATTTATTATCTTTTTACACAATATCAAAACCATGCTAAAGAAAATTATAATGCAGCACCCCCACTAATTTTAGCTACGAGCCGCCATTGCTAGAGTGTAACGTAGGATTCGAACTACCTCCCTGAAAACTAATTCTATCACGGTGAGGTTCTGAAAGAGATGGTGATGGGCATAATGATCTATAATCCAAGATTGCTCCTTTGATCGATACGGAACGAAGTCAAGGAACATCAAGATCAAAAACAATGGTTTAGGTAAAGATATCTTTGATTTATTTTATCAACCGCCCCCTCAATCCACTGCACGATGTAGCCCCAATGAGTCTTAATACATTATTAAGGTCGAGCCGGTTTGCCTATTAGACGAAGGTAGATGTATTGGTTACTCTTAATAATTTTCAAACCCTTCCGACATAAAGATATAAAAAGCAGAATTAATAAGTTAATAAACTATCACGGAATATCCTTTGAGGCGGCCCTCAACTGTAGTTTAAGGGTTTGATAGGTGTACTCTGAGCGCTTTATGGCCAAACCTTTCTAAAGAGGTGTTGAAATTTCATTAATTTAGGAAACTATGGTTTCTAAATTTCTACATTTCTGCTAAAATTTTGGTATATTGAAATACGCCAAACGAATATATTTTTGGTTAAATTATCTTATACAAACATTTGGGTTTTTATTTTAATATTCATATGGAAATAGAATATAAGTCGCTGTCGTAAATCTGACAACCAATCCTTTTAAAATAAAACTCATTGAACTTATTTTTGAAAAGCTTTTACCACACTTTCATAGCAATGTCCCATACATTACTCCGACAGTCATTCCACCTCGATATATCTAAACCCGAACACCAGAAATGGAAGCCTATATATCTAGAACAGAAAATGGCCCTCGGAAAATTCTTGACCTGGAAGAATCTTGCTGCAATTCCTCCCCCAAAACCGTTTTATGGTCGTTTTCTACATTAGAGACGGTTGGTTGTCGATTAAAAAACGTTTTTATTGAAAGGGAGACCATCCTATGGAACGGTCTGGAAGTTCTAACAATGGTAGCGTCCAGCCTTCTTTAGCAATGTCTGGAAATGGTGCGGAACGCCCGGAATGGTTAAGAATAACGCGTCGGTGTAGTGGCAACATCCCATTTTTTCGCTTCTTCGGAAGTGACATTATGGATGTTAGGGTCCCGTTGCCTTTATTATGGAGCATCAAAGCTAATTAGGGGACAGTGATTGGTAAAAAAGCGAGGGAAATTTGTGGATGTTATTGTTTTGATTTATGGCCGATTGATAATGGCGTCGTTTAGGTTTCCTGTCAATTTGGTCCAAGAAATGAGCATACGTAGGGTTCCTTTTATTGAGATACATTTTTGTCCAATCTTTGTCTTGATTTTCGTCGAAGAGTACAATTTTTGTTGTCAGGATAAATTTTCGCCGATTTTTTGGTTTACAATAGAAAATGTGGTAATATTTTGTCAGTGTTTGTCCAAATTCTGCTCTCGTTTTGGTAAGATCTTATCTCCCAATAAAACCTTAATCAATTTTTCCTATTTCCATGATATAAAGATAATGGGACTATAAAAAAAATAGAAATTATTATTCTCAATGACGTAAGGCCTTGATGACAGCCACATTTAGATAATGACATTTAGAAATTTTCCTTTAGATCTAACACTTTTAGATGGGTGTTAACACCCCTTTCGGCTAAATCTTTCCAAGACTCCACTTTGCATCTTGGCATGCTAGACCTCCACCCTTGTCAATTTTACTTTTTAGCTCGGGTTGAAATAAATTAATCATCTGGATTCTCTTAAAATCAGTAGAAATTGAAAAAGAAAATAGATATTTTGTGACAGGTTAAATTCTCATTTGTGTTAGATTTCTGTGAAATTACCTCTCGTTTGATTTGCCAGTTTATTAAAAAAAATATTGATTTTTCATTATTTCTTAGCATTTATATTTTCTGCTGCAATATAAAAAAACGTAGAAATTAAATCAAAGAATAAAGAGATGATGTGTTCTATCTACACAAGCATGAGTATTTTATCTACTTCCGTACTTTCATTCGTGCCATTTATTTCTTCACTACATCTATGCATGTGATCACCTCCCGCGCTCTTTCCACCACAAGTGTGTGCCCAGTGTAGCATATGCAGCAGTAATGCAGCTGACAAGAGGCGAACTGCCTGTCCTCTCGACTCCAACCTGTAGAAGGCTATGCAGCTAAATATCTTTCCATACCTTCATCTTCACCATTTTTTTTACCAATCTCTCTTACATCTTTCTGCATAATAACCCTCGTTGGTTTTAGTTTTGATATAAAACTCATTCTCTCTTCACTATATCGTTAATTTTCTCTTCGACCGTTGCTATTATTTGGCTGTAATCAACTCCATCACATTTTACACTGAACGAACAATTGCTAATTGCGCGACCCACATTTTCCACCCAAACCAAAGTATGACGATGGTTTGTGATTATCCACAGCTGCCACGCAGTACAAACCTATAAGGCTCGTCTCAACAATTACACAACCTTACAAATGAGTTACTCTCCTTTCACACCTTTTCTTCTTATGTTTTACGCACTAGGGTGTAGTGGAGGGAGGGGACCTTGAGTGTAACTAGACGAAAGTGGACCAAATAATCTTTGTTAGTCCATCACTCGAGGGGAGAGGAGAGTTGCGGGAACTTTAGGAGCGTCTCGAAGGCCGGTTCAGTCTCCTAAGAAGGAAGTGGCTGGGGAAGGAAAGATAACCACGGGGGGAGAAAGAGAGCAAGAAAGGGAGTGAATGGAAAAAAAAGATAACCATGGGGAAGAAAGAGAGTAATGGAGTGGATGGTGAAGGAAAGATAACCACAGGGGAGAAATAGAGCAAAAAAGAGGGTGAATGGGGAAGAAAAGATAACCACGGGGAAGAAAGAGAGAAATTGAGTGGATGGTGAAGGAAAGATAACAGCAGGGGAGAAATAGAGCAAGAAAGGGTGAGGATGGGGAAGAAACGATAACCACGGGGAAGAAAGAGAGTAATGGAGTGGATGATGAAGGAAAGATAACCGCAGGGAAGAAATAGAGCAAGAAAGGGGGTGGATAGGGGAAGGAATGATAACTACGTAGAAGATAAATGAAGTGAATGGCTGAGAAAGGAAAGATAACCACGGGGGAGAAAGAGAGAAAGAGACAAACATACAAAAGAAAAAAAGAGAGATAGACAAACATACAAAAGAAAGAGAGAGAGAGAGAGGGCGGGGGAGAATTAGACAGACAAATGGACAGATCTGATTATTACCAATACACAATAAAACCTACACGGAAATACATAAACACTCCTGTGCTCCTAGATCTCTCCACATCAGACTAATATCCGGTCATACGCACACCAAAATCTGGGATCGAATGGTCCCTCCCATACGTACATGACCCGGCGTCTTTATTAAAACAAGAAAAGGAAGAGCTCAAATTAAGGACAGGGGTCGCGTCTCCCCCTCGCTTCTGGTCTTTATTGGGTGACGTTGTGACCCCAATGATCTGATCGCATCATAAACAAGATCCCAATTGGGATCCAATCGTCCCTTTCGCATTAATTGACAACCTCGGGTTCCCAGCAGGAAGGACCCCCCTCCAATAGCCCTTGACCAACCTCACTTCCGTTTCTACTAATGAAGCCCCAGCCATAACCCCTAATTTCAGAACCATAAACCTCAGAAGCCCCATATTTCGAATTCCCATTCCAGTAATTGGGGAGTCGAGATCCCATTTCGGGAGTGACAAATCGTAAAGTTACATTTCCTGACTGAGTTGTTCAACTTGAAAGTTTATGCCATAAGTAGGAGGTTCTAAACCCCAAAGAGGCACATTCGGATCTTGACTGCTAATTTCATAACACAAATTCCATAATACCTTAGCCCTAAATCTCAAGCCCTTTCCCTTATTCAGGGACCTAAGAGGTCACTGCTAGAACCACGAGTACTTGACCTGAAGAAGGCCCTCTTGATCCTAAATGTTAATTTAAATCCCTAATTACATGATCCTTCACCTTAAATCCCATATTTTAAATTTACAGTCTCTGTTTGAAGGTCCAAAAGTACAGATATTTTTATCCGAGTGTGAATTCCGAACATCAAATCTAAAGTTGACTTTAGACGCCTTGATCCCAAACTCTAATCCCAATCCCGAAAATGAACTCCAAATCCAAAATCATTTTTAAAATTTTTTTCGCAATTTCCAAATCTAAAATCGTTTAGCCCGAAAATGAATGAACCATATATTCCAGCTCCCCAATCTTCGACTTCCATCACAAACCAGACAGAAGCTCCCAGTTTCAATCTCAAACCCGCAAAACACCGATCCACTTCAAATAAGCTTTTAAGCCCTCATCAAGCCCCCAATCCAGCACGACCCCGAAAGGATTGACACAAATTCAGCCTTCAAGGCTTTAAGGCCAATCCTGAAACATCCAACCCAAATCGATGCTATTTAGAACCCTCAACCAAAAGTTCTCAATCACCATATCTCCACACAACAATTCTCCAATCCCCCCCTCAAAAAAATCAATCTCAAAGCCCAAGTGAGAATCTCGCATCTTTACTCTTAGACATCGAACGATTATCAGCTCATCTATTTTCATATAACTAAACGCAACATAAGAAAAATGCATCATGATGTAACGTAACATCTCTGAAAATTCCCCTAAACAATGGTCGTTATCTTCGAGCTAGTATGTGATGAATGTTTCCTGATGAAATGAGTTTGATCCATACTGTGGCTGAAGACCGACGATGCTGACATATTTATAAACCATTAAATGCGAAGCTTATCCAACACATACATTTAAATGTCACGAATCCGAATAAACGCATTATTAAAAGTATAATTGCATGACAATAAAACATCTATTGTTCGGATTGTAAATACGAAAATTCATCTGCATTTCATTTACTGCTATTATGTAAATAGACCAGTCAAATAAAAGATAAACATCTACCTGAATATCTACTACTACATTATAATGATGGCGACAAGTACCAGCTTGCCTGACTTTACTAGTGAGTTAAAAATGCTTTTTAAAGGGTCAAAAAGTAACGCTAGATAAACAGGATAATAAAGAGCCCAACGATAAGACAGGAGATACAGTGTGTGATGAATCCAGCGGAGAATTAAGTCAGAGATGAAATACCTACTACCTACTATGCTTTGATGTTGTTATTAGTAAGTTTATAATACAATGTACATCTCAGATATGCAGTTGCCGTGGAGAGAGAGTGAGAAAAAGAGAGAGAGAGAGAAAGAGAGATAATTAAGAATCTGAATAAATGTGGAGGGCATATCGATTAAATGGAGGGCGTCTTTATTCTTTGGATTCCCCTCTCCGATTTTCTCTCTATTAATCTCTCTCTCTCTCTCTCTCTCTCTCTCTCTCTGTATACATATATCTCTGTTTATCTCTCTCTCTCTCTCTATCTATCTCTCTCTCTCTCACTCTCTTTCTTATATTCTTCCTCAGTTGTATCTTATCATGTTAGCGTTTCTGTCGACTTATAAAGCCTTCCAATTTCGGCAACTTGAGACTTGTCTCTCCCTATCTGTATTTGGTATATTGTCTTTTCTTTATTTCTGTTTTCTCTGCTTCCCGTCTAAAGTGTATGTGCATTTATATATATATGTGCGTATGTTTCTCTTTATCTCCCTGAATTTTCAGATTGTGTGTATATGTATGTGCAGCTGGTCCTTTCTCGTCAACTGACCACTCTTCTTTGTAAATGTTCACTCAAGTTTGCTCTTTTTATTGAAATCGGGACCAAATTTATCCCAAAATGAAAATTATGATCAAAATTACCAATAGCTTTTTAAGATTAGCCTCCATTTTCCTCATCTTTATTCCGAACCATTTTTCCAAGAAGGTGTAGGTAATTACGTACATTTAACCTGGAGCCCACCCTGTACGAACGATCTGTACGTCCGTGTGCGTGAAATTACCCTTCAAAAAAGACAATTTTGTCAATGCGGGTAAAAGTATAAATCTCATTTTTTTTCGACATATATTCAGACAATGTTAGCCGTCATTTCTGAGACAAATGATTAATGATGTGTGTTTGACAATAGCGCTATCTTCGCCCAATGATTGAGGGATATAAATATTTGGCGCGAAAATTAGGCGCGTATGTCCAGCATCATATCATCAAGACGTCTTAAATCTTTTATCTCCCCCCCCCCAACAATTATCTAATATATATATATATATATATATATATATATATATATATATATGGGCCGTCACCCCTGACCAAACGATTAGAGGGTAAAAAGGGACATAAAAAAGCCCGCCAAAATAATCACAAAATAACGCGGGAAAGATTGATGGATGTCTAACCAGCAGCAAAATTGGGGAAAATGCTGGTAAAATGCATCCAACAAAATAAGCCACAATAAGTATTATTAATGAAAATGAATCTATGACAGACGAAATGTTAAAAAGAGGAAAATAGGCAATATAATAAAGAACAAATCCCAGATCATAAACAACAAAAAAGTTATTTATCAAAATAAATAAGGCAGTTGGATATTAATCTGATTGTATAATTATTTTGATTTACATTTGTCCCTTAATGTTACGAGGATTAGAATTAATAATGGTAGTATCATTAGTAAAAATGGTCTTACTGAATAACAAACACATTTACATAGGTTATCTAACGCTTTTATTAATAAATAAAGCTATAATCTAACGAAGGAATTAACATAAATTGATAAATCATTATCCCCTGAAATTTGTACGTGTTTCATTCAAGAAAAAACATATAACCACTATAATTGATGCAAATTCACTCCGTGAATTAAATTCCTTCACCCATATCAATACTCCACATCTCTCTTCTTACCTCTAAAAAGAAAACGAGTATTTCTTTAATTCCCACTTTTTTTTCAACCATATTCTTTATTTAACCCTCCCTACAACCATTTATTCCTCCCGGTCGCACCTATTTCCCAATTCCTCATCTCTTCCTCACAGTGTGCACATCTCCCTACCTATCTCCTTCCGTTGCCGAGCGTAAATGCTTAGATACTTCGATTCATTTCATTTTTAATTTCATTCCTTTATAAGAGACATGAATATGGCTCTTATTTATGCGGGAGAAATCTATTTGATGTAATTGGGTCTCTTCTTTTCATTTCGGGAATAACGGGGAGCAAGCCGCGGTTGTCGAGCGATAATGATTCTTATGTTATGACTCAATATGGATTATTTTTACGCGGCTCGCTTATATATGTGTATTCAATCTATGATACGTTTGTCACATTTATTAGGTGGTCCAGTTTATTTGAAGAGGAGTTTTTAAGGGCGGGATTAATTCTTCTGGACGGGGGCCGGATAATTTTCACCCTAGCCTGTGCTTAGTTACACATGTATTCAACGCCGTCTCATCTTTACACTTCTTTGATTCTTCTATCCCATTAGCGATATATGCTTCACATTACAAGCGCTATTGATGATATAAGCATTTCCAACACTTAACACAATGCATGCAAGCAATCCATATAACCGTAAACCGACACCAATAAAGGCAGTCATAATTACACATACAAGTATTACATCCGTGCTGTAATCAAGCAAACTATTTATACTCACATCATGCATATAAAGATTTTCAGAGAGACGTGTAAACCTTAACATACACTATGTACAAAATACGTTCATCTAGAGCGCTGGGAAGTTGATAATCGTAGTAATTTTAATCGAAAAAAAGAGATTCAGGTGTGGAATTCTCAGCTTTGATGAGTCTGGCGAGTGTCTTTGAGTGGGGGTAGGTATGGAGGGGGGCGCATGTAGCTATCTTATTCAATATTGGGAACGGGATGATATGGAATAAAATAATTCATTTTGTTTTAATCTGTTTGCGGAAGAAATAAAAGCAAATGAATAAATAATAATTAAACAAACATATAAATACATACATACAAATACATGTTTCGTTATACCATGTAGAGAAAAAGAAAGATTGATGGAAGCTATTACTTTCGTTATCTTAACATTTTCAAACTCGCAATGGCTTATAAAATAGAGAGACACCGTATTTATATGAACCAATGTTTTTCCCATAAGGTCAGATTTTTGATGACCTGAAAAGTCTGATTTGAGGAAGAAAGTTAGGACTGGATCTAAAGAAAACAAACCGGGGCTAATATTTACAATTATCTCCTTTGTGCTGGAGATTAGGAACGATTCAAAGATATTTCTCCTAATAAAATCATTTATATGCATTATTTGAATATCCTTTAGATACTGCATTTTGATGTTGCTTAATTCTTAGAGATATTTTTAGAAGTTTGACCTACATAGAATAAATTACAATCCAAACAAGATATACTATATATTACATTATTATCGTTCCTTGGGCTGTGTTTTATTGACATATTTTTTAATGTATAATTGTATTTCAAAATTACACTTATATTAAGTTGTTTTAACATTGGCAGGGCATACACGAAATTATCATGCTATGGTAAAAGTAATATGTTGTGTAAAGGTTCTGTTTTCCTTAACTTGCGGGTATAGAATGTTTTTTTTTTAGCTTTATGCAAACAGTTTTCCAATAAATATTTCGGGTGACATAGATTGAAGGCAATCTCTTCATTTTTTGTAAATTCTTGTCTATATAGTCAGGACTACATATTCTGAGCGCCCAAAGATACATGGAAGAAAATACAAATGTTTTAATATTTTTAGAATGACCTGAATAAAATTGACATAAATTATTTGTTGGTTTCCTGAAAATAGAAAACTTAAAACTGTCTGGTTGTCTAATTATTAGAACATCTAACAAAGGAAGGCTATTATTTTCTTCTTTTTATAAAGTATATTTAATTGACGAAACCAATAAATTAATAAAAAGAAACCATCGAGGTCAAAATCTTCCTATACAATTCCCAGGAAATCGTCTACACACACACACAAATATATATATATATATATGATCCTTCAATACAGATATATGAACGTACAGTGCATTTACTGAAAAATAATAAGACATGTATAAGTGAGAATTAGGGCCTTTTTTAATTGACAAAATTAACATTTATTTTACTTATCAGGAAAGTGACCTAACCAATAAGGGTACTTAACAAAATATAAAGGTAGGAAGAGATGGCAAAAAAAGAAATAAATAGAAACAAAGAGAATAATAACACGATTAAGGATGCCAAAGATTGAATCGAAAGCTTCGCAAAAAGTTCGTAAAATGAGCACAAAGTGAGCACAAATAGTGAAAGTTACGAATTTGCGCTCATTTCAAGACGACCAAGCGTGAATGGGCCCACAAAGCATTGGGGTTGTAGAGAGATGGGTAAAACCATTGCTTGCAATAGAACCACCGACAAGTAAACTCTATGTAGGTCAATAATAAAGCATATCCAAACGATCACGCACAAGAAGAGAGTTAAGTTAGGTTTATCCTCCCGTTGCGTCACTCTCAGGATACCCCGTATGTATCATGACTTTCAAGACGCCTGGTTTGTATCGTGACTTTCGAAACACTCTGTATGTATCATGAGTTTCAAGACGCCTGGTTTGTATCGTGACTTTCGGAACACATTGTATGTATCATGACTTTTAAGACGCCTTGTTTGCATCGTGACTTTCGGAACACTGTATGTATCATAACTTTTAAGAGGCCTTGTTTGTATCGTGACTTTCGGGACACTCTGTATGTATCATGACTTTCAAGACGCCTGGTTTGTATCGTGACTTTCGGAACACCCTGTATGCATCATAACTTTTAAGAGGCCTTGTTTGTATCGTGACTTTCGGAACACTCTGTATGTATCATGACTTTCAAGACGCCTTGTTAGCATCGTGACTTTCGGAACACTCTGTATGTATCATAACCTTTAAAAGGGCCTTGTTTGTATCGTGACTTTCAAAACACTCTGTATGTATCATGACTTTCAAGACGCCTGGTTTGTATTGTGACTTTCGGAACACTCTGTATGTATCATGACTTTTAAGACGCCTTGTTTGCATCGTGACTTTCGGAACACTCTGTATGTATCATGACTTTTAAGACGCTTTGTTTGCATCGTGACTTTCGGAACACTCTGTATGTATCATGACTTTTAAGAGGCCTTGTTTGCATCGTGACTTTCGGAACACATTGTATGTATCATGACTTTTAAGACGCCTTGTTTGCATCGTGACTTTCGGAACACTCTGTATGTATCATAACTTTTAGGAGGCCTTGTTTGTATCATGACTTTCAAAACACTCTGTATGTATCATGACTTTCAAGACGCCTGGTTTGTATCGTGACTTTCGGAACACCCTGTATGCATCATAACTTATAAGAGGCCTTGTTTGTATCGTGACTTTTGGAACACTCTGTATGTATCATGACTTTCAAGACGCCTTGTTTGCATCGTGACTTTCGGAACACTCTGTATCTATCATGACCTTCAAGACGCCTTGTTTGCATCGTGACTTTCGGAACACTCTGTATGTATCATAAATTTTAAGAGGCCTTGTTCGTATCGTGACTTTCGGGACACTCTGAATGTATCATGACTCTCAAGACGCCTGGTTTGTATCGTGACTTTCGGAACACATTGTATGTATCATGACTTTTAAGACGCCTTGTTTGCATCGTGACTTTCGGAACACTCTGTATGTATCATAACTTTTAAGAGGCCTTGTTTGTATCGTGACTTTCGGGACACTCTGTATGTATCATGACTTTCAAGACGCCTGGTTTGTATCGTGACTTTCGGAACACCCTGAATGCATCATAACTTTTAAGAGGCCTTGTTTGTATCGTGACTTTCGGAACACTCTGTATGTATCATGAATTTCAAGACGCCTTGTTAGCATCGTGACTTTCGGAACACTCTGTATGTATCATAACTTTTAAGAGGCCTTGTTTGTATCGTGACTTTCAAAACACTCTGTATGTATCATGACTTTCAAGACGCCTGGTTTGTATCGTGACTTTCGGAACACTCTGTATGTATCATGACTTTCAAGACGCCTGGTTTGTATCGTGACTTTCGGAACACATTGTATGTATCATGACTTTTAAGACGCCTTGTTTGCATCGTGACTTTCGGAACACTCTGTATGTATCATAACTTTTAAGAGGCCTTGTTTGCATCGTGACTTTCGGGACACTATGTATGTATCATGACTTTCAAGACGCCTTGTTTGTATCGTGACTTTCGGAACACCCTGTATCTATCATGACTTTCAAGAGGCCTTGTTTGTATCGTGACTTTCGGAACACTCTGTATGTATCATAACTTTTAAGAGGCCTTGTTAGCATCGTGACTTTCGGAACACTCTGTATGTATCATAACTTTTAAGAGGCCTTGTTTGTATCGTGACTTTTAAAACACTCTTTATGTATCATGACTTTCAAGACGCCTGGTTTGTATTGTGACTTTCGGAACACTCTGTATGTATCATGACTTTTAAGACGCCTTGTTTGCATCGTGACTTTCGGAACACTCTGTATGTATCATGACTTTTAAGACGCTTTGTTTGCATCGTGACTTTCGGAACACTCTGTATGTATCATGACTTTTAAGACACCTTGTTGCATCGTGACTTTCGGAACACATTGTATGTATCATGACTTTTAAGACGCCTTGTTTGCATCGTGACTTTCGAAACACTCTGTATGTATCAACTTTTAAGAGGCCTTGTTTGTATCGTAACTTTCGGGACACTCTGTATGTATCATGACTTTCAAGACGCCTGGTTTGTATCGTGACTTTCGGAACACCCTGTATGGATCATAACTTTTAAGAGGCCTTGTTTGTATCGTGACTTTCGGAACACTCTGTATGTATCATGACTTTCAAGACGCCTGGTTTGTATCGTGACTTTCGGAACACCCTGTATCTATCATGACTTTCAAGACGCCTTGTTTGCATCGTGACTTTCGGAACACTCTGTATGTATCATAAATTTTAAGAGGCCTTGTTCGTATCGTGACTTTCGGGACACTCTGTATGTATCATGACTCTCAAGACGCCTGGTTTGTATCGTGACTTTCGGAACACATTGTATGTATCATGACTTTTAGGACGCCTTGTTTGCATCGTGACTTTCGGAACACTCTGTATGTATCATAACTTTTAAGAGGCCTTGTTTGTATCGTGACTTTCGGGACACTCTGTATGTATCATGACTTTCAAGACGCCTGGTTTGTATCGTGACTTTCGGAACACCCTGAATGCATCATAACTTTTAAGAGGCCTTGTTTGTATCGTGACTTTCGGAACACTCTGTATGTATCATGACTTTCAAGACGCCTTGTTTGCATCGTGACTTTCGGAACACTCTGTATGTATCATAACTTTTAAGAGGCCTTGTTTGTATCGTGACTTTCGGGACACTCTGTATGTATCATGACTTTTAAGACGCCTTGTTTGCATCGTGACTTTCGGAACACTCTGTATGTATCATAACTTTTAAGAGGCCTTGTTTGTATCGTGACTTTCGGGACACTCTGTATGTATCATGACTTTTAAGACGCCTTGTTTGCATCGTGACTTTCGGAACACTCTGTATGTATCATAACTTTTAAGAGGCCTTGTTTGTATCGTGACTTTCGGGACTCTCTGTATGTATCATGACTTTCAAGACGCCTGGTTTGTATCGTGACTTTCGGAAAACCCTGTATGTATGCATCATTACTTTTAAGAGGCCTTGTTTGTATCGTGCCTTTGGAACACCCTGTATGTATCATGACTTTCAAGACGCCTGGCTTGTATCGTGACTTTCGGAACACCCTGTATCTATCATGACTTTCAAGACGCCTTGTTTGCATCCTGACTTTCGGAACACTCTGTATGTATCATGACTTTTAAGACGCTTTGTTTGCATCGTGACTTTCGGGACACTATGTATGTATCATGACTTTCAAGACGCCTTGTTTGTATCGTGACTTTCGGAACACCCTGTATCTATCATGACTTTCAAGACGCCTTGTTTGCATCGTGACTTTCGGAACACTCTGTATGTATCATAACTTTTAAGAGGCCTTGTTTGTATCGTGACTTTCGGGACACTCTGTATGTATTATGACTTTCAAGACGCCTTGTTTGTATCGTGACTTTCGTAACACCCTCCGGACACCCTCTAAAAACCTTTCAATGGGGTATTTTTGTACGCTTCCTTTTCTTCTCTTTTTCTTTATTGTAATCATTTTGCCATTGGGCAATTACTTAATTCTTGCTTATTCTTGTTTTATCGCAACTTGTTATGTGTATTTTGTTCTTCCTCTTTTCCTTTCTTCATATTTTCATCTTTTTGCTGTTTTTTTTTTTATTTTTTAGCACTTGCGAATATTGTTCTTTTTCCTCTTTTCATTCTTTTTGCCTTCGTCATGTGCTTATGTTTGCGTCCTATACTCTATATTTTTATTTGTTTCTTATTGTTTCTCATGTATCACAACATTGGCTCTTATTTATGTATTTCTTTCACTTTCCTTCTTTTATCTTATCGTTCTCGCTATTATCTGTTTCTTATTCTTTTCTGTCTATTCTCATTGTTTTTAGCTGATGGGTATTTTTCTTTGTTTTCTTTCCTTATTATTCCCTTTTTCTCGTCACTATGTGTTTTAATCTATGCTTTCCCTTTCCTTCTTTCTTCTCATTTCCTTCGTTGTTTCTTATAGCTGTTTCGTCTTTTATTTTCTTTCTATTCTCACTGTTATCCTAAATTGTATTGTGTTCTTCTCTTTCCCTCTCCTTTTTATTTCATATTTCTCACAACATTATCTATTGCCCGTGTTTCCTTCGCTTTTCCTTTTCCCTTCAATTTATTGCTTATTTTTCTCGCCCCTGTTTTCCTTTCATCCTATTCTCATTTTTCTTACCATTTTTCCCTTACCATTCCTTTTGTTTCTCATCTTTTTCATCCATTTCTGTTTATTTTCCCTTTTCATCTTTTTATATGTTTTCTTTTCCATTTTTAGTGTCATTTTTCGCAGCTTGAGATTTGTAAATGTTTTTTTCCTTTTTTATCATCTTATCCCCTTCTTTCTTTAGGATGGATATTTTTGCCATTTTCATTTTCTTTCTTGGCTTTCTTATCATTCCTGTATTATCCTACACCTAATGTTTTTGTTTCCTTCTTTCTCCCATCCTTACTTTCTCCTCTTTCTCGCCCTAGATATTTTTTTGTTGTTTCTCTGTTGTTTTCCCCAATTCCCAGCTTTTTCTCGACTGGGTCTTTCTTGTGTGCGTCTTCTTCACGTAACTTTTTTCATTTACTTGTTTCTTTTCTCCTTGCTATCTTTTTTATTGCCACCATATCTTGTTTTGTACGCTTTCCTATTCATTTATTTTGTATTTCTTATCGAATCTATTTTACAGCTGGAAGTTTTTCCCACGCTCTTTTTCCTTTCCTTGTTTTCCTTTTCATTCTCATGTTTCACGCTAGTGGTTTTTTTTTTCCATCTTTCTCCATATTTACTTCTTCACGTCTTTCTCCATATCCATCTTACTTCTGTGCTTCATACGGTAGTCGACAGGGCCATTTAAAACCTCTCCTTTGATGACCGCTAAAACCGCTGGATCCTGTCCACATGGCAACATATTATGCGTTTGCTTGTTCAACTCATTCGCTCGATTGATAGAGATCAAATCTTGCTATTTTGCAATGTATTGTGTCAACTTACAACATCCACTCTCCCAGTTAGATCTCTTCAAGTATAGTAGCAATATTTAATCACCATCTTTATTATCATAACGAATCATTAGTGTAAACTTTGCGCAGGTCTTAACTCGTATCATGCATGTTTTCTTTTAATTCTCTGTTATTTCTATATTTATTCAATCCTTCAATAATTATAGTATACTTGAATATTCAATAATTTAATTAACTTTTCATTATTTGTATAATTTTTGCAAGTTTCATAAAATAACATTATTTTCTATCTTTTAGCGAGTGAAAGAGAGAGAGGAAGAGCTAGAGAGAGAGAGAGAGAGTGAGAGAGAAAGAGAGAGAGTATGTGTGTAAGAGAAGGGCCAAATACCTCTCATCTGGCCACGCGTGGAATAAAAGGCATTGGAGTGGCCTCAGTTGGCCATAGTTCGATTTGTCTGTCTCAAACGGTCAAAGGACTTTTCTTAGACAGTGATTCGTTCCTGTTAAACCGACGCTCATTGAGGCTTTCACACAGCGTGTATTTACATAGCAATTCACCGTCGCATTAACTGTTTACCCTAACCACCTATTTTGTTCCCGTCAATTCTGAAGGAAAGGCTATTATGTGCTCACCTTTTAGTTATATAATTTTCTATTTATTTATAAATAAATATATTTATCTGTATTTTTCATTTTGTTACTTCTTTTTCCTGTTTACCAGTCTTTTCAGCTCATAATACTAAGTATTTTATATTACAATTATGATGTATTAATACGACAAAAGGTAAAGAAATAATTCCTAGCGTTTTCGTCTTTATTAAAAGAACCTCTATATCTAATCTCTCTGGTAGGGAAATGGGATGTGACGGTAAAAACAGACGGATTTCTTTAATTACCAGCCACCCTTACCCCCCCTCCCCCAAAGTCTGGTTTCAGAATAAATGGATCAAGATCATTAGTTTTAACATGTTAAAGCCATGCCAGTGGTCGCATTAAGAAGAGCATGTGACATAATCCTTATAATATTCTGTAAGAAATTAAAATACAAAAAAATTAAGGTCTCGAAAACCTAAATACAGTATTTAGGTTCTGTAATTTATTCAAGGAGGTTTGGAATCTGACAATTCATTTATTTCACAAGAAAGAGAATTATCATGTGTTGGTAGGGCACATCGAAGTGATCTTATGAAAGGCTGATGAGAAAAAGGGAACGTCATATATATATATATATATATATATATATATATATATATATAGAGAGAGAGAGAGAGAGAGAGAGAGAAGAGTCAAGAGTGGATGGAGGGAGATAAAGTAGGGGAAAGATAGACAGAGTGAGTGAGAAACAAAGATAGTGAGGAGATATAAACAAAAAGAGTGAATGAGAGATAAACGAAGAGAGTAGGTGAAGTATGTGAGGTATTCCAAATATGAAGTTTAATATCACTATTTTCTACCTGTTTTTTCGCTCTGAAGAAAAACACCCTTGAAAAAAAAACCCAATAAAAATCAATTGGATTTCCTCTCAAACTCCATTGGTCAATATTCGCCTGTTTTACGGACATGGAAGCGTATTTGATTGGGCGATTTTAGGTCCTATGCTTCTTGTAAATTAGGTCTGTTGTATCGTATTTCTTTGCATTCAGTGAATTACTTTTGTGATAAATTCCCAGATCTCAAACGGCGTCGGTTCTAATCTCGATGGGGGCGTACCTTAATAGGTTCATACATTTGAACCACTGTATTTTTTGTAGGTACATTTATTTAAACGTATATGAGGAAGTTTTACCTTTTGACATTTTACTTATTAAGATCATTCATAAACGGGAAAATCCAACGTCAACCCTGTAGGGAAAAAGGATTGAGGGTTAACTAATAAAAATGGTTAAAATCCGGACGAAATTCATGAATGGCTGAATTATAGATAATAATTGGGACACCAAAAAAGAAAGGGCTTAATAATTGATGGAGGAGCCAAGATTTGAAATTTTAATTTTGTTTTCATATACACTATAATATTGGTTAGATCTCTCTAAATGGTATTACAACATAAGAATGATAGTCTTGTGTGGGATCTTCCCGATATTGCTATTGCTAAAAATAATTGCCATGATGCTACTATTAATATTGGTAAAAATAATCATTTCAATGATATCCGTTCTATTGTAACCTGTAATTATGAAAACAATCAGGTGATGATAATCATCACTAACCATTATGTATATATATATATATATATATATATATATATATATATATATATATATATATATATATATATATCAGCCATGGCATCGCCACTCCCCCCTACCGGGGAGCTTGCGCTTCGCTACTAAAATTAAAATTTAAAATCTAAAAAAAAGCAGCCATAGTTAAATTTTTATAAATTTTCTGAACTTCGCCAATTATAATAATTTCAAAAAGGAACTCGAAACTAAATTTCCCCCCTTTAAAAATATGACGCTGCTAAAATAAAGAGTTATAGAAGAAGATATGTGAATGTATCTATGGATTGATGACAACGAATCTGAGATTATCGACCACAAGGACTAATAAACCTGTACATGGTGGTAAGAATGATGACTATAATGTCTGCTTACATTTTAAGGATTCCTTTCGTGAATTCAAAGTAATATTCAATTATAATCTTGCCGTTAACCAACGAGAGCACGGTGGAATGAAGCCTCGAATTCATCCACGTGAACACTTTATCCTCGACGTTGCTTCGATCCGGGCGCCTACGACGATCAGCCTCTAAAAGGAAGTCAACTCAATGCCTTGATCCGTTCGGAGAGTCAATTAGTCAAGGATGCCATGATCTATATAATTAAATTCCCTACGGTGCCTCCTCCCAGTAAGACGGGTCTCACTTGCGAGACGGGAAACGGATAGTCCGGGTGTGGAGATGATGGAGCAGAGTGGAAGTGGTACGGCGGTGCTACTAGCACACTACATCGACGAGAGACAGAGGGAGAGAGACACAAATAGAGAAAAATAAGGTCGATAGACTTAAGTCGCGTGCTCCCAATACTTCAAAACTTTCAAAAAAACTCATTGAACAGTAAAGTGGTTACCATCCGACCGACCGACATACTAATTCATAGATTCACGTGCACGCGACTAAAAATCAGAATTGATAAAAAGAAACAGGAAATAACTTTTCAGAGGATGGAGATGAAGTTAATAAATAATCTTACGATCAGTATAGACAGAATCAGGAAAATAACATAATAAAAAAGCAGGAAAAATAGACAAATAGAGAATAACGTTAGAAATAATCAGAATAGACAGAATGAAGGTAGAAAGGTGAAAACCTCAATCTGAGGTTTAAGGATGGAAACGATAGAACTATGCGATGAGGCGAAATGCAGCGGTTTGACACGCGAATGAAAATGGGCTTCCAACGAAATGTCCTTTCTCTATTTTGTTTAATTTTTTCCGCGTGCATCGCTTTACTATAACTATAGAGGTAATATATCATATTAGAAACTTGCATATTTCATCTCTTAAATACAACGATATTAATCTCACTTATAAAGCGCTAAAATTAGAAATAGATGGTACGAAGAAAGTCTAACACGCAGATTGACTTTTACTCAAAGGTCGACCTGCGCGGCCAATTTATTGAAGCTTTTAAAATAATAAACAGATTTAATAATATAAATTATGGCTCAATAATTGAGATCGATAACTGAGTAGCCACGAGAATTAACGAATTCAAGCTAGTAAATAAAAGATTCAACAATGTGTTAGCACGTTTCTTTTCTTATAAAATAGCACAAACTTGAAATGCCGTCAAAACGACAACGGTAAATAGGCTTAAGAATAAAATCAAGAAATTATAATTCAAATTACGACTGCCGAAATAATGAGAGTTGTGACACTAATTCTTTATTCATATCCTCTCTTCCTTTACCTATGCTTCATCCCTGAGTCCTCCCTCCTTTTTTGAGCTGGCCTTGAATGGATGAGGGGGACTTTGTGATTTGTAATACCATAACCTCTCCCTATCCCCATCTATTTTCCCCCTTGTCCAATTAAAGTGAAATCAATTCTAAATAGACCGAATGGTATAAAATTATATACTATCAAATTATTATTATCAGAATGTCAAATTTTAATTATGGTCCGAGAATTCTAAAAGGGATAAGGTAAATGTAAAAAGATAGGAAAAAAATGACGTAATATTTTATTATTATTATTATTAATAGTAGTAGTAGCAGCCAACTCATGATGTAACGTTGCTTCTTTTCTTCGACAGAACCTGCTCGATACGTGTGTGGGACCTGCGGTTCGGTGCTAAGTTCTGCGTGGGCTCTCGTCCAACACGTCCAGTCTTCTCACGGTATCATCATCTACCAGGAAACTCCCGGGGCGCTCTCTACCTCCACCCCTTCCACACCTCCGGGTGTCCCCAAACCTTCTCACTCCTCTCCACTCTCTTCCGTCTCATCCACAGCCACCACGATTTCAGCTCCCATGCCTCCACTCCCCCTCCCCCTCCTCGACCCCAACAAGATGGATCTTTCGAAAGTGGATCTCAGCAAGATGGTATCTCCGGTTACTTCTGGAGCGACGCCTCTTCCGCCTCACCCCCCAGTAACAGCCCCTCTTCTCGGTCCCACACATCCTTTTAACCTCCTTCAAATGCCGTTGGGAGAAGGCCGAGTTCCATTTCACCCTGGATTAGCGCCCCCTTTCGTCCGACCAGGACACGATTTCCGTATGGATCAACTTCTTCAAGAGGGACTGCGATTGAATCCCGGTCTCATGCCGCCCTCTTTTGACCGCCAGCCCTTTCTGGATCCCGGGCTGGGTGCACCCCGCCCTACGGCGCCCACGCCCTTAAACTCAGGCGGTGATCCAAATCTTGATTTCTATTCTCAAAGACTTCGTCAGCTTGCCGGTACGACGAGTCCCACGAGCTCCACCTCACCAAAGAAACCCCATCCCACTCCAACACCTCCCTTCTCCTCCCCGAACGGCCCAGCTTCATCTACCCCAGCCCCTGCCCAAACGCCCACGTCAACCAGAAGCGATTCAGCAAATACCAACGAAAAACCATTTAAATGTGACAAGTGTACTAAGAGCTTCCGTTGGGAGAGCAGCCTCATCATCCACGCGCGGGTCCATACCGGCGAGAAGGATTTCCGATGCGTCAAGTGCCAGGAAGTGCTGTCGACCGCACAGTTCCTCCGCTCCCACATGCGATCTCATAAGAAGACATCAAGCCAGAACGGCACGTCTCCCGACTCATCCAGGCCACAAACCGAAGACGACCATGAAGATGAGATCGAGGAGGAAGAGGAGGAAGAAGATGAAGATGACGATGAAGAAGATACCAATCCATCGATTACAGACAGTATGGACGATGAAGAGGACGAACATCCCCAGGAGGATAATATAGATGACGGTCCAGAGGATCTTTCAACGTCTAAATCTAGTTTCAACGACACTCCTTCTTCTCAAAATGTCTCCTCGAGTACAACTACGGAACCTAAAGAGGTCAAAGCCGGTCGAATTGAACCAACAAAGTCAGTAGTCGGAGAACTGATGGATAAATTTGGATTGTCTAACATCAGCGCTTACAGTGAGGCATACCAGCAAGCGCTAAAAGAATCTGGACGGTTCATATCCCATTCGGTCCAGAGAGAAGGAAACAAAATCCATCCTACCTCGAATGGATTAGACAAAACTCTTAAACTTCGGGATGATCTCACCAAAGGACTAATGAATAACACTCCTTCCCTAGAATTAGCACACCAATCTCTATTAGGGGCTTTTGACAGTCCTTACGAAGCACAAAAGCGCTTAGCTGTCGCTGCTAGAGATGGCTCCAGCCTGTACGCGGGACTATGGTTACCAAGTCTAACTGGATCGGGAACAACGCCTCGCGACATATTTCCTGGAATTCCACATTCAGATTCGAATTACCTAAATAGAAAGCTTATGAATGATGTTCCTTTAAAATCAAGTGAAGGAGGTCTTGGTATTTCTAAGCCTGGCAGCAGTTCGTCCGGCAGTACCCCAATGTCGCTCATACCTCCACCAAAGAAAGAGAGTAGGCGAAATGACACATGTGAATATTGTGGCAAGATATTCAAGAACTGTTCAAATCTGACTGTTCATCGTCGATCTCATACCGGAGAAAAGCCCTACAAATGCGATCTCTGCAGTTACGCCTGTGCCCAGAGCTCGAAACTTACGAGGCATATGAAAACTCACGGTCGGATAGGAAAAGACGTGTATCGCTGTAGATTTTGTGATATGCCCTTTAGTGTAGCTTCGACCCTCGAGAAGCACATGAGAAAATGTGTTGTCAACCAAAATAACAAAGGTTTGTTTCCTTCAATTTCGGCCTCGACTCACGACGGCCTCGACTCTTACAAGGGATTTCACTTGACATCTGTAGTCAATGACGAATCTCCCAAGTCGGGAGGACTCTTTTCGTCACACTTTAGTGCTTCCGCCGTGGTTAACACCTCTAACGACGACACTGGTGATTCTTCAAACCTTTCTGGGCCAGGGTCATGAGAGTGGGCGTCGTCGACAGTTGTAAGGTCACCGTTACTGCCCATTCCGGTAGGAGATAAATCAAGAACGTCTCTTCCCTTCGCCAATTCTTTCTCGTGGAATGCTGCTCCACGGCGACCCTTGGTGCTTCAAGGGGATATACGTCCCCTTCTTTCCCCGAGTTCTTGGGGTCCCTCACTCCCCCTAGCTCTTCGTAGTTCAGTTTCTAATTCCTCTAGTCCAATAACTATAATTTAACCGATGGAACCGGAGTAATCCCCATAAAAATCTTCCTCAAACCTAATCGAGGGGAACTGGAGAATAATCCCGAGGAGAGAAAAGGTAAAAAGGAGACATTAAATGAAACAGAAAAAGTTCCTCTCTTTCCCTCAGTGGTCGCTATGGCAACTGAAACTTGAATTATGAAGAGCAAATTCAGGAATAACTTTTCGCCTCGCATAACTTGTGGTTCGCCACACCTTGAGTGCAGGCAACAACCCTTGTTCCTATTAATGTTTTGCGTGTTGTGTAATCGATGTTATATATTGTTTGCTGAACAGTAATTCTGCCTCTCTTAAATAATACTTATTTCCTAATGACCGAAATGATATATGAGACCTTTAAAAAACATTAAAATAGGAAATTTATAACGAAAAATATTTTCCCGTAGAATTCTAAGAAATTAACAAAATTACGATGTTCCTAGACAATATATCTTAAAATTTCCTATGTACAAAAATCAACTTTGGGTTTAAAATTTCCGTTTTCTACATATTACTGAAGGGGTAATTCTTTCAATATGACGTTATACTTTGTTTATATATTTAGATTGCAGAGCGCTCAGATTGACTCTTTATGTGTGCATATATTATTCTTTTATACATTTTGGTCAGTTAATTTGTCTATTTTCCGTTAGAGGTACAAAGGGAAAATATATTTAACTTATTGACCTCACCCTTAAATACAGTTGGGCTTTATACACAAAAAATACCGGTATAACAACCATTACACACAATCTATTTTGACTAAGCACTTGCTGGAGTGATAGAAGATATGGAAGCCATTCTATTGCTGTTAAATCGAACGTGTATTTGATTTTAATTTTTAATTTATTCGGACAATAGAATGTTTTTAAACCTTTTGGATACTTTAATACAAGTTAACTAAACTTTCTTTATTATTATTTTGACAAATAAGCAACGAGCTATATGTTAATTAGTGCAGATTAGGATTGTATGTTACACCTTTATGATATTTTAAATTATTTAGTCTTATGTTTCACGATTCTTATTCAAACTTTATTACAAGTTGTGGTTGTTATATATTTATTATATGCTGCGTTAGATATACATAATACGCGAACACAAACCACACACACTATATTTTATGTATGTATTATTATAAACACAGGCATACAAAAGAGCATTGAATTATCTTTTGTTTTTATTAACAAACATGCAAGTAAATCAACATGATGAGCTTGGTTTTTGCATGTTCATTCACCAATGTTATTTTTTACGTCATTAATTTAGCAGGAACTAATTTTTTTTTTTCAAATCTATAACCAAAGAACTGTTTAATTAATGATGTTTTAGTCTTCATGGATAATAATGATTAAAATATTTCTAATCATAACATATAAAAAATAATTATACTACTGTTAATAAGAAATCATAATAATTGAATAATATAACGAAAATATTACTCTAGCAAAAAACAAATTAACAATAACATTTTATTTTCACCACTTCAGTATTTTAATATTAAGTTTTTGAAACAATTCGGAGTTAATTATATCTTACATTCACTATTTAATACTTGTAAATATATATATTGTACATATTAAACTTTATATTTGTAACAATATCGTTAAAAATACCTACCATGAAGAATAGTAACCCTTTAACTTTGTAATTTATACATTAAAGTTTTACTTACATTAAAAAAAAAAATTACAAGCAACATCTTTCATCCATATGGCCTGTGTTTTTACACTTCTTTTTAATATTATGTTATTTTATTTTTATTCTTGGTTGACTCTTTTTTTGGAATTTGTATAACAAAATAAACTTTAAATTTTCATTCAATTAAACTTTTAAAACATGCTGCCTCCATGGCTAATTCTTTTATTTTTTTCCTTTTTAATTGCTATTCATGTTTTATGGTATTAGTTTCATTGACAAGTATTCAATTTGATTCCAAATTATTATTTTAAATCAGCGCTATTATTTGCTCACTCTTAATCTAAATGATATTTCTCTTATTACTCGCAGTATTAACACAACAATAATATTACCATCTTGAATTAGCAAATTTTAGTTACTCGGCATTGCTAGAAATGGTAATATTTGGCAAAAAGATTTTAAATGGTATTTTTTGAAGCTGCGGAGATGGCATAAATGAAATTTTCCAAAACGCTTTTGTTGCTTTGCTATTATATATGTTGCATTTCATGTTGGGTTTTCTTGGCTCAACATTACCATCATTTTAACGCATAGATTGATGCCATACAATATGGGGTTCAGGGTTGGAGGGGTAGGGCAATCAATCTCTGTTAGTACAAAAGCCAAGTAATAATGAGTTCGAAAAGAGATGAGCGTTTGGGTAGTGATTCTCTGTCGCTTTCGCATCTTAAGACCATTTTATGTTGGGTTGTTGCCAATTGGCTGTTTATGTTGTCGAATATTTCTACCATTTTTAGATGTTTCTGGCTTTATTGTCTTTGTTTATAAGACCATTTTCTGTTGGCCTGTTGTTGTTTCTTTTACATTAACCTATTAATGCCTGATTTAGTCTTTGGTATCTCTATTGTCTTTGTTAAATTATGTTTCGTTGGTCTGAGGTTTGGCTTTTTCTTGACCGTTTAGTTATCTTTTTAGTCGCATTGTGTTTGTCAATTAGATCATTTCCTGTTGATTTGTTTTTTTGATATTTCTTAATGGACTCTTAGACCATTTTACCTTGGAGTACATTTTATATTTGTCCATTTATTTCACGTTCAGTTGGCTAGTGTTGTCTTTTCGACTATTTTACGATGGTGTTTTTTATACTTATTTCTGACTTTAGTGTTTTCTGCCACCGTTTCTATTTTTCGCTCTAATGTTATCACGCAATAGACAGTTTTCTCTTCACCTATTTTTCTGACTTTGGATATTATTACCACGTTTACTTATTCTCTGGCTTTATTGTTTCCTCTTTTAGACAGTTTTTTTGCTGGGCACTTTATTTTGGTTATTTCTATTCAATCTATCCTTTTGGCTCTTTATCTCTCTTTTATTTTCTTTACTCTTCTTATTATTTCTTGTTCTTTCGCTTTTGTCTATTTTTCCTACCATATCATTTTATGTTGGTCTATTTCGAGACAATTTCTTTCCTAGACTAATTATACCCCATTCAGTTAAATATGGCTCTTTTATCTTCGTCTTTGGCTATGTCTAGTCCATTTAGTTATTTTCTGGCTTGTCTTCTTTATTAGATCATTTTCATTGTTGCTCCTCTTTTGTTCTACCCCACTTTCTTGTTTTATGTCTGACTTTTTGGTGTCTCTGGTCTGTAAATCGGAGAGGAAATCATGTTTTGCACATGTTATATTTGTTTGGGGGACTGATGAAAAACATTTACTGAACACCGGAGTTTTTGGTAGGTATTACATCACTTAAATTCCCCAAAGAAACACTGAAAATGTGACTAACCGAGTGAGCAAAGTTAAGGTGGGCCAATGTAGCGAGTCATCGAGAAAAACAAATCGTTAGAAACTATATTAGACATTTAAAAGGACATAATAACAATGACTGATTTACTTGAAGAATATGTCAAACCATATGAGCCTGTGATGGTTAGATATTTATATAGGAGAAAAGAGGGTTTTCAGGGACTAAAATATACAAACAACACCCATTTAGTTATTTTTAACTTAGCTTTTTTTTTGTATATTCGACTATTTTCTGTTTTTCTATTTTTTGGCTATTTCAAGATTTATATAATAGTTTTCCTTAAAACAATAGCTGTCATAGTTTATTGAGTATCATTGTGTATACTCAATATTTTTATGGTTAGATACTCTTATTATTATTTCCTTTAAAGTTTTTACTACACTTCCTTATTTAGCCCTTTTTGCTTTCTTAGGTTGTCCCCGGCTAAGGTCCATCTCTTAGGCCGACCACCTCGGCGAACTCGGTTAACCGGACCAGGTTTTCCTAGAGATCCCAAATTTCGTGTATCCGCAGTGTGCTTTAACTTTGCGAGTGTTATAGAGTTCATCGTGTGATGATCAAGATCTGGTTCCTAGTGGCAACCAAAGCAATTGTCAAGGTCTGTCAGGCCGTTGAGAGGTTTTTGTTTAGTTTGGAATGGTAACTGTATCCTTGCTTTGCCAGGGTGACTCTTGGGCGAAGTGGGAGGAATATTTCATTGGGGATTGTTTCGTGAAATTGGCGTTGAGCATCTGGATTAGATCTCGTCAGATAGGGAATTTTCGCTGGTTCCTCTTTTTGAATTCCTCCCGCATCATGCACATTCTCAAGCCAAATATTCATCCACACACCCTGCATCTTACCATACTATCTCCCTTCTATACCACCCTCTCAAATCATGGAACATCAAATCTACCCATTCCACTCGACAACCACTATACTTACACCATAACCTATAAGACTGTCATCAACAACACATGGCAGTAATTGCAGCAATAGACATATCAAAGGCTTATTCGACACAGTACCTAGACACATCCACCTTAACCAAATACTAAACACCCCAAAACCTTTCTTGCCAACTACCTCACGGGCCTGCAAGCACAAGTTATACTCCACAGCAAGCTATCAGTAACATACCACATTACAATAGAGTCCCTCAGCGAAATCCCAACATTACAATCTACTGGTGTACAGATGACATCACTCTCACTCTCACCCTTACCCGACACTCAAAGAAAATCTAAGCAGCTCGTGAGCTACAACTCCGCATCGTAAATCTCGAACTCTGAATACAACAGAACCTAATGATCGTCTCAACCTTCAAAATCCTCTTCTCAACCCACAAACTGGAAAACGACAAACACTACACCGTCATTCTCCCAAACATTCCTCTCTTTTTAAATAGAAAAGCTACAGTACCAAAATTATCACACTCACAACACTCACGGGAAAAACATCCACACAATACATCGTTCATATAAGGAGTATATCCACCTCTTACTCGCCTATGCTTCTACAGCGAAGGGTGCCTAAACTCGCATCCACTCATCTTATCACATTACAGATGACACAAAACAAAGCAATCCGCCAAGCCACGGGATGCACCCCCAATACACCCCCTTAACCATATGTAGTGAAGCAAAGGTTGTGCCCTTAAAACACTACTGTGAACTCCGAAAAACATGATTTATCGACCCTACGCCAAACCTTGAGTCACCATTGGACGAGTTGCGCAAAAGTCCAAGACTATCCTATACTCCGCTCCAAGCAATCCAACTCCATCGCAACTGAGCCACCACTACCCATAAAAAAATCCACACACACAACACAGCATAACATCCAATATCAGGATCCTAATCACCTCTTCAACAAATTCCAGCTAATATGAACATGAAAGAAATTACCCCCCCCCCCTTTCCCTACATAACACACGGGTCACCTGGGCAAGGCTCCGGTGCGTCCTAACCAAAACTAGACATAAACCGCACTAGCCTGATATATCTTCCGCTTTCACAATGAACCAGACACCCCTTGACATATATTCACAATATGCACTCAGACAAGAACAACAGAGACAAAGCATACAAATACGCGGAGTGCCTTATGTCTGGGAGGACCCGGTCGATGGGGGATAGAATTGCTCTTTAAGGTTGAAGGCTTAAGGGACGGGCCTTAGCGGGGAACAACTCAACTACACATTCAGGGAGAATTTCACGTCACTAATAATTACAGGCAAGATTTGAAGTCAATTCTTGCCTTTACCATAGAGTTGCATTGGCAAATTAATTTGCTATAAACAATGATTTATTATAGCCCTTAAAAAATATATCAACTATAGTACGTATTGATTATTAGTTATAGTGAGTACGAATATTAAGATGTACACACACAAAAAAACGTAAATTGCCACGTATACACAAGTCCTTAGAACGTTTGTGTATGTAAGCGAGTATACACATGTAAGGGTAATTTCTATTATTAATTCATTGCATTTTTAATTCCAATTGATGATTTTGAACGTTACATAAATCAACAAAGGGAGAAGCCAAAGGATAAATATTTATTGAAAGGCAAGTGCTTTAAAATTACCATTACTTCGGTAAATAAAAATATGTAAATATTAATATATATGTATATATATATAAAGGAACAAGTTACAGGGTATTTAAACTATCATAATTCTTGTCGCTATTATAGAGAAATTAATAGTCAGGGAAATTTCAGGAGATATTGTAATTTATCAACTTAGGAATTGATCTTTCAATAAACCATTTATATATATGCTCTTATCTTAACAATCTAAATTCAAGATTATATATATATATATATATATATATATATATATATATATATATATATATATATATATATATATATCACCCTTCGTTTGGAAGGCAAGGTTGCCCTGACCATATAGTATAATTTAGTTAACTAGAACCTATCTACTGTTCTTTTATAATATCACCACAAAAAGGGAGTTTGAATGATTTCAACACTATTTACAATGTAAAAGTAGACTACGGGAATAAATGTATTTTGGTCGTGTTCTTTATGTTTTAATAATCCCCCAAGATCTAAAAAAGATTTCAAGATCACTTCAAAACGTTACTTCTGAAGAAGACATAAGGTACTTCCTGGTCTTAAAATTTGTACAAGGATTTTATGGATGGAATTTGATGCCGCATCAAATTGTTGTTCATTAATCTCGGCCTCAAAAATTCATTCGGATGGACAGATGATACTTGAAGAGGTTGGTAACTAAAACTTGAAGGAATTGTATGAGATACTACTTGAACGAAGCGTGGGATGTAAGGATTAAAGGGAACGTGGAGTGTTAATTGAAGTGAGGGTGAAGTTATACTTGAAGAGAACAGAGGGAAAAGATATACTTGAAGGAGGGGGTGAAGTCTCCTAGAAGTTCTGGTTAATTTAGAAATTTACTCATCGTGGATTCAATTCATATAAATGAGACTTGCTATGAGTGAAATATATTTCTTTTCTAACTAAACAAGGGAATATTTAATGTAACCGACCATGAAAATGAATGAAGAGATAATGGATAAAGGTAATAGAGATCATGAATAGCGAAAATGATTAAAAATGAAATAATAAAACTAACGAAATTTTCTTAAATATCACAAATCAGGAACATTTTCGAAAAGTCTACGAACAAGTTCACAAAAAGCACAACGGACTGAGTAGCTCCATTTTAACTTGGAAAAGAACATATACTGTATTATCAGAAAGAGTGAGAATAAAATACCTTCTTAGAGAACTCCTACGAATGATCGGTAGGGAATCTGTAATTTTCAGCTTTAATTGGAGAATTTACATTCAAAATCCCCCACACCTAGCTCCTAGCTCCTAGCTCTTAGTTACAGATAATTTGAGGAAGTAGATTAGTCAATATAAAATAAAGTGTTCAAAATCAATCAAGCTATCATCACCAATTTCTTTTACAATAATCCTAAAAAAAACTGAAATTAGAAGAAAAGTTCTGTCTTTGGGATATCACCAAAGTACCAGTTTATATGACTTGGACCACTTTAACACAATTACCACCACTCAAATAGCTTTATAACGTAAGATGTTGAATTGCCTCTTTATAGAGGGGGATAGTTAGTAGCGTAAAACTAGCCGTTTTCAAACACATTCTTTAGTGTCAGTACGGTGTACAAACGAACCTAACCTAGCGAAAAACTAAAAGGGAAAGAATGTTCAATAGCGCTAAATTAGGGAGAATGATGTTCAAATGGACAGTTTTGGAAGAATGTTCAAAAGGCCAATTTGGAAGGATGTTTAAATAAAGAGTTTTGGAAGGCTGTTCATGTCACTATATAACTGTCTATAAGTCTCTATAATTAAATCCTTTCATTGTATAAAAGAAATCACCAAGAAGGACTCCAGTTCAAACCATCACACACTCAAACCATCAATGAATCGGGATCGGAAGGCTAAACTTAATATTGAATCGATACAAACCTTATTTTGTTCGCTACTGCCCTAATTAGTGCTTCCCTGGTTAGATCGTTAACAAACTAAGCACTATCCTTTGAAATAAATGAACCTGTCAGGAATATTAGCCATGCGGGGGAAAGATAGGTTTTCTGGTTAGTATCTGGTACTCCTCATCCTCTCCAAACAATAGACCAATTTAACAGCCATATTTTAACTTTCATTTATGACGGCTCAGTACACATGGATTACCACTCACACGGTACCACGCTATGTTACAATTGTCAAATAAAGGGCAGAATACGTATCGATTATATATGATTGCTATAACAATTAATAACTATCTTAATATACTTCTGAAGGTTGTAAGATGGGTCCTTGGATACAGTCACCTACCGTAGAGGAAGATCGTACCTAATGCATTGTGTAGGTGGTATTTTTTGATATAATAACATGCTAAAGTCACCAGGTTTGCCTGAGAAGGGTAGGATAAAACGTACCTTCACGAGTGGATGGAAACCCTTCGTGTACCCGCAACCGCAAAAGTTAAGTTCCAAGTAAATGTGAAGGTCGAGTTCACCTACTCTTGATATATTACGTTGGATTACATTAATCATCGACATTTTTCTGGATGCTTTGATTAAATTATTAAAAAAATTTGTTATCGTAGCCAAGGTACGAGCTAACTAGTCAAGAACTAGAGAAAAATTAAAGCTATCAGGAGGGATTTGTGGTTTTAAACTCAAGTAAATTACGTTAGGAAAGATGTGGGAGATGAAAGATGAGGATGCTAGAATCAGATTTAAGAAAATAATTGTTGGGAAGAAACTGACTAGATAGGTTGAACATTTTCTAGATGCTAGAGAGACACTTCTGAAGAAGTGGTTGACTGATAGGGTGGTTGAAGTTCTTATATGCTAAGTAGAGGATTTAGCCGAAAGATTTCCTGCTAGATGAGTTTAGCGTTTTCTAACATATGGGTTGGAGTCGATGTAGATACTAAAGACAAACTTATGTGAATGGGGTTTATTTAATAACACTGGTCAACAAATTTTAACTTTTTTTCTGCTGACTGAAGTTTGAGACCTGTTCTTGGTAAAATCGGGGTCACTGAGTTTAAAAATAGCAATATTTCTCTTCTATAACGTCAAGTTTTTTATTTATGGACTGGTCCATATTGGTCCCACTCATAGTAGCAGGCTATCTTACGACCAAGTGAACGGAAGTGAAGGCGTTTGGTATTCTTCTTATTTCATTTTATCTATGTATTTAGACTTCTCTTTATGCACTTCTAGATATATAAAGCAATTGAGTATAATATAATTTTGTTTTTTCAGATCTGTTTTATGCAGTGATATTCAGTAGTATGGCGTCATTACGAAGGAAATGTTTGAATTCTCCTGACTCGTTTTGTTATATATGTGGTTGTTTTACTGCACCAACTCAAAGAATGAACATTGGTATATTTTTGAAAAGAGCATACTTGGCTTACTTTAAGATTAAATTAGGTGATCAGGATAAATTGTGGGCCCCGCACAATGTTTGTAAACAATGTGTCGAAAATCTACGCCAATCGACAAAGGGCACAAGGAAACAACTAGGATTTTGCATTCATATGGTGTAGCAGGAGCCAAAACACCATGTAAACGATTGATACTTTTGTCTCACAAAGACTTTTGGTTATAGCAAGAAAACGCGACATAAAAGAAGTTACCCAAATCTTGTTTCAGCAATTTGTCCAGTGTTTCATTCAGGTGAAATTTCAGTACCTGCATTCAAGGAACTTACTTCACTGGACGATGTAAGTGATATACGTGAATCTGGTGTAAACAATGAACTTGACAGTGATCCAGACTTTGTACATACATCGACCCAAGAACGTGGACACTTCAGTCAATTAGAACTGAATGATTTAGTTAGAGACCTAGGCCTGTAAAAAGAGTAAGCAGAAGTGTTAGCTTCTAGACTTAAAGAGAAAATTTATTGCAGGAAAAAACAAATGTAACTTTGTATCGCAACAGTGAGAGAGATCTCTTGGCATTCTTTAAAACTGAAGAAGAGTTTGTTTACTATTGGGATGTGACGGGACTGTTAAACGCTATGGGGGTTTCAGAGTATGATTTAAGTGAATGGAGACTTTTTTTAGATAGTTCAAAGAAGAGTCTAAAATGTGTGTTATTCCATAATTAAAACTTGTTCGGTGCGATTCCTATTGGTCACTCAGTGCATTTAAAAGAGAAGCATGAACACATAAGATCTGTATTAGATTTACTCAAATATGATGAACACAAATTGACCATATGTGTGGATCTGAAAATGGTAAAATTTTCTACTTGGCCAAATAGGAGGCTATACAAAATATTCGTGTTCCCTGTGTTTATGGGACAGCCGAGCCAAGGACAAACATTGGGAACAGAAACTCTGGTCAGTTATAGAAAGTTTGAGTTTGGGAAGAAGATTATACACCAACAACTTGTTGAGCGAGAGAAAATCATCTTCCCACCCCTTCATATTAAACTAGAGCTGATGAAACAATGTGAAAGCTCTTAATGTGGAGGGTGACTTTCAAATTCATATGTACAATATTTCCTGGCTTAAGTAATGATAAAATAAAGGCTGGAGTTTTTGATGGGCCACAAATCAGAAAGTTAATGGAAAACCAAAACTTCTCGAGTTCGATGACTGACATAGTAAAGGAGCATGGGATTATTTTGTGGCTGTTGTGAAAGGATTTCTTGGAAAAAAAAGGGCTGCTAACTACAAGGATTTGGTAGAGACATTACTTGATAACTTTCATCGTTTAGGCCATCTTGATCAATTTCCTGCTAATCTTGGCAACGTGAGTGATATACACGGAGAGCGTTTTCATTGGAGATATCAAAATTATGGAGGAGAGATATCAAGGCCGATGGAATACAAACATGATGGCAGACTACTGTTGAAGTATTCAATGAGACTGTAGACACAAAACATTCCAGACACTCACAAGCGAAATATTTTTCCATGAATGTATAGGTATGTGTACGATTGCTTGTGTTCTCTTCATTATATTAGAAAAATAACCCGCATGGATTTAGTAATAGGTGATGTTATCTTACAATGCATTTATCTTTTCAAATTCTGTTGACATTTTAAGGTTTGGTTTGAAGCTATAACTCATAGGAAACTATCCTTACCGAGTAAATACATGCAGTACGTCGTAAAATAGGAATATGCTGTAGAATCGAAACCTGATGTGTTACAAAAAATGGATGCCATATTTGAAATTAGCACTTCAAAATGAGTTAAAAACAACTACAAAACAAAAGTCAGCAAAAGGTGTGTTGACCATTGTAATGGGTTGTAGCAGTGCATCGTTAGTTAATTATTTAAATTCATTAGTTAATAATATAGGAAGCTACGCAGAGGTGACTGATTACTTCACTGTATCCCTGCATCATTAAGTGAGTGAAAAGGGTAGAGAAATAATGTAATCCTACTAAGATAATAGTCAGAGAAGAAAAAATATATATATATTTCTGCTTAATTATCTGGATCTATAAAATATTCAATCCGTTCTTGCGGTTACAATGTTGTTCACTCATAACTAAAGGTCATTTACGAATGCGCGTAAACTGCCGGAAGCGCGCTTTGAAACGTTTACTCATTGTAAGTATATTATATGAGATTTTATGATATTAAATGATAGGGAGAGTGCGCAATCCTCCCAAACTTCCTAAACCACATAAATAATATCAATCAGCAAGTAACGATATTTGTGTGTCACAATGTAAGACTTTCAAACAATATGCATCTGTATTTATTTGCCACAGGACTTTTTATCCCGTGTAACGCCGGGTACCTACGCTAGTTAATAATAAAAATCAGACCAATTTAATCCAAGCAGATAAATTTACTCAAAATAGAAAGGACTACAGAACAGTGAGAAAGAGTGCTCGGAGAGTGAGTTAGTTGTTGTTGTTGGGTTGGGCTAGTACATGGGTGGGTTAGACTAGTGTAGGGGCGGAAAGCTACGGCCCCCACCACATATGGCCTTCTTGGATATAAGGTACGACATTCTGAATGAATTCCAATTTGGTTTTCCTACAAAAATACTAAAAAAAGTGATTAAAAGGTTAATTAACTTTAGAATTGATATTTTTTGTTCATATTTTTAAGCTGATACATAGTCATAGTAATTAGTTGTATATAAATTAATATACATTATATGCATTATATCAAATGCAGTATCTAATGCTGTATATCTGATTTAGATTTCATGAATACGGCCTACAGCTAACTTAATGCGGCTTTCAACTCAGGAATGGTTCCTCACCCTTGCCCTAATGATTATGGTATAGTATGCGGTCTACCATCCTAATAATGGTATAGTTTGCGGTATACCTTAAATTTGTAAATGGGGTAATAAAAAATTGACGTCGTCAGTATATTTCAAATCATTTATTGCCCATTGGTTAGTTTATAAACATTGCATTAAACTATGCGAAGATTTAAGCGTTACGGACACAACTAGTACATAAATATGATGAACCTCACTACGACCTCGTCTCACTTGTTTGTGTCACTCGTAGACCACCAAAACCTTGGTAGACCGCTTAAAATACCAGCTCCGATAAATGAATAGAAAATTAAACAGGGAAATGGATCAAATAGGGAAAGTACTCCAAGATCAACTCTCGTCAATCCTTCATATTTGGCTTGAAGGGTGCAGCTAAATGCCTCAGGAATAAATTAATCCCCCGAGAGAACGAAAACCACTGGGAAAATCATTCTAAAACTCTGTCCAATGGGAAAAATCCCTTGAGTAGAGAAACCCCCAAATTATTGCGCTCTCGAGGGCGAGACCAGCGCATTCAGCACCCACATCTAATCGATCGGCCCTGTTATATATACTAAACAGTAATTGCCCAAGTGCTAATTACCATTCTTGTTATTACGACCTTTGCTTTGCCAATTCCATACCACAGCCAACTTGGGGAAGAAAGAAACGTTAATAACAACCCTATATCAGAACTTGTAACCTCTATACCAGGAGTATCTAAGCTTGGACGCCTTTGTGTAGCCTCAATATCTCTATGGGCTAATAAAATGTCTTTAGAGGGCGAAATTGGTTATATCATTAGAAATATCAAATATTTAAAAATTTCGAAGTTACCTATAAAATTGGATATTGAAAAAATGCCTCGCGTTTTCTAAATACGTTTAAAGAAAACGAGGTGATTATACTGTAAACTATAAGCCAACTACATAAGTGGCTTTATATTATATATTTTATTTTTATTTCTAATTTATAATAAAAAAAGTAACCATCGATAGGAAAATTAGTTATTATTTAGGTAAATTTGAATAAGAGAACCACACGAGTTTTAGGGTATTAAGATCTGTAATACATATTGCTTTGTATCGTTGTCATAGTGTCCTAAGAGTAATATTTCGATGGCGGAGAGGATCTGTCACACGTTATAACATTACAAATATACAATAGGTCAACCCAATGCCTAAACAATAATTCTTCTAAGACGCCATCTTAAAATGGTATAAGTTGGACAACGCTCGCGCGCGCGTTTCACTATTCCTTTGAGAGTTGGATTAATGCACATCTCCATCTAACGATTTTTTAGCCCCAACATGTATCTTTCTGACGTTTTTAGGCTTCCCATCGAGTTAGGTTCACATTTATGCCATCACAGCTACCACGAAACGTGGCAATTTTTGTCTAAAATAAGGGATTTGAGGGAATAACGACGATCATAAATCGCTAACCTAACAGAATCAAGCCAAACCTAACTCGCCATAAAAAAAGTTAGGTTAGGTAAGCATAGGTTAGATGAGGCTTGGTAAGGTTAGGTTTGGTTAGGTTAGGCTGGGTAAGCGCTTTATGATCGTTATTGGCTCCGTAAATCGCTTATTATTCCCCCCCCAAAAAAAAAAATTGCTTACTTTTCATGTTAGATGTGTTCACATAAATGTGAAGCTAACTCCATCCCTAAAAACGTCCGAAAAATACATTTTATGGCCAAAAATCGCGGTGGGGATGTTTTGGAAATCTACCGTAAACGCTCGACCGAGCATAATTTAGTCCGACTTGAGAGTCGGACTAAATTATGCTCGGTAGCGTTAGCATTTCAAGGTGGCCACATAAAAAAAATTATTGTGTTCCAAATATTGTCTATTTGTAACTTTATAACGTGTGATAGACACTTTCCGCCATCGAAATATTACTCCAAAGACACTATTACAAAAATACAAAACAATATCAAAATCTTTAGTAGCTTAAAACGTGTGTAAAATAAAAATTAACATTATAAATAAACGCGCGAGCGTAAATTAGTCGTCTCATGACATTTGAAGATGAGGTCATGTAAATAGTGATAGGTACTACGAAGTTTTACAGGCTTTAGTAGTCTAAAATAGGTGCGCAACTCTTATTCCAAATTACCATTCTTTACTTTACAGTCATCACTTCTTATTTTTACATTTTATTACGTTTTTATGTAGGATTTTCTGTGCTTGTCCAAATCTGTTCTTCTCTTTGGCGGTCGGAAAGCGGAATGTGCTAAAACAAAGTTTGATTTCGATTTCGTCAAAACCGAAGTAAATCTCAATTTTGCCGCATTTTGTCTTACGGCCGCCATAAATGAAGAAGAGATTTGGATAAATAATCTAAAATAGCTAAAAAATAACCTCACCTAAGATTAAATAACCTTCAATTTTCAAATTACCAGTGTGTGAAGCTATACAAACATTTTGTACCTGCAATTAGTGGTTATGCCGCCCCGCCCCCTTTTTTATCAACTCGTAGTATAAGAAACTCGAGTTCACGAAAAACTCCCGATTTTGCTGCATTTCGCCATACTAACTCCCAGAATGAGAGACAGATTGAAATATATAATCTAGGATGTGCTTGCAAATTCAGAGAGTGTAATCCCGCAAAATCAGCGGCGCTCTTTATTACGCAATACTCAATTTGTGGAGCGAAAATGGCGATCTATGGAAATGACTTACAATGGGCATACACTCGTGACAAATGAAAGAGTTGCGAATTGCGCTATGTTGCCTCTAAGAATCCAATGCAAAATTAGGGAGAGTCACGGTGAACCTCTTTTAGGAGGTTTTCGAAATATATTTTACAGCCACCGCAAGTCATAACGCAAAGCTGTCCAATCCAAAACAAAGGCAAATAGGAAAAGGTTTACGAAGTTAGCTCGATCGAAATTATGTAGACAATGTGACGTAACTGTACTATTTTCTGGTTTAAATACTTTTTCCTGTGACGTCATCACAATTAATGAGGAGAAAAAATATTGAAATTCATAGTTATTATAATAATAGTAACATCTAACGCTCAATACATTTTATATAGATGGATTCACAAATTTTTCGACATAATGGGAGTGATTAAATTTATTTTTAATCGAATACAATTAATAGTTTTCGGAAAATTGCTAAAAATTATGTTTGGTAATTTTGAATAAGACGGGCGCAAGCGCTTTAGACTACTATATCATGTCATAATTCTTCGTATCGTTGTATTATTGTTCTAGGAGTAATATTTTGATGGCGGAGAAGGTGTACCACCACTCCTTATAAAGTCACGCAAATTCAACATTTTAACCAGATTCTGCAACGCAGGAACTTCAACAAAGTCATATTTAAATGCCATGAGACGGCCTTTATGGCATACGATAGAAAGAGTGGGTGTTTTTTCTTTATTTTAGATCGATAAAACTAACAAATTGCTTGCACTCGTCTCAGACAAATTTAGCCCACTGTTTTTGAAGAAAATTTACTTTCAATCTATTCTATAGGTTTATTGAATTGTTGTTATTTACTATTCGCAGAAATCACTATTTTTCGAGTTAATTACACTTGAAAGTATTATTTGTCGACTCACGATGTAGAAGCTTAGGGTTAGTAGGTTATTTAAGCACCTTTAGTTTTAATAATTCGAAAGATTAACGCCAAATAATAGTGTTACTGCAATTGTAGAGTAGGAACCTACAACTGGTTTACCATAGTAGCACAATTTAGAAATGACATGATAAAAAAACATTTTTTTCGTTGTTTTGGAGTGAAAATGGCAATAAAACGCTTGCGCCCTTTAGCGTTTTTTTGGCGTTAATCGGTAGAATTACTTAAACTAAACATGTTTAAATAAACTAGTAGACTTCTGGTTTTAAATCGTTGCTCGTAAAATATAAATTAACTAAAGTTAATCTTAAAAACAAGCTACCTTGGTTCGCTATCTTCAAACGAGCGAGTGCAACTGAGGGTGTCTCATGACATATAAAGTTGGCGTCGTTGAAGGGTTTTCTGCGTTGAAAAATCGGGTTGAAATATTAACTTTTAATGACTTTATAAGGGACGATACACCCTTACCATCATCAAAATTGTATTCAAAGAAGACTATTACAATAGTATGAAGAAGTATGAACCTGATTTAGTTGCCTAAAACGCTTGTGCCAATCTTATTCAAGCTTACCATATATATTCCGCAAGTTTCTGCAACTAGTGCCATCTCTCAACTATATAGGTTGTTCAGGCTAAAATTGACAATTTTTGATGATCCATTTTTTTTCAGGAACAATTTGATGTATCGGTGAACAGGCACAGCCTTTGAATAGCAAACAGAGTAAAGATTTAGTTGAGAAAATGTTACCTGACATGTCGGAGTGGAAGGCATCTGAATATCGGAAAAGATTTACATGCATTACGATGATTCTCGTCGGGAATCAAAATGCTGACATAATGACTAGAGCTCCGTGATTAGGCTCTAATACGTGACATAGGCAGCTGCTGCAACGGAGGATAAGAAGCTGTGGCCAGCAAAAGGGAACACAACAGGCTTTCTCACGTTCTTACTTAATCCGCACGCCGGAATTCATCCAACAACTGGAGGAAAAGGTGATGGAAGACCAGAGCAAGGCAATCCAGGCTTTGGCGAGAGAGATGGGTGTTGGATTCATCATCATGAAGCTGGCCTTGAATGAGAACCTTTGCTACCACTTGTACAAAAGGCGCAAGGAACAAATTCCGACAGCCAAGGCCAAGGAGAACCGCTTGACGAAGGCGAAGAAGCTTCTGAACAAGCTGGGGGATCCTGTTGAACAGAGGGCAATCTGGTTCTTCTCATATGAAAAGAACTTCTGCCAAGATCAGTTGCACAACACCCAGAACAACAGGTGGCTTGCCTCTAATCCATACAACATTCCACGTATCATGAAGATCAAGTTCCCCAAAACTGTGATAGTCTGTGTGTGTATTCCAGTCAGGGTGATTTCATGCTGCCCCACATCTTTGACTATGGTCTTATGCACAATTCAGACGGCTATGTGGAGCAACTGGAGACTCTCGTCAAACCCTGGCTGGAGAGAGATGCTGCAGGAAGGCTCCGCGCCGGTAACAGTCAGAAGTCGTTGTCGGAGAATTTCTACGACTTCACCAGCGTCACTTTCTGGCCTCCTAATTCCCCCAATTTCAATTCTATGAATTACTATGTGTGGGGTGCGGTTGAGAAAAGACCAACCATCTGCAATCCTAAGGCCGATCTGGTGGCCAAGGAAGTGTTCGAAGATCTTCCCAGGGACACAGTAAGGAACCCATGCGCCAGGTTCAGGAGCCCTCTTAAAGCCGTGGTGGATGCTAAGGACGGCTAATTTGAGTAAATTGTTATCTCCCAACAATAATCTAGTTGATATTTAAAGAAAAAAAATTATATTTGGCTTAGATATTGCTAGAAGGGGTTTAGAAGGTTCTTTTATGCAAAGCATCCAATTTAGCCCAAACAACATGTATTGTTAATATCATGTTAAGAAATCTTGTCCATTTAATTCATTTGTTTCAATAAGTATAATTCAACATAAAAATCTACCAGTTTCTCACAAATTGGGTGCGGCGCGCTTCAACCTAACTAATACTACCCTTTTCCCCTTTATTTCCTATTAAATATAAGGCTAGCTGCCATTTTAACCACGCCTTTCATGGGTGTCAATACAAACTCATTCTAACCTTTTCTCACCCAGAATATCGTTAATTTTATCTCCATTATTCCACCTACACCAGTTCATTAGCGTATTCCAAGATAGATAGAACCCATCCTTTACCATTCTCCATCAATTTCAAATACATTTCTCTCATTCTAATACATTCAAACCACTTACTCCGGCGATCCGCCAAACGCACTCATTATTTCTAACCTCAATACTTTTCATGACTCATTCGATACATCTATAGCACCTGTCATAATGCTTTACTATTTATGCGATCATAAACTTACTCCACATCCATATACCCATCACACATTTTAAATCTCTTATACCTTGTTTTTTCGGCTCTGTTCTAGCGTCAATACTTTATCCATCCACCACTCCCTACCCTCTCTAAACCAAGCTTGTTCATATTCTGTCAATCCCTCAGTTATTCTTCTTATAAGGCCAATCAGAAGTTGTCCATAAGACTTACAACACACAGACTTATCCCACTCTAGTTCTTGTATTTACCTTTCTTTCTTTTGTGCTTATACAACTACACTATTAAGGAGAATTTCAACTCACCAGGCACTTTTCCACTTTCAAATACCTTACAACAGCGCCACCAGACTTATTCCCTAACACAATTACAACACCTTTTAGAATATCAGCGACTATATCATCAATTCGATCTACCTTCCCATTTTTGTACCTCTCACAACACTTACATCCTCTTGCATGTTTACCTTTTCCATATCCCGATATAGCACCCGATTTACACCTATGAAGCTAATTATATTTATGTTTGCCCAATTTTCCATACCCACATTATACAACTTATCAAAGTACTCTTACCAACTAGTTTTAACCTATTCGTTGCTCACAGGAGCTGCCAAGTGTAGGCCATGAATGGTCTTTTGCAGTCCCCTTCTTTTCTTATGTTCTTATGTTCTTAAGTCATCATTTTTGCTGATATTCACATAGCTCTGATTCTCCTGATTCTTTACTCTGCTTAGTTCCTTCAGTATAGCTTCCTGTTCTCATCGGGATACTCATTCGTCTTTGCTCTAAATACTCAATTTGCTGCTCATCGAATTTGTTTAATCGATTGGTTCACTTTCCTTTTCGAATGATACTACAAACCTTAAATCAGCTTCGATTTTATTAGTACTTTTATTGCAGGGATTATATTCTACCGTTTCGTTAAAAGCTTCTGTTAGCCTCGATAAGAGCTAAAAGATATAAATTATTACTGAATCTCTCTCTCTCTCTCTCTCTCTATATATATATATATATATATATATATATATATATATATATATATATATATATATATATATATATATATTTATATATATATAAATGTATATATCTCTCAAAGTAGCACGAGGGAATGATGAAAATGAATCCATTAAACCACATTGAAAGAGAAAACGGAATAATTTTTCCTTACAGTAATATTTTTATTACCTTTATTCGAAAAAATCTGTGCAGGGAAGCGATTCGAACCAGGCACATTGAGGCAGCGAGCACCACTTTGATCACAGTTAGAAGTATGCCGTTAGTACACTACGCTACGCAGAGAACCAAATATATATATATATATATATATATATATATATATATATATATATATATATATATGATAGTGAAACCACTGTATAAAAGCCAAAAGTTTCATTTACGAGACTAGTTTCAGTATGTAGTTTATCATACCCTCTTCAGTCGTATACTGAGAATGCAATTGTTATAGAAGTCTATAAATAGCGTAGAGATCAGAAAAAAACAAAACAGAAAAAAACACAAAGGAACACAAAACGAGGAAAAAAGGTCATTAAACAGGGAGTGCGAGTCTAAGATCGTTGACTAAGCTGTTTACGATGAGGTTACGAGAATGGGGGCTGCATTTCAATTGCCCATATAATAAATTAAAATTGGAAATGTCTCCTATTAATATAGATTCTACTGTGCCTGGTACCTTAGCGGTAAAGCATCTAACCGGCAATCAACAGACCCGGGTACGAGTCCCGGCCACGAATTTTCAAAAACTGTTTTCCCCTAGCGTTATTTCTGTCTTCTTGGTAAAGGATCGCCTTCCCTGTGCCGCCCTCGCCCTCGCCTTCTTGCCCTTTACCTCCTCTTTCTTCCCCTCCCCCTCTCTTTCAGTCCTTCCAAACTTCCCACTATTTATCTCTCTCATTTCTACCAAACTATCTCCTCTACCCCTCACCCTTTTCTCTCCAATGGGTAGAGGTTTGGAGATGGCGGAGAGGGAGAGTGGAGGGGAGAGTGGAAGGGGAGGGGGTAGAGGGGAGAGGACAAAAAGAGAAGAGAGAGGGATAAGTGTATATTTTTACAACGTGATTTTATAATAATCTTTTATTTTAGGTTCGTTCGTGAATTAGCTCCTCCCTCTCCCCGCCCCCCGTGCTTAGAAGGAGGAGAAATAGGGGGATGGGAGTGATAAAGTGGTGAGGAAGGATAGGGAAGAGTAGGGAAAGAATGGGTAGAGGATAGGGAATGGGGTAAGGGGAGGAGTAGATGATGCGATAGGGTTAGAGGAAGAGGGAGATGAGAGGGTAGGGGAAAATGGAAGTGATGTGGGTAGAGATGATCACAATTGTTTTGAAAGATCAAAGAGGCCGAAGGCCAACAGCCCGAAGGGCTAGTAGCGAGCGAAGCTCACCCAGTAGGATGGGGGGGGAGTGACGAAGCTATGGCTTGTATATATATATGATGGGTAGTGTTTTTAGTTTGCTGGCGATTTCAGCTGAAGCTATCTGGGGAGGAGTGTTAATATACTCTTGTAAGTCTCTTTCGCATTCTGACCTTCCCAACCTTTCCCATTCTGTTTATAGTTATTTAGTGGATTATGCCTACCTATACTAAGTACACTACATTGGTTATATTAAATTCTATTTCTCTTTATCTGCACATTAGGGGAGGAAGGTCAACTTATCTTGTAATAAATCAGAGTCAGGCTGACCTTATAATCCTACCTAACTTAGTATCATCGGCCAACTGGCTCATGTGGCTACTAATACCTAGGTCAAGATCTCCAATATAAATCAAGAACAACAACCACCCCAACATTGACCCCCGAGGAACCCCAATGGTAATATTTCCCCTCTTGATTTAATCCCACGACTGAATCCACCTTAAAATACTTCCATCGATCCCATGCGCTATAACTATATTCAACATTTGTAAGTGCGACACCCTGTTGAAAACCTTACTAAAATCCAAATAAATATCTTAATTCTCATTTTTACTATAAAAAGACAGTAAATTAGTCAAAAATTACCTTTAGTAAAGCCGTGTTGAGATTCATTAATCAACTTAGGTTTATCTAAGTTATCCCTAATAGATTTCTCTATTTTAGATTCCACCAGTTTCCCCACCACAGATGCCAAATTTATTGGTAGAAAATTGGACATAATTATTTGAACTTCCTTAAATATAGGTATCTCATTAGCTTCCTTCCATGCGGTTGGTACAATGCTTGTCTCTAACCATTTTTTAAATAGGCTTGCTAAGGGCTCACTTAACACACCTTTAGATTACTTGGAAATCCTAGGAAAAACTTTCACAGGGCCCGGTACTTTATTAAATTTAATTATATTTCTTTTGACACTATCTCTTCTATAATTTAAATCTTCTCATTACTCCTGAATATCAAGGAACCTTCAGGTACAATTAGAATATCATCGAGTGTAAATACTGAAAGAAAATACTTATTTAACATCCTAGCCATTGCATCACTATCACTTACTAACTCTCCACCTGTAGTTTTAAGTGGGCCTATTTTATCACTAGTCTTAGTTCTTTATAATTGAAAGAAACCTTCGAGATCTTCCTTTGCCTTTTTTGCCATTATAATTCCATAAGTTCTCTTTGTTAACATAATTAACTTTTTAATGTACCGAGTTAACTCATTGTACCTCTGCCTTAATTGTCCCTCACACGTTTTTTATTTTTATTTAAATGCCCCTTATATTGACGATATAATTCTTTATTTTATGTGATATCCATTTAGGATCGACAGTCTTTGCTCTACTCTCCTGGAATGGAATGTACATATTCTGTCCGGCAATTAACTGCTTAATCATTGTCTCATATTCGGATCTACCTTCCTTTCTATCTGAAGGTTATCGTCCCTCTAGACTACTCTCATTGACACCACATTTCCTGACCTGAACTTTTTTAAAGTATGGGATTTTAGCCTTATTTATTCTACTGGAAACCACGTTCCATTTTAATAAATAAAATTTCACATTGGTCGTTATTTCCCAAATTATCCCCCAATCACTGTAACGCTAATATCTTCTTTCCTTTTTAGAACTCCCTCTCTCCTCAGTACTTCCTCGTTCGATACTCTTTCAGTACATGGTATTCTCATCATTTTTCTAAAGTACCACATTTCAAAAGCTCTATTTTCTAGAGCATACTATTCTTCACCGTCTAGGTTTCACATCTATATAGAAATGTAGACCATATGAAACATTTTTATCAATCTAATTCTCAGTTTTATCCCAATACCTATATTTTTTATCAGTTTTTTCATGTTCACAAAAGCTGTTTTTGCTAAGCCAATCGTTTTCTTAATTTCTTGTTCGTACCCTCTGTCCTCTGTCACAAGGCTTCTCAGATAATGAAATTTTTTTACCTGTTTTATTACGTTCCCATCAATGTTGATTTGAACCTTTAGTTTCTTTATTCTTTTGGTGATGTCCATTACTTCTGTTTTGTTTAGATTAATTTTTAAACCTCTTCTATTGCATGTTTTGCTTAGTCCTTCCATGAGTCTCTGCAACTTATCTTCTAAGTCTGCTATTATAGCGGTATCATTTGCATACCTTATATCATTAATATTTTTCCCTCCAATTTTGATGCCTTCTTATCCTTCTATGTCTTTAAAACATTTTTGTCTGTACAGGGAAATTAGATCTGGTGATAGTACAACCTTGACGTACCATCCTCTTAATATCTATCCAATCTGTAATTTCTCCGCCTATTTCTATATTAGCTTTTTGACCGCAGTATAAATTTGTTATTATTCTTATGTCTTTTTTTATCCAGCTCCATATTTTCCAGCATTTTTACCATTTCTGTGTGTCTGCCCGTGTAAATGCCTTTTCAAAGTCTATAAGCCCAAAAAACAAATCTATTGTATTTATTTTGACCCTTCTATCACTGTTCTTATAATTAATATTGCATTTGCAGTGCCCTTCCCTTTCCTAAACCCACACTGTTCATCTGGATTTGTTCGTAGATCTTAAAAAAAATGCATAGTATTATAGTCAAATAACCTAAAACACATATTCCCAGATAAGAACAATTGCTAAACACAAATGTATTATTCGTACAAATCAACACTACTACATAGCTAAATTAAACGATCACTTCAAAATGCAACCATCTAGGAGAAAGCTAGAAAGCCAAGTGAGCAAGCCAGGAAACCAAGTAAGAAAACCAAGAAGCCAAGTAAGAAAAACAGGAAGTTAAGTGAAAGTCAAAAAGCCAAGTGAGAAACCTAAGAAGCCAAATGGAGGAGGTTAGCTAATAATTGGATGTTGTTCTTTGCGGAGATAGTTCTATTGCCTCTTAGGGTTTGGTTATATGCAGGGAGAGCGTGAAGAACGGTATATCAATTTTGTTTAGGTGGTCTTCGATTTTGACAATTTCTGTTGCAGCGTGAATTTGGTGTAGTGGGCTGTTTTCTTTTGTTCAGCCAGTTGCAGTGTGGAAAGAGCTATTTTGGACTGGACTTGTGTAAGTATGTATAAGATATGTTTAATGCCCATCTGGGGATAGATAATGCGGTGTCTTGCAGATGAACTGTTTGTAAAGTATTACCAGAGTGATTTTGTTTACTTAAATGTTCGATCTGAGGGTTTTGAATTTGGATAAGGTTTCGAGGTGATGTCTTGAGAGAAACTGGCCGTGGCCTAAGATGTATAGGTGGTATTTTAATTGGTCAATTTCAGTGGTGAATAGGGTGTTTCTTGATTTTGTCAGAAAGGTGAACATTCTGTTTAACGTGAATCAGTTTTGGAGGAGTTGTGGGTAACTGTTTCGGTTTCTGTGGTTGATATGTCATCTCTCTCTCTTTCTCTCAAGAAAGTAGAGGGAGAGGTGACGCCCCCTCGTCGCGGGAAGAGAGCTTGTGTGCACCTTTGACTTTTCGAGCTATGTCGGTGGGGGTACCTGTCTTTTGGGTACCCCTGGTAGGGCTTTCCTTGTCGATTTGGTCGGAAACGAAGTTCCAGACTAAGTGCGGCCTTCTTTCTACTATATCCTTCTCCTTTTTCACTTTTATCCTATCTCTTAAACTTATTATACAAAAAGAAAAAAGAAACCCCTGCTACTATCATGCCACTATTACCATTTTTTTCACCTTTCTACATATAAGGACCTAGCAGCAACCTCATGCGTCAGAAGAGAGGCTTGGAAACCTCTATAAACAACGCCAATCGACGCTCACTGGATGCGAGAGACTAGGACTAGAGGTGTCCTAGGCGTTGGGGCACGATGAATGGGATTAGGATAGTGTCCCGTTAACCCCTTCCCTGGCGCGTAATTATTGACCATTCCCAGTGACCGTTGACGGGTGCCTCTGGTAGCATCGGTGCGAAGTGACGGCCCTTTGTTCCCAGGTTGGTTGCCAAGCCAATAAAAAGGCTTGGGTCGAGTCTCTTGGTGTGGCGGGATATCCATTGAACGCTACCCTGAGATCCTGGCCATCGTGAAGGGATTTAGTAGGAGTTGAGTACGGAGCATGCTCCGTTGCTCACCCGGTGAGAAATCGATGGCCCCTTCGGGAACAGTCAGTGCTGCTTGGTTGGAAGCCACGGCACGCCTAGGTTTGACAACTCGATCGGACGAACAGCAGCACATGGAGCGTGCCTTCTGAAAGATCCGAAACGTCTCCGATCGATAGGCGGGAGCGAGTCACGCAGAAAGAACTCGCCAACCCCTCTTCTTTTTTATTGAGTGGTCACAAAGTATTCAGAGATATACAGTGTTCAGAATGGCTGGCAAGAAAGGACCTAGTGTGCTAAAATATACGTGCTCCACCTGCCAAAAGGACAAGTGGTGCGTGGATTTCCCAGAGGAGTGTTTCTTAAAATGCCACCCTGGAAGTATCTGCACGGACTGAGTCTTAAGGGCAGAACTACAGGAGCTTAAAGATATGTTTAAATCTTCTGAGGAAAAATCACGACGACTGGAAGAAAAAGTGAAGATGGTTGGGATACTCCCAAAACAACGTCCATCTTGCAATGTTCACGCGAGGAACGTCTCCATAAATCAACGCCTGGGAGATCTTTGTACGGCGGAAGGAGTCTTTTTTGTAGACCCCTACCGCATCTTTTACAGGAGGAATGATCTGTACAAAAGGTACGGAGTGCATATTTCCTTTAAAGGGAAAGCTGTACTCGCCAACATCATCCAGGATGTAGTGGAGTGGACTCAAAGAAGTGTCAGGCCCCGAGTAAAGGAGGACGTACGCTAGTACATCCGTGTTACTCCAGGAACGACCTTTTCTGAGGTCACAAAGAGGGGAGTTACCACGCCACAGAGAAACAAAGCGGGAAACAGAAGAGCGTAGGGAGTCCTATAGTCGGAAACTCCCTCAAAGTTCTTCTGTTTAATGCGAGGTCTATCAGAATGAAGTTTCTTGAACTTCGTGGCCTCGTAGTGACGGAAGAACCAGAGATGGTGGCCATTACAGAGTCGTGGATAAAAAACTCAAACCAAGATTTTGAAGGCGAATTCACGATTCCAGGTTACCGACTTTTCCTAAAAGATAGGCCTGACAGAGATGGTGGCGGTGTGGTGTTGTATGTCAAGGATACATTCAACTCGACAAAATGCAACATCGTATCCCACCATGAGCTCCTAGGTGTAGACCTAGAAATAGGTCCTGCCAAATACAGGGCCTTGGTGCTTTATAGATTTCCTGCCCAACTCGTCGAAAAGGACAGGGATCTGTACCAGCTGCTAGGAAAACTTGTCGAAGGCAGAGTGTGCATCGTCATGTGGGATTTTAATACACAAGTTGACTGGGAAACCAGAGAACCCTGTGGCGAGAACGCGCTACTCCTGGAATTCGTGGCCAACGAGTTCCTGACTTAATGAGTGAGAGAGCCAACGAGAGGAAACAATATTCTTGACTTGGTTTCCACATCTGAGGAAGACATCGTTGAGGAGCTCTCTGTAGGCAAAGAGATCGGTGGTAGTGACCACCGACTAGTTAGATTTGTAATTAAAGTCCCCAAGGTGCAGTCCGCGAAACGAGAATCAAGGGAACTTGATTTGAGAAGGGCAGGTTTCGTAGGTCTCCGTGCAGGACTGGCTGATGTGAGATGGGTAGGGTGTGATAATGTTGAAAACTCGTGGTACATTTTCAAAAGTAAGTTCATGAGTCTTCAATCACAATTTATCCCTATGAAAATCTTACGTCGGTCTTCCGTTCAACCATAGTGATTCAATCGAGAAATTGGTCAACCTCTGAGAGAGAATAGATCTGTGTACCGCCAGTCAAAGATTTCTGCTGACTTAGACGAGTACCGTAGACTAGCAAGGAGAGTAAAGTTTACTATAAGGGCGGAGAAAAAGGCCGAGGAGCTCCGAGTGGCGAGACTGTGTGAAACAGAATCCCAAGCAGTTCTTCGGTTATGTAAACAGCTGTAAACCGATTCGCCACAAGATTGGCCATTTGGCAAATGAGGAGGGTGCATTAAAGCACTCGGATGCAGAAAATTCAAACCTCCTAAACGACTACTTCTCTTCATTATTTACTGAGAAGCGCGGTATCATCCCTTAGCTAATTGAATCTTACTTGAAAGAGAAGCTGAAGGAAATGGACTTTACTCTAGCCGAAGTAAAGGGAAAAATCTCCGATCTAAAGACGAATAAGTCCCCTGGTCTTGACGGGTTTCTCCCGAGAGTGTTGAAGGAAGTGCGTGATGAGGTGGTGACACATCTGACCACAATCTTCAACACTTCGTTCCGGACTGGACGCATTCCTAGAGACTGGCATGGCGTGAGGCGGAGGTGACTTTGATCTTCAAGAAAGGAGACCAAAGCCAGCCCTCCAACTACCGACGTATCAGTTTAGCCTCGATAGTTGGTAAACTCATGGAAAACATCATGGTGGACAAAATGACGTCGTATTTAGAGTCAAACCTGCTACTGAAGAGTTCTCAGCACGGCTTCCGAAGGCAACGGTCATTCCTTACGAACCTTGTGGATTTCTTTCACTTCCTATTCAGTGAGCACGATCGGGACAAGGCGGTGGATGTGATCTACTTAGACTTTCAGAAAGCATTTGATAAGGTACCACACTGCCGCTTTTCCGGAAAGTGCGAGCACTGGGCATAGACGGAAAAGAGGCAGGCTGGATAGAGAACTGGCTAAGTGGCAGACGGCAACAGGTGGTGCTGAATGGACAGGCTTCTGATTGGGTGCCCGTTACTAGCGGGGTGCCTCAAGGTTCTGTCCTGGGACCACTACTATTCATCATCCACGGCAACGACATAGACGTTGACATGGTTGCCAAGATTTTTAAATTTGCTGACGATACCAATCTTGGTATGAACGTTGCAAACGATGGAAATACTGCCTGCCTGTAGGAAGATTTTCGGAAGATTGGGGAGTGGTCGGGCACGTGGCAAATGATTTTTTTTACGTGAACAAATGCAAAATGATGCATATCAGCAACCGAAACCCTTAATCTCATTATATCCTTAAGGGCACTGCTTTTGAATATATTGACACTGAGAAGGACTTGGGTGCAACTATAACTAGTGATATCAAGTTCTCGAAGCAGTGTATCAAGGCGAAGAAGAAAGCCTAAAGGATGCTAGGCTATATAAAACGACAGTTTGGATATCGGAACAAGCAAATAGTACTATGTTTTTTATAATTCCCTTGTCCGGCCGCACCTGGAGTATGCTGTACAATTTTGGAGTCCTTCATTTCAGAAGGACAACTCGAGATTGGAACGCGTGCAAGCCAGGGCAACCAAACTTATTCCCTCTATCAGACATAAAAGTTATAAGGATAGTGTTGGAAACCCGTAGACTGCGTGGTCAACTCATCGAAGTTTTTAAAAGACTTCGAGGGTTTCGACAATATTGACTACAGGGATATTTTCAGCCTTAATGAGAGCAGAACAAGAAATCACGGCTTCAAACATGAGCTGAAGCGTTACAACCGCGATATGTGTGGCAAATTTTTCACGTCAGTATCTGCGGTAGCTGGAACGCACTTCCGATGGAGGTTTTTAACAGCAATTCTGTTGACCAGATCAAGACAAGACTAGACAAAGTCTTGAAAAGTGACCGTTTAGGGAGGACGTAAGGCAAATGAGCGGGGATGTGCCCGCTCGACAGCTAGTCCAAAAGTAACCTCATTCAATGGACCGTAAGGTCTTCTAGGGTACTTATTTTCCTTGTTACTTAGATGTTTAGTTCAATTTTTAATGTAGTGTGTAGGGGTATGCTCTGCATGTAAATGTTGAAGAGGATTGGGGAGAGGATGGCTCCTTGGAGGAACCCACCGAAGTGCTTTAACCTTTTGGACGGAGCTGTGTTTTAGGAGTTGACCTTATATGTTGGAGAGAAAGTTTGTTCTCCCTATTATTTGTCATTTGTGTCCAGTATTCTTTGTAGGAATTTGCGGCATGTGAAGGTATAGAAATCTTTGCTAGTGTCTATTGCGGTTATGACTTCATTTTAGAGAAGGGTTTGGGTTGAACCTTCTAAGATAGTGTTGTTAGTGTGGTTACTATTGTAGTTGTGGTGGGGTTTTCTCTTAGGCTATGTTAGGTGCGTGAGGGGTGTAATAGGTTTAATTCTGTTGAGGATTAGCTTTTCTCGTGTTATTTCAGTTGGTTGAGGAGCGAGGTAGAGGGGTAGGGAGGTATTAGGTTTGTTTGGTTTGATGATGATGATGATGATGATGAGGTATACAAGTTTCTATTTAGGGGAAAATAATACTGTGTAACCAGGAATAATTGAAGATGTTTGATAAGGAGACGGCGTGATGGAGAAAATATGGGTGGTTACTTGGGGTTTATGCTTAATTATGTTTAATTTCAGTATGTAATTGATCGTATTACTTGTTGTAGCTGGTTGGTAGTTGGCTGATTTTGGAGTAGTGGATCATGAGATGGTTTAATTGTTCCGTTGGGATATGAATTTTGATGTCTTTAGTGAGGGTAGAGAGTGTATTCTTTTATTGTTCCTCAGAGTTGGAAGTTATTTGTTTTGTGGTTGATTGTTTGAATGTATTATTTCCAATTTTCTTGTTGTTTAGTGAAGATGAGTTTCAGATTCACCTGTTGAGGTCGTGGATTTGTTTAAGTTGGTCGGGTGAGATAGTATTTGATGAAGATAGGGTGTGGACAGATTGGAGTGCGTGGAAGGTTTGCCAGGAGGTTCTAGTGTACAAGTAAGGAGAGCAGAGGTTTATGACTAGAGTGTTGTGGTTGCATTGTGGGGTATTCTTATTGGTTTGATTATATTGCTCAGTAGGTTCAGTGATTGTAGTTGTTCGATGATGGTCGTTTCTCTTGGTTAATATAGTCCTGAGGTTGCCCAGGCGTGGTGTTGTGTATTGAAGTCACACCCTAAAAATAGGTTGGGGAGCTGTGAGAGTGGCGCCAGGTTTGGTGAAAACCTATTGGGCATTGATGAGAGGAGGTAGGTAAGATGTTTTTGATGATGTTATATGTAATTTTTTATTACTTTTACATCAATTGTTTGTAGTTTTATAGTGTGTTCGTTTTTCAGTTGTTAATTTGTGTGCCTGCTGATGTTATAGATGGATGTATTTGTGTATGAAGGTAAGCTCTGATGTGCAAGGGGTACATTTTGTTATAGTGTAGTGTGGTTATAGAAAGATTTTATGTGGGATTAGGGAGTTAAGAGGGATTTCTGGACTAGGGCAATGTGAATGTTGTATATATGTTTTAATTCTTTTGCAATTGTTGCTGCTTGGTTTGGATGCAGTTTTAGATGCAAGAGATTAGATGATCTACGGAATGTGCGAAGGAGGGAGTGTGTGTGCATTTAACTCACTAAATTACAAATACACTCATTGTTCTTTTCTTCTGTAGCTGGTTTTTAAAGGATCTTATGGACCATTTTGTCTTGTTTTTTTTTAGTCTTTTGTTTAATTTATCTCCCTGATCGTTTTCCAATACCCAATACTCCTAGCCTCTTTGATCGAAGCCTATGTCAATTAATAGGCTTGAGAGTGGTACCGATTCCCTCAGCATTGACGGCGTCAGTGCGATTCTTCGTAGACAATGAAGCAAACAATGAAGCTTACAATGATGTAGATGATGTTGTTAATAATAATAAGAGATCAACAAAGAGAATCCGTAAGAAGTCTATCAAAAGTTCCGGATTATTGTCTCTCTTTTTTCTCAATATCGAGGTGTGGTCGCTTTTGAAACATACGCGAGCATACACGCATGAATACGTGCACACAGATCTTTATATAAACATCATCACTTTTTACGCAGATTTTTCAATAGAGACAAAAAATATAAATATTTTTTTCACTTTGGTCGAAGAGACAAAGGCAGCTGAAATAAAGAAAAGAAGCCAGATAATGTGGAGGGTCAATGCGGCAGTGTAAATAAAGATCAGAGTTTGAAAGATTGTCAATCCTTAAAAATCTAAGAAAACTTTCAACCATTTCTTCGCACGGTCTGAATCGTAAATGAGTGGAGAACTATCATCTACTGTTGAAAAGATGAAAAATACCATCAAAAGAAGAGCTGAAATTCAAATAAATGTACAGAAATACAAAAGTCTGGCTTATATACTTGTCTCATTCATGTTTGGTGCCGCTCAATTAACTTAATTGAATAATAATCCAAACTGGACTGCCATTATTGACGTCACAGGCGATTGGACTCCAGCTAACTTTTAAATCTAGAAATAAACGAAAGTTGTAATCCAACCGTAGCCCAATCCTGATGGAAGTATGGAGCGTAGGGCATACAGAAGGAGAAAAAAGTGAAGAGAGAAATGAAGAATGGTGGTAAAGATTCCGATTACAGGATGGTAGCTAACATAAGTACGATATAAGCAGCGAGTGGATACCATAAATACCAGCTATTAACGAGAACTGCACCCCTTAATATTCTTGACAAATGGGTAGCAGTTGAAGACAAACCCCCTTGTTTTCCGATAATGTGCTGCGTGGCTCTGTTAAATACAAACCAATATACAAAATGAATCACTTGTCTGGCTTTATTCCAGCGTTTTCAAAAGAAGTTCCGTGATACGATGACCGAGAAGGCGGCAGTTTCTTTTTAACCTTTCTGTTCGCAGGGGTTATACTAGTTTTGTCCACGTTCACTTTTATTAGCGTATGATTAGCCAAAAAACGATAATAAACTTGTTATATTGGATAAATTAGTTCTCAAACTTATGAGCGACAGAGAACAACCCACACAAACTTCAGAGATATGACAAATGGCCGAATTTTCAAATTGTCAACCTTTAGCTATTTTAGGCGATAATTTGTTCGCCCAAATTATTAGACGTATTTCAAGTTAGCAATACTTATTGTTTTTTTCAGCCGTAGATACAGGAAAAAACATTACAATAAACAGGGAAGCATTTTTTATAATTAGCATTAAATAAGTGTACATTTCTCCATCTGCAAGTAATAAAAATAATAGTAGGAATAATAATAAGTATAAAAACATTACCGTAATAAATGTAATAATTCCGATGCTGTTGATAGCCCCAATGTACTCAGTTTCCCATTTTCCCATTAAATAAGTGTACATTTCTCCATCTGCAAGTAATAATAATAATAATAATAGTAGGAATAATAATAAGTATAAAAACATTACCGTAATAAATGTAATAATTCCGATGCTGTTGATAGCCCTGATATACTCAGTTTCCCATTTTCTATATTGCCCTTGCATCTCGTTTTCTTTGTAAAATTTATCCCAAACTAATTTATTAGTAATAAACACTAAATAGGTGTCGCATTTATGTATGTTTATATATAAATTTTAATTCAAGAAACTAATAAAAAATGGATTTCTATATTATATTTTTAAATATACTTTTTTTATATATTCAACCTCCAAATTAATTTTCAGGATTTGAATAAATTATGTACTATAATCGAAATAGTTGTGGTATTTGAAGGAAGAAAAGAGCGATCCAAAGTGAATTGTTCTTTTTCCTGCGGGAAATTTAAAAATAGAGTTAAATGTTATAAAAAATAGAGGAGAATATATTAGAACTCTACATAATTAAGGCTTGATAATTATGTCTCATTTAAAGGAGGAGGAAAGAAAAGGTTAGTGTTGATGTAATTTACTTAGATTTAAGCAAAGCTTTTGATAAGGTTCCACATAGGAGACTAATTCACAAATTAATAATGCATGGGAAATTTGATAAAATTTTGAATTGTATAACTGAATGGCTGAAAGACAGGAAACAGAGAGTTGTGCTGAATGAGGTGGGGTCATAGTGGAGGGACGTTATCACTGGCGTACCTCAGGGATCCATTATGGGCCCTTTATTATTCATAGTTTATATAAATGATCTTTGGACGTCTGTAAATAGCAAGGTGTCAATTTTTGCTGATGACACTAAAGAAGTTGAGGGTAGCTTTACAGTGCCGAGTGACTTAAATAACTTATTAGCTTGGGCTCAGAAGGTGCAAATGACTTTTAACCTTAAAAAATGCAAAGTTCGTAACATGAAAAGGGATACTAGGGAATTTAACTATGAAATGGATGGGCATTGGCTGAATTCAGTTGAGGATGAGAAGGACTTAGGCGTAGTAGTAGATAGATCACTGAAGTTTTCAAAGCAGTGTATTGAGGTAAAATATAGAGCAAATAAGGTGCTAGGATACATTAACAGGAATGTTAGCTACAGGAGTAAAGAGGTTGTCCTTAAACTCTACAACTCGTATGTTAGGCCACATTTAGAATACTGTAGACAAGCATAGTCACCACATTTTAGACATGACATCAACCTGCTAGATTCAGTACAAATGAGGGCAACAAAAATAATACCTTCCCTGAAGCACTTTGAATATGAAGATAGACTGAGGGTACTAAATATGTTCTCATTTGAGAGAAGATGTGTGAGGGAAGATATGCTTGAGCTTTTTAAAATCTGCTCTGGGATGGATAAGTTGGATTTTTGCAAGTTATTTGAGTTGGAGGGTAGTAATAGGACTAGGGTTCATCACTTAAAAATTACAAAAACAAAGGTGCAGGTTGGATGTTAGAAAATATTTTTTCACCAATAGAGTGGTAGATTACTGTAATTGTTTGCCATCTGATAGGGTAAACAGTCCAAACTTGAATGTATTCAAGCGCAGATTAGTTGATTTTATGTGGAAGAAGGGTTAACTTTGGGGGATATTCTGGACTCATTCCTGTGGATGCAGTTTTTTATTATTGTATATTATGATTGATTTGGATTTTGACGAGCCTTGATGATGATGCTCTTTGTTTGTGAAACATTCATGTGTATGGTTCGAATTGTATATTGTAGATGCATGATCTGACACAATCATATGTATACATTTTGTGGGTGGGTTTTAGCAGATGCAGATGATCTTTGATAGGCCCTTGTGGCTTTTATCATCCGTGAAATTATGTTATGTTTAGAAGAGGAGACGAAGGATGAACGAGAAGAAAAACAACAACAAAAAAGATAAAGCCGGGTATTAATGAGGAGAACCACCACTCGTTAATAGACCCACACTCATAACTCGCAAGATGTTTTTAATAACTTGTTGACAAAATTAGGTGCAAATAATTCGAAGGCGCACACACACCCACTGTACACACTGTAATGGATGATACTCCTTCTTAAATATTCTATAATTTTAACAAACATAGAAGGATATTTTACCAATCACATGTTAAATACTTTTATTTTTAGTCGTTTTGATTTCTCAGACGCTATTCCTAGGCTTAAATTATATTATTCATTTGTAAAACTCATTTGTCAATTTACTTCATCTCAAATTTTATCGAGAGTTGTAATAAGGTATTTAACCGCGTTATATTTCTACACCTAACTTCGATAACACCACTGCAGGATGTGCTGTAGATAGCTTAGAGTAGGAAAGAGGAAAAAGAAAAATAAAGAAAGAAAAGTAGCGAAACGAGTTTCGAACGCGCTTCGTGCGCCTTAAACCACTCGGCCATCCTGAACACCCCCCTCAAAAAAATCCCTCATTCAAGAAAAGCATTTAAGACGCTCGCCTGAACTTCTCGCACGCCACAGTGATTCTAGTTAGAGATGTGAACTATGATAAATTCCCCTTAAGTGGGATTCGAGCCTTTGAAATGAGATGCCTCAGGAGTATCATCGGCACCGACTGGAGACATAAAAGGACAAATATTTAGTGCAAGAGAAGAGTTGAATATGGAGGAGACCATTACGGATGTAATCAGAAGGAAGCGGATCAAGTGGTTTGGACCATGTTAGGAGAAGACCGCCAGAAAGCTATGTACGACAAGCCTATACAGGCAGTTTTCAAGGTAGGAGACCGAGAGGTAAACCACACAAGAGATGGGCGGTGTGGAGATTGACCAGATTCCTGTGGATGTTGGGCTGCCTTTGAATAAGTGTGAACAGCTGGCTCGAGACAACAGGCAGATGGAGAGAGAGGGGTCGTTATGACCCGCGCCCTTAATTCAAGTTTATTTGTCTTCTCAATTATTTATACTATATTCATTTAATTTCCTTTTTTTCTTTCATCCTGTCCTTACTTAGTAATCATACTTTTGTTAGATTCCACAATTCCGCATTTATTTCACATTATTCTACTTAATCAAACGCCAACTTGGATGATCTTACCTCGTAGGGGGTATTTGTGTCAGGTCAGGTTGGGGTAAATAAGGTCACCAGGTTTGGTAACGTAAGGTTGTTTGAGTTGGATAGGTTACTGGCTATGGTTCAGAAAGGTTAGGTTAGGTTCGGTTTAGCTAGAAGAGGTAATTTATATATATATTTTTGTTCCATTTGGCAAGAATAGGTTAGCTTTGCCTTGGTGGTATTTTTTTAGTAAAGGTTTCGTTTGTTGGGTTAGATCTGTTTGGTTCAGTTTGTTTGTTAGGTTGTTTGTTTAGGATTTGTTTGGCTGCGTTTGATAAAGTTATGTTTACTTTGGTTCGTTTTGGTTAAGATAGGATTGCTTTGTTGCGTTTTGTTAGGGTAGGTTAGTTTTTAGGGGGCTAAGTTTGTTTAAGTTAGGTATGTTTGGTTGTGGTTGGTTAACTTTGTTTTTCAAGGTACTTTTGTTTGTCTTAGATTCTCTTACTGGCATTTTTTTAGGATGTGATAGCTTTGTTTGCTTACGTTTGGTTTGGTTTGGTTTGTTAAAGTGCGTTTGGTAACGTCGTGTTTGTTTGGTTACGTTTTGTTAGGATAGGTATAACTTATTTGGTTAGCTTTATTTGTATGGTTGTGTTTGTTTGAAATTTTTAGATTTGTGTAATAAGGTGCGTATGGTTACGTTATGTTCTCTTGGTTTTATTTTTAGTATAGTTTAGCTTTGTTTTGTTTAGGTGTCTAGTTAGGTTTGTTTGTTTGTTTTGAGATTTTTGGGGTGCGTTGGATTAGGTTAGGCTTGGTAGGTGCATTTTTTTTTATTTCAGCTTTGCTTAGTTTCGTTTTGTTAAGATAAGTTAGTTTTGTTTGGTTCGGTTTGTATAATTTTATTGCGTTTGGTTAAGTTAGGTTTATTAGGATGCGGCGGATAAGATTAGTTTTGGGGGGGTTGAGTTATTCTGCTGTATTGAGTGTTTTTAGATGGGTTACGTTTGTTTTATTTAGATTTCTTTATATTAAGTTTGTGTGGTTAAGATTTGTTTAATTGTATTTTGCTAGATTTGTTTTTTAGAGTGTGTTTGCTTAATTAAGGTTGGTTTTCTTGGTTGCTATTTGTCAGGAAAGGTAAAGTTTGTTAATTTAGTTAGGTTAGATTAGGTTTGATTGTTGGGATTTCTTTGGTTTCCTTTGGTTATGTTTGTTTGTTATAGTGCGTTTCTTAGGGTTGGCTCTCTTACTTGCGTTTTGTTAGGATGGGTTAATTTTTTCGCTTAGTTTGTTTAGGTTAGGTTTGTTTGTTCAGTTATTTTGCGTTGGATTCGTTTGTTGTATTTCATTAGACTTGTTTGCTCAGAGCGCGTTTGATTATGTTAGGTTCTCTTGGTTGTGTTTTGGTAAGATAGGTAAGGTTTGTTTGGTTCCTTTTGTTTAGGTTAGTTTTTTGTCGCGTTTGGTTAGATTAAGTTTTCTTAGGTGTTTATATTTTATGATAGGATTCATTAGGTTTGTTTGGTTGCGTTTTGTTGGGTTAGGTAAGTGAGGGTGCGTTTGGTAAGGTTAAATTTGCTTGATTGCGTTTTGTTAAGATAAGTTATGTTTATTTGGTTTAGTTTATTCGTTCGAGATTTCTTTAGTTGCGTTTAGTTAGGGAGCGTTTGCTTGTTATAGGTTATCTTGACTCTGTTTTGTTAGAATATGCTAGTTTTTTTTTGTTTTGTTTGGGTTGTTAGGTTTGTTTAGTTGACATTGTTTTATGTGTTGGGATAGTTTATGTTTGTTAGGGCGAGTTTGTTTTGCTTGGTTCCATTTTGTTAGGATAGATTATATTTGTGCGTTTCGTTTTTAGGTTAGGTTTATTTATTTGAGATTTGTTTAGTCGAGTTTTGTTAATTAATATTTGTTAAGGACCGTTTCTATAAGATAAGCTTGTTTTTATTAGGTTTGCTTTGGGTAGGTTTGTTTGGTTTGGATTGATTTGGTTGCGTGTTGGCGTGTAATTTTTAGGTCACGTTTAGTTATGATAGGTTGAGTTGGTTTGTTTCGGTTTGTCCTAGTTAGGTTTCTTGTGTAGGGATTTGATTAGTTGCGTTTGGTTATTTTAGTTTTTTTTTAAGGTGTGTTTGGTTAGGATAGATTTGCTTGTGGCCGTTTTTGTTACGATATATTAGGTTTGTTTAGTTCGGTTTGTTTAGGTCAAGTTTATTTATTTGAGGTCCGTTAGGTTATGTTTGCTAGGATGCGTTTGAGTAGGTTATGGTTGCGTGGTTGCGTTTGGTCAAGTCAAGTTTGTTTGGTAGCTTTATCTTTTTGTTTGAGTTTGTATGTTAGGTGGGTTGTTTGGTTAACATTGGTTTTGTAGCGTTACGTCGGGATGGTTACTCCAGTTTGTTTATATTAGTTTTGTTGGTTGTGAGTTTTTGTTGCGTTTGGTTAGGTTTACTTGGGTGCCCTTTATTAGGATATATTAGGTTTGTTTTGTTCGGTTTGTTTATGTTGGATTTGTTTTGTTTTGATTAGTTAAGCTGCATTTGGCTAGGTTAGGTTTGCCTTGTAATGTGTGGTTATGTCAGGCTCGTTTTGTAGAGTTATGCTTATTTGGTTCCGTTTGTTTAGAATATCTTGAGCTTGTTTCGTTAGTGTTCGTTAGATTGTTTGTTTGTTTCCGTTTTCCTTAAAATAGGCTATCTTTCATGAATTCTGTTTCCTTAGGATAAGTTAGGGCTGTTTTGTTGAGTTTGGTTAAAATAGTTTATCTTTGTTTGGATAGACATGATTGGTTTGGTTGCGTTAAAATTGTTTGGTTCTGTTTGGCCGGGTTAAGAAAGGCATAATGTTAGGTGTGTGTGTTTCTGTTTGGTTATGTAAGGTTGTATTAGTCGCTTGTGGCTTCTTTTAAAGAATTGGTTAGCTTTGTTAAATGCGTTTAGATAAATAAAGGTTGTTTAGTTACGTTTGGCTGTATCAAGTTACTTTATCTGCGTTTGGTTTTGATGAAATGTGGTACATGTTTTGTTTGGTTATGATATACTAGTTTTCTTTTGTTTCTCTTTGACCACAATATGAGTTTAGTTGCGTTTGGTTTGGATGGAATAGGGGTTATAATGAGTTTGTTTTGTTTCGGTTTGCTTAGAGTAAAATAGGTTTGTTGGATTGCATTTGGTTGGGATCGGTTACGTGTGTTTTCTTTTGTTTTTTTTTGGTTGCCTTTAGTCTGGATTCGTCCAATTCAGTTTGAATTGGTTAACAAAGATGTTATATTTGTTTTGTTTTGTTTGGTTAAGATATTCGAGTATTCATTTTTGAGTTGTGTTTTGTTAGGATATGTTTGTTTCGTTCGTTTTTTATGATTTTTTTAGGCCAAATTCGGTTATTTTATGTGTGTTGGGGCGCGTTTGGTTAACTTTGATTGGTTGCGTTCGGTTAAGTTAGGAAAAGAAGGTATTTTAGTGGTATAGTTGGTTAAACTAGATTGTGATTGTTTGTTTGCGTTTAGTTAAGATAGGGTAGCTTTATTTGACTGAGATATTTTTTGTTTCACTACGTAATGATATATCATGTTTGTTTGGTTCTACTGGTTAAATTTACGGAAGATAATCTTAGATTTGTTTGGATCTGTTCCGTTAGGATAGGTTTGATTCCTTTTCGGTAACATTCTTTGGTTCCGTTGTTTTACTATAGAATAAATTTATTTGGTTGTGGTTGCATAGGTTAGGTTTGTTTAGTTAGGAGGGGATAGACGGATAGACTTGCATGTTTCTATTTAGTTAGTATATGACTGTATTTTAGAGGAGGGTTAAGGATAAGTAGGCTTGGTTTGTTTGATTTCGTTTAGTTACGTTTAGGGATGGTTAGTTAGCATATATTATGTTTTTGGTTGCATTTTGGAGGAAGTGATTTAGCTTGTTTGGGTATGTTTTTTTAAGATACCTAGGTTACGGTATTTTCTTTTACAGTGGTTATAATATGATTAATTTGGTTGGTATGTTTCGGTTAGAATAAGTTCGGTTTCATTGGCTCCCTTTGGTTAAGGTAAGATTGTTAGGATAGATTAGGTTTTCATGTCTGTTTGGTTAGGTTAGGTTTCTTTGTTTGAGGTTTGTTAGATATGAATGGTTTGTTTGGTTAGATTAGGTTTGTAAGCAAGCGTGTGATTGCTGTAGGTTAGTTTTATTGAGTTTGTTCAGTTTAGGTTTGTTTGATTGTGTGGTTATGGGAAGATATGTGTGCTTTGTTCCGTTTGGTTGTTTTCTTCGTTTCACCTAGTTTGTATTTGTCAGTTTCCATCGGTTGCGTTTGGTTGTTGGCTTTGTTTGACCCCAATTGGTATTTCAAGTTGCATTTTATTAGGATAAGTTCGGTTACGATAAGTTATGTTCCTCTGGTTAGTATATTTTGGTTTTATTCTCTTTGGTTATTATAGGTTATGTTTGTTTTGTTAAGATTGGTTAGGATAAAGTTGTTTGTTCGCGTCATATTAAATCTTCCTTTATTTCTAAACCTAAGTTAACTAAGTAAAACCATCTAAACAAACTATTTATTAGGATGGGTTGTTTTTTTAATTTGCTCATAATAGGTTACTTTTGTCTTGTTTCATTTTGTTAGTTTACGCGAGGTTTCTGATTGCACTGAGTTAGGTCATGTTTGATAGTTTTGGGGGGGCTAAGATAGGTTTATGTGGTTGTTTTGTTTAGGATACTTTGTTTGGATTTATTTTGCTTTGGTTAGGTTTGCTAGGTTATGTCACTTTCAATGTTACCTCATTTTGAAACTTAATATAACCAAATGTAACAAACTAAACATCTTACCACTTCTATTTTGTTACATTTGGCTTGGCTATGTTTGTTTGGTTGTGTTTTGTTTGATTAAAAGAGTGATAGGTTTGTTTCCGTTTGGTTACCTTAGTTTGACTAGTTTTAGAAAGGTTAGATTTGGTTTTGTTTGGATAGGTTAGTTTTTTTGTTCCTTCATGGTAGATTAGGTATTTTCATTTCCGAGAGGTTAGGTTAGATTTCTTATGTTCAGTTGCGTTTAGTCAGTTTGTGTTTGCTTGCCTTTGGTTTGGATATGTTATGTTTATTTTGTTGTATTTCTTTGGTTCCGTTATTTTGAATTTTCCCTCATTTACAACCCAATATAAGCAAACACGAACCAGAAAAATATAGCATTTTATGTTCGGTTCGTTTGGTTATGTTTTGGAGTGGGTTTTGTAATAGGTGCTAGGTTGTTTTAGGTCCGTTTTGTTAGTATAGGTTGGATTTGCTTACGGTATGTTGTCTTCTTACGATTGTTTAGGTTGTTTGGATGCGTTTCGTTTGGTTAAATTTGGGATCACTTATAGAACCCCCCCCTCCTCATACTGATCAACTGTAAAATCTCCACCCCAACTACTCTCAATTTACAATCTCCAACCCGATATATAATGTTTAAATAATATGACAAATGAAACAATATACTTATGATCAAGAATAAAAAAATAATTAAGGATATTGCAAAGTCATGTGTTGACACAACTTTTCAAAACCATGTAAGGCAAAATGGTATCGCAACATAAATTCTTGTATGTAAGAATTCAAAAGGTTCCTTCTGAAGCCACGCATTTTTTTAATTTGAACCTTGTGCATGTTACAGTACGACTCAATATGTTGGGTATGGACTCCATTCATCGGGTCCACAAAGTTTCCCTCATAGTTGATGGTTGTGTGAACGAGCCCAAGACCTGACAAATTTCGATAAGATCTCCATTCGTCGTTGTGAATGATAGACCAAGGTCGCACAACTGCTTGCACAATGGGTGAAAGCGAAGCCGCATCTCTTCGATCCAAAATTTTCATGTAACAAACCGAAGGAGTTACCTTAATGTCAAATAAACCAAAAACCCACAATGATGAAAGAGGCGACCGTCCACGATGGTGTTGTGGTTTTGGTTTGTAAGAGAAGCAAGACCCGTCCACCTCCACAAGTCCGAGACCACCTCAAAAAATAATACGATTCGTTCTGAAGTAGTTGGTACATACCTTACAAAAAATTTTGTAACAGTCTACCATGGTCTTCTCGAAAATATTTGATAACTGCCTGGATGCAATTTTTTTACTCCACTATTTTTATTCTATAAATAAATAGCGTGGACCCGTGTCGGCAACGACAAAATCGACTTTGCCAAAAAACGATAATGTCCTTTTTGACAATGTTGACTTGTATTTCGAGCATTCTTTCGCTTGGCATTTCAATGCATAACATTCTTTTGTTTCTGCACATTTGTTCCAGTTCATTCTTTGATGGCAACCTCGCTTTATAAAAGTCCTTGTTGTTTTAACCAGTTAATCAGAAGTAAAGAATCCTCGCACAGCAAAAAGAGACTCACAACTTGAAAAATATCACAATCCAAGGATAAAAATATAATCCCTATGACCAGGATTTACAATAGGTCACTACAGTAGTCACAAGAAGAGTAAGCAGTCAGTAATGTCGATATCCTATCCACTTTGTATGCCACAAGGAAATCGTCTGTTTTAACTACTCTCCCTTAACTATATTTTGTTATTAACTGGTGGTTTTAACTAGGTAATTAGTATTAAGATCCATGATCCACTGTAGAATATCCACCTTAGCAACATTCGATTGTACAATCTCCACCTCAAGCACATCTGGGGAGGAAATTGTACAATTGATCCGAAATTTGTTCGGTTGCGTTCTATTAGGATGGATTAGTTTTGTCTGGTTCCGACTGGTTAAGATAGGTGATGTTTATTTAGTTAAATTTTGTTATAGTATGAATGGTTTGTTTGGCTGTATTATGTGTACTCGTCTGCGTTTGATTAAGACAGATCATATTTATTTCCCTATTTGGTTAGTGAAGGTTTATTTGGTTGCGTTAGGTTAGTTTAGGTTTTTTTAGTTGTGTTTGCTTCGGATATTTAATTTTTTGGCTCTGTTTGCTTAGATTTGGGTTTCTTTAGCCTAATCCTTTTTTGTTTAGTTGATTTTAGTTAGGTTTGTTTGGTTTCATTTGCTTATGTTTGGGAAATCTATGTTTGTTTGTTTTGGATAAGGCAGCTTTCTCCTGTTTCTTAGAGTAGGTTTACATTTTGAAAGTTTGGTTAGTTCAGGTTTGTTTGGTTTAGTTTTGTTAAGATCAATTAAGGTTAGTTCCAATTCCATAACAATGAATATCCTCCTTCAAACTCAACGGGCCTATGGGACACACTTCACCCACGCTAAGTTAACTGTATCCAATAAACCAATCTAACCTCCCTAAAAAGAACTGTATCAATTAGATATTTAAACCTTCGCTTTTGCGGTGATGGTATGCGGTTAGTACTGCAATGGGTAGCTATTTCCATACTGCATCGAGCACGCGTACATTGTAGGTTACGTAATTATTATAAGTTATTGCGTGCCCCCACAGGTGGGGAAAAACGAGCCCGTGTACTGCGACGGTAAAAGTGAAAGTTAAATTACCCAATTTATACAGTTCTATTAAGGCTGTTAAATGGGTCTAAGGGATACAGTCACTTGCTTGGCGTGGATGAAGAACGTCCCCCACCCCAGCCGTACGCGATGCAGCATGAAGATAGCTACTCATTTCTATATTAACTGCATACCATCACTGTTTACAGTACCTTACTCCTGGTTCCCTTTAGTTAGAAATGTTTGGTTCTTTTCAATCACTTTAACATGTGGCTAGGTTAAGTTAGGTATGAGTTAATTTGGTTAAATTTAGTCATTTAGGTTAGGTCAAGTTGAGTTTGATTTCTAGTTTGTTAAATTATGTCTTTCCTGTAACCATTTATTTGTTCATTTGTTTTTGTTAATTTGTTTGTATATTATTGGGTGTATTTACTTTCATGACCTTTGCTCCGGTCAGTTTTCATCTTGTTTTAATTGGATCCTCGACTTCTCTTCTTAACGTAGACGTAATTTTTATTCTTCTTCCACACCAGCTGTTATTCCATAATTTCTCTTCCATCCAAATTCATCCCTATCATATTCTATCTTAATACGCCGTTTCTTCTAAATATATATTTTTATTTGTTGCCCCTTTTTCTTTTTTTCATTACTGCATTAGTTTCAATGTTTTCTTCCGCTCTAACCATGGTAGAACCATGTCTCGATGGTTACAAAAGATTAACACTAGTTGATGCGGTAGATAGCCCCGTGTTTTTCTTTTTTTTCTTTTTTAAGACGCGTTAAAAATGCATGTTTTATTTTGGTAGTGGAGTCTTCCACACTCGCACACACAAGCATAGCCTGATTTACAGCTATTATTCTTTTATTTTTCTAATTTTTGAACCAGCTTCTTAACGTTGTGTAATACAGTGATTATGTCCGTTTTATTTATTTCTAGAATTTTCTTTTTATATTCATTACTCTTCCTTTTTTTTTACAGTTTTTTATCTCTGATTTTCCTTCGTTGGTTTACATTACTTTCTAATCGATGATAAAAATAGGCAATTTCCTGTGGTACTTATTATTTTTAATTCACAATCAAATTTGCGTTCCTTTTGATTTTCTAGTACTTTGTCACTCTCTAGCACATACACAAGACCAGTCAAACTTGCAGGTGCGAACTTTTGTGCTCTTAACTACGAACAGCTCATGAATGCTCGCCAACATCCTTGAAAAATAGACCAACATCACACTCTCCCATTGTATATTTAGCACCCTTGTTTCTTCTATTAGTCCATTTTTCTTTATTTTTCTTTTCTTTTCTTTACTTCGGTATTCTTCTTCTTCGAGACTTCCCTTATTTTGGCTTTCTTACTAATAGTAACTTATTAATTCCTTAAGATTCACACATCCATCCCTAATTTCACATAAATTGAGACGTGATTTGCAAAGGCTGTTTACATATGAATCTTACAGTACACATACAAGTCATTAAGGACACTATGTACGCAATTCACGTCCAAACAAGTAACCATACGATGCGCACGATGTCATAAAAACATGTACACCAATGATACCCACAATAGGCCTAAAACGAGTATTCACATACAGAGTGCATACATAACACATAGCCGCGATTACATATATCTGGCTTACATTGTATGTATACAAGCCTATACGCACATAATTGCATGCTAAAAAAGTATACATAGTCACACGCAAAGGAAACACCATCTACCAGAGAGACATTCAACAAAGTTTCTTCATTTCCACTTGCACACATGTACATACACGTCATGGACACATGCAAGCAAATATACAGATAATTACATCGTCAAAAAGTATACATATTTACACACAACCAAAATATTATATACACAAAGACATATCGAGCCCTTTTACCGCATGTTCACGAATTACCTGTACATATATACACGCACCGAGAAATATGGAGAACATATCTTTGTCATACTCCTCCCATACCTACATGTTTTATACAGATGACCGAATCGCACATAGACATACACTGTTTTCCATGTACATGACACTCGCCCAGAATATAAATCTTGATATCACGCTGGTTACTTATACACGCATTTACATACTGCAAAGGGTTTGAATTTGTACTCTTGAATGTTTGTGCTCTTTGTATGCGTTTGTTCCTAAGGTATAATTGCACTCACATAACTCTACCCTACAGGAATAATGGAATTTTAACATTTTTCTAATTCCCTTTCTACTAATATACTTCTGTGTCTTACTGCCTTCCGTACAGAATAACCATGCCACGCTACACTTTCCTTTGCAACAGCCAATCAATCACACACACAAAACACCTCTTCCCCTCTAATAACCCCGCACAAATGACGAAAACGTACACAAAAGCCTGACTACTTACACAAGCATGGCTACACTGATCTTTCTCGCTGCTCCAACTCAGTTAGCAACAAAGGGCGAGATTTATGACGGGTTTGGACAAACGACACAACATTCACACATTACAAACGAATATATGCAAAACATGGCGAAACTCCGGAATTTGAGAGAAAGACGAAAGGGGAACCTGGGCGGATATTCTTCCAAAACATATACGAAAAGGGATGAGAGGAAGTTTGCTGTGGAGTAGATTGGGAAAATGGTGAGGTTTGAGAGATGGGTAGTCGGAGTGGAGAAGTTATTTAATTTAAAGCGAAATACTAACGAGAGAAAATTCCGCAGAGGGGATTTGCAAATAAAGTGGTGATAATGGAAGAAGTGGGCATTTGTGGAAGATATATAGCCGCATATCTTCCTGCAAGCATTGAGGCCGGAAGGGCACACAAGCCTCCATATGTCAGCCGGACCATGGTTACCCCTGCCATACCTGACATCCCCCTGTGGTTAGATAAGAAGGGGGAATGTGGGGGCTCTAGTAGTGAAAATGCGAGGGAGAGCGCAGGTGTGATAACCTCTGCTGAATGGAGGCAAGAGGGAAAATCCCACCCCTCCGATCCAGGCCGCGAACAGGAATGAGTCGAAGGAAGCTAGTCGGCGACTAGCCTACAAAATCACTCCCAAACAAGAAAAGAAGGCGAGGGAAGCTTTCAAACAAAGGGGCGAAAAGGGGCTAAGGGAGATAGCTGTTTAGAAGGAATAATGCCCAGGTAGTTGCAATCATTTTGAGACTATTGGAGCATTGGGGCCGGAAAGGCGGGCGACTCCTATATTTACAAGGTGGAGTATAGGGAAGCGATGTAAATGTTAGTGGAAATCGAGTCTAGTAGGGTTTGGGGTAGTGAAAAGAGTTTGAATGCAAATGAGTTATATGAAGTGAAGTAATGAAAAAAAGCATACCTGAACTGCTTGGGCGTGATGTAAAAAGGGTAGAGTGGAAGGAATTTGACGAGTAGAGGGAAGGAATGGAAATTTTTGGCGTTCGGGAGAGGGTATGTGGAGTCTGGTGTAATAAAAAAAGTTCAGATGTGTAAGAGCTGTGAATTCGAGGAGCGAAAAGAGCGAGATAGGCGGAGGAATTATATGGAGTGATGGAGAATGAAATCAAAGTTGACAACTAAGATGTTTGGCAAGATTGAGTAGGTGTGTAAGTGATTTTAAAGCTGCAAAAATTAATAATATGCAACCTTAGTTAAATGGACAAGATTTATTCGGAAGTGATGGTGTTAAAAAATAGTGAACTACCATGATTAATATTAAGGTAGTAAATAGTCAATCTATGGTATATGATATTTGTGACTATCTCGGCTATATCATTATAGAAAACCTGTAAAAATCCCCTAGACTGCTGGGATTGACTATGATAGGTTAAGGGTATTTAAATTTAGAGAATGGCAAGGGTATTGAAATTATGAGAAGGCCAAGGTATTTAAATGATAAGAAAGACAAAGATGTTAAATGCTGAGAAGGGTATGGGTGTTTAAATGATGAGAAGGACAAAGATGTTAAATGTTGAGAAGGGTATGGGTGTTTAAATGATGAGGACAAAGATGTTAAATACTGAGAAGGGTATGGGTGTTTAAATGATGAGAAGGACAAAGATGTTAAATGTTGAGAAGGGTATGGGTGTTTAAATGATGAGGACAAAGATGTTAAATACTGAGAAGGGTATGGGTGTTTAAATAATGAGAAGGACAAAGATGTTAAATGTTGAGAAGGGTATGGGTGTTTAAATGATGAGGACAAAGATGTTAAATACTGAGAAGGGTATGGGTGTTTAAATGATGAGGACAAAGATGTTAAATACTGAGAAGGGTATGGGTGTTTAAATGATGAGGACAAAGATGTTAAATGCTGAGAAGGGTATGGGTGTTTAAATAATGAGAAGGACAAAGATGTTAAATGTTGAGAAGGGTATGGGTGTTTAAATGATGAGAAGGTCAGGGCATCTAATAATGAGAGGGTAAGGCTATTATGGCAAAGGTATTTAAATGATAATCGAAGAATTAATATTTAAGTGATGAGAGGGGAAAGTATTTAAATTATGAAAAGTGAAAGAATATTTAAATGATGATAAAAGCAAGGGTATTTGAATTATGATGAGGGTAGTAGTATTTAAATCATGAGAAGGGTAATCTTATTAGATAATAATTGTAAGGGTATTTAAATGGGGAGAAAGACAACGTTAGTTAAATTATGAGAAGGGCAATGGTATTTAAAGGTCGTTTCGGGTAAGAGGATTTAAATGATGAGAAGGGCAATGATATTTAAATCATAGGCAGGGCAGTGGTATTTAAATGATAAGACGGATAAGGGTATTTAAATTATGAAAAGGGCAGGAGTAGCTAAATAATGAAAATGGTAAAGGTCTTTAAATAATGAGAAGAACAAATGTTTTTAAATGATTAGAAGGAGATGGGTATTTAAATAATGATATGGCAATCTTATTTAAATAGTGAGAAGACAAGGGTATTTAAATGACGAGAAGGACAAGGATATTATTTAAATTATGAGGAAGGCAACGGTTTTTAAAGGATTAGAAGGGGACGGGTATTTAAATTATAAGAGTAAGGTATTAAATGATGAGAAAAGCAAAGACAATAAGTGATGAGAAGGGCATGGGTATTTTTGACAAGATAGAGGATACCAAGGATCGGTCCTCGTCGGTAGATAAGGTGCAAGAAAATTGGCAATAGTGTGCTTAGCAACCATTAAATGAACACGCAGCCCCTCATGGCCCAAGGGACGGACACCCTTCAGGGTAAAGTGAGAGTAGACTTTAAAAACAAATTCGGCAGGTTCCAAACTGGAAAAGTGATTTGTAGTAGCCAAGGAGAGGAGGGAGGGAGAGGCAGCGGTGCTGTGATGGGCTATCTGTGTGATGGCATGTGCAGACGGAGCTGTGTGGACCCACACGTCAGATTCAGTAGGGTGCCATTCGGTGACATGTCTTGACCGCTCGTATAGGCGTGAAAATCCAACTCTTTATCCACTTGGCTCTAGAGAGCCCCTCATTGGTATCCCCCATCGTCCTAGTTGCCTAAACCTCATTATGTATAAGTATGTTGTTAACATAAGGATTGGAAAAGATGGTCAACAAAAGTATGTTGTCTATTATATGGGTTGACTACTGTCTAACGTTGCCTTTCCTCTTTTGTGTGTCAGAATTTTAACTCGTTTACACAATCAAAACGTTCGAACATGTTTTAGCCAACATTTTTTAACATGTTTTTATCTAACTTTTTAAAATCCTTTATCTAACATGTTTTAATTTAACAAGCTTTTAGCTAATATGTTTTTTATCCTTTTTTATTTCACTAGCTTTTCTAAAACTTGTTTTTATCTAACGTTTTTTTAAACTTCTTTATCTAACATTATGTTATTTAACGTTTTTAGCTAACATTTTAACATGATTTTATTTAACGTTTTGTTAACTGCTTATCTAAATTTTTTTAACTGCTATGTAACCTATTTTATTTTAAAGTTTTTATTTAACCTATTTTAATCTAACGTTTTTAATACGTTTTTATCTAACTTTTTTGACATGTTTTATCTATTCTTTTTAAACATCTTTATCAAACATTCTTTTATTGAACGTTTTAATTTAGCATAATTTTATCTAACATGTTATATTTAACGTTTTTATTTAAAAATTTTTAATCTATTTTTAAGTGAGTTAATTGTAGTCATTTCAGAGACCTTAGCAAAGAGAGCATTCTAGCAAATTAATAATATTGCATGTAAAGAAATTCTTCCACACATTCATGTTGGATCGTTTTCATCGATATTTGAACCCATTGCCAAGGGTTGTGTGGGTTTTCTCCAAGTTAAAGAACAAATTTGCATCTACTGATGCAATCTTTTACACCCATAACTTGGTAGTTTTAGTTCTTTTGGTCGCTTCACGTAAGTCATGTCTCTAAAAATTGAAATATTTGACTTCCTTGAACATTTCACTTTTCACAGTTGACAACTTCGTTCACAAAGTAAGTCATTTATCTTTTGTAACTTGTTAAAAAAAAAGTCAAATTTGTTATAATGTTTTATTTTACATTGTCATTCAAATATACATACATTTTCTATAGATTAATAAATCGAAAAAAACATTTAATTGGTGCTAACCATATTATATAATGGTACATAATAAATACAGTTGAGTTGATAGGCTACAGAATTACATATTTTCCAACAATTAATTTTATTGAGTGTACAGTATCATTTTTCTTTACATTCTATTAAAAGTATTCTTTTCAACGATTTCTTCGTTGCTTTGATCATTATAAAAAATCAAATTGCTCAATAAAAGATCGATATGATTTACTGTTTGTCATCTGCTGAATGAAATAGACACAAAACAAGCCACATGAGATGGAAAAGTACCTCTGAACTGTGAATGGATTGACGATAATAATTTTATTCATTTTTACTTTTTTTACGAATATATGCATCATTCTGGAACCATAGACATAGGCTGTCAAAATAATAGAAACTTTTTTTGTTAACAAACAAAGCGATCCAGTGCGAACCAGGTCGATGGCTGCTGTCCAGTTTAATTATACTAGCCAACAAATTGTAACTTTGTCTCTGTTACTTGAGTAAATGTTGTTGTAACTAACTAGTTTTGGCGCGCCGATTCCAAATCTGTGCTCAGATTTATCCTAGCACGTAAGGTTCCTGAGTTATGCAACTAGGCTATATGGCTCACTTTGTCACCTTGGATCAATTAATGATGTAATTATTACGAGTTTGAGAAGAATGAGACGTTTCTGGTTAAAGGTTTAGAATCGGGCACCCTATTTGGCATTATGTACGTCCTTTTGCAGACCCAGACAAGATATTTATTCCATATAAAGGAGGTAGTACTCAGCTAACTATAAATTTCTTCAAAAATGCTTGAGACTCTTGCTCTTACGCTTGTACATGGATATAGGATCCTCCCGTTGTAGGAACCAGCAGTAGTCACCCATCATGTTTTCATTGAAGCAACCTTGATACCTGCTTTCAATCATTGCGATATCTCGGTGGAACCTTTCCCGATGTTCGGCCCTAATATCACCCATATTAGATGGAAAGAAAACTGAATGCAAATGCAAAAAATGCATCTTAAGAGACATCCGACACCCCATTCATTGATAGACCTTTAGCATGTTGTCCACTAGTTCTTCTTAGTTTTCAGTCCTATGATTACCAAGGAAGTTCTGTACTACATGGACAAATGAATCAAATGCTGTTAGCTCAAGTGGAGTTAGTTTATTCCTGAACTCCTTGTCATGTATTAATTCTCTGATCTCTGACCCTACAAAAATGCCAGCTTCAAGTTTAGCATCGGTTTTCTTTGCACCAAATTGCTCCTTGAGATACTGGAATCCATCCGAATCATGGGCCATTGCTTAAACAAAATTCATGGTAAGGCCAAGTTTGATATGAAGTGGTGGAAGGTGGATCTTATGTGGATGTACTAAAGGCATGGTTTCACATCGTATCGGCCACTTTTTGACAATATATGATTCCTGTCGTCACAGCTGTTCCATAGGCATAAGAAGCACATATTCTTTGTATATCCTAGCTACAGTCCAAGAAGTAAAGTAATTACCTTTAGATTACCACAGATATTCCACTTATGATTCGAGTAATAAACACCTTCCAAAATAAATTTCATTAAGTCATATATTTATCATTCCAACAATAAGTGTGACAGAAATTGAAGGTTTTTTGTTACCATTGTGTATCAACACAACTTTGAGGCTAGCAGTATTTGTATCGATGAATAGTCTCCATTCATCAGGTAAATGTTTGTTCCCTAGCTGATTCATGAGGCCATTATCATCAGTACAGAAACAAGCACCGACTTTTTCTTTATAGAAGACAGCTAAGGCCTCATGGCGTTTACGGAAAGTAGATATTTTTGCACCTTCCTCTAGAAGATACCATTGCTTTAGTCTGGAGCCCAGCAGTTCTGCGTTTTCCTTTGACAATGACAAATCCCTCACCAAATCATTAAATCTTTCTTGATTTATCAACTGGATCTTCTTTTCCTTAGAATCATCCTCATACATTTCATCCTAATTGTTATCCTCCGCTTCAGGCTATGAATCATCTTCTTTAACAACACTAGCTGATGAAGGAACTGGGATTCGCATCTCCATATTTTGGGGAACTGGTTTTATAGCGACTTACAATCTGGATATACAATTTTTGACTTGTTCTTATTTGAGAATCCCGCAATATTTGTCATAAAAAAGTAGCAATCAAAAACATGGATTTGTTGGCTCACCCCACACCATTGGTACAGCAAAAGGAATACCCTTCGTTTGCCATTCAACCACTATGTGAGCCCCGTATAACACACAGTACAAGATTTGAGAGGTGCCCAAGGCTTGTCTTGGTCACCAACTTTACAACCAAAATAATAATTGGATGCAGTTTTCACTACTTTAGCTAAATTTTCAGCTGGTTGTTTGGAGTATATCTTCCGCAGATATTATAAAGGTTGTCTGGGCTATTTATACATCCTCGCCGATTCATGTTTTCAACTTAGTTTGTATATATCCTGTTATATACTGTGAGAGTATGAAACGTACATACTCGCATGCCGCCAGACAATAGTGGGAACGAAATAAATTTGTCGTTTGAGTTGACCTTCGTCTCCTCTCTCTCCCCCCGACCCTCCCCCGACATTCTACCGCCATCCTCCGCCTTCCCCTTGAACTAATTCGTTATCCGTACAAACTTCATCAGCAGGCGACAGGAAGTCTGACGAAAGAAGGCCTATCTCACAGAGAAGCCTAAATTATATTTGCCTTATTTATGATACCATGGAGATTGTCAAGAAGGCGCTGCGATAAGCGAATTGTCGTAAATGGAATCTTTCTCTCGATTTCACACAGTCCGCGGTATAAATGACAACGCCGTTCATCCCTCTGGAGCAGTGTCCCAAACCTACTCGCGTAACCCTCACGTTGGACTAGAGTCATTGCCGTAGCGTATCGACTGCCAACGCGCCGCTGATTTAACTTGGTCGCTGTCTCAAAGGGTTCCTGAGGCAAATCCCACCCCGCAGAGTCTGTGACTAGAAGAATACGCTCTGTTGCTCAACGTAACTTAAAAAAGAAAAAGGAACATCCAAATAGTTACTGGAAGTCACTATTTGCTAGCGTCACATCCAGTTAGGAGTGAACTAACCGGAACTGCAGTCAGCAGCCCCGAACCCATTGTCTTATCCCCCTCCTCTCCGATAACTCGTGTTAACGTCACCCGAACCTGAGTATTCGTCTCTCCAATCCATCACAATTAATGTAAACCCAGTATCCCTCTATTCTTAAATTACCTATTTAATTAACAGTGATTGATACTCCCATTGAGTCATTATAAATCTAGACGCTTAACGTCAGTGTTTAATATTTAATCCTTATTTACCTAAATGCCCGTTTAACTTTTGCTACTAATTATTATTTTTGAGTAAAGTAAAGTTTATTTTTGTACGAGTGTTTATTTGTGGCTCCTCCTTTTTGACGTACCCTTGGCAAGACTTTAATTAAGAATCCCTTCGGCTAATTTATTCAACCTGTATTATGCACTCTTAGAATTTAACAATCACAAAACTTCCCCCAGTAATAAGTGGAACTTTTATAGTGAGAACCCTGGTCGCGGCACAACCCGCCTTTAACCAGCTTTTGCACGTTCAGTAGGAATTAAAGCCTCTCTCTCTCTCTCTCTCTCTCTCTCTCTATATATATATATATATATATATATATATATATATATATATATATATATATATATATATATATATATGATCGTAGATTGAGTCATAGGGTCAATACACACGACTTAAACAAAAGCGGTGTGTCCAGATCAAGGACTAGAATTATTATTGGACCAGACTATGAGCAATTCTACGACATATTTATTTTTTACAATCTTATTTCATTTACAAATTAATTGAGAGATAAATCTGAAAGAAAAATGCAATTAACCTCTGTATGTAAATACCGTTTCAACACCACTACTATAATGGCTAAATTTGACAACGTGATAAAGCAGGAGCGTAATGCAGGAACCAAACACACATAACGCATCCCCTCACAACGGTAGCCAAAGCAACACTGCCCATATGTGCAACTAAAGAGTATGTGTGTAACTCAGGAAACTTACGTGCTAGAACAATTCTGATTACAGATTCAGAATCAGCATACTCGATTTAGTATAAATCACAAGCTAATACCCAAGTAGCAAAATCATTGTTGACTAGTGATAATGTAATCAGTATCAATAACCAACACAATGTGGTGAATTTTTTATTTCTGGTTAAAAACAAATTCAGCCTCTTTTTGCGAAAAAATACCTTTGATAGACCATTTTCAACATGTTTCTAGATGATAAAAAACTTTTAAAATGTTCTAGTTATCGAAATATGTGATATACCAGTGTGGGGGATATAAAAGAATATAGCATTGTGAAAATCTTATTTTTTCCTAGGTTTGTCTTGTAGCAGAGTGAGCCTTTGCAATGTCATGCTGGAGAGTAATACCTTTTATGTGTATCAAAAACTGGCCACTGTCGAAGGAATGTTTCGTTTATAAGATCAAGTTGCTGGAAATAAACGTCTGTAGTAAATTATGACACACTCAGTTTATGTGCCTAATCTCTGGAGCTTTGGCGATGATATGTTACAACAGTTTTTCAAAAGATCCGTTATCCATTATGGTTTGACTTCCAGAATGAGGCTTTAACGACGAGATCCCAATCGTCGTTTTAGGTGATTTTTAACCCCAAGTGGCATTTACGAACCTTCACTACATAAGGATACACCCTACAAATCCTTTTTATTGCCTGCATATCAGTACTACCCCTCGAACCTCGTACAATAAACAATGGGCAATATGCTGCTCTTTAAAATCTTAATTTTCCATGGAAGATAGAGACTATGATTAAGAACGATGCACTTTTGGATAAGAAAGATGATAAAATAGATCAAGAGGGCAACATCTCCTATTTTACCATGATCACTACCGAGTTGGCTGTCTTATAATCCATAGTGGTCAAATACATAATTACCTTCTGATCATCATCATGTTAGGTTGTCAATAAATTAATGTCTTTTATTCAGCAAAATTGTTTTAAGCATTATTGATCAATGCTCTCTCATTGCTTAACTAAGCAATGGGAAGTTTTTTAAGGAATTTATTCGTTTTTGATGAAATATTTATGATTTTATATATTTTTCTACCACCACATGAGAGTCAAATTTGCCAATTTGGTGAGGGTCTAATTATTTAAATAAATGGGGCACTCACATGGTGCAAGGATCGGTGACTAGGGATAATGAGGAAAAAGAACTTCCAATACTAACACAATGATTTTTACTTGGGTCAAACATGCCACGTTTGGGCATGCACTTCCATGAAGGAAGATTCCACTGTCTCTACCCCTCCTTCCTCTGTATCAAACTCTACTCCCACTGTTCCATCACACCTCCCCCTTACTCTCGCTCTCTCTACCCTCCCCTCCACTACCCATAACCCTCCTTAATGGTCTCTATCCCTCTTACTGCCTCATGCACATCAATTAACACAAAATCCACACACTTCGCCTCCACCAATCCACGCCCGTCACAGACACGTGTGAAGGTAGCCACCCCTACTGCGCACTTCCCTCCCGAACATAGGCCAACTTAGTTGACACAGTATTCGCCATACTGGGTACTTAAGACCCAAAGACCAGACATCCTAATCTTGAACGCCACCAGCCTCAGTCTACACCCTCCGAACAACAAACAGACTTCGAATTGCAGGCTACCACACATAACTAACCTCACAGGCGCCGCGTCTGGAATCAACGATCCTAGTTAAGTGGTCTATACACCACTCCCTTCCAAACACACAAGATATCTCATTTCTAGCTTGCGAAGTATACACGAGCTCTGGCCCTCTCTTTATGACCACTCAATACAGACCATCAGAGGACAACTGCATATAGATGTCCCACTCCGGGTTGTATCCAACTACAACCTGCCTCTCTTCTTTGCAGTTGACCTGAATTCTTTCCATCTGGGACTACTTTCTAACACGTTAATGATGCGGAAAGGTATCTAACCTGGCCTTATAGAGATATCGCTGCGATCATATCGGCTCGGTCTTCCCCACATTCTAGGGGCACCGCAGAGGGACCACATCCCCAAACGTGGTCTTCCGCAATGACCATGCTACACACTTTAACTTCCCCATTGCATCAGGTCACCACGTACTGTCTAACCACATCCTTATATGCATGATGGTCTCAACATCGCCATTCCTCCCCTCCCCACTTACTCTTTGACTACAACAAAACGAACTGGGAGTTTAAAAAAAACATAACTGAGAACACACCACACAATCTCAACTTAGGGAACACCAACCCTAGTCACATAAAGGACCACTGGTATAGACTTAAGAGCACCATAAACCCCGCACAAAATATACACACACCCTGTAAAACATACAAAAAATAAAACACTTTACGTTCTCCATACACACATAAAGAATAATTATACAATACAGCGACTACTACAACAGAGGCCCAAAACAACATAACATCACACTCGTACGTGCCCGCATCCTACAATGTGTGCAGCTAGATCGGAACCGCCAGTGGCGCGAGATGGTCCGCACTGTGGTTAACACTCGCTGCACTCACCCTTCCTTCTTTTGACAGCGCGTAAAGCGGATATTGGGCACGAACCCACCAAAACTTATCACCCTCCAACTTAACAGCCCTACACTCACTGACTCTAATGACACCCTCGATGCATTTAGGCCCGACTTGGACACGGAACACACACACAACCCACCAAGACCGCACGAACAAGAGCACTTCCAAGAATTACAGGAATGATGCCGGGTCCACGTCGATGAGCTTGTGCCCTCCTTTTGTTAATATCGCACTGTCTTACATATGTGTCTGTGTGAACGTGCATAAACGCATGTAATACAAACGAGAATAGTTTGGATTTTCCTCCCGTATCGGGTTCTCTCCCTCCCCCCTCTCCCTGAGCCGTTCTAGGCTGTTAAAGAAAGAGCGAGTGGTTTATGGTTTATAAGTATTTATGGGAGGTGAGGGAGTTGCGCACTTAGGACCGTCGTGGACATCTGGGCGAATATTGCTCTTTTCTACCTCCTCGGCGATCGGCACGGTGGTCAAGGTGGTTTATAGCTTTACTATGGGAAGAGAGTGTTTGGGCTCGGACATCTTCTTTCGTCTCCTTCCCCCTAATCATCCCCCAACTCTCTCTTTTCCCATTCCTTGAAAACCCCCTTGCAGGAGAGACAAACGGCCACTATTCATCACAAGATGGAGGAAAAAAGAACTCGCTGAAACCACTATCAACCCAAAACTCCTGGACACTGGGCAGAACTATTCCGGAGTTTGAAGAAGAAGGAACCGCCTACACTCAAACCCTCTGCAAACTCTGGGACTCAGCCGGACGGAAAACTTCTGAAGTGTGCGGCACCGTGAACTCCTCCTATTCCCAAGTAAGGTTCTCGCCCGGGTTCTTCGGCCAAGGTAAGCTTTTATACCCTCTTCATCGCATTGGTTAGGCGAGTTCCCTCGAATTCCCATAAAACTCTCTCTCTCTCTCTCTCTCTCTCTCTCTCTCTCTTTGCCCCCTCTCTCGCCTAAATTTATTTAACCTTCGGTCCTTCAAGCTCTTAACCTTCTATCCATTTTGGAACCATCAAACATCTCTCAAACTCTCTTCGAACTCTCAAAACTACCCATAAATAAACTCTAACTAACAAGAGCATTTGAATAGGTTTTCTGGAGAGATCACTATACTTTCCAAATCAATTAGACACTAATGTCTCTCACTTAAGCGATACCATCTTGCTTAGCCCTGCCCTGCGTTCGGGGTAATAATTCTAAAAACATTGGAAAGTATAATGAATTTCCATTAGTTATTCTAAGGGAAATTTCCGATTAATTTGGAGAAGTCTGTCTTTCCATTTCGGATGAAATTGAATCCCACATCAAAGTCTTGGTCAGAATTTGGGCGTTGTTTAAACGTAAAATCATCGTGATCTTTAATAAGATTAGCTCCGAGTTAGAAGAGGCGGAAGTCATTTCCCCCGTTGTATTGCAAATTAAGATAGATACAGTCAAGTCCCACTTTGCTTCCGTGAATGACTTGGAAAGTCAGATTCTTGAGGCTTGCGAATCCCTGCGCAGAGGGAGGGGATGAATCAATGTTAGACATAAAGCTTTTTGCTCAGGTCGAATACGATCTTGATTTAAATCTAAATTAAATGAGTCTTCGATGGATAGTAAATATTTGCCCCCTCAGGCCTTCTCGGAGTTTAACCTTAAATTCTCGGACCTCAAAGATATTTTGAGCGACTTGGGCATACCCGTAGTAAGAGAACTCCCCCCACTTGTATTACTATGCATCGCCTTTTACGGTACGACAGATAAACTTAATCATCATTCCTTTATATCACAATTTGAAAACCTTGAAGGTTTGAGGAGTCCCCTTTCTTCTGCCACTAAACTTGCGTACTTAAAGGGGTATCTTAAAGATTACGCGTACTCCATAGTCAAGTATACGGGAAGTAGCGATGCCAATTGTGCGGTTGCTCTAGAATTACTTGAGAGGGAATTCCTCGACAAAAACGCGGTTATCGATTCTTATTTATCTAAGATTTTAAACTCCGAGATTATCCCCAACTCGAGTCTCCCCAAAATATCAGTTCTCTTCAATGAAACCCGGGCTATCTTGTACGAATTGAAAGGATTTGAGATTATTTTTTTCAAGGAAAACAGCGCCAGAAATATCATGATATCCCATGTAATTTATAGTAAATTACACTCAAACTTTAAAAAAGGAGCTAAGGTTGGCTACTAAGACTGACTATCCTTCCCTGGCACAAACCTTAGACAACTATAGCAGTATAATCAGAGGCCTCGAAAAATTGAGGTGCTTTTCGAGCTCTTGCAAGGAGAGTTACCTCCGAGGAAGTGCTAAACATAACTCTTCTTGACCTCCTGCTTTTAAAAATGTTTATAACTCTCAGTACCCCTTCTTTAAGCCTCCACTATGTGTCAAAACTTTCAAAAAGCAAGTCTAAACCCGATCATAATATCCGAACCCAAACATCGAAATCACTCCTCCCTTGAAACCTAAACTCATACTCTCTTTTCTAAGTGCAATTTGTGCTCTGGAACTCAGAACATGGTTAATTGTTACGTATACGAAAGCCCCGATAGTAGGATTCAACGTTGCTTAGAACTAAGCATGTGCTTCCTTGTTCTTCCACGCGACATCCCCCAGAATCGTGCCCCACGCTCAAACGCTTCCTTTCCTACCCCTGTAAGTTCTGCCAAGAGAAAAAGCACATATCTGCTCTTTGCCCCACCTCTGTCAAACGCGATGTAAATTTGTGACTAAACTTGGGGCATATTATGGCTCTAGAGTCGGAAGTAGAAGTAGCCAAAGGTTCCCTTAATTCAACACTCCATCCAGATTTCCTACTTCCTACTCTGACCGGGTATCTTGGATTGGGGAGTACATTCTTGCCAGTGCGTTGGCTACTCTATCTAGCGAAGCAAAGGTCGTACATCTCTAAATCAGTCGCTTCCCCAATGGGTGCCAATCTGGAGGAATTACCCTCGTATTCGTGTACGATCAAAACATTCATCGGGTCAAAAATCACACGCATAGGGGAAATGGAGGCGGTCTTTCGCTTCGGATCTCTCCAAATGTCGATCTAATTCTTGGTTGATTCCAATTTAAACTTGAATTTTACGGTAAAAGGAGTCGAAGGTGAAATTCTGGTCCTGAAGGAAAAGGACATCCCACTGGAAGACGAGGCCTTTTCCCAACCCTAGGTTCAAGGGGATAGAATAACGGGAATAGAGTGTCTGCTTGGGGTTGACGCCATGCCAAACAAAATCTGAAGTTCTCAAATAGACATTGCATGGGGGGGGGGCCTCTCTGGAGACGGAGAAGGGCCTGATACCTTACGGAAGTATCTACCAAATAAGAGATACCTCGATAATAGGGGGTCACTCGTGGTACCCCCGGCCCCAGGCGGCCATGCCTCAGAAAACAGCCATTGATTCTCAGTTGGTTGCAATTACCAATTCATGGGTGAGCTGGCCCGTTGGGGAGCACTTCACTCCAAATAACTACCACCACCCCCTACAACACTCAAAAGACTTGTACACAGATAATGGTAATTTCCTTCTAGATGGTAATCCGATGGGGGCCGGCTCCTCCGATTCCGAGAACGAGGTGGAGAACTAAGTGGGAAATGAGGTTAATTTGTCCCAAGGGTCTAATTTAGAACCGGAGGCTGATGAAATTTTCGAACATGTAGTCAACTATGCCCTAAGGCCGTCGCCTTTTTAGTTCCACCCTTTGAATGTCACAAAATCGGTACTTGAATTAAATTTGGGCCTAGAGTACCTGTTTTCCCTAGAATCTCTCGAGTTAAAGGATGCCGATGCGGATCGATTGACAGACATAAAATTAAGCAGTTTATCGGAATACCACGAAAATATGACCTGTGTTTAATTGCTCTCTGAAATGTGGTCAGGTGCCTTCTCTAAACGACGCTTACTTCGGAGGAGTAAATTTACTTGCTTCTCTGTTTTCCCTTCTTTGTAGATTTCACTCTAACAAATTTGTTCTACTTTCCGTCACTAAACAAACCTTTTTCGACTTAAAGAAGGCAAACTCGCTCGTCTTCAGTTTAACCTGATCCACCTTTGCGTTAAATTTAATTTAAAACATCATTTAAAGAGTTTTCCTAAATATTGTCACCCTTAAGTTTAAATAATTAATTGCCCATAAATCCGATGAAATCGTTAAAACTAAGCGTAAAGTCCTATTGATGATTTCTAAATTGTTTGCCCCCTCCCCTCGGATTATATCAGCCGTTTCTTATTCGTAGTAGACTGCTCTTGAGAAAGGTGTGGTCTAAGAGGATGGATTGGGATAGACCAATTTCTTGCCCCGATGTTGTGTCTTGGGAAAAGCTTCGCACCGATCTGGTGAAGTTGGTCAAAGTGAAGATTTCACGATTTGCCGTTGAAGATGACGGTGGGGAAGAGCTTAAAATAATTTGTGATGCGAGCACGTCTCAATACAGATTTCGATCTATTGTTTCCAAAAGTTCATATAATTTAATCATTCAAATGTTCATTTGAAATGCAAACATTTTGGGCTTGACTCCAGTCTCACCTGCCTTAAGGACGAAGGATTTGGGGTTGCCTCCATCTGCCAAACTTAAGAAAGTTCATAGCTAATCTTTTATCTTCAAAAGGTTCAATTCCTTTGCTTTTATGCACCGTAAGCTGACTAATTTTCCTAATTCACAAACAGTATTTCAAACTTCATCAAATTCTTGATCAAACTTGATAATTTCAAAACTTCATCAAACCCATGATCAATCCTAATATTTGATCATTTCAAAACCTCACCATTCATGATCAAGCTTGACACCTGATGATCTTAAAACTAATCAATCATCATTCCAAATTTCAAACACATGACCAAGTCTAATACTTGATCATTTTAAAACGTCATGAAACTCGTGATCAAGTCTGAGATTTGATCACCTAAAACTTCATTCAAAACTTCAAATTAGTGATCAAGTATGACACTTGATCACCTCAAAACTTATCAAACATCATTTCAAACTTCATCAAATTCTTGATCAAACTTGATCATTTCGAAACATCATCAAACCCATGATCAATTCGAATACTTGATCGTCTCAAAACTTCATCAATTTCATGATCAAGTCTGACACTTGATCACCTCAAAACTTATCGAACATCGACTCAAAACTTCTTCATTCATGATCAAGTCTGAAACTTGACCACCTCAAAACATATCAAACTTCATTCAAAACTTCATAAATTCAGGATCAAGTCTGACACCTGATCACCTCTAAACTTATCAAACATCATTTTAAACCTTCATCACTCATGATCAAGTCTAACACTTGATCACCTTAACCTATCAAACTTCATTCAAAACATCATCAAATTCATGATCAAGTCTGACACTTGATCATCTCAAAACTAATTAAACATCATTCACAACTTCAAACACATGCCTAAGTCTAATACTTGATCGTCTCAAAACTAATTAAACATCATTCACAACTTCAAACACATTCTTAAGTCTAATACTTGATCGTCTCAAACTTCTCAAAAATTATTTGAAAACATCATCAAATTCATTATCAAGTCCAAGACTTGATCGTCTCAAACATTATTTCGAATAGATGATCAAGTCAAATATTTGATCATTCCAATTACTTCTTCGAAATGATTCATTTCGAATGTTTCAATAATATATTAGATTCCTCTCTAATGTTCTCCCTTCAAACACCTTCCCTTGAGTACTTATTTAAGTTCCTCTTTCAAATTTCACATAACAAATACTCTGTTCTCTTAGCTGAAATTTCAGGAGTCCTTGTTTAAGCTTTACAACATTATGTAGTTGTTAAGCTTCTCTGGCCGGGAGGCTGTTAAGATTGCATTGTCTTACACATGTGTTTGTGTGGGCGTGCATGAACGCATGTAAGTCAAACGGAAATAGTTTGGATTTTCATACACTATTGGGTTCTCCTCCACCCCCTCTCTCTGAGCCATCTAGGTTATTGAAGACAGAGCAAGTGGTTTATGGTTTATAAGAATTTATGGGAGGTGAGCGAGTTGCGCGCTTAGGACCGTCCTGGACATCTGGGCGAATATTGCTCTTTTCCATCTCCTCGGCGATCGGCACGGTGGTCAAGGTGGTTTATAGCTTTACTATGGGAAGAAAGTGTTTGGGCTCGGAAATCTTCCCTCGACTCCTTCCCCCTAATCATCCCCCAACTCTCTCCTTTCACATTGCTTGAAAACCCCCTTTGTAGGAGAGACAAACAACCACTATTCATCACAAGATAGAGGAAGAAAGAACTCGCTGAAACTTCTATCAACCAAAAGCTCCTGTACTCTGGGCAGAACCATTCCGAAGCTTGAAGAAGAAGGAACCGTCTACACTAAAGCCCTCTGCAAACCCTGGGAATCAGCTGGACGGAAAAATTCTGAACTGTGCGGCACCGTGAACGACTCCTCCTCGCAAACAAGGTTCTCGCCCGGGTTCTCTCTCTCTCTCTCTTTGCCCCCTCTCTCGCCTAAATTCATTTAACCTTCGGTCTTTCAAACTCTTAACCTTCTTTCTATTTTGGAACCATCAAACATCTCTTAAACTCTCTTCAAGCCCTTAAAACTACCTGTAAACTAAACTCTAACAAACGAGAGCATTCGAAACTAAACATCGTTTCGAATAAGTTTTCTGGAGAGATCACTATACTTTCCAAATCAATTGGACACTAATGTCTCTCACTTAAGCGCTACCGGCCCTGCTTTCGGGGTAATAATTATAACACTCTCTAACACGAATGGAGCAGCTCGATAACATTAACCCTTGCTATTACCGTCAAGAAAACAAAACACGAATTAAAGCAACACAAAAATGCGCAACCAGTACATCCGGCTTTTCGGTTACTATAATTCAACACCTCCCAGAAACCATTTTCGCTACATTGATACACCTATTCAACGATTTACTCGTTTCTGGCCACTTCCCACAACTAATCAAATCTTACACAACATCCAAGTACACAAGAAAAACAAAAGTCCCAAACACCCTAACAACTACAGGCCTATTGCCCTATTAGAGTACCTAGGATAGATACTAGAACGTATGGTCAACACTCGTCTACAAACTTTTCTGGAGGAGAGAAACTGGTTGTCCTCCTGCCAATATGGCTTCAGGAGAGATCAGTCCTGCCAAGCGATTGTGACCATCGTTCATGCTATTATTCAAAAAGCACGACAGTCACGGCAAATGACAATCTCCCCAGCAAGGACGTGGAGAGGGCCTTCGATAAGGTGTGGCATGAGGGACTCCGTTTGAAACGAGCCAACAACACGGAGCTCCCACTTTGCTCCCGGAAGCTTCTCTTCCATTACTTTACAGATTGGGGGTGCCACATAAAATCCTCCTTCACAACATCACGCCCATTCACAACACGCGCAGACGTACCCAGGGTATCGTACTGGCACCTAGACTCTATACAATGTACACAAATGACGCCCTACGCCCACCCTAAAACTGCAGGGACACATAAAAACTGTCATACGCCGACGACGAGACCATTCTTGTCTGCGGCCAGGGCCACAAAAGAATCGCTTACCACTCACAAATAATCCTGATCGAAAAGACAGTATGAGGATAAGTGTCTCATAGTTACGAATCCTATGAAGACATAGATGACACTCTACTGCGTAGGTGACTACATACAAAACATATAAATACACACATACACACCCGACCGAAACCATACAGACTCAAAAAGCTCACATACAGACCTCACAAAAAAATCTTAGGTGCAACATTTGCCAAGTTCTTAAGATTCCACACACACCAAAACATCATTCAAATAAGGGCCAAAAACACCAAAAAGAAGCTGGGCTAGTTCTTTTCTGCCAGCGGTAAACTACAACTACATTTATACAAACCACTAGTTAAAGCACTCCGTGAATATTCTCTAATCACACTCGTAGCTGCGAGTCACACAAAGCAGAGGGAAGTTCAGCACATTCAGAACTCTGCTCTGAAACGCGCATGTCGTCTCCCATGTGCACACGAATGGCCACACTTCATGAAAAACACAAACTAACACCAGTCAACACATATACCCACGCTCGTCTAACGTGAAAACTGGAGAAACAAGCAAGAGACCCCACATAGATGCACATACACACAAGACAATACGCTGCGATGACATTGAGGTACCCTATAGCTCTAGTTCACTCCCAGCCAATACTTATCCGCACAGAAGTTAACAACAAAATGAACAGCGCGTTTCTATGAATGCGCCTCCCCCCTCCCATCGTCCCGTAACTCCACTACTAGACAATACCTCTACCTACACGCACAAAAAGACCACCCATCGGTGTATAGCGACCGACCTGTTAACTCCTCTTATCCTCTCTTAAGTTATTCCGAACCTTTTCCACTTCTCCTACACGATCTCCTGCGGCCCTTCGTAGCGATCCCTTTCCTGTTCTTTCTATCCATTCATTTCAATGAAGGAGGTTTTGTTCAAGAGTTTCATTTAAACATTCCAATTAATGAACATATAGGCATGAAGTAACAATTTGCTTATTAATGAAGAGCTAATAATAAATAACCCCTTTCACATCTTTTCCGTTTTTAAGGGTTAATATTGTCTCACGGGCCTTTTGAGTCAATAAAGATGACGCAATATTCACACGCTGTAAACGCTGTCTTTCAAAGATTTCATCTTGCCTCCGAATATATTTTTTAGTCGCGGGCGACTCTATATCTCACTGTGTCGGTTGGTCGGTCGGTCGGTCGGTCGGTCCGTTGGTCCCCGTTTTGCTTTTTTTTTGTTTTGGTAATAACATTGTAACTATTCTGCCGGTTCTAACGAAATTTGAAACCTTTATATTCTTTTACGTTCTCTTTCTAATGATATAATTACCAAGGTCCTCCCAGGTTTAGTCCGGGAATTATTGAATGTTTTGTAGGTCGTAAGGTCATAAATCATAATAAGTTATAACATGCGACTATGGTCAGCGGACCTTGTTATGTATTTATTCTCTTTAAGCTCTGTGAAATTATTAACCTTTATGTTTTAAAAGGCCTTGGCATTATTATAGTTATCCTTAAACAACATGCCTAAAATTTAAAATAATTTCAATAACGCTAAGAAGCTCTTTTGTCTTCTACAATGACGTTAATTTTTTTATAACCTAATTAATATCCATAAATTTTACATTTGATAGTAAACTGGATGGGCAATATTTCAACAAATTGGAGAAGATATCTTTACGAGTATATCTGTTGTGTATAATATAATCACATCGAAGCACCAATTTAAAAATATAGATAAAGGGTTTTTGTCCAAACAAAACCGCATTAATTTCATGACTGAAGTCCTCAATAAAATATATTAAATCTTAATTACTTCCAAAAATATTTATGACGAAATAGAAAATGGGAAAAAGACGAGATTCCGTTATTAAAAATGCCATTTTGATTAGTTCCTGACTATGTATCTCTGTACTTAGGCCAAAACTGTAGATAGCTTTCGGTTTACTCAAGGATTGGTCCTTTTATGTATTACTACTAGTGTTAGTTCTCTATCGCTGAGAATGTCTTTAACTATGTGGCTTCTATGATAATAGGTATGATCGTTGCTGTAGAATTCCCCTAGTGAAAGGAAGGGGACAGAATTGAATCCTGGCTAATTACCGTTGGGAACTGTTTAAACAGTACTCAACAGAACTCACCCTGGTGCCTGGTTAGTGTCTAAGGTAACTCCTATTTGAAATCTCTGACACTCCGGGAAGCTCATACAATGTGTTCCTCGGTGGCGTAAATCTTGAGAAAACCCGCGGTATATATATAAATCTTCATAGGAAGGTAATCCAAGGTGGCTGGCTGTCTTTGATGACAGCTAAAATATCAAAGTTAGACAAGGTGAAAAGCACCAATCAAATTGGAGGCGTCCAAAAAGATTGGCAGACAACGCAAATCGAGCAATTATTTATCCCCTAATACCTTTAAACTTACTCTGATGGAGAAACAGACGTTAAAAATTCTAACAAATATTATTAATTAAACCAAACAAATGTCCAGCAATACAGACAAGGGCGAAATTAAATATCCACAAAAGGCAAGGACAAACACAAGTGTATTTAAGAGGCAAGCACAAACACAAGTATCCTCAAGAGGCAAGGACAAACACAAGTATCCTTAAGAGGGAAGCATAAACACAAGTGTCCTCAAAAGGAAAGCACAAAACACGTCTCCTCAAAAGGCAAGCTCAAACACAAGTGTCTTCAAATGTCAAGGAGAAACATATGTCTTTAAAAGGCACGAACAAATACAAGTGTGCTCAAAAGGCAATGTCAAACACAAGTGTACTCAAAATGTAAAAATAAGCAAAGGTTTCCCCAAAAGGTAAGGACAAACATAATTGTCCTCGAAAGCCAGGATAAACACAAGTGTTCTCAAAAGCAAGGACAAACAAGTATTCTCGACGAAAGGCAAGAACAAACAAGTAGCCTCAAAATACAAGGGCAAACACAAGCTTTATCAAAAAAACAAGGAAACATGTATCATCAAAGAGGAGCAAAGACAAGCACGTCCTTAAAGGCCAAGTACAGACAAGTATCTTAATAAGGCAAGGACAAACGGAAGTGTTTTAAAGGAGAAAAACAAACACAAGTGTCTTCAAAAGCCAGGAAAAACAAGTGTCATAAAAAGGCAAGGAGAAACTCCAAGTGCCCTCAAAATGCAAGCACACACAAGTGTCTTCAAAATGCAATGACAAACAATTGTCAACCAAAGGCAAGGATAAACACAAACATCATCAAAAGGCAAGGACAAACACATGAATCCTAAAAAAATGGTAAGGAGAAGCGGGTTCTTATAGATCAATGAAAACAAGTATCCTCATTAGACAAGTCCAAATACATGTAAGCAAAGGAAAACAATAGGTTTTCGTTCAAAATTAAGAGAGCAATAGGCTTTTGTTAGAAAGGAAGAACCCAAAAGACTCCCGCTACTCGTTTGTTAAGACTCACCAACTTCGCAGATTATGTTTGCTCTCGAGGAAAACCTTATACGCAAAATTAACTCGAAAAAGTACAAACGGAGATAAAAAAAGGGCCGTGTACACCTTACGTGGTACTAGGAAAGGTTTAATAGTAATTAAACTAGTAACCCCAACATAAGGGAACTTGCCGCAAAGTTATCCATTAATGGGTATCGTCGATAAAGCCCCCAAATGGAGAAACCATCGAAGGATATCGGCCCGCTACCTAGCTTCGCACTAAATTGTAGGGGAGACCGGGGCTATTTTACCTCTAATTGAATAACTAATGAAAGGAACTTAAACAAATTTATACTGTGAAAAGTTTATTATATGCGTTATCATAATCATGTAACAACAATATTATATACTTTTTAATTCCTGCGATATAATTGAAAAAAGTAGAAAACCTTTTTGTATACAACTTGCCCCATCTGCTGGGCAAGTTGTTGCAGACCATGAGGCATATTGTTACAAAATATGAAAAGAATCACATCCTTTAAAACCCAAAAGAAATCAGTTATCACTTCACTTCACATAGGTTACATACATAATTGTGGCAGAATAAGGAGCGAGAAAAGGAAGCCCCCACCCCCCTGACTTTCCCGGCTCGCCGTTGACCGCTCTAAATTCGTCTGGCCTATATACTGCGAAAATTAGAACAATGGAAAGACCATTAAGGGGGAAAACACGACTTCCCGCTATGGACCCTTATCGCGACCCAAGGCAATTAAGAAGGTCTGTTGGCGATGAATCTCTCTCCCCGTCTAAATAATTTCGGAGTTCACAGGGAGATTGTGTCTGAAGCCGCTGTCCAATACGTTAGCCGAAAACATCTTTGGTAGTCGAGAGGGAATTGACTACATTCTAGTCCAGAGAAGAATTGAGTGATTGTCGAAGAGGCAAGGAAGAGCTAGTCGTCACTCACTGTGGTTCGTGGAGATAGTTTTAGGCGCGCTTCAACCCTTCTCACCCCGTCTTCAGATTTTAAGGATCGGAAAAGCCATCCCCGAAGCATCCTCCGTTTGCCTCTTAAGGATAAGAGGCCCCCATCTTCAATTTACAGAAGTTGGATTGAACCTCTCGTAAGACGCCCACAAGTTCAAGGTTGAAATTAACTCCCTGGTCCTACTCGCCGCACATCAAGGTAAAACGGATTTAACTTCCGCTTTATCACGCTCCTTTCCTCTTTACCGCGTCGAACCTCAAGGATCCCCTTTGCCCTAGAACTTGCATAATTGTAAGATCTTTTCTTAATTAATTATCCCTCTGTTCAAACTTAATTGATAGTGTCAATCATCTTAGCCGTCAACCGTCAATATTTAATTGAATTGCCATTTAACTTGCCCTATATGTGTATGTAATCTTTAGTCCTATTAAAGTATATTTTTGTAGCCATGTTTAAATATTCCTTGGCCTACTAACTGTGCATTTAATGCACTCTTAGAGCCATCCCTAAGTGGAGCCTTAATTTCGGTCATCTAGTAGGCCAGTGTGCGTATAACAGCGTACGCCTGGTCATATGACGATATATATATATATATATATATATATATATATATATATATATATATATATATATATATATATATATATAACTGGCGTCTGGTCTTGGGGTTTTTAAAAGATTCCACCCTACCTGATCTTTTGCTATTTTCTTAAAGATCATTATTTCAACTCTATACAGTTGCAAGTGTCAAGAATGTTCAAGCAAAAATAATAGGACAATTTTTTTTAATAGGCAATTATATTTATTTTATTTGAGCGTATTTACATGGGTCAAGATACTATTAATTAAACGGCAAGAATAGCCGCTAAATTTTGGATTTGCCGTGGTAAAATTACCAAAAGACTCACTCCTTAGTCAGTTATTTATTTAGTTAGTTATTTTCTTTTTCTGGGGTGCCTAATTAATTGAAACCTTTAGTAAATTTTGGGGGGAGGGGAAGGGAAAATTGTTAATTACAAGTAGGTTAGATTTGTTAGGAAGTGCTTCACTTGTTCAGGTGGGCTTTCTCGTGTACCGATAGACGAACGCAGCATATTCAGGATGTCTTCGTTCGATCGTTTTTATAAGCAGGGATAGATCCTAGGACTATTAGGGAAGGATTTAATCGCTTACATTCAAGAGGAAGAACGAAACGAACGGGCGGAAAGGAAAGAACAAGCACAGAGAAAAGCAGAAGAAAGACAAAGAGAAGCAGAAGAGAGAGAGAACAAATACGACAGCACGAGATAAAATAAGGCCGTGATCATGTCGAAATGATTTATGGGGGGTTACGTAACCATCAGCCTCAAGCACCCTCGTTAAATCTCCCCACGTTTAAATATGGAGAAGATTTTTGTTCTTATCTAACCTACTTTAAACAATTTTTCGAAGTCAACAATTAGGATTTAGAATCAGATGGAGTTGTCTGTCTACTTCCCCTCTTAAACACTCGTCTGCGTAAAATTTTCATTTCTCTCTTCTCGGGAGCAACCCTGGATTATTCAACCTTAAAAGCAGTGCTTACTTCTGCTATTAATATGAATCTGGAGTTTTATCGGGTTAGATTCCGTTCGGGTAGGATACAGCCGAGACAAACGTTTAAGCAATTTCAGTTCACCCTTCGCCGCAATTAACAGTTATGGCTGGACTCCTCACAAGAGACTAACGACTATGAGTCATTAGTCGACTTTATTTTAAGGGATCAACTCATGGCTACACTTTCCCGAGAATTGAAGGCCTTCGTACCTGATAGAAGAGCTTCTTAGTTTCAAGAATCTGTAGAGGAAGATGACCTTCACGCTTCCAACCACGACCTGTATCCCAAGGAAATCAAGAAGAGTAACCCCCTGTTCCCCAAACATGAGTTCCATGCTAAGAATAATGGTAGCTTTGTGAAGACTCAGACGCCCCATAAACCCAAGCTTCATCCTCAGCGTGAACAAAAATACGTAAAGACTCCAACACTCTCTTCTGCGCCGCCTCACTACCCGCGTAAATCCATCGTATGCTTTACGTGTGGCACCCCTGTTCACCTTAGTTATAACTGCGCCCAGAACTCACCGCTAAGGACCACCCCCAATCAATTGGTCCACCAGGTAACCACTTCTCTTCCCCCTAACTATTCTGCCTCGCCATCCCAGTCGCCAACTGCTTCCTCTCAATCGGAATAACAAGTAAATTTCCTGTTCGATAAGAGCTTCCCGGGGAAGCTCAAGTTTAAGAACGGCGTGATAAATGGATGCCGAGTGTCAACCCTTCTAAGAGACTTGGATTGCACATGCATAGTAGTCTCGGACAATCAGTTGCCCCCAGTAAGTCCTCAGCATAAGAGATTTGCGATCGTTCACAACTTTTTAGGTCGTGCCACTAAGTTCCCTGTGGTAAAGTGCTACATACAGTGTCAGTATTTCACAGGATGGGCCAATGTAGTCGTCGCCCCGATAAATCTTTGCTCTGTTCTTATCAGACAGAGCGCGCAGCTCTCTCGAAAACCCATCGCGCAACCAGTGATCACCAGGGCCTAAGCTGCGAAAGATACCGTTCCCCCTGTAACTTTAACGTCCTCCTCAACTCCGGACGTCAAGTTATCAAGCAATGATCAGTTTGCTGAAGAAATATCCGACTTTTGCAAGTCCTGTGACATCTGTGAAAAGGTCCCTGCCAAAGGTCGTGTTGCCCCCGTTCCCCTTTAGAAGACCCCAATCGTGTCTAAACCCTTCCTTAGGGTCGCGATCGATTTGATAGGCCCTTTCCGTCCCCTGTCTTGTGAAGGACATTCCTATATTTTACCCCTGGTAGATTGTGCCACTCGTTTCTGGATGCGGTCCCCTTGAAGAATATTAATAGTATTTCGTGTACAAATGCGTTGATTTTTATTTTTTCACGACTAGGAATCTCGAAGGAAATCTTATCGGACAGAGGACGTCAATTCACTTCAGAATTGATGGAGTATGTAGGAAAGCTCCTATAGGAAAGCTCACACCCCTTTTCTCAACCACTTATCATCCCGCCTCAAATGGGATGTGCGAGAAATTAAACGGGACTCTCAAATCAGTTTTCAACAAATTGTGCCACGCTCAACCGCAAGAATGACACCTATACCTCTCCGTGGCTTTATTTGGGCGTAGAGACATCCCACACCGAACGCTCGGATTTGCCTCGTTTGAGCTATTGTACGGACGAAACGTCCGCGGGCCGATGAGCATCCTAAAAGAATTATACTCAATCCCCAAGCTTGATGAGAAGCTTAAGTCCTCCTATGCTTGGGTTGGATTTTCGTACTTGCCTTGAAACCAGTGCAGACCTCGCCATCAAGAATTCTGAGGTGAATTTGGAAAAATACAGAACGTATTTTGACATCAAATCCAAAGCACGGAAATTCGAAGTAGGCGACGAAATACTACTTTTGTTGCCTCTGAGTCTAATAAGCTCCTATCTCAGTGGAAAGGAACTTTTTCAGTAGTAGAACCCGGAGGCCCGGTCGACTACTTAATTCAGACCCCCTCAAGTAATAAAGTGTACCACGTCAACCTGTTAAAAAGGTACCACCGACCCGCGTGCGTTAATAATGTAGTCGCTTTAGACGAAGAACACTTCTTAGAGGCAACTTCCCTACCCGGACCGCTTTGTCTCGTTCAAACGGTCTGCGTGGAGGCAAACGACGAATACCCCTTGTCGTCTTTCCCTTTCCCCCAATTGGACTCAGCCCCCGAGCTCGATTTCATACCCCGTCTCCGACCCATCGAGAAGGCTCAATTGCTGAGCCTACTATGTAAATTATTGAACGTAGTCTCCGAAACCTCAGGTTGTTCAACTCAATTCACTCATGAGATTGTTTTAAAAGCGCAAAAACCAGTAAGAACTAAGCCGTACCCTATTCCCGTTCATTTACGCCCCACGTTTAACGCCGAAGTAGAAAATTTGCTCAGGTTGGGGGTCATAAAGCCTTCCTCATCTGACTTTTGTGCTTCAATTGTGATGGTCAGTGTAGTGATTATAATAAAGTGTCAATACCTTTCTCTAGGCTTTACTCAACTAACAAAACATCAATACAGTCTGAAAATAAAAGAGCAAAAAATCTAAGTAAACATACCCATTCTAATCAGGTTAACAAGCACATTAGTTATAAGTAAACAAAATAATGTAGTGTAACCCATTAGGCAATTATACATACATATAAGTTTACATGAAGCTTAGATCACCACATTCTCCCCTCCCTTGAAGAATCATTGTTCTATATAGCGAAGAGGCTTGTGGTATTCCCGCCTAGATCGGTGCAGTTGTTCCGGGCCCTCACGCGCAAGGGTGGAGGGTTCATCTCTACGTTGGAGATTAGCTGGAGCACCAGACCGTTTCCGCGTAGATTGGTGCACTTGTTGCGGGCCAGCATACGCAGGAGTGGAGGGTTCACCCCTTTGTTGAAGATTAGCTGGAGCACCAGATACCCGGCCGGAAGAGAATCCACCTTCATATCTCCTTCCTTGATGAATATACTCTGATCACCTGCAGCATTGGAAGAATTCAATTCAGATGAATCGACAGTAGGTACCGGAAGAATCTCTACCAAACCAGTCTCTGTAGAAGGATCGACGTTGAGATCCTCTTGCCTCTCACATAATGATACGTTACCAGTCTGAGCCAAGTCATGCACATCGTTGATTCGCGTCCATCGGCAAATCTTACATGAGCGTATTGTGGGTTTGCCTATAACAACTGAACCTCATCAACGAGGGGTTCATATTTACTGGCGCGAACGTGACGTGGTAGTAAGACGGGTCCAGGGACAGATAATCAAGTTGGCAATGAATGGCCACTGGGAGATCGACGCTGGTAAGAGAAGAGCCTCTCATGTGGCGTAACATTAGTGGCTGTACAGAGCAGAGATCTAATAGAATGAAGGGCGTCAGGCAGCACTGTTTCCCATGGATATTCTTGAAGGTTCTTGGATGCCAGAGTGAGGGTTATGTGCTTCCAGATTATAACATTATACCTCTTACACTGCTCATTTTTTCGAGGATTATAAGGTGTACTTCAACTAGTGGCGATACCTCGATTGTGCAAGAATTCACGAAGATCCTTGGACATAAACAAACATCCGCGATCCGAATGCAGGTAGGAAAGCATACGCAAATATCGCAAAAAAATCTGATTTAGACAATGGATTATAGTACTAGTAGTCATGTTCTGACAGGCAAATGCAAACGGAAAACGAGAATACTCATCTAACACCGTGAGCATATAACGGTTTCTGGAGTTCGAGGGTAGAAGACACTTGAAGTCCAAGCTAAGACGTTCAAAGGGCTGCGTGGCCTTGATAATTGGAGTTTGGTGCGATTTGTAGAACTGAGGCTTCGATTTGGTACACTGAGGGCATTTAAATCACACCCTCATCGCATCTTCCATGGAATAAGGAAGATTTCTTACTCTGAAAAAATGAGCAAGTCTTGTTGCACCAGAATGGAAAAGTCGAGCGTAGAGCTCAGATAGTTTATCGTTATTGACAGTAGCCCGATAGCGAGCACGTGAGAGAGTGTCTACAGGAATGTTGTATTTACCAGGACGGTACACGATGTAATAATTGTAGCACCCCAACTCGATCCTCCATCGTTGAATTTTATCATTCTTGATTTTTCCAAGCCAATTTGTACGGAACATAAAGCTGACAGCCTGTTGGTGCGCAACTAAGGTGAAACGTCGTCCTGTCAAGTAATGAGACCACCTCTTTACAGATTCCACAATTGCACATGCCTCCTTCCCTAATGCAGAGTGTTGCGTTCAGTAGGTGTTAGGCTGCGAGAGGAAAAGGCAACTGGACGGCCTGCCTGATTCAGAGTAGCAGCAATGGCTGTATCGGAGGCATCAGCCTCAATTACAGAAGGAATAGTTTCATCAATCGAGTGCACAACAACCTTCCTAATCTCTTCTTTGAGATCAACGATGGCTTTCAGGGCCTCTGAGCTTAGAGGAAAAGTGTCAGTGGCAACAAGAGATCTGATCTTGTCAGAGAATCGGGAAACTCACTGCGAATAATTGGAAAACATACCAATAACATGGCGTAAGGAAGTACGGTCTTTAGGGATCGGGAATTTCTTTGATGGACGTAAACCTTCAGAATCTGGTTTGAGAGAGCCGTGTGTTATTGTGTAACCAAGAAAATCTATTGATTTTTTTTAATTGACAGACTTAGTTTCGTTGAAGGTAAGGTTGTGGAACCGGGCAGCCTCTTGAAGTTTCGAAAAGTTCTCATCGTGCTCTAGCTGGGTTTTCCCTGCCACGACAATATTGTCCTCATAAGCATAACTTCCATGGAGATCGTGTTGCTTGATGATGTTGTCAATAGTCCTTTAGAAGCAAGCAACGCCGTTCGTAACCCCGAATAGCACTCTGAGAAATTGATATAGCTTGCCATTCGCTTCAAAAGCAGTATATGGCTTATCCTCTTCCCGTATATGTATCTGATGATAAGCAATTTTCAGGTCCAGTTAACTATAGTACTCGTAATGAGACAGTTCTGTGACAAAGTGATCTATTCTTAGAAGAGGGTACACATCTAAACGAGTGAATCTATTAATGGTCTGTCCATAGTCAACAACTAATCTCTTTCGGTGGCGCTCATTCAACACAACAAGAACTTGCGCCCTCCGGGGAGATGTGCTCTCCTCAATAACACCATCATGTAGCATTTTGTTAATTTTAGACCTTATGAACTTCTTATCATCATCCCTAAACCTCCGAGATTTTTTTTGCAACGGGTATGTTTACTTATATTGTTTCTCTTTTATTTTCAGACTGTATTGCAATGAGGAGCAAGACTTGAAAAGAGACGAGGTGTATCCACCAAAGCAGACAGTACACTGCAAGTGGCAGTGTTGGAGATATATAGATCTTCCTTAGATCCGCCAAAGTTCACAGTAACACTAGAGTGCTGGCTCTTAAAGTTTTGACAAGCACAGAAAGCCTTATATTGTAGTAGCACTCACCCTTCAAATTGATGTCAACAGTGCAGCGTCCCTTCACAGGAGACGTGAGTAATTATGAAGCCATAGATACGCTTCCGGTCGCTGGAACAACCTTAAACTTGTGCTTCTTGGCATAGCTATGTGAGATGAAAGATTCAGAGCTCCCTGTGTCCATAAGAGCGGTCGCTTCATTATTACAAACCAAAACATACACAGTAGCTTGCTGTAGTAGTCCCGGGGAAGAAGGAGAGATTATGGCCAGTATAGAAGACTGAGTGGATGCAGAAGTAGAAAATGTAGTAGACCGGCACACTTTAGCAAAGTGCCCCTGCTTATTACACTTATGACAAGTGACGTTTCTTGCAGAGCACTGTCCACGATTGTGACAGGAAACACTACAGAAATAGCATCGGGACTTTAAATTGGCAGTAGCACAGGTCCTTTCAGCAGAATAAGCAGTTTCAGATGTTGCAGCAGCACAGATTCCATCATCGGTGCGAGCAGGCTCAGATGTTGCGGCAGCACAGATCCCATCATCGGTGCGAGCAGGCTCGGATGTCTTAGCAGCATTTTAACCAAAGACAGTATAACGAGAATAAGACTCTGAGGTCTTCTGAGCAACATTGAGTGCCCTGGATTGATCAACAGCCGTACTTAGGTCCAAAGTTTTGTTTTGTTTGCAAGCAATCGTTGTCTGATTGTATAAGAGAGCAAGCCATTGATGAAATAATCCCGTATGTAATCATTCCGATTCTGTGAAGTAGTAGCAGCCTTAAAATTACAATCCTTGCTGAGTACCTGAAGCTCTTGTAGATACTCATCTATTGTTTCCCCTTCATGCTGCCTACGAGTAGTCATGAAGCTTAGATCACCACAGTAAGAAAGGCTGATCAATCATTTAGGATGTGCGTCATTTTTCACAAATTAAATTAAGTCACCTAGTTCGACGCCGAGCCCATACCTTTGATTAATCAAAACCTACATCTTTTTGAAGATGCAAAATTTATCTCCGAAATTGATCTTTGTAATGCCTGGCATCAGATTCCGCTCTCCGAATCTTCCTAGCGTTTTACAGCTTTTGCTACAGAGAAAGGCTTAATGCAGTTTATCCGTCTTCCCTTTGGTTTGGTAACTGCGAGTTGAAACTACAATCGAATGATGCGTCGAATTGTAGATGGCCTAGTCAGTGCAACCTTTAATTTGACAACGTAAACGTTGCCACCCGTACATGGGATAGGCACGTACAGTCCCTTCTCGCTTTGTTAATCCGTTTGCGCGCACACGGACTCACGATAGGCCTGTCTAAGTGTCATTTCGCATATGATACGATTAAATATCTTGGTTTTAAGATCGGAAAGAACCAGATTGTCCCCAAAGAAGACAAAGTTAAAGCCATAACTGAAATGCCGCTTCCCCAGACGAAGAAGCAGCTGCCGTCATTTCCAGATTCTGCTTCATTGTACAGGCACTTCGTTACCAATTTCGCCACTATAGCGTGATCCCTTAATGATATGTTAAAGAAAACGGGACCCAATCCTGTCAGTTGGACTTCCCCCGCAGTGTCTAGCTTAAACCAGCTGAAAGAGAAGCTGATCTCTGCTCCTATTTTGAGACTCCGGAATCCGAACAAAAAGTTTGGGATTCGTACTGATGCCTCTCGTGGTGGTTTAGGTTGTGCTCTCATGCAGTATGAAAACAATGGAAGTGGATATCCCGTTGCGTATGCTAGCAGGAAGCTGTCTGCCCAGGGGAGAAGGCCTACGCCACCATTGAACTCAAACCATTAGCTATAGTATGGTCAATTCGACATTTTAGAATGTACCTTATAGGAACCGAATTCCTAATTGAGAGTGACCATAAGCCATTGTTGTACCTTCGTAATTTCGAGAGTGAAACTGGATGAATAATGCGTTGGAGTCTGTTGCTCATGGATTATCAATTGCGAATTGTGTATATCTAGGGTACTCAAAATTAATAGGAGGATAGTTTAAGCAGAAATCCTCTCGAAGACCCTATTGCCATAAATTAAAGATACCTTTAGCGTATCTCCTTGTAAATATTTTTTCTGATTTGTTTCATATATAGGTTAATTGTTTGAAGTGTTGTATAATTATTCTCTGTTTGTAGTGTGTCTTTAGTAATGGCTCATTAATTTCTTTTATTTAGATACTTAATGTGTTGTATGGCTTAATTTTAACTTTGTTTTTCTTTATTGTACCTGTGCGTATAGTTTGAAATAATTATTATTATTAGCTAACCCCGCTCATGTCCGAATCTTGTTTGTATCTCGTTTCACTATCTCAATTTTTATAGCATCTCCCATTTGAAGAAAAATTAGTTCAAGCCATTTTTTTCGAACCGGACTTGTGTAAAAAAAATTGTCTTGCTGAAAAGGGAGGAATGTGGAAGAATAAGGAGAGAGAGAAAAGGATCCCCTTCCCCGACTTCCCCAGCTCGCCGTGACCGCTCTATATTCGTCTGCCCTATATACTGCGAAAATTAGAACAATTGAAAGACCATTACGGGTGACATCGTGATTTCCCGCTATGGACCCTTATCGCGACCCAAGGCAATTAAGGAAGTCTGTTGGCGATGAATCTCTCTCTCCGTCTAGATAATTTCGGAGTATATATTCGAGACTTCGGAGTTCACAGGCAGATTGTGTCTGAAGTCGCTGTCCAGTCGTTAACGTCTTCGTTAGTCGAGAGGGAATCGACTACTTTCTCGTCCAGAGAAGAATTGAGTGAGCATCAAAGAGCCAAAGAAGAGCTAGTCGTCAGGCACTTTTGTTCGTGGAGATAGTTTTAGGCGCGCTTGAACCCTTCTCACCCCGTTTTCGGATTTTAAGGATGGGAAAAGCCAGCCCCTAAGCATCCTCCGTTTGCCTCTAAAGGATAAGAGGCCCCTATCTTCAATTTTCAGAAATTAGATTGAGCGTCTCGTGAGACGCCCACAAGTTCAAGATCGAACTTACCTCCCTGGTCCTACTCGCTGCACATTAAGGTAAAACGGATTTAACCTTCGCTTCGTCACGCTCCTCTCCTCTTTACAGGTCGAACCTCAAGGATCCCCTTCGCTCTAGAACTTGCATAATTGTAAAATCATTTCTTAATTAATTTTCCCTCAGATCAAACTTAATTGATAGTTTCAATCATCTTAGCCGTCAACCGTCAATATTTAATTGAATTGCAATTTAACTTTCCCTATATGTGTATGTGATCTTTGGTCCTATTAAGGTATATTTTTGTAACCGAGTTTGAATATTCCTTGCCCTAGCAACTTTGTATTTAAAGCACTCTTAGAGCCATCCCTAGGAGGAGCCTTATTTTGGTCGGCCAAGAGGCTAGTGTGCGTATAACAGCGTACACCGGGTCATACCAGGACAATAATCAGCATTTTCATTTGTGCAACTTTCATGGACCCAATCTTTGCATTTGATGCATTTTACCCATTGCCTCCCTGATGCTGAATTTGACCATTCACCACTACAGGCAAGACATCAATAATCTCCAATGTTCTTTCGGTTCTTCTCTCTACCAGACCTTAGAAACATTTTATTGTTCAGATTCCTTTTACAGGTTTTACTCTTGAGCCTTTTTCCTTGTGAATCCTCATTTTGTTCCTGTAGTTTCATCTTCACAGGTGTATCTGTTAGAATTGCTGTGTAGCGTTTTCTTTTGTTGCATTTTTGAGACATTTTTGGGCTACCTTTTTTAAATGGTGCCCCTTCTTCTGGGATTTTTATTTCTCCTATAGGTCATTGTACTGTATTTATAGCAGAAGGTTATTGGTATATGTAAGGCCTATCTAAACCATCCTTGCTGGTACTTGGAACAGGGTCTGGAATCAAATTCTCAAGGCTTGTTATGTGCTGAGAAGTTGGGTGGTCTTGAGGAGGTTCCCAGGTAAGTATCTTGTTGCCCTTGCAAACTTCAGTAGTCTGTAATGTGCTTTCTCTATTTGGGGTGGTAAGTTGTTACTGATTGTAACAACTAGCCCCGAAGGAATTATTTTCCTTCTCCTCATAAATATTGCTATTCATTTAAAATATTGGAAAATGAAGTCTAATCACATATGAAGCATAAAGTCAGTCACTTATTTCATAAAATCACATTATTTTTCATAAACATGAGTTTCATTAAGGTCTATGAAATAATACGAGCGGTCAGAATACTTACTCAGGGTATCCAAAAACAGTTTTTTGCTTGTAGTTTCGCTGACGGGTGATCAACTTGATTAGCACTTAACGAGAACAAAGCTGGTACGGACGCTTAAACGTCTCAAGAACCTCGGCACCAACTGTTGACGTATAATGAAGATATTGACAATGTATCAGCCTACCCCTGTATGTAACTAATCTCGGTTTCCCCTACCCAATTAACCTGGGCAGTGCGGTACGGGAAAACTCATTAGTGTAATCAATACTTACGGATTCAATACTCCCAATTATGGGTAGAATAAAGTTATCTTCAAAGTTCCTCACAGGAGAAACTACTAACGGTTTCAATCTGGAACTTTAAGTTAAAGAAACCTAAATTACTTTATGATAATCCTCACTTGATTACTGAGGCTTCTCAAATAGGACAAAAAATTTGCTCAGTATACTCCCATGGCACAAAGTTTTTAGACTAATATATATTTTTATTTATTTAATTTATTTTTAAAATTTATGCGATAAGAATAATTATCCTAATATTTAAATCATTGCAAGTTTATTAAAAAGTCAGCATCAGAAAAAAGGAAACAACCCAAAAAACTGCATTCCTCCGCTGAATCAAAAATCGCGATCAGATCCTGTTACTGTAGAAGGCGAGTTTCAGTCTTTGAAGCTTTGCTATTTAAACAAAATAGTAAAATGCTGACAATCATGGGTTCAACAATTATTATTGTGTAATTATAATCTATTTTGTAATATTTAATATTTTTTTGTAAAAAAAATATGTTTGAATCTTTTCTCAATTCCAGAAATGGTTCTTTCCAAAGAGAAGGGTGCAACCATTATTACTCTACACCAAAATGGTCTGAAATGTAAGGAGATAGTAGCTATGGGTATTGCCTTAAAAAGAACTATCTTTAGAATCATTAATGACTTTAAAAAGACTGGTTAATAGTACTATAAAGAAGTCTTCTGGGCGCCCATGAGCCTTAAATATACATTAAGATCGCCTCCTGGTAAGATCCCAGCTGAAGAATCGAGTGCCTCCTGTACCAAGCTTGCTCATGATTGGAAAGTAGTAGGCGTGAACGCTTCACCACGCACAGTGAAGCGGAGACTTTTAGATAGAAGTCTCAAGTCGAGAAGGGCTGCGTAGAAGCCTCATCTCACCAAGAAGAAACTTGCGAATAGGCTCCACTTTTGTAGAAAATATAAAAAAATATACTTTTGAGGAGTAGGGCAAAGTGATATTCTCTGAGGAAGCTCCATTCCACTTGTGTGGAGTTTCGGCAAGATTCTACGTTAGGTGTATAAATTGAGAGAGGTTTCAAGAGTCCCGTGTCGTGCCAATGGTGAACCATCCAGACAGTTTCCATTTCTGAAGCTGCTTCTCATCTAAGGGAACTGAATCAATAACAATTTTTCCCGAGAACACCTCCATGAACTCGAATTGGTACCAAAAAGTGCTTCATCAACACCTTTTCCCAACAAATAAGGAGCAATTTTGTGTAAAATAACTGTATCTTTTAGCATGATGGCTCACCTTGTTATAAAGCAAAAGCAATAACAAAGTTCTTGCTCTAAAATGATCAACATTTTTGACCTTGTCGCGGGAATTCGCCAGATTTGAACTCATTAGTCATTTTGTGTGAAAAATTAAACTGGCGGTTGATAAGCTGAAGCCATCCAATCGTGGGCAGTTTCGCGTTATTAATGAACAGAAATAGAGCGATATCAGTCAATATATCATCACAAATTAGGGCCCCATCAGGCCGAAATGAAGTGAAGCAGTCATGAAGAACAAGAAGTATGATTGTAAATATCGACTGCGCCCATTAATTGATTGTATTTATTAATAAAATGAGTTTTTGCTCTAAATTTTTGTATATTTCATCTTAAAATTATGATACAAAGATATAAAAAAAATCCAAGGTTTCATTAGTTCTTTTAACACCTGAAATACAGATACAACCTTCGTATTATGTCAAGAATACCGAACCCAGCACTTGTATGGGTCTCTATTCCTAACAATAAAATTTTTAGGCGGTCACTATTCTTGACATGGTAAAATTGGGTTCACTATTCTTCACATGGTAAAATTGGGTTCACTATTCTTAACATAAGAAGTCTTCAAGAACGTTTTCAATAAAGTAATTTGTAGGTTTGGGTCAGATTAGCTTAGCTCATGTTAACCTAACCTATCCCAAACAACTTCGAGGTCGGTGACTTAGAAATCAAGTTCGGGTATTTGACCTTGTAGATATTAGTTATTCATCAGCAGTTGGGTATATACAGGGTGTCCACAAAGTCTGGGTACAGAGGGGATAAATACATACCTTTAGAATATTAAAATATTAAAAATTAGAATATTAAAATATTAAAATTCCTATGTACCCAGACTTTGTGGACACCCTGTAGAAGTAGTTGAACAAAGAGACCAAAAAGAACTTTCGCCAATAATCAGAGAAGTGTTGAGAGATGGAGCTAATTATACATAGTGATGAATGGTGAGCTTAAAGAAATCTGGCCTAAGAAATCCAAATTACCAGCATATAACCATCATCACTCTTTGCATTTGTTAATCCATAGACCGGCGTTCATCTACAACATATTGTATCGTATTGGGACAAACATAAGGCCAAAATTAACAACATTCGAGGATGCGTTAATTTCTTCCAGATTATTTACAACACTTCGTGTTAATATATCATTCATTTTCAGTAAAGTAAAGATCACGTATGTTTCATTTTTTCCTCTATGATATTTATATTACGGTTGCTATAATTGACAATGGAACTTTTGGAGGTTATAGGATATAAAGGTGGTTGAACAAGCTTGGACATAAACTGCCCCCTTCTCATATACTCCCGATGTGCACATATGTGTTTATTAAAGTTCCCAGTTTTCCCTACATGTATTAATTGCAATTAATTATTCTTTTAAAATAAAACAAACCAACAAAAAACGGTATGAGATGGCTCTATAGAAGAGACTAAAAAATAGCCGATGTGACTCATTTATCATGTTAACTTGGTCGCTATGTTTAGAGATACGTTTCGTTGTGGCTACAAACTTATCTAGGTTTTTTCCTCGCTTTCTTCTTCTCCTTGTAAAGTTATGATCGTGTATGTTTATTTTTTTCATTTACACACTATTTTCATTTAAAAAATATTTTATTTTTTTCCTTCACACAATAGTTTCATTTTTTTTCCTTTAGATAATATTTTCATTTTTTCCTTTACACAATATTTTAATTTTTCCTCTATGCAGTATTTTCATTTTTCCTTTAAACATATTTTCATTTTTTCTTTCACACATTATTTTCATTTTTTCTTTCACACATAATTTTAATTTCTCCTTTACACAATATTTTAATTTTTCCTTATCACACTATTTTCATCATTCCTCTACACAATATTTTCACTTTTCCTTTTAACAATGTTAATTTTTTCCTTCACACATTATTTTCATTTTTCCTTCACACATTATTTTCATCTCTTCTTCACACAATATTTTAATTTTTCCTTTACACAGTATTTTCATGATTTCCTTCACGCAATGTTTTCATTTACACTAAATTTTCATATATCCTTCATACATTTCACTTTTTCCTTCACACAATATTTTCATTGTTACCGTCACACAATAGTTTAATTTTTTCCTTACAAAATGTTTAATTTTTACTTTTCATTTATACAATATTTTAATTTTTCTTCACACAATATTTTCTAGTTTTCCTTTACACACTTCACTTTTTCCTTCACACAATAATTTAATTTTTTCCTTACACAAGTTTCATTTTTTCCTTTACACAATATTTTTATTCTTTCCTCCCCATAATATTTTCTTTTCTCCTTTTAATTTTCTCCTTTGCACAATATTTTCATTTTTTCCTGCAAACAATATTTTCAGTTTTCCTTTACGCACTATTTTCACCCTTTCCCTGATACAACATTTTTATTGTTTCCTTTACACAATATTTATATTAGGGTTGGCAGAATCAAACATTGAGACCTTAAAATAAAAAAACAAAACAACTTTCTTCCCTGTCCTTTGGTCTTATACTTTGCCCTGGGTCATTTCGATCCGCTACTGACCCAATAAAGTGGCTGGGAGGGTTAAAGAGATTTACTGAAAAGTCGGACTATTCAGAACTTGTAGAGTTTTCGGATATCTATACCTGTCTGGCGTTTCCCGCATCGTTCTACTATCCCATTCATCCTTCTAAATAGTTATTTACCATTTCTCCATTTAATAAAGGATCTATCTCTATACTTAAAGGGAATTTTAATGGGTTAGAGAGTTCGTTAGTGCTAATAGGGATTATCATCGTAATCTTTGAGATTACTATGATTAGCTTTATATTCATTCAATATTTCATTTTCTCCCAATTTTCACCTACTGGATTTCACCTGCCTCTTGATTTCACCTACCTCTAAATTTCACCTACCTCTCGATTTCACCTACCTCTTGATTTCACCTGCCCTCTTGATTTCATCTGCCTCTTGATTTCACCTGCCTCTAGATTTCACCTACCTCTTGATTTCACTACCTCTTGATTTTATCTACCTCTTGATTTCACTACCTCTTGATTTTATCTACCTCTTGATTTCACCTACCTCTTTACAATAACTACTACCACTGCCATTTGTGCAACATCCTTTCGTATTTTCGGTATCTACATATATGTGTATGTTTTGGAATTATCTGCAACTGAAATTGGATAAGTTATTAATGTGGAGAAAATCGTTCGGGTGGCGCTCTATCCTACACTCCATCTCCTCATTCATACATCATTGATGAGAGAAACTGGAAAACTCTCCCAAAACTTATCCTCCCCACGATGAGAAGCGGGTGATTAGAATGAGGGGTGGGGGTGAACGGTTAAAGATGGGTAAATGTATAAGCGAGAGTGAAATACTATACACCAAGGTCGGATAGGTTTGTTTGTGTGTTTTGATATTGGCATGTGTGTCTACCTATCAGTATCTATGTATGTGTTGTGTGTATATACTTGTGTGACTATTCTTCTATTTATATGAATCCAGTTAAAAACGAGGGGTTTAAAATGTTTTAGGAGGAATCATGTCTTTGTATGTGTGTGTGAGAGAGAGAGATAGAGAAAGCTGTAAAACATGTCATACTTGATTTATTTTTTGCACTTAATTATTATTTGTCTGTCTCGTTTTTATTCTTCTTATTGACTAAATTTAAGGCGAAAGGATTTAAAGGGATCTGTGAGCAGTTTGAATGTTACTTTGCTTAAGATCGGTTAATTTGGGTTAAATTAGGTTAACACCGTCTGGACTTTAACCTTACTTTACCGAACCAACCATAATAAAAGTTGTCTATGGTTTTAAGGTTTCACTGGCCTTCTTTGACCTAACAGAGAAGAAGAAGAGGGATTAAAATCAAGGTCAAATCATGAAAGTTATCGCAAATTTCTGCTTTTCTTTTATCTTATTTTTCACTCATCAATGATTAAAAATAGATTTTATTTTAGAATTCTATATAAGATACGAATTTACAAATAGGATTTATCCTCGGTTTATTTGGATTTCCGTCTGCTAATAATTTTGGAGTTTAGCTATGTGTAGTACGTCATTACCCTGACTCGATTTAGCTTTAAAAATCTATTTACCAAACTTTTCGCAACTTTGAAGTTAGTTTCTTTCAAACTGAAGGTTTTACAAGCCTGTTATTTATATATATATATATATATATATATATATATATATATATATATATATAACAGGCATGTAATTAATAGAGTGAAGATCTAGTATGTTCTCGGGGTCGAATTTCGCTGGGTGCCACTTCACCAACTTCCAGGACCGCAACTCCTCCCCCTCTCCCTCCCCCACTATCCTCTTCTTAACCCCCTTAAACCCCTCTGCAACCCCGTCTTTCCATTATGACCACGTATAAGGGAAGCTGCAGTCACATGTCATGTCAGTCCCATTATTATTTCTCCCCGCATAAAAACTCAGCGCTGACCATGGGCGGAGCTAAAGAATAGTAGGCAGGGCTTAAGAAACGGCTCAGCCAATCGGAGTGTAGTGGGCGTGGTCCACTCTACATTGTTCTTCCCCAAATATTTAATTGTTGGTCAAACAAACCTTATGTTCAATTCTTTTATACGACCTAGGATGAATAAATTCTAAGCTCTCTTCTAAAAAAATTCTATATACTTATTGGGCAGAAAATCTAGAAATTGTGGAAGATTTTTATAAAATATTCAGTATTTCTGGCGAAATCTAGTGACAATAGGATTAGGTAATGATTGTGTAATTATATTAACTATTCTATGGCTCTTTCCTGGAAGGGGAGTCAGTCATTTTCTCTCTGACACTGTTTCCTTTCGCCTCTTTTCTATCTACCTTACTACCAGATTTCCTCTGTCTCTGCATTCATATGGTTTGTTTCTCTCTGTAGTCGATTGATAGGAAACTCATCGAATTTCATCAAATTGAGAGAGATGAACAAAAACAGAGAGCATGCAGGCGGCAGAGAGACAAGAAGCATAGAATAAATAGAGACAAATAATTCGCTACAAATTCTTCTATTTTCTCAACCAGAGGATCGGAGTCCGTATATAGAACTCATATAGTGAAATAGGAAACTCACTCGCCCATCATGGATGGAGGCAACGAATGCTATTATAATTCTTTCCTACTTTATTCACTAGTGATATATATATATATATATATATATATATATATATATATATATATATATATATATATATATATATATATATATATATATATATATATATATATATAGCCTACTTTTCTTGAGTTGAAAATGTAAACATTGCGATCCAAGTAAAAATATCAAGATAATAAGAGATAAAGATGGTAGTAAAGATGGCACTAAATATGGAGGTACAGTTAAAGAGAAAGATGTATGTAAAGTTGGATAAAAATATGAAGTACATATGAAGATATAGATGGAGATAAATGTAAAGGTGAAAGTAGCATAGTGAAAGAGATGTAGGTAAAAGGTAATAAAAAAATAGTTACACACTCACCTTTGAGCAGTATATGGGGGAGCGGGGTAAATAGATAAATGGACCATATCAAGAATATCAAACCCAATACCTACAGAAAACTTAGACGAAATATGCATGACATATTTTGAGTTGCGTTTCCTCTTGATTCCCCATTGGTACTTGAGCTTTGTACTTACCACACACTGTCACCTCTCCAAGTTCACAATTTCCTTTTTAAAAATTCCCTCTTTGATTTTCATCTATTTCAAAAATTTGTCCACTTTCATTACAATTTTATATTCTGACCCAGAACATGCAATAAGTTCAGTTCTCTACTGTCCACACATATTTACTTCACCCTACTTTATCATTTTTAAACAAATTCTCTTTTTGGTTTGCTCCAATTGTAAGTATTCACCGCGAAACAGCGTTTCAGGTATGGCAACCATACTGCAGCGGAAATCTCGAGGATTACGACCCTTTCCGGCCTTAATACCTCTGTTTGATGATATTATATATATATATATATATATATATATATATATATATATATATATATATATATATAAATATTCAACAAGCCGCAAGAAAGAAAATATTTCTTCGGAAATATTATTTCCTAATTCGCTTCGCAAAAATTCCGTACAGGATTCATTGAAGTCGACCGACAGCAACGGCTGCATTGTTTACTTTTGGCTGCAGCTTTCTTATATATTTGACTCTAGTCTCAAAGGATGGCTCTAGGCGAGGAAAATTGCTCGGAAGAGGGCATAACTTTATTTGCCTAGACGTCTTTTGACCTAACAGCAGGTCATCTTCCGGGCAGAATGGCGAACGTGATATTACAGGAAAATATATTGAATATGTTTGAACATTACCGCAAGAAAACGGTCCGTATTAGACTTGATCTTGTGTTTAAAACTTTCAATGATGTTTGATTAGTTTTGAGATCATCAGGCTTGATCATGGGTTTGATGAAGTTTTGAAATGATCATATTTGATCAAGAATTTGATGAAGTTTGAAATGATGTTTGAACTTTTGGAAATTGGTCATCTTATGGTGCATAAAGCAAAGGACTTGAACCTTTTGCAGATAAAAGATTAGCTATGAATTTTTTTAAGTTTGGCGGGTAGAGGCAACCTCAAATTTTCGTTCTTAAGATGGGTGAAACCAATTTGAACTGATTTTGTAAGCTCTGTGTATACTGTTTATGATGGCAGAATGTTTGAAATTAGTGGGAGTACAACTAAAGAAGTGGGTGCCAAGTTTGGTGGTAGTGAGTTTCCTGTAAACTGGTTTGTTAAATTTAGAACCAACTTTTGAAACAGTGACATCCAGAAAATAGATTTTATTGTATAATTCTGTCTCCATGGAAAATTTAATATTAGGGTGTTGTTGATTTAAATAATTTAAAAATAATGGGGCATGGTCTTTGTGTTTAAAAATAAGGAAGCAGTCATCGATAAACACTTTCATTCCAAAATAGAATATCTTAGGAGCGATTTTCATTTTAATTTTTTCCCATCCCACGTTTTTGACAGACTTACTTCCAATTTCTTATTCAAAATGTTTTCTCGCAAAACCCCTCTAATAACTGTCCCCAAACAAAAACTATTCTTAAAACTGCCTTATCTTCCACTTGACACCAAATTCAACAAAGCTTTACTCTCGACTCTTAGTAGATACTTTTCCAATGCAAGTTTCTCCTAATTAATTCTAATCCTCTTGGTGTCTATACTTTCCTTCGACACAAAGAATCACTCCCATTATGCCTGCGTTCCTCCATCATTAATCAATTCACTTGTGCAACCTGCCAAAGTCGCTATGTAGGCCAACAAGTCTACAATTAAGATGTAGGATCGCTAAGCATATCGGAGTATCATACAGAACTAACATTCCCATCTCCAAACCCGAACACTCCTCTATACGAGAACATTCACTACAACTTAACCACCCGCTTGACCCTGATTCCTTTAGTATACTCTCTTCTGCCTCCTCTTCTCTAAGTTTAAAAATTCTTGAATCTCTTTACATCAAACAAATAAACCCGGAACTCAATGATTATTCATCAACCCTTAAATTATTCACTATATAGACAAATGTACAACCAACCACACCCCCCCTTAATAGTTTTCTTTCTGCCTAATTCTGTCCCTAATATCAATTGTTACTCCCAGCTTCACCCTAATAAGGTTAGTACTCGTGCAGAGAAAAAACTTTTATTTCTATTTTAGTTTGTCCCATTTATATCTAAATGATCTGGTTTATGATTGACCTTTACTTAATTTATTGTTTTAGTCCTCCTTTTTGACCCCTCCATTATTCATTATTTACTATTTAAACTTTCGTGCCTGAGTCCACTCGTATATATTTAATGTTCAATCACTTAAAATTAAACTTAATTGAATTACTTGCTTTGCTCCATTTATTAATATCCGCTTCGATTACATACCCCCTGATCTAACTTATTTTGGATTGTTCGCCCTGCCCTTATAATTCTCTCTTGCTGTGGTTTATAGTGTTTTTTTTTTTGTATTCATGTTTATTATTCATATTTGCTGCTCATGGGATTATTTAATATTTACTTTTTTTTCTTTTCCCTTGCTTTTCACTCTATTGCTATAGTTTACATTTTTTGTATTTCAATAGCAATTTAATTCGTGTTTATTATGCATATTTTAAACTCATGGGATTACTATTTAATTTAGTTATTTGTTACGATATTAATGAATTTCTTATTAATAGATTTTCACCCATTTGCTTTCAACGGCTTAGGATTATATATTTCATTTTAACTTCTTGCTTTCGGTTATCATTTTTGACTCCTGTCATGTTTTTTATTGCTGTGTTTAGTTATTCTTATAAAAATAATTCTTTGTATTTAGAATTCGCTAATGATGGTCATCGTCAATGACCGAAACGTCCGGAAAATTAAATGTTCGTAACCATCGCATATGTCTTCATATTCCTGATATATATATATATATATATATATATATATATATATATATATATATATATATATATATATATATATATATATATATATATATATATATATATATATATCAATGGCGTGCGGTGACTTTCGAAGATGATGAAGCAATTCAAGTTTTACAAAAGTAAATGTTAGTTGAAATAAATATGTTGTTCATTAAAAATAACTATAAAAATGTAAGCTACTCAGTTTATTTAAATATTAAATTTAAATATTAAATGTCATTTTTTTAACTTTATATAAATTTTAAAATAGCTTCTGTAAGTATCCACACCAGCTAACCAAGATGTTTTATCATATTGGCCTACATTCTATTTGCAAGTGCAACACTGTTTGGGATGAAAAATCTAGTGTTGGCGTAGGCCTACCTGTTTTAATAAATGTTTCTCTTTCATTATAAGACATCGCACTGAACTTACTTTTTAATATTTTTTCAATAATGCAATCGCATTTTCTCCCACCTTCATTTGCATCCATTTTGTTTAAAAGAGGGTTATCACTTAAGAAAATGAATAAACAATACGCCAAACTTATCTAAGCACTTCCATAGGCCTACATATCTCAGAGATACGAAGGGTTGCTATGGTAGTCCCACCAGAATCCCGGAAATATTAACAAAAGGCTTAAGATATAAGAACTTAACCATACTAGTTTTTGCTATTTAGCTGCTTTTCTTTTCAGAACCAGTATTTAAATAAAACCTAAAAGATTATTTAAGCTTCATAGCATAATAATAGTTACGTCAATGTGTCTTAGACATTTTGTTGCTTTTTTCAAGATTCTGGCAACCGGGCAGAGTTGCAGGATGCAAGCTGGTGACTGCAAAGCTAAATTTGCTTCCTCTTCCGTATACAAATAAGTTATTTTTTTCTTAATTCTAACACGGCGTTGAAATATGAAGATAAAAATCATAAAACTCTAATGACTGTATATTATTGCTAAGAAAAGCAAAACATCTCTTAAACTATTCATTCCAAAGTACCAAAAACCAGAACTATTATTGAAATTAAGAGAAAAAAAAGAGTAGAAATTTTGACCAAAAGGATACATTTCTTCAATTGCAGTCGGGCTCTTCAGGGTCTACGGCCTTTTTGATTGCAACTGAGCGGCATTGTATGGCGTATAAAAGTATAGGTAAGCATAAATGTGAGAATAAAATTGATTCTGCTCTCAAATTAATTGTTTGAGGGTAATTTCATTTTCTTTTCTTCTTAAATAGGGGGAGTATTTCTTCCTTTGCTTCCATTGACTGCGCGCCACTGATATATATATATATATATATATATATATATATATATATATATATATATATATATATATATATATTATTGTTTTTATATGTATTTTCTCTCTCTTCCTTCTATCCATTCCGTCTCCTCCTAATGGCATTTGTTTTTCATTCCTCCATGTACATATTTTGTTCTTCCTGAATTAATTTTGTTTATTCCACTTAAATCTATTTTCATTGGGCCTCTCTACGTCTATGCGTTTTTCTTCTCCTCTTCCATCTCTTCCGTTCCCTGCGGCTCACTTACCCTTTCATGGACGCCACGAGTCACTCGAGCTTAGACTGCAAAGAATGGTTCTCCTCATAAAAGTATATGCATTGCTACACATTACATTTCTTCACAAAATTACAAGCTTTTTGTGTTCACAATCAGTAAGAATGGGATTAAATCTTGCAAAACCTTTTAGATAGATTGTCCCCACTTTTTATTTCCCTTAAATGTCTTTAAGAGAGTGAGGATACAATGATTAAATTTCTCCCTCGGTCATTTTTTTCTCCTTTGTATATTTCATAACTTCATAAATATTTTGAAAGACCTTTTTCTATTTCTTATAGTCGTACATATGTAGTGAATGGGAATTTAATGTTTGTGTATGTGTATCTGAATAAATCTGTATGGTTTTTATACATGTAGAGGGGAATGTGTGTGTGTGTGTTTGTGAAAGCTTCTGGTACCAAATTGATGAGGCGTATCTGCGTCGAGTTTTGCATATGAGTATTTTCTATATGTAAATATGTTGTGTATGAGTTGGATTTAACAAAAGAAAAAGAAATTGGTAGGATTTTAATATCTGATCAGATGCCATTTAAGATGCTTTGTATTTCTCAGTGGGGGACCTGCTGATTAACGTAGATTCCGAACCACAGATAATTACAGCGTATGGCAGCCGATAGGCAGGCCACGCGAAAAGCAACTCGCAATCCGGCTAATCTGTAGCCTAATTATATAAAAAAAAGAATACCTCGAGGAAAATGAAAGAATAATCTCCGTTTGGATTCGAACCTATAACCTCTTTAAGTGACTTTTTAAGCATATATCTACCAATGACTCAAAGATATCTGCGATGAATTTGTCGAGAAAAAATTTAGGGCTACGTAGTTCTCCAACCCACACCGAATAACTTTCAACTGGCTCCAGTAATACGTATGTATTAAAACAAAATACCTACATTAACATGTACAGATTGTACGAGAGTTTTAGAAACTCGGCAGAGTGTGCAGCAGAATATTAGCAAACGTCATCCATTGTGTTCGAAATGCGTCACTCTTTTTTCGAGCGCTCAGGTAAACAATGGCGGATTCGAACCGAAAAACGGAGCGAGTATAAACCAAGGATAAAAAATTGACATCTTCATATTTCTCTAAATCTAAACTTACATACACACATGCATGAGCCATCTATGACTAAAAGGCTTCATTTAACATATATATATATATATATATATATATATATATATATATATATATATATATATATATATATATATATATATATATATATATATATATATATAAGGTGCGGCAGAACCGATTGAGCAGTTTTAAGGAGTTATAAAAAGTAAGGGGGGCATATAGAGACGGTACACCATATTTGGGTGTACATTCCCAAGGGGAGCCCTGGGGTCTTTGCCCAGGGGAGCAAGCCATTCCTCGGAAACCGGCAAGGGGACACCTTCCTCCCCCCCCCCCTCCTTCTCCCGAGCATTGACTCCTCAAAAAACAGATCCATCGGTTCTGCCGCCCCCTGTATATATATATATATATATATATATATATATATATATATATATATATATATATATATATATATATATATATATATATATATATTCAATTGTAAGGTTAAAATTCTGCTTTCATTGCCTTTTTTTATTTGAAGAAAATAATAGTAACAAAGGGTAAGTGATTACTTCCTCCTTCCCCGGATTTTATTCATTTGACATTTGAGAATCCTTAGATGTTTCAATGGGGATCTACTAATTAACGTGGGGTCTGAACCATGGGTATCTATATCATATGACAGTCACCGTAAAGCTGACCCAAAACGAGGATCCATCCGGCAATTTGTCACACCTAATATGGGTTAAATTCCCTGTAATCGCAAGCCGCGCCCCCTCCCCCCTTCTAACTCGGTCTCGCTGTACCCAGCAAATAAAAGGATATCGTTGCCTTTAGACACTGTGATTCCTGATATTAGCAAGGGAAAAGTAATTAGCAGAAGAAAGGAAATGGGTTAATAGGCGGTAAAAAAATCTACCCAACATAATTAAGAACAATATCCTTCTATGCTTAAAGCTTAAAGGATAAAGGATTTAACCAATACAGTTGAGAGAGAGAGAGATAGAGAGAGAGAAAGAGAGAGAGAGAGAGAGAGAGAGAGAGAGAGAGAGAGAGAAAGAGAGAGAGCGAAGGCAGAGAAAAACGAGAGAGGGACGATAGAGAGAAGAGAGAGAGAAATGAGAGACCAACGAGACATAGAGATAGAGAGAGACGATACAGTGAGAGATGTATGTGTGTGTGTGTCTGTGTGTGTTTGAGAGAGAGAGAGAGAGAGAGAGCGCGTGAGACAAAAAATCTAGCTTTGAAATAACGGAAAAGGAGACTATGCAGTTTGATATATCAAGTAAAGAATACAATTGTTGTCGCCTCAAGACATAAATTCGTACATACCCATATAATAAAATATACCTTCTTTTTTAAGCCAGACAGAGAGATAAACAAATGAAGGAAATAGACAGACGTAAGAACCGACAGGTATACGTCGTGATACACAAACAATCTAACAGGTACACTGCTAGACTGTCACAGGTAACATAACAAATAAAGAGTATGAAAGCCGACGGATAATACGACAATAATTATACAGAAATGTTAAAGTGTCAAAATAAGGTGACAAAATGAACCATGACATCACTTAACAGAAACGCGATTATGCCAAAAAAAAGAGAGATTTAGTGGCAATTCTATCCTGGAAATTGCTACCTACTCGTCATTCCCTTTCCCGCAAAATCCTCGAGACGAAAAACTTATTCTTATGCTACTTTTTCTTTAACGTCTCTTGAGACTAAGTTATAAGGCAATTCTTAGATGCGAATTATACAAAATTATGCACCGTATTACGCGTCCTGGGTTTGCAATGTATCTGCACTGTCTTACCGAATGTCAGTTCCGATTCTTTTTGCTCACCGAAATTGATAAACGATGTATATAGAAGGGGGTTTCGGGGTGGGGTGGCCTCCTAAATAAAAATTTTATTAACCAATTTCCCTCCTTCTGTTGGCTTTTTGTTTTAGGGAGTTGATTTGCTTCGTTCTCTTCTGGGTGTGTTGTTTTGTGCTTCCATATTTGATTTTCTGAACCCTTTGTCTCGAAATGGGGTGACGCGAAGGGGGGAGGTTAGGGTATTACTTGCGGAAGCAACATAGAAAGAGTGGAGGAGTGGGAGTAGAAAGGTCAGCAGGTTTAAAATAGGCGGTTCTTATGTAACTAAATTAAAAAGCAAACACAAACGAAGGCATATCTCATAATAAGCGAAAATATGTTGAAGTTATATAGGTAGAGTTGTCTAAAGAGTTAACTACTTGTCGAAAACGGAGTCTACAGAATTAAAGCGGAGCCCCCTATCTAATTTGTAGGCAGGTGGGTGACATTTAGAAGTTTTTGTGGTCTCCCCCTCGTCCCATCACCCCTTCGTTTGCCCTCTTTGCCCCAACGCCTGCAGGAAGATCTGTGGCTATATCTCTTCTCCACATTTTCTTTCCTCCATTTTCATCAATTTCTTTAAAGATCTTTCCTTGCAAACTTTCTGCCCGAGATGTCCTCGTTGCTATTGCGTTATAAATAAAGAATCCTGCAATCATCTCGACATTAAGTACAGCGGGGGTGCTCCGGCTACGTAAAACGTCCCCTCGCTGGGGTTCAGAGGTACGAACGCAAATACAAATTGAGATTCCAAAATAAAAAAATTTAACCTCCCTTTTGTGGGATGTGTGCACGTATGTGTGTTTTGGAAGAAGTAAAACCTAATTGATGGTATGAAAGATTACGACAGCTAGTGAATGTGAGTTTGAGAGTAAAGTTTCCCTTGGGACAACAACTCTCCCTTCACATTCCTTCTTATCACCGCTTTCTCAAATGTCCTCATCATAGCCATTTTAAGTCGACGATACGTAGCCATTTGTTGGTACCAAACGACTTTTCCCTACCATCATGGTATATCTTTTGTCGCACTCCTAGTACTTATCTAACCTTACCTCGCTGGTCTCTTGTTAATTTTTCATTATATCTTTCCTCTTATTCTGACTCTATTCCCAATCACTAACCCTTGGCTTTGTTATATAGGTGTAGTAAATCTATTCCCGATGACTAGACTTAGCTATCTTATACTGATCTAGTCCACCATTGCATTATAGTACAGAGCTATATATACACATTTAAAAGAAAAAAAAAACATGCTTTATAATGGCATTGATTGGACTATAATTGCGGATCAGCTATACATAGATGAACGAATCCCTCATTTATATATAGCTTACCATTGTGAGATCAGACACTACTTCTGTAATTATAACTCTAACTATATATCTTAAGTAAAGCTGACTACTCCTCTCATTTTCTCCCAAACAGGCAGATATACACATACACATCGCCTTCTTATAGAAATACATGCATATACTTACACAAGCTACCTTGGGGGCCCCCGCTGCTATAAGTTTCTCAACTCCCCTCCGTCAATTTCCATTCGTAATAACGTGTTTAGCGACGCTATTCGCCAATAGCAAACAAATTGAATAAGCGACTTTAAAGAGATCTTCAATAAAAGTTTGCACGATCAGAGGCACAAGAGAAATATTAAACAAACACTAACATTCTGAGACTGACGATCAAGATCCCCCTTTTCGAACACACGTCTGTTTTGTGTTCCCTCCCCCCCTAGATTCTGGCACACGTCTTTTTTGTGTCCCCCCCCCCCTAGTTTCTGGTCCTGCACTTTATTTTGGTTCTCCTTTGCTCCATTTCCCGGGTTCTCGCTGAGATTTAGCTTGTATGTTCATATGTTTTCTGAACGAGCGACCCGCTTTGTATGTTCTTATGTTATCCGAACGACTGGCCCACCCATATGTGCTTATGTAGGCCGAAGGAGCAATCCACCTTGTATATTCTTAAGTAGTATGAAATACTACATACATGTAGGTTTCCATTTGAATGGATACTAGGATCCCATAGAATCACATAGGATTGCATATGCATTCGGGGCCGAATCCAGGAGTAGGGGTAAGTATCATAAGAATTGAGGGGAACAAAGGGGCAAACCATTATAGCCTTTGTTCTCTTCAATTCTTATGATTATAACATCCATGCATTGAATCGGGCCTCGAATGTATATGTGATTATTTGGGATACGATTATCCATTTCAATACAATCTTACTTGTATGTAGTATTTTAAGGCTTTATTCAACTACCTGTTCATATGCTAGAGTGTATCAACTTACTCCCTGAACGGAATTACTAGTTAATATTGGCAGTGTGTTTACGTGTGTCTGTCTAACTTGCTGAAAGTGGAAGTTTTGGTGTGTATCAGAGATGGACGAAAATGAAATGCTGAGGAAACAACCGTTAATGGGGGTATTGACTATTTTATTTTAGTAGGTACGGAGTATGGGTGCAATTTTAGTGTCTATGTGGCCATATATGTGTGTATGTGACTGTATGTACAAATGTGCATATCGGTCCCGTCTATTTCTCGAAAATTATCTATTCCAAGAAGTTATTACTGCAAATATTTCATGGAAAAACGTTCATATTTCATGCAACCAATAAAAGCACAAGCGTCACTTATGCTTACCGTACTTGATCCTTTGGAAAAAAATTGGTGAGACCAACAGAGAACCATCGAAAACATACTGCTTAGTGAAGAAAGATGGGAGAGAAAACAGACAAATGTCAGTAATGAGTTTAAATTCAACTAAAAACATAAGAAAATAAATTGATTGTCTGTATTTATCGTCAATTCCTTCGTTAGGGCGGGATTTTACCCAGCCCCAGTTAATTGGCCGAATCTGTCTTGGTGCGAAAACATTTTTGTCCGAATTTGAATCCCGACCGAACATTTAAGAATTCTTTTCGTTTCAGGACGTGAACCTCAATTTCTAAATTTGGGTTATTTGTGCCGATTCAAAATATCTTTTAAAAACGGGACCTAAATAAATTAATCTGTATAACACAAGAAAGAAGAATTAAACCTTGTAAAGTGCGTTTTGCTAAACATTGATAACAGGAGAAATAATAGATACACTTGTAAATAGAACAATCCTCACTCCCGAGGAAAGGAAGAAGATTCTATAATGTAAAGAAGCTCTACTTGTTGACTGCAGAGCTCTGTAAAGAAAGAATAACACACACATACACACATACACACACACACACACATATATATATATATATATATATATATATATATATATATATATATATATATATATATATATATATATATGCAACAAAGCCCACAAGGAAAATTAATACGAGGATTCCAAGTACGTTCGAACTTTATTTCGAGTTCTTTATCAAGGAATAACAAAAGTATTAAAAATGTAATATATATATATATATATATATATATATATATATATATATATATATATATATATATATATATAAATATATATATAAGGATGATACAGAGGAGAGGGAACGCCCACATTAGGAGGAGCGAAGAACGACAGAAAAAAAAGGAAGATAAATACAACCTAAGATCATTAAATCATGTAAATTCAAAAGACTAAAGGTTGACAAGAGGATTAAAATACAGCCTAAGAAATTAGGGCAGGAGAAAATCTGAGCGAGAGATTAACATAAGAGCTCAGGATTGAAAAACCAAGGTAGAATAAGTACAAATGTCCTAAAGACTTGACTTAAACAAAAATAAATACCGAGACCTAAACATAAGGCTACATACTCGTAGATGCACAAAAAATAAAATAAAATTAAATAGTTTATTAAGATTAATATAAATATTTAGTCTCAAATTAAAAGTTTCGACAGTATAGTGAATACCATTTTAAAAATAACCATCGAGTTTATATAAGCCAGGACTTAAATTAAAATTGGGGAATTTACTAATAAAGGTCGACTCAATGATATTTCGTAAAATTGTATCGTAATTATGACAGATCATTTTAGCAGAATTCCAATCAATATTGTGATTAAGATATGACATATGAACATAAAATGAGCTGCTTTCTTCACCGCGACGGACATTATAGAGAAATTCGTTTTTTTAAACATTTACCTGATTGGCCAAAGTAATATTTAGAACAATCGATACATTTTACGCAATATATATTACCAATAGGGAAAGGGGCGTTCTTGACTAATAGTTTAGAGATAGTATTATAATAGTTAAATACTACACAAATGCCTAGAGATTTTAAAATATGAGGGAAACAAGCAAAGGATGGATTAAAGGGAAGTACAAGAGTATTCATGTTATTAAAAGGCCCGCGAGGTTTAAAACGATAAAAAGACTTTTTAGCTAAAAAGTCTTTTTATTGTTTTGAACCTCGCTAGATGAAAGGTTTCCACGGCGCATGTCGCATTTGTGTTCCTTCATTGTCTTGGAGAATCTGCTGCTTTCACCAATGTATATTTAATTACAAGTTTTGCATGGAATATATTTTCGTATGGAAAGGTAACATAGATGTTGTTGGCCGGTGTTAACTTTTTAAAATTAATTAATTCCGGCAAGTATGGGACTGTAATATAATTATTATTACATACTCTTTCCTTAGGATTAGCTGGTGAGTAAAAGTTGGTTCTGAGTTTATAATAACATTTTTCTATGAAACAGCAGGGATACGGCAGCTCAATAAATGTTTGGATGATCGTATTGATTTCATCCTGCAAGAAACAAGGATCAAAATTGCGATCTGCTCCCAGGAACAAGGCAAAAATTATGGACATTTTATCTGATTCGTTGTGGCCAGGGAAATAGTGAATGGCAATGAGTTGTTTTGTTCCCATTCTATTTTAAATGTAATAATGAGGTAAATGTTGTTTAATTGTTCAAAGAATGAACCAAATGCGTTATCATCAACATAACAGAACCATGTCATGGGATTAGGAAAGATAGTGGGGAGGAGGTTTTTCTCAAAGTTTTCTCTGAAAATATTTCATACGATCGGGGAAGGGAATTACCCATACTTAGGCCATATTTCGTCTGTAAAAACAATCTTCAGCTGTTTTTACAGACAGAAATATGGCCTGAGTATGGGTAATAATAAAAATTCTTTAAGCGCTTTGACTAGAACGTTATTGTTCATTTATCAAAAAATAAGAAAGGGCGAAGATCCGCAGAGAACTTCACATTTCCCCTCTTCTGTTGAAGTAAATGTTAGATTATACAAAAGGCTTCTTCAAGTTTCTCTTTTATAGAAATAGATGGTTGTCTTGTCGTCTATGTAACGCCGCTGATTAGGGTTAATGAACTCCAGGAGATTTTTCCAGCAGATTAAGGAATTCTTATTATATATATATCTATATATCAATCTATCTATCTATAAATATATATATATATATATATATATATATATATATATATATATATATATATATATATATATATATATACATTGTTTTCAATTTGGTTTTGTGTTTCGCTTTGTTTATTTGAGTTTGAGAGAGGTGAAAGAAGCTTGGATGAGCTGGCGGCGGCTTGTTTTGACCCGCAGCCTCATTGTTATGATAAGAAGAACAAAGGGAAGAGAGACTCGTGCTGAAAACAGATGCCAGTCTCACTGAAAGATGCTTCCGTGGTGACCGGCCTCGACTGGAACACGGAATAGGAATGAATGTGTGAGGAAATTAGAGAAGAAAGGACCAGGCAGAGATAGGAGAAAGAGTATCTTCGGTTGAATGAAAAATTAACGTATTAAAATAACATTAACTTATATATCAAATAGTAGCATTTCATTATAATGATCATTAGAGTCATGATTCATGTTTCCCATATATGTTTTAGTTGCGCCATTTTGGCAGGTCGATACATTGATATCATAGTTTTACGTTTTATTTAAGAACTCTTTCTTAATATTAAAAAACAAACAAACATGATAAGTTAAATAAATTAAAACAATCTACGTTCATTTACATCTAACTCTTTTTTACACCCAAAAGCTTTATGCTGGGCTAAACAGTTTCAGATTGTATTTTCTACTGACTCACTTAAGGAAAAAAAACATCTCAAATTTATTGAAATATAACTGAATTATTGTGCTTTTACTTCTATGTTAGCGGTCATGACTTATGGACTGCTATAGCAGTGCATCCTCTACATCTTATATAGGAACTTGGAATCTTTGATCTCTCGAATTTCAATCAAGCGGAACACGTACGATGACTTCTCCTCGAGCAATTCTGTAAGGAGAGATCTACAAAGTGGTGATGATAGAGAAAATTAAGTTACGGGGAAAATATATGGCCGCAGAATATCCTTCAAGTATTGGGATCGAGAGGGAAAAGTGTGGTAGTTGTGTTGGAACATTGATGTTTTCCTTCCAAATTATCCCAAGAATTAACTCTGTCAGACCAAGTTCCCCAAGGTGGTTCGGGTTTGTACTTAAGACCTTTGCTGCGCTTTCTACTAACGTGTCCTTGGAGATTTTGATACAGCCTTCAGTTTAGGCTAGATGGTAGGAAACAAAACTTATCAGTCGCTTTGTCATGGTTACCAATAGTGATTTAAACCATTTTTTTAAAAATTCTGTTATTGTTAAATATTTAACCTAATTGATATAATTATGTCCAGGAATTAAACAGATCATTAACTCGCCTTGTAACGTTAGTGTTTCAAAGGTATTTAAGGAAGATTAATCTTAATTACCATCCTTTGGTATTACCTACCTTAGAGGAGATACCATCTATAGCATTTCGAACTGTAACTTATAATGCTTCGATTTAAATACTACCAATCTTTAGCGAATTAAAAATAACAAAATTCGTGCTGTATAAAGAAAGAACTTATCATTTATAAACCTCTGAACGACTAGAAAGGGATTTTTTTGTTGGGACAGAAATTAACTCAGCTATGTTACTATGTTTATTTATAGCAAAACTAACAAAATTAATGAATACTGAGAATAAACAAAAAGGTTTAGCTAACAGCAACATAAACTTACTCATGCGAAGGACAATAAATTCTTAAAGTAAATAGTAGCAGGTTATAAGAAATGAATCTAAAGGATGTGGATATAAACATAAATGGCCAACGAGGGAGTGGTTATGAAAATCAGGTCTCAAGCGAAATTATCGTCGGCTGTGAGGGAGCCGCCGCTACTTACCTGAGTCTAGTAAGAATGAAATAGAAAATGGAAATTAAACCCAAATATGTTGGAGTTAACAAGAATAGTGACGTGGGACTCTGCTGTTTAGCTTTGTTAAACTTTGTGTGATTAGATCAATTCTCTTCCCACTGGATGTGTCAGCTGGGCAACACATAGGTCAAACTGTAGTGCTGTGAACACACTCTCAACGAAGCAATCTCCCTTCTATATTTTCCTGCAGATCATCGAACACTACTCCATTTCTTGACTTACTTATTGTTCGAGTGCGACTCTCTTTGATGAGGCCTTAATATTTAGAGTAGTGTAATTAATAGTTCATTTTATTAGGTGTTTAACGACTTTCAGCTGCATGGTGCTCGCACCTTTGCTGGAGAGAGAGAGAGTGTGTGATAGAGAGAGAGAGAGAGTGTGTGTGTGTGATAAAGAGAGGGAGAGTGTGTTTATGAGAGAGAGAAAGAGAAAGAGCGTGATATAGAGATAGAAAAATAGAAAGATAGATAGAGAGAGATAAAAGTACAGAGAAAGAGGGAGAGAGAGAAAGAGAGGTAGATAGAGATATATCAAGGTAGAGGAATAGAGAGAGAGAGAGAGAGAGAGAGGGAGTGAGAAAAAACAATAAAAAAAAACGGTAATGTAAAACAACCCTGATGGGGAAAAAAATATTAAAAAATATCAATAAATGTTTAATAATATATTAAAAATATTCAAGCTTGAATGATGAATATACCAAAAAAATATAACAAAAAGTCCGATGGGCCGAACCCTTCTCTTTCATGCTTTGTACAAGACCACGGCGAGGCTTCGAAGAATAGGCTTAGGAGCGCTGCAAATAGGCATAAAAAAGAGGCCCATATGTATGTAAAAGAATCATACATCACCTTATCTCCTTTCACATTCAGCCTTTTGTACAAGCCTGTTTCCATATCTATAATGCGCCATCCTAAAAAATGTTAGGCTTAGCAATTATAATGAGTACGAAAAGCATATATATATATATATATATATATATATATATATATATATATATATATATATATATATATATATATCCTCTTTTTTTATTATTTTAATTCGGAAATTGAAATGCATTCTGTAAATTTTATTGGCCCTGCTGTTGATTTGTTTTCTCGAGGTAAAGTTTTCTTACATTACAGAGTACTGTGAATTCGCGACAGGAGTACTAACGAAAGATTCAAATAGCAGTAGCAATGATTATGCAGTACAAAACCTGGAGTTTAAGGCCAAAAGTACTCTCAATTTCGTCTCCAAACGACCAGGTGCCGACTATCTATCAAAGATCGCAACTAGGTACTACTATGACCTCACAGTACTCGCCCATGGCTCTTAATATAGGAGTAAAAAACAAAAAAGTAATTTTAATGCTTGGTATCACTATCTTAAAGTACTTCTACAGAAGTATGAATAAGTGCTTACTCGAAATTATCAGCATGATTTAAAATTTGGAATGAATGAGTACTGAAATAATATTACTAACTCAAGAAATAGTTAAAGGGTATATAAATACATCGCCCATCATCCCCTTTACAAATTAGACGAAATACCATAAAATGCAGTAACCTAAAAAACAAAGAGAGCACTACAAAGAGTGCTCAAAGAACACTAAGAAATAAAGGGGTGAAACCTACTTGAGAGAAATCGAAACGTGACGAACTTAGGGAGACCGGAAAGTTTCAAGAACTGTGAGAGTTTTTAATAAAGGGACGAAATATCTGGTTGAGTGTTCTTTGTACTCATTTTATATCACTATTTATTGTACTCAAGCTGTAATCCCCAAACCTTTTTACCTATCATTTTAAATTAAGTAGTAAATGTCGCCATCCGTCCCTCACATCGTGGACGAGATCCCACGAACGAATATTGAAATGAACATAAACTTCAGAATCACAATCACTGGCAAACCCAAAGGTACCACGATATGGTACTTGTTGGAAGAGAAAGTGTCGGGGAGTATTGTTTTTAGACATCAACCAGAAGTATGTGGGTAAGAGTACCGCCATTAAGGATACAAGTACCACATCTCCAGGCTTCATGGAATGAAGAGAGAGTGGGTTTGCTAGGTTGTGAAGACGAGGAGGAAAGATAGCGGTATCGTGATTGGTTATGTTCGGGATGATGCGTGTGGGGGTACTTATCGCCACGAAGGTGGAATTAGTGTATCCACCCAATGGGCGGCTACTTCATACGATCGAATACGTCCCTCGACGTCAGAAATTCAACGGCGTATCCACTAGGCTAGCGAAAGTTCCACGTATATTTGATGTATCGGTCATATATATATATATATATATATATATATATGTATAGTAGGAATATGAAGACCCTGGAGATTACACTAATTTCGGACCTTCGCTAGGGCCATCTTCAGCGACTGTATCGACTAATAAGAAGGGGAAGAAATATTAACGATAACAGTTAAACAGTTAGAAACATGCATTATATAATGCTAAAAAGCGGGGGAAAGCAAGGTAAATCAATAAAATTGACAAGTATTGAGAGGAAAATAAAAACAAAAGTAATACTATATAGACTTAATTGATACTATCCAGTGCAATTTTGAAAGATAATAGGAAGAAGTGAAGTTTTAACAAAAACTGACTTGGGCATCAAAAATTATAGGTAACTCAAATAAACAATAAAATAACATATTATATTAAATTATAAACAAAAAACAAAGAACTGAAAACAAATGTTAACGAATTAAACAAAGGGACTAACCTTTATCGTAGAAGTTGTGAAATCAACTAACTAACGATAGAAAAAACTACTAACGAGATTTGTTAGCTTGGTCGGTTGGCTAGTTAATGTATTGAAGTGTTGGTTGGTTATATAGTAAATACTTTAATTGCGGATGGGGAATTATTTAGGTTTGGATTTATTTCATTGATGTAGTGGAGACCGGAGTTAGTTGCATGCAGGGGTAGGTTGATACATTGTCAATATCTCCATCATATGGCAACAGTTGACGCCGAGGTTCTTGAGACGTTTAGGCGTCCGCACCAGCCTTGTCCTCGTTGAGTGCTAATCAAGTTGATCACCCGTCAGCGAAACTACAAGCAAAAAACTGTTTTTGGATACCTTGAGTAAGTATTCTGACCGCTCGTATTATTTCATAGACCTTAATGAAACTCATGTTCATAAAAAATAATGTGATTTTATGAAATAACGGTTTTTATGCTTCATATGTGAATAGACTTCATTTTCCCATTTTTAAGTGAATAGCAATATTTACGAGGAGAAGGAAAATAATTCCTTCGGGGTTAGTTGTTACAATCAGTAACAACTTGCCCCCAAAGGGTGAAAGCTCATTATAGCCTACTGAAGTTTGCATAGGCTACATGAAAGATATACATTGTGCATTTGCCGCGTATTTAACTCAATTTTTCCTCTGCCCTTTGAATTGCCAATTAATTACCTCTCTTTCTCGATCTTGATCGACCATGCGAAACGTGCCTTAAAAAGCTTGTCTATTCGGAAGATTTTTGTCTTCCGCGTAGCCAAGTGGTCTAGGGAACGGTTTAATTGAGATCAAAGCGGTTTCTCGCTCGATGCCTCAGTGTGCACAGTTTGAATCCCACCCCAGCTCGGATTTTTTTTAAGTACGAAATAACTATTTCCGAAGAAAAATGATTCCGTTTTCTCTTTCTTGCGTTGTGTTTGATTTATTTCCTCATTCTTCGGTGCTCATGAGAGATATACATTGTATATTCGCCGCGTATTTAACTCAATTTTTCCTTTGTCCTTTGAATTCCCAATTAATTACCTCTCTTTCTCAATCTCGATCGACCATGTGAAGTGTGCCTTAAAAAGCTTGTCTATTCGGAAGATTTTTGTCTTCTGCGTAGCCGAGTGGTCTAAGGGACGATTTAATTGAGATCAAATCGGTTTCTCGCTGCCTCAGTGTGCACGGTTCGAATCCCCCCCGTTAGGCTTTTTTCGAAGTAAGAAATAACAACTTCCGAAGAAAAATGATTCCGTTTTCTCTTTCTTGCGGTGTGTTTGATTTATTTCATCATTTTCTCGCGCTCATGAGAGATATACAATATATATATATATATATATATATATATATATATATATATATATATATATATATATATATATATATATATATATATATATATATATATATATATATTTTGGACTGTTCCCCAATATTTTATTATATTTACGCTTTTCGATTAGGCACGCAACATGTTCAGAGACAAATTGGAAAAATGTTACGAGTAATGGGTTTTTATATTACGATATTGGTTGCAGATTAACTAACAAACCAAAAACATGAACGTGTTCAAGAGAACTAAATACCATTAAGTCAAGAGAGGGTGTGGGGAAGGTCATAGGTGTGGATATCCAACCGACGTGTAGTGGGCAGAGGTTAAGCTCCTTTGCCATGGTGATTAGCAGCTTTACTTAATAGGTTAAGAGCACACCGTTGCTTAATTCTGTAATCTCGCTTTTGGAAGTATCTCGTAGGAATTGATTTTTGTTTATCTTTGGTTCTTTTCATGAATAAATAAAACTGCTAAGAAGAGTAATTGTCATCGATTATGGACAGATTCTAAATTTTTTGTATTTTCTTAGATAATTTTACTAGCCACGCAAACTTCGTGTTTTTCTAGTTTGTGTATTTTCGAAGCTCCGTTGTTTAGGTGGCATGTCATCCTCATTGCACGTGTTGTTTAGGGCATTCCAATATATGAGTGAGGTAGGAGCTCACAGTATCCTAATTGACAGGTGTGACTCTTGGGTTATTCTTCAGAATAAGGTCGAAGGATGGAGGTCCGTCTAGTTTGGAAATATATAGTTACAATGACTTTGTTATTATATATATATATATATATATATATATATATATATATATATATATATATATATATATATATATATATATATATATATATATATATTGCAGTAGCGTGCGGTGACTTTTTAAGATGAGGAAGCAATTCAAGTTTTACGAAAATATATTGTTCATTAAGAATAACTATAAAATTGTAAGCTACTCACCTTATTTAAATGTTAAAATAGCTTCTGTAAGTATACAAAACCACAAGCCAAGATGTTCTATCATATTGGCCTACATTTTATTTGCGAGTGCAACAGTTTTGGATGACATTTAGTCTTGGCGTAGGCCTACCTGTATTAATAGTAATTACTTTTTCATTATAAGTCATCGCACTGAACTTCCTTTTTACTAATTTTTCAATAATGCAATCGCATTTTCTCACAATTTTATTTGCTTCCATTTTGTTTAAAGGGTGGGGGGGGGAGTTATCACTTTAAAAAATGAATAAACAATACGCAACACTTATCTAAGCACTTATTCGCAGCTACTAACTGATCTCAAAGATACGAGGGGTGAATCCGGTAGAACCGCCAGAATCTAGGAAATATTGACAAAATGCTTAAGATTTAAAAGCGTAACCATACAGAATTTAGGCTATATAGCTGCTTTCTTTCTCAGAACCATAATTTAAATATAACCTAAAAATTATTTAAGCTTCACAGCATAATAATAGTTACGTCATTGTGTCTTAGGAACTTTGTTGCTTTTTCCTAGATTCTGGCAACCTGGCAAAGTTCTCGGATGCAAGCCGATGACGGCAAAGCTATATTTGCTTCCTTTTCCGTATGTAAATAGGTTTTTTTTTTCTTAATTCTAACACAGCGTTGAAATATCTAGATAAAAATCATAAAACTCTAATGACTGTATATTATTGTGAAGAAAAGCAAAACATCTTTTAAACTATTCATTCCAAAGCACCAAAAAGCAGGACTATTATTGAAATTAAGAAAAAAAATAAATTCGAAATCTCGAAGAAAAGGATGCATTTCTTCAATTGTTGTCAGGGTCATCAGGGCCTAACGCTAGATCCATTGAAAGTGAATGGTATTGTATGGAGTATACAAAAATAGATAAGCATAAATGTGAGTATAAAATTGATTCGTTGTCATTATAATTGTTGGGGTGTAATTTATTTGTCTTTTCTTCTTAAAAAAGGTAAACATTGCTTCCATTGACTTCACGCCACTGATATATTGTATGAGTACTATACTGCTACTCTAATTCTATTTATTATCGTTTGATCGAGAAATAACAATAAAGAGATTAATGTGGGATAAATCAGAAAGATAGACAGATGGTAATAAAAATGACGTCCATAGTCAGTTAAAGCGACACTTTAAGCCGTTTCGCCATGAGCCTCAACAAGCCTTTTCTATGCTGTGTATGGAGCCTTTGGAGACTCCTCTCTCTCTCTCTATCTCCCTCTTTCTCTCTTTCTCTCTCCTTCCAGTTGAATGACTTCGCCTCGTGATTGAGGCGACATATCTCAAAGCAAGTTTGGGTCGAGACTTTACTTCATCGCTCAAATTCGAGGCGGCGACGAAATTCCTACCCCGAATCGTGGCCTTCTCGATCTCAGCACGAATAGCTGAAGAACGGCATCAAAGGGACGCTCTTCTTCCATTCTCGCCCACTTATACACTCCCTCTTCGCGCGCCACTTCCCCACACTCATTTGGAGCCCTCACAAGCCCTCACATACTTTAACATCATTAGCTAAGGTCCTCGTTACAAACGATTCGTTCGACGTGCAACACGGGCAAACACAAGTGTATATATATATATATATATATATATATATATACAGTGCCCCGCAAAAGTTTACAACACACCATGAAAAACAGACGTTTATGTCTTTGTAAGCACGATAGGTAAATTAAACTTTTATTACTAACAGGATATGTATTTAAACAATAAATTAAATCATCAAACCATACAAAAACATCAATATAGTCTTTTGTCGAAGAAATACAATTAACTAGTAACGCAAAAGTTTACAACACATATATCAAATCATTTCTTAATATTTAGTAGCATAACCACTGTTGCTAATAACAGCTTGTAGCCGCTTAGAGTAGTCTCTTAAGTACTTCTTAAATGTGTTTGTGTTAATATTACTCCATTCGTCAATGCATATTTTCTTCAGTTCAGACATGTTTGTTGGTTCTCTTTTTTGGATTCTGAGCTTCAGTTCCTTTCATAGATTTTCGATAGGGTTCAAATCTGGGGATTGACTAGGCCATTTTAGAACCTTTACACCATTTGATCTAAACCAATTTTGTGTCAGTTTTGCTGTATGCTTTGGATCATTGTCTTGTTGAAAGATCCAATCCTGCTTCAATGTAAGAGAATGCACACTTGGACGTAAATTTTTCTTCAAGATACTTCTATAATGTTCTCCATTCATCCTTACTTCTATGGTTTCGATATTTCTAACACTAGCGGCACTAAAACAACCCCAGATCATGATTAAGCCACCTCCATATTTTACTGTTGGGGTAGTGTTCTTCGGTGCGTATTCGGTACCTTTCTCTCGCCATACCCTCGGAGCTCCATTACGGTCAAACAGTTTTATCTTGGTCTCATCCGACCAAAGTACGTTGTCCCCAAACTCCGCAGGCTTATTAAGAAACTCTTTTGCAAAATTCAAACGATCACGAACCTGTTTTCTTGTAAGAAGTGGAGTTATCCTTGGAGACCGTGAGTAGATGCCCATGCTAAGAAGCGATCGACTAATTGTGTCTTTACTCACTATAACTCCACCCACTTCTAAGTCACGCTGAAGTTCTTTAAGAGTAACCTTGGGTATTTTACTAAACATTCTTACTAATAATCTCCCTGCACGTTCGGTTATCTTGCGAGGACGACCAGAACGGATCAGAGGAAGAGTAGAATTTTGAGACTTCCAGTGACGTATTATCGTTCCAACTGAACTCAATGGAACTACTAACTGCACAGATATTTTTCTATAACCAATGCTACTTTTATGAAGGTCTACAATACGTTTTAGAAGATCTTGATCGATTCGTTTCTGTTTCCACATCGTGCGAATGTTTACAGGACGCTGTCTGATAAAGAATGACGCGATAGCTTATACCAGTCCCTAAGTTATGTGCGTAGATTAATGTAGAACGTTCTCGAAATTGTAAGAAGTTTCCTTTTCTCGAACATTTATGAGTAAGTGTTAAAAATCGATATGTGTTGTAAACTTTTGCGTTACTAATTAATTGTATTTCTTCAACAAAAACTATATTGATGTTTTTGTATGGTTCTGATGAATTAATTTATTGTTTGAATACATATCCTGTTAGTAATAAAAGTTTAATTTGCCTATCGTGCTTACAAAGACATAAACGTCTGTTTTTCATGGTGTGTTGTTAACTTTTGCGGGGCACTGTATATATATATATATATATATTTACAATTCCGAAATAAATACTGGCCCCTCCTCAAAATTTTCAATAAATTTCGAATTAACGAGTAAGCATCTTATCAAAATTGGTGACCATTGATTCATTATAAATAATTTTTGAAGAAACCGTTAAAATTTGACAAAAATAGCGAATTTTGACGCATCTTCAATTTTTACATTCCTTAAATATCAGTCTACTTAAAACGCTATTTAATTTCTCGACAATAACCACTAAACTTCATATTTGATATAATTGTATCGTTAATATACTAAACATGTAATAGTATAATGAATTTTTTATGAAATCTTATCGTTTGTTTTTGTCATTGTCTTCAGGGAGCAAAATCCATTTTTGATCGGCAAAGCAACATAACTTTTCGCAAGGAAGGAAAGGGATATAAAAATATCTGACAAACATAGAAAACCGATTAGTATGGTGAGAATGATATCAAGAGGTTTAAATATACAGGTATACTATAATATAAGACAACGGACATGACAGGCAAGATAGAAGCAGAAACTTTGAGCGAATGGCTTTTCAGCAGTGACGTGTAGGCAATGGAAGCAAGGGAAGCAATGCTTCCCTTTTTTAAGAAGAAAAGAAAAATAAATTACACCCCAGCAATTAATATGACAGCAGAATCAATTTTATTCTCACATTTATGCTTACCTATATTTGTATACGCCATACAGTAAGTACTGTTCACTTTCAATCGAATTGGTGTTAGACTCTGATGAGCCCGACTGCAATTGAAGAAATGCATCCTTTTCGTCGAGATTTCTACTCTTTTTTTTTCTCTTAAGTTCAATAATAGTTCTGGTTTTTGGTGCTTTGGAATGAATAGTTTAGAAGACGTTTTGCTTTTCTTCACAATAATATAGTCATTAGAGTTTTATGATTTTTATCTAGATATTTCGACGCTGTGTTAGAATTAAGAAAAGAAATAACCTATTTGTATACGGAAGAGGAAGCAAATTTAGCTTTGCAGTCATCTGCTCGCATATGGCAACTCTGCGGGTTACCAGAATCTAGGAAAAAGCAACAAAATGCCTAAGACACAATGACGTGACTATTATTATGCTGTGAAGCTTAAACAATTTTTAGGTTATATTTAAATACTGGTTCTGAAAATGAAATCAGCTACATAGCATAAACTCTGTATGGTTAAGCTCTTGTATTTTAAGCATTTTGTTAATATTTCCTGGATTCTGACAGCCTTACCTGAGTCATCCCTCGTATCTTTAAAATCAGTATCTGCGAGGCAGTGCCTAGATAAGTGTAGCGTATGTTTATTCATTTTTTTAGTGATGAACCCCTTTTAAACAAAATGGATGCAGATAAAGTTGTGAAAAAATGCGATTACATTATTGAAAAAATATTTAAAAGGAAGTTCATTCCGATGACTTATAATGAAAAAGAAACTATTATTAAGATAGGTAGGCCTACGCCAACACTAGATGTCATCCAAAAATAGTGTTGCGCTCGCAAATACAATGTAGGCCAATATGATAGAATATCTTGTCTAGCTGTTTGTGCATACTTACAGAAGCTATTTTAACATTTAAATAAAGTTAAAAAAATAACATTTAAAAATAATTAACATTTAAATAAAGTGAGTAGCTTACAATTTTTTGGTTATTTTTAATGAACAACATATTTACTTCAATTTACATATTTATTTTTGTAAAACTTGAATTGTTTTCTCATCTTCAAAAGTCACCGCACACTACTGCTCTTTAGTGTCTATTGTACCTACGGTGAAGCATCATGGAGGTAGTGTAATAGTGTGTAGTTGTTTTTCTGACAATTCAGTGGAATATCTTACTACAATATCAAATAATTTAGACCTGCATGGTTTTCCTTCACCTTTGCAGCGACATGCTATCACATTTTGGAACCCGTCTTATTACGAGAATATAGTATGGTCCTACTAGTCATCATTAACGTTATTTATTAATGGAGAACCTCAAAGGAAGCCTACAATCTGAATTGCCTGCTTCCAACCGTAAAATATGAGGGCAGATCCGTAATGGTTTGGACGGTTATATCCTAGTATTCGGCCAGTCCCATCATTACCACCAATGGTTTTGGGTCATTGCCAACAAATATCTTGACATTCTCAATCACGAGGCTCTTACTATCTCTAGCATACTGTTTTCAGACACCGCCATTTTCGAGATGATAATGCTCCCGTACACACAGCTCAAAATTTTCAGACTTGTTTGAGGATCATCGGAATTTAATCCAACATCTTCCCTGGCCAGCCCAGTTAACTGATCTAAACAGCATCGAAGCAGATTTCCACTTCCGTCATCGCTGTAGCAATTGGTGAATGCGGCCGGGCCGTTCACCACCGAGCAAATAGGAAATTAAAGGAAACGAAACCTGAATGACTCTTCTAAGAGTTCCTCCGAGGGACCTTGCAAGTAAATGGACAGAAAAGAAGAACTACAGCTACTTTCTAACTTTATTCAGTTCATACCCAAGGGAAATTGAAGGGAATTTTGCAAGAATCATTATACAATAAATTCTGTTAAATAGTGCCAAGGGTTTTTAGGATCGGCCATAGAATAGGACCAATTTCACAAGAACCGATTTAAACATATATAATTATCATAAATTTACTGCGTTTATTCTGCTCAGAAAGTCATTTATTCGGACCTTCTAATTTAAAATAGTTTTTTCTGTTAAATCTAGTCAATCTAATCCATTTTCTTCCTATTTAAAAGGTTTATAATGGGAATTTGATAGTGTTGCTCGCCTCTTTGAATGTCTATGGATGTTTTTTTTTCTGATTCCAAGTTTTTCAATATATATATATTTTTTATAATTGCTTTCTTGTGTAGCCTTTGAATGTTTATTATTTAATTATGCCTGACTAAAAGGTAGGAGCGTATGAAGAAAAGCAGCTCTAATTGACCCAGAGACTATTATTCTTCGAGTGAGCAAATCTAAGCCCCTATTATTCAACTGAATCAATTTGGATACAACTCGCTTAAAATGGGTAAGCCTGACGTTACTTAATTTTCATATATGAAAATTAAGTTAGCTTAGGTTAAGCCCCTCAGCATTTTAACTAGACTCTTTTCAACTTGGCCAGTTTGAACCATAGACGATGCAATTCTATTACCAACAATTCAAAATGTTTTACACAACAATCTACTATTTCTCTCCGACGAATGGAAAACGTACCGAAAATTTTCATAAACAAAGAATCAGGCGTCCATAACAAGCATGTAGAATCTTATCAAATATAACAAGACTATATTAAAAAAAGATACAGAAGAGAGTTCTTAAACTCCTATTTACAGGAATTTCTGTTTCGTGAAAAACGCAGCAAAATTTATTAGATGCATTCTGAGCTGTATCAGGCCAACCAATTTGTTTGCATACAAGATTTAATTTATTTTATCTTACCTGTTTATTACTGATAAATAAAAAAATTTACTTTTTAGAATTTTACTTTCATATTAATTCATATGGATGTTATTCAAGAGATATCATAAACGGTACCCTATTCGTCGATTGGGTCAAACAGCCACCCAATTATTCAGGTGTTCAAAAGCTGGGCGTACTATTATTCAAAAGGGTAAAATGGGCACGCTATTCTTCAACTGCGCACGCGATTTATCAAATGATCATAAAGTGGGCACCCTATTTTTAAAAGTGGTAAAACTTGGCACCGGACTCTTAAAATGCTCATAAAATGGGCACGCTATTCTTCAAGTGGGTAAAACTGGGCCCACTTTATTTAAACATTCCTAAACCTATTCTACAAATTGGTAAAACTGGATACTATATACTTTTAATGGGTAATTATGGGCACCCTAAACTTCGAATGTTCATAAGCTGAAACCCTATTCTTCAAATGGGTAAAACGGACACAATATTCTTCAAATTGTCAGAAACTTGTCAACCTATTCTTCAAATGGGCAAAATGGTCTTCCTATTCTTCAAATCTTGATAAACTGGGCACTCTTTTCTTAAAAATTTCAGAAGCTGGGCACTCTATTCTTTAAATGAATACAACGGGCACCCTATTCTTCAAATGTTCATAAGTGTCCACTATTCTTCAGGTGGGTAAACTTGGCAACCTATTCAACAGTTCATAAGTTCGACACCTTATTCGTTAAATGTTCATAAACTGGGCCCCTTATTCTTTAACCCTTTAAAGGACATAAGAAAACCAGCATTATTTTTCTTTAGAAAAATGTTATAGATTGGCTGCATATGAGGGGTGGTTAATGTTTTTACTAAAAAAATATAAAGTATTTCTTACATTATGAAAATATTGCATAGCACATATTTGTGCTATTGAACCTCAGGGGCAATTATTTATGCTTTACAAGAATGTTCACCTTTGCTGCTTATAATAACATTTTTTAATAATATTATCAGGATGGAAAACAATATTATAATGTAATTGAATTTATTAAACATTTAAAATTTATGTATATGACTTTCCCAAATATGTGTTACTTATTTCCATTTTCAATTATTTCTATAAAAAATATGGATAATGCAAGAAAAATCATATATATGCAACATTAAACACGCAGGTATCACTTTACAATTATTCGGGATATTTTTCAAAGCAATTTCTACCATTTACGTAACAAAGGTAGATACCATATTCAACACACATATATTTTTTGTTCTATTATGAAGTTTATTTTTAGTACACACTTTGCAACGTTTTCTGCAAATAGATTTTCGCATTGAATGTGTTTTTGTAGGTGTTTCGATTGTATCTTGTTTTTTCTTTGGTTGACACCAACAGAAGTTGATGGTGGTACTGTTTTTCTGTTTTCAATCAACCTACGGACCACAAATTTTCTGAATCGTTTTGCATCAACTTTTTCAATATTTTACGTTTTTTCCAATTTGCAGAACACGATGAAGCCATTATTTATTGCAATATAAACAAGATAAAAAAATACTCCGAGGTAATATTTAACTTTTGACCTATAGTCAAACTAATAAATTACTTTTGGGGGGTTTATTGTATCAACCCCTCCCATATGGGCATTGTAGTGCTTAAGAACAGTAGGGCGTGCAATCTCCTCTTAATCACTAGTTCCCTTTTTCCTCCGGTACACTTTCGAAACAAGAAATGCCGATATAAAATTCGACATGTGCACTGCTTTAGTGTCCATCCACTTTACATTAAAAATATCATTTGATTCAAAACAAAAGATATCCCTTTTTTGCATGTCTTTATCAGAAGGTACCTGTGATCTTGGAATATTTTTTTGTTCATTCGTAAGGTTTCTGCACCATTTATATTTTCCTTGTATAACAGGGATTGGAGCGAAGGTGAATTAAAAAATTTATCTATAAAAATGTTACAACCAATATTTTGATTTTTTTCTGTAAGTTTTATAACAACTCCTTCGCCCAACAAATATCCTGATTTAGAATCACATCTTCACCACATTTTGAAATCCCATTTGATTGGTTTTCCTTTTGCATACTCTATTAGGATATTATGACCCTTAAATTTAATCATGTGCTTGTCAATTGATTGGCATTTACTAGGATACATGGCAGATAAAAATGTTTTGTTGAAATGATCTAATACACTTCTGACTTTATAAGCTCTTTCGTGTAATGGATCAGCCCGTGCTTTCATTTTATCATTGTTGTTAAAGTGAAATAAAGATCTAATTTCTTCGAATCTCTTCAAACGTATCACGTTAGATATAAATGGAACACCAAGATGTGGCTCACTTGACCAATAATCTCTAATTGATGGCAGAAGATGATATCCCATTACTATGTTTATCCCAAAAACGCTATCAATTCTTCCAGGTTAGTTGTAAAGACATGACCTTTTTGCTGACTATGCAATGCAGTTTGAGGAATTACAATTTCATTTAGAAAACATCAAAACTAGCTACGCTGTGAAATATTTCATAGGGATTTGGATCAGCAGTAAGATTGATAAGCACTTTTCCGTAATCATAGGCTTCCAAATTATCAGGGTTCTCAAGAGATGTTGTTGTTTCTTCATTTGATACTCTCTTCCATTTAAAAGTTGCAATCTCACTTGAAGTTTGATGTAAAGTAGCATCAAGTAGGCTCTACTGGACTCAGAACTTTGTTGCATAATCAATGGCTGCTTGTTAGGTTCTGTTATTACATTTATACCTTCGGTCAGCTGGTCATTTTCAGTATCTTCTAAACTTTTTTCTATAAAATTCATATCTTCCTCATCAAATACGACTACATCTTCAGTATCAATGTGATCACATGATAATAATTGCTGGACTTCACTTTCTCGAAGCACAAAGTGTCTACTTCGCTGTGACATCCTGTATCTCTAATATGATAAGGATTGTCTCATAAAATAATGTAAATTTGTAATATCGGTAAATTCCTAGATTATGGTAGCCTTAGTAATAGGCTACCCACACCCATCATATATATATATATATATATAAGCCTATATATAAAGTTCGAGACAACAGTATAATAAGTAAAAGGTTCGTTATCCATTTACATATAATATGTTGGGTGTGCGTAGCCTATTACCAAGGAGATCATAATCTAGGAATTTATTATAATATCTTTCAAATATTTGTATATTATTTGAAAATAATTAATAAAGTTTTTATTGTAGTAGTAACTAAGTATCAAACAAAAATAAATAATTGGAATGGTAAATATGGCATTTTTAGGATATGGGGAATATAATCTTGACAACTCAAATTTCCGACATAGAAAATTGCCCCTAAGGGAAAATGGCACGTATGTGTACCGTATACATATTATTAAAAAAATTTAGAGTAACTATTTACTTTATTTTTTGGAAGTCATTTTCAATCAAAGTTGCTATACTATTTCATATGGGAATTGTAGACTCCAAGATATTTTCTAACACTTACCGAAAGATATAAAAAAAACAACCGTTCTCAACTAGGTCTGAGACCCAACTGATCGCTCTTCCGAATAAGGTACAAAAACAATTGAGTTGCCAGTTAGTCATTAAATACGTATAATATAAACCTAAAATTATATATAAAATAGTACTAATTTAAAAAATATATATAAGAATATTTTATACTGCGAGGTAAAGTCATGGCACACAGGCGTGTCAGTGAGCCTTAAAGGGTTAAATGGTCATAAATTGGGCACTCTATTCTTCAAATGGGTAAAGTGGGCACCCTAATTTTAAAATGTTCAAAATCAAGTCAGACTCTTCTTCAAATGGCTGAAAGTGGACACCCTATTATTCAAAAGGGTAAAACTTGGAACCCACTTCTTCAAAGGTTTAGAAAGTGGGCATTCTATTCTTCAAAAGGGTATATCTGGGCACCCTATTCGTCATATGTTCATAAACCTTGCACATTATTCTTCAATAGGTTCAATATCGGCACAGTCTTCTCAAATGTTCTTAGGCTTGGCACCATATTATTCAAATGTTCATCAACTGAGCAGCATAATCTTCAAATGGGTTAATGGACACTTTCTTCTTCAATGTTCTTAAGATGTATACTATATTCTTCAAATGGGTAAACTTAGATACACTATTCTTCAAATGTTCATAAAATGAGCACCCTATCCTCCACATGAGTAAAGGTGGTAAACTTGGTAAAACGGGCAACCTATATTTCGAATATGAATAAAAAAGAACCCTGTGCTTCTAACGTGTAAAACTGAGCAGGCTATAATTCAAATGGGTAAATTAGGCAGCTTATACTTCAAATGTCTTGAAATGGGAAAAACTGGACACCCTATTCTTCACATAGGTAAAACTGAGTACCATTTTCTTCCAATATACAAAACTGCAACACCTAATGTACAAAGGGGTAAATTGGTAACGCTATTCTTCAAAAGTTCTAAAGGCTGTAACAGTTACAGTTAAAAAAAATGTTTACCATAAATATCATAGAAAATTATCTTCACTTATGTTCGTTAATGGAACATAAGTGAAGATATAGGACAGTGTTTACAATTTGTTTCCCATTAAGCGGAATCCAAGATAAATAAAAACAATAAATCTCTTTAAGAGAGAGAAAATTCAGTAAAAAGTAAGGGAATAGAAGCTATATAGTCCGTACAAATACCACTGGCTTTAAAACCAAATAGGGCGGGGTAAAAAATTAGTGTAAACAAAAAAATATCGAAGAAAAACAGACTAAATTAGATTAATAACAGAAAGAAGATGGATCACAACAGATAATATCTACATAGAATCCTATTGGAAATAAAAGAAGTGATGGGAAGAGACATAAATACACATACATACCTACATTTACACAGAATACAGTATTTCCTTTAAGTATTCATGTTTTTTAATACAAACTAGAAAACCTTGAAGCGTTATAAGCATTTAAATATTATTCTACATATTATTTCTTATCTTAAAAAAATTGCCTTGTCTTTAGCTGGTGGTGGCTACAAATCTCACTTATTTCACTTTTAGTTCATTTTGTTCGCATTATTTCTGTTTGCACTTTGGATCTGTGTTGTCTTCTTATTCGATTGTTTCTTCCTATTTAGGTTGTTTAAATTCGGTTGTCTTATTATGGTATCAATCTGGTGTCTTAGTTGGTTATTTCGTTGGTTGAGTTTGTATATAGTCGGGTAAATATCTTTATCGTTATGCTTGTTCCTTCTCTCTTTTTGAATTTCTACTTAAGTAAACATGGGAACCTCCTCGATTCTCAGCTGTTGTCTTCCGCTGGGAAATCGAGTGTTAAAGGGGACTCCAGCTCTGGTGCTCGTGTGCTCTGCAAATATCGGAGGTAGATCATCTATCTTCCTCTATATTTTCTCCGCCCTGTTCCTGATGTTGATATTGAGCGTTTCTAATCCTGCTTCTTGGTGTATATCCTGTAGTCTTCTCCTCTCTCTCCTACGTGTGTTGGTGATTAGGTAGAGAAGTTTATTTTGTATTCTCTGGAAACCAATTTTTTGGTCTTTGTTTCACCGTTGATAGGGGTTGGCGGGTAAAGTAGTACCTCTCTTCCTAGTGCAAGATAGATTTTTCTTTTATTTTCCATGCCTAACCCTCTTAGATTGTACAGTAGGTTAAGCATCGGAATCGCCTGGTTCTTCCTCTCCGTTATATGATGTTTGTCGCCTCTTTTTGTTATTGAGTCCTAGCACTTTGCCCTCACTATGATATTTTTAGTTCTGATCTTCAACTACAATTTCAGCTGTTTTGTCCCTGGAGATTGGGATTATTGTAAATTTACTCCTGTTTGTCCTTATCCTCGAATCTCTTTCGTAGTTGTTGATGTTGCTGATTTCTAAAGCTGTTGTCCTTGCCTGAAAGTGTACGTTCTTGTACGGAGTGACGACTAGTTGTTTTATGTCGCCGCAAACTTTATGTTTAGGCAACCAGGCATTATTGGTGGTGGCAGGTCTGCTGTGAATATTGAATACAGCGTGGGGCTGAGACAGCCCCCCTGCGGGAGTCCAGCTTCCAATTCGAATTCTAGTCATGAATAACCCTTGATCTTCACATATGTTCTCCTGTCTGTGACATAATCGCAGAGAATTCTCTCCAGATTACTATTCATTTGGAGATTTAAAATCTTATATTGCATTTCTCTGACCCAGACTTTGTCGAATGCTTTTTCTACATGACAAGATCGATGTAGTTATTCTCTGCTTTAGTCTTTGCTATTTTCTCTGTTATTATATGCCAAGTGCCATTGTGGTGTCTCTGCCTCTTCTGAACGCGAACTGATAATCATTATAAAGGTCATTTTCTCCAAGATATTCTTTTAGTCTTCTGTTAAGGATTTTCTCGAAGACTGCCCATGAAGTTCAATAGCGATATTGGCCGGTAACTGCTGAGGTGGTTTGGTAGTTTTCCTGGCTTTAGGACGAATATCATTTCCGCTAGTTTATAGCTATCAGGGAAGTAACCGGTGTTTAAGCACGCGTTTAAAATATTCTTTAATGCTCGGATGATTATGTTAGGTGCCAATCTAACCCTTCCAAATTCATGTTTCTTGTAGCGCTTAGTTTTCCCTTAAAATTTTCCCGCGCCATAATTGGCCAATTTTTGTAATACTTATGTTCGCGTAGAAATACTATATGTAATGTAGGAACTCTGGAATATATATATATATATGTATATATATATATATATATATATATATATATATATATATATATATATATATATATATATATATATATATATATATATATATGGGAAATATCACGAAGGTTAGCGCGTGATAACTATAAATATGAATATGTACCACGGAAGGAAACTGAATAAAAGACGGATTGGAGTTAGTACTTTCGTCTATTCGACATTTTTAAACTCACAATGGTAAGAAAAAATAAGACACACAGTATTTATACTAAGCACGTTTCCCTATGAGGTCAACCTTTTAATGCTATCAATAAGTCGGATTTTAGAAAAAGTGATAAAATTGGATCTTACCATTGTGAGTTTGAAAATGTCGAATAGACGAAAGTACTAACTCCAATCCGTTTGTTATTCAGTTTCCTTCCGTGGTACATATTGATATATATATATATATATATATATGTATATATATTTGAATTTAACAATCATAGATTTCTGGAATCGTCAGGTCGATATTAGTTAAATTACTTATAAAGAGTCATATATATGAATTTGTTATTAGATAGTACTTTCAAAGGTTTATTTTCTTTCGACCTCTCAATAAAAAGAGAAGATCGATTTAGTTTAGAGCAGACAAGCTGTAAAGCACTCGGGCCAAATGAAGATAGAATTTGGAAATGTAGTTACTCGTACTATCACAAAAGTTACACAAATTCAGCTGTCTCTTCAAAAGTAGCAGCCCGCTTCGACTGAGTTTGCAACAAAAACTCTATGTAGTTACATAGTAACCTCTATGGATGACCACGCTAGGCCTACCGCGGTAAGCATACCCTGTGCTATTTTCTTGCCTGGGTTTCAGGCTACTTCACCTAACCCGTGATTCATTCAAATCGAGCTAATCTTCTCCTTGGAGAGAGTAACAAGTGACACCTCAAAACTCAAGTCACTAGTGGAGCCACTGCCATGCGATTTTCACATCTTTTAAGAGACCACTAACTTAAGCTATTGAACTCTCCAAACCACCATTTTGAATGCTTTCAGCCTATGCCGGCTCAAAAATTAAACTCTTTGGCTCGTTGCATCGAACTATCCCATCTTCATCATGAGAATCTCTTAAGGAAATGGAAAGACACACTAGGCCATAGTGTGAACCTAGATTTTCTTCGTGGATCCTTCGTTCGTTACCTTCCCTCTAGCATTCAGGAAGCATTTGAAATTTTAGCCTGATACTCTACTTGAGCAAGTCGTTACGGCGGCCTTACGAGCTCTCAGTTACATCTCTCAGACAAGGGTGACATATGTCACAAAGCATCACTCAAAACAGTTGTGCAAGCAAATGGATGCAACATTGATCCCCATCAAATAAAAGCTTTCAACTCTCTCGTGAAGGCTGGCTACTCTCTAAACTTCTAGAAATTACTTAAAAGGATGCTCATCATCGCATTCGCGTAACTCTCCTGCACTTCAGGATGCCATCTGCTGGCACCACCGGCAATACTGTTACCACATACGCCGCTGTATATCTGGCGGCAATGAGAATGGTACATCGGGAAACTTCTGAGGGAAACAGAAATGAAGAACATCGCATCTAGGTTTTCTCACTTTCCGTGCTTGCACGCTATCATCCCCAGCACCAAAAGAAGTCTCTTTGTCAATACAGGATTGGTTATATCAATTCTCTCTACTACCTTTGATGAGCTACAACAACAATAGAGCGACATTCCCCTTCAAACCGCAACGGGATCTCCAATTCGTAATTTTGTAAACGTAAACTTAAATGTTCCTTGGGTTCAAGTCGTTGCTTTACTTTAAAATTGTATTGAGATAATAAATACCGATTTTTTTCGCAAATTATGATCTTTAAATTGACCTTAAACATTCATGCTTGGTGGGTGGCACCAATCTATCCATAAACACCATAAGTGAAAGTGTCATTCCTCCATCGCTCTCTTTTGCAATTTCAACAAGCTCTTCAGTAGACAAACTCCTTCTTAAATACATTGTGCTTACACACCCCACAATGAGCACGATAATAAACAAGTGTTGCCTACTGCTCCTTCTTCATAGTTTCAACAGGGAGTGATGCAAGAACCGACAATTGCCCAGCCACCGCATCGTTTATACCTAAAGCTTATAGTTGTGGTCAAATACCTTTCATGCTTTGTAAAAGCAAACAAAAATATTAGGCCAAGTAGATCACCCTGTGCCTGACCCATTCATCTAGTAAAGAAATCCGTCAACAAATACCGATTAAGAATAAATTTCCGCTCCCTTACCATACGAATTTGATAGCAACCTTACATAATTGTTTATTTTCTCAATAATTAAGTTAAAGGATGCATTTATTTAGATATCAATGGAATCAACAACAATTGAAAAAATACTCTCAAAGTATGTCCAACTTTTCTCAAAAATTTCGACTGTATATCCCCATGTTTTGCATGATCTGAACTTTGTTTTCTCATATATTGATGACCTGCTCATCGCAAGCAAAAATGAATTGGAGCAAGCATCCGCTAGATTGAAAATCCATGGTTTGCAAATCAGGATTGAAATATTCACTTTCTCAGTGGAATCACTTGATTATTAGAATATAAAGTTAACTTCCAAGGTACATCCTACAAGATGATAAAATAACCGCTATCAAGGATTATTTTAGACCAAAATGGTTGCAAGATCTACAGAGATTTTTAGGTTTAGTCACTTTACTTCGTGGATTTATTAAGAATGCTGTAATCATTCTCAATGCTCTCCCAAGATTGTTAAAGAACTCAAACAAACTGAGCCCAAAGTGAATATTGCAATGAGATAACTGCGCTAAAGGAGCTTTTAACGCTATAAATAACGATGTAATATAAAAAGCCCCTTTTACTCCCGGCAAAATTAAATAGTCAAATTCGATTAATTGCAACGATTTTTTGAGGGAAATGGGAGATATAAGGATTTTTAGTAAGGCTTGCAAGGATCCAAAATAAAAACAATCCACGTTTACAAAGAATTAATCGCTATAGGTCTTGCAATAAAACCCTTCAAACACTTACTCATTATACTACAGTACATTTTTTGTCCTGAAAGAGTGCAAGGCAAAGATTGGCACTATAAATTAATTCACAACCAGGCCCTCGCTAAAAAGGTACGCGTATCTGAATTCATTAGTTAGTACACTAATGATATTCGTTACATAACGAGAAGAGATAATCCAAGTGATGCTCTCTCCCGGGCACCCATCAACGATTACAGCATGCAATCCATGTAACCTATTACATAGTCACCACCATCTAAGTCTTAAGAAGAAAATCTAATCCCCATGTAGTTCAATTAAATCAAACAATCCTTATTTCTCTAATATCGACTATTAAGCCAAATCTCATTTGACCGAATTGCAATTAAAAAATATAGTTTCATAGGATTGAATTACTTCTTCCTCGCATTCTATCATTTGCAATTTATCGAATGGTTTTGTTGTCCTTATTTCATCTCTGATTTCCGGTACCTAATCTTCAACTATTACCACCTTGTAGGTAATTTCGGTAGACGCCTTACCCTTAAATCATTCTCAGATATATTTTTATAGTGTGAAATCAGAAAAAAACATACGAAACCACTATTTCCACACAAATTTTTGGCACCTGCATCAAGATTTGACAGTTCATGTGGTCATATTAATTGTTTTTTAAACACAAAAGAGTGTTACAAATACCCTTTGACCATAATATACCGCTCTTTTAAGGGATTGGAGTCATATCCACTAAAGGATATAACATAAGAATCTGTGGTTTAAAATTCTTCACCAATAACATATCACGTTTTGGTGCTCCTGTTTACATAATCCCATATAATAGATTGCAATTTTAATCTGGTCTATTTTAGGAGTTATTAAAACTTACGGCCACAGATCACATTTTCACCTCTCCTGCTAACTCGACCGGAAATATTGTTCTTGAAAGACAACATACAAACATACGATCATCTCTCCTGACAAAAGGACAAAAGGACCTCAAAAGAATAGTTACATAATCTTCGATCCACTCTACCCTCCATGCGAACTCAATAAAGCAAGAAACAGGATTCTTCCCTACTCAATTAGTTCATGTCCCTCCATTACGCATTCCAGGTGACCTATTTGTCACCGTAGATAGCGATCTTTTATAATACAGATCCATATAACGATATTAAGCAGCCATGCATTTTCTTACTCTCATCCTTTCTCGCCTTTTGGCTCCACAAAAAAATTGCATTCCCCAAAATCTGGAGGACTATACGTACGTTTTCGTAAGAGATACTCAGATACGCCATACTTTATCCACCCTATATAAGAGCCCATACAAGGTCCTACAGAGGCGCACTTATGAAATATAAGGCTAGCAAACATTGAAAACAAACAACAGGCAATTAACACAGATAAAGGTCACATACAACCCAACATACAAATTCCTCATACACAAACGACAAAGACAATCCAATGGAACTTAAGAGCAAACACAACAAAATATATCTAAAAAATCATATTGAAATCTACTTACTAATTGGCCAGACAATCCTTACTAAGGTTTTTGGCTAAAGTTTTATATTAAAATCCATTGCTTTGTCACACAGAAAATAAACATTATGGTTAAGAAACTTGGACGTATTTTTAGGAATCAATTTACATGTACTGTATATATGAACATTATCATTACAATATTTGTATGCCATAATTGTTACTGTTATATGCTCTTGCTGGTTATCTTTTATCGATACCTTTGTTGGTTATTATTTTGTCCGTACAATCAATTGCATTATATGTATAGCTAATGTTTAATTATTTTTTTTTCAATTATTTTATTTATAAACAGCAATTTTTATGAACATTTAAGCTATATCAATATTAGGAATAATAAGGTATATAAGTTATCATCATCTCAATATATACTATTAATTTTATGCTTCAATAACTATTGAGATTTGTTTTAAATGTGTATTAAGTTTCAAGGTAATTAATTTGGCAAATAGAAGTGACTAATGATTTTATACATCCCACACAAACAACGTTACAGCCTCGGGAATTGGTGTAGAGAGGGGCCACGATCGTCAAGCTGCCAATTGCAGCATGTTTGCCCATGTTATGTCTGACCCTTGGGTGTTATTTTAGGAGAGTTGCGCTAATTTCCCTTCCTGAGTACGATATTTAGTTTACATGAGAGGAAGGTTTCTCCTAAGCAGTTTCATATTCACCATTTTATCCCTTTCTTTATCACCCACGCATTTTCAGCTTCTCAATTTCACTACTTTCCTTACCGATCACATATTTTTATCTTTTCCAAATTAACCACCCACACCTTTTCGTCTTTCGTAAATATTCCACTTTCTAACACATTTTCATTTTACCTACCTTCAAAACTTTCATTATTACCCATGTATTTTCATCTTCCCATACATCGCCTCTTTTATACAACCCACGCAGTTTTATTTATCTGAACTTATCACTTTCTTCAACACCGACGCAATTTCATCTTCCTCCTTATCTTTACTGCCCATACAAGTTCATCTTTCCTAACTTCACAACTATTTTTACTCCGCCCCCACGAATTATCATATTTTCCGAACTTCACCGCATTCTTTACCACGCATATTTATCTTCCCAACTTCATCATATTCTTTGCCACCCAAACATTTTCATCTTACAAACTTTCTTTAGCCCAATTCATTTTTATCTTCTCTAACATCACTTTTTTTTAACAGCCGCACATTTTTCATCTTAAATAAAAGTTATTTATGAAAATATTTTGAAAGAGAGCAATGACAAAGATCAATCACTACCAAACAGTAAATTTCCATTACAAACGTAACTTCATTGTACAATGATCCCAACCACACATACTACTAATCCATTAACCGTAAAAAAAAGGAAAGGTACAAGAAATTTTTAGGCATATGTGGACCATCTACAGTATATATGCATATGCAGGGAGAACTAGAGATAGAAAGAGATGAAGAGAGAGAGAGAGAGAAAGAGAGAGAAGGAGAGAGGGAGAAAACCAGAGTTTGAAAGAAGGCTATAATGGATAGAAATTTGTTCCGAAGTATGAGGAGATTGAAGGAGGACTCGTACATCCCAAGCAAGGGGTAGTCTCAATGGTGTTTTGAAGGCTCAGGGGTCACCAGGTAAAGTGAGGGGGTGATAGGGAGAGGAGAGTCATGTGCCCCAAATCATCTGCCAAGCGAAGAAATTTTCCGCCCTCCAAATTCCAGAGTAAAAAATTCCATTCAGTTAAATACGAACACTTTTCACTTTTTGTTTTCATATATATATATATATATATATATATATATATATATATATATATATATATATATATAAACGGGAGAGAGAGAGATAGAGTTACAAGGAGTTACAAGGAAAGAAAGTACCCTAGGAGACCTTACGCTCCATTCAAAGAGGGTACCTTTGGACTAGCAATCGAGCGGGCACATGGCTGCTTAATTGTTTTGTGTCCCTAAACGGTCACTTTTCAAGAATTTGTTTAGTCTTGACTTGAACTGGTCAACAAATTTACTGTTGACAACTTCCACTGGAAGTGCGTTCCACTTACCGCAGATACTGTAGGTGAAAAAGTTTCCACACAGATTGCGGTTGTAATGATTCAGTTCAAGTTTGAAGCCGTGATTGGGCGTTCTGTTCTCATTAAGGCTGAAAATATCCCGGTAGTCAACATTGTGGAACCCTCGAAGTATTTTGAAAACTTCGATGAGCTGACCACGCAGTCTACGGGTTTCCAGCGAGAACAGATCTAATTTCCTTAGTCTATCCTCATAACTTTTATGTCGGATAGAGGGAACTAGCTTGGTTGCCCTGGCTTGTACGCGTTCCAACCTTGCGATGTCCTTTCGAAATGAAGGACTCCAAAATTGTACGGCATACTCCAGGTGCGGCCGAACGAGGGAGTTGTACAGACAAAGTACTATCTCCTTTTTACAGGATCCAAACTGGCGCTTTATGTAGCCTAACATCCTTTGGGCTTTCTTCTCTGCCTCGATGCACTGTTTCGAGAACTTGAGGTCGCTAGTGATAGTAACACTCAAGTCCTTCTTAGTGTCACTCGATTCAAGAGCAGTGCCCTTAAGGATGTACTGAGATTTGGGGTTTCGGTGGCCGATATGCATTACTTTGAATTTCCCCACGTTGCAAGGCATTTGCCACGTGTCCGACCACTCTCCAATCCTTTAAGGTCCTCTTGGAGGCGGGCAGTGTTCCCCTCCTTTGCCACATTGATACCAAGCTTGGTGTCGTCTGCAAATTTGGAGATTTTGGCAACCATGTGTCCGTCCATGTCGTTGACATAGATAATAAACAGTAGTGGTCCCAGGACGGAACCTTGAGGGACACCGCTAGATACGGGCTCCCATTCAGACGCCCGTCCATTCCCCACTACTCGTTGCCGTCTGTCACGTAGCCAGCTCTCTATCCAACCTGCTACCTTGCCGTATATGCCCTGTGCACGCACTTTCCGGAGACGGCGACGGTGTGGTACCTTATCAAAGGCCTTTTGGAAGTCGAGGTACTGAACATCCACCGCTTTATCCCGATCATGCTTACTGAACACAAAGTGGAAGAATTCCACAAGGTTCGTCAGGCATACTGTTGCCTTCGGAAACCGTGCTGGGAACTCCTCAGTAGCAGGTTTGACTATAAATAAGACGTTATCTTGTCCACTATCATGCTTTCCATGAGTTTACCGACTATCGAAGTCAAACTTATGGGTCGGTAGTTTGACGGATGGTTGGGGTCTCCTTTCTTGAAGATCGGAGTCACCTCCGCCTCACGCCAGTCTCTAGGAACGCATCTGGTCTGGATTGACATGTTAAAGATAGCGCACAGATGTCGTGATACTTCATCGCACATTTCCTTCAACATCTTGGATAGAGACCCGTCCGGTCCAGGGGACTTATTCGTCTTTAGGTCAGCGATCCTTTTCTTCATTTCTCCTTCGGTGAAGTCCATATCCTCCAGCTTTCTCCCCGAGTAGGAACTGGTTAGCTGGGGGATGGGACCACACTCTTCAGTAAACTTTAAAGAGAAGTAGTCATTGAGCAGGTTAGCATTTTCTGCATCTGAGTGAGTTAATGCACCCTCCTCGTCCACTAAGGGCCCAATCCTACGAAGGATTGGTTTACAGCTATTCACATAGCCGAAGAACTCCTTGGGATTCTCCTTGCAGAGTCTCGCCACTCGGAGTTCCTTAGTACGCTTAGCCGCCCTTATGCTGGACTTCACTCTCCTGGCTAACCTTCGGTATTCGTCAAAGGCACCCGGGATCTTCAATCGCCGGTACGCATTTCTCTTCTCCCTAAGCAGTTGGCCGATTTCTCGATTAAACCACTTTGGTTGAACAGAAGACCGACGGAGGCATTTTAGAGGGATGCAACTTGATTGAAGACTCATGAACTTATTTTTGAAATTGTTCCACGAATCCTCAACCTCTTCGCATACCGCTAGTCTTACATCAGTCAACCTAGCACGAAGGCTTGCAAAGTCTGCTCTTTTCAAGTCAAGTTTTCTTGATTGACTGGCAACAGACCTCACCTTCCGCCGTACAGAGGTCTGCAAGGCGCCTTTTTAGCGACATGTTCCTCAAGTGGGCAGACCGGCTTGGAACCCACCTCGGGAGCATCCCCACCACGACTCGTCTGCGGGTTTTCAATCCAGAGTCGTCAACAGCGCCCATATCTGTCTTTATAATCTCGCCTGTAGGGCCTACGCTACCTTCTCTGAGGTAGAGGTCGTTGCCACTTACCATAAGGGCAACGACTGAAGTCTCAGAAATCTGAGACTTCTTCGCCTCAGCTCTTACCTGCTTATTACCACAGCCTGGGAGGCAGCTCACCTTAACGCTTGTGCGAAAGCGTGCTGCTAGCAGGGGCTGCAGGCCCCGTGCCTGAGAATCACCCACCTGGCTGACCCTGGTACATTTGCCTGCTGAGCTCGGAGTCTTTATTTTCTGACGCAAGCTCTCCGAATCCTCTCTCTTCCCCGTCATGGTCTTTTCAGTCTTTTTTTTTTCTTCTTCTTCTTCTCCTCTATCATCTTTTCCCCATTGTCATCCTTTTCAATAACTTCTACCTTTTCTTCTTCTATTTCTCTCTCTTTCTCTTTCTTCTTTCCCTTTTTCGTCTTTTTTCTTTTTCTTTTTTTCCTTTTGGCGTTTCTGCCACATTCGGGCCCGGCCACTCTGCAGAGGTGGTGTTTGCCACAGGACTCGAGAGCTTGTTTAATTTCTCTTCGAGCCTGCGGATCTGGTGGGAGTGCTCCTCCTTGAGCCTCTCAATTTTCTTTTCGAGGTCTCTAGTTCTTTCCCTGTAGTAGGCGATTACTTCCGCCACTTCCCTCTTTAAGATGCAAGTAGTGCATACACTGCCTGGGTGGCATTTCGCATAGCAGCCTTCCGGGAAGTCAACGCACCACTTGTCCTTCTTACATGTGGCACACGTGAATTTTAGCGCTGCTGGACCTTTCTTGCCTGCCATTTTTAACACTATATTTTTTTAAGCTTGTGACCAATCAATATATAAAAAGGGGGGTTTGGTGAGTTCTTCCCGCGTGAGTCGCTCCCGCCTATTGATCGGAGTCGTTTCTGAGTCTTCCAGAAGGCACGCTCCATGTGCTGCTATTCTTCCGACCTAGTCGTCAAGCCTCGGCGTGCCATGGCTCCCAACCAAGCAGCACAGACGGTCCCTGAAGGGGCCATCGATTTGTCACTAGGTGAACAACAACGAAGCACGCCCCTTACTAAACTCCTACTAGTTTCCTTCACAACGGCCAGGATCTCGGAGCAGCGTTCAACGCATATCCCGCCGCACCAAGAGACTCGACCCAAGGCTTTTTATTGGCCTGGCAACCAACCTGGGAACAAAGGGCCGTCACCTCGGACCAATGCTACCAGAGGCACCCGTCAACGGGCACTGGGAACGGTCAATAATTACGCGCCAGGGAAGGGGTTAACGGGGCACTACCCTCATCCCCTTCATCGTGCTCCGACGCCTAGGAAACCTCTAGTCCTAGTCTCTCGCAACCAGTGAGCGTCGATTGCCGTTGTTTATAGAGGTTCCAAAGCCTCTCTTCTGACACGTGAGGTAGCTGCCAGGTCCTTATATGTAGATAGAGGGGAAAAAGGGAAAGAGTGACATGATAGAAGTAGGCTTTTTTTGTTGTTTTTTTCTTTTTGTATAAGTGGGAGAGATAGGACAAAGTAAAAAAAGGAGAATGATCGAGTAGAAAAAAGAAGGAATGACGCACTTAGTCTGGAACCTCGTTTCCGACCAAATCGACAAGGGAAGTCCTACCAGGGGTACCCAGAAGAGGTACCCCCACCGACATAGCTCGAAAAGTCAAAGATACACACAAACTCTCTTCCCGCGACAAGGGGGCGTCACCTCTCCCTCTACTTTCTTTAAAAAGAGAGAGAGAGATACCCTGAGAGCGCCAGATAGGCTTCCAGAGAATTCTTGGACATAGTAAGGCCACTTTATTGTCCTCTTTATCACACTAGACTAAAATTTGGTCAATATTATAATAATCTTTTTTTCTTGACTTGTATCGTCTTTGGACTTTGTTTTTTTTACTTTGTCTTTCAAGCTCTCACCTTCCACTCGTAATCAATGGTAGGCTCCCTTTTAAGCCTGATCAGTTACCACACGTAGTTTTAGAAGGCCGCATTCCTATGTAAATTGACACTCAAATATGCACTCATTCACTGATGGATACAAACCTATAAATTTTTAATTAAATAATTAATGTAAATGGGCGAAATATCCACACATTTAAAAAGAAAAGAGATACGATGTCCCCTTATGCTGTGAACTAATGATTAAAACCCCTCTCCAAATAAAAAAATATGTTTTATCTCTTTCTTCTCTCTCTCTCTTTTTTTTGTCTCTCTCTCCCTGATAATTGCTTCTTTTCTTATTAAACATGTTAATAGTAAAAGACTCATTCCAGCAGTTAGGGCTGATTTCAAAACAAAATACTACTTTCAAATAGTCAACAATCACCCTCTATACTCAATAACCACTTCCAATAGTCAAGTAGTAGCTTTTAATAATCATGTCATCTTTAATAGTTACGAGTCACGTCCAATACTCCCTATTCATTTCAAATAGTCAGTGTCCACTTAGAATTTTCAATGGCAACTTCGGATAGTCACTTTTAGTTCTTAATATTTTCACATAAAGAGCCAATAGTTATTTCCTACTCAAATAATTAATTTGAATACTCAAATAGTCCGTTACAATAAGAGAAACCCGCTTCCAATTGTCAAGAGTTACTTAAAATAGCTAAGAGTCACCTTATAGACTCAAATATTCACTTCCATTAATCACGTGCTCACTTCTAATAGCAATATTCACCTTCAATAGTTAGCTACCACTTCCAACCGATAGTTGTCCTTTCCACTACACAAATATCACTTCCAATAGTCAATAGTTAATTCTAATAGTAACTAGATACTTCCATTTTTCAATTTTAACTTCAAATCTTTCATTTTTTTAATCTAACAAGAATCAAATATTGATCAAAATTCCGAGTTCATTTCATAAAACTTTCATTCGTTCAATCAAGGAAAAGATGTTTTTCCCTCGCGACCGAGGGTGTTGTATGAAGCCAATTATAAAGTATTATTGTGTGAATCGACTAATTCGCACTCTTTTGTTCTAATCCGTAAAAATTATACATTTTTTTTATAATCACTCCATTCCCTTTTAATTCTTACCTCTTTAATTGAATACATTTTTTGCCTCGGCATCCTTCATTGTTTTACTGGTTAACAAATACTGATCGAGAAAAGAAAGGGTTACTACATCGGGTTAAAATTTCTTTGTTAATTATGAAGGTATTGTTTTAATTTTAGGAGGGGAAACGGGTACTGTTTTTGTTTTGTTTTTTTCAGATAGATAGATAGAGGGCGTTAGTAAGGTATATAGAAATAAAAGGGTTTGATGTTCTTAAATTTACTTACGTATAAATAAATATAAAGAAAAAACTAATTGGTTTATTTCATTCAAATGAGAACAAATAAACTACATTGAGTCTGGTTAGTTATCGGATAGTAGGTCTGAGTAAGGTCGTCCTTTTGACGATTGCCGTGCGGTGATTACGAAACCATCGTTCGGAAGCCACTTGTAAAGTTTGGGAAATGAAAAAAAACAAGCGAGACGCTTTCGGTTATTTTATCTTCAAGGGACAAACAACAGAGGAATATATATTGAAAAAAGTGGAAGTTCCTTCCCAAAACAAAAGACAATTCTCTGTTGTTCGTCCCTTGAAGATGTTGTAATAAACGAAACCGCTCGAGATCTCGCTTGTTTTCTTTATTTTCGTGTGATTTAACATTTACACGTACCCTCTTACGTATATATATATATATATATATATATATATATATATATATATATATATATATATATATATATATATGGGGAGGGTTAGGTTACGCTTCGTACGCAGCTGAAAAGCCTTCATCAGGGGCGAAAAACGAAGGTATCCAGGCAGAAGTCAAACAGAAGATCCGCTTTAGACCCTCTTTCTCTGTACCCCTCATTGTAAACTGGTCCCTAAACCTCCAAACTCCATTACCCCATCCCTCTCCTACCCCAACCACCCCATACATAACCCTGATTATATAATCCTTTCAGCCCATGCATATTCCTTCCTGCCCTTACCCTACCTATCTCCCACCCCGCGCCTTTTTCTCACCCCTCTAACTCCCATCCCCCCTCTCTCCCAACGCCCAGACATCCTCACTCTCCCATAACACTACACACTCTTCTACGTCGAGCCTGAAACCGCCACCTTACAATTCGCACATGCAATTCTCCCTCCCTTAGCATACAGACATCCACGTGCACCGCGCAGTCCACCAGCCGCCACGGCTGAATTGGGGACCTATGCTAATGGGTGGCCGGTGGGTATGCTCTGTGGGCCTTCCCTTAACCCTATAATCACGGCATTTGTATGGGGCTCACCGGAGAAGCCCTCGATGGGCTCAGCTTCTCAGTATGCTAATACGAGAGCGCCAGATCTGGGCTCTCAGGAAAAGCTCGTAGAGCGTTGATCGAAGCTGTGTATTGTGGAAGTGAACTCGGCAACGGAATTTTATACCATTTGATAGTGTTGTTTTATCGCTTTGCTGTGCAGAAGATTAATTTTGTGACGGATAAAAGGGATAGAAATCTTATCTTATGTGCGATTTGGTATTAAATTTAATTGAAGAATCAGTGGAAACACCAAAGAAGAACTTGTTTACGGGAAGAAAATGTTAAAACTAATCGTTTTCTTAAGGTAATGTGTGGATGGAAAAGTGCTTCAAGTACAAAGAATTATATATATATATATATATATATATATATATATATATATATATATATATATATATATATACATATATATATATATATATATATATATATATATATATATATATATATATATATATATATATATATATATATATATATATATATATATTGTTCATATGGCTTGATAAGTTTATGTTTCCTTTATTTAGGTCCAAACAAAACAGTTAATTGAATTCTACAAGTTTGAACTATAACTAAATTATTGCGTAATTATGAGTATCATTGTGTGTCCATCTTCCCCCTTTCACTATATTATTTTTCCTTTTTCTTGGACTGCCAATTATACGTTTGAAACAGCACTATTACCGTGCAAATATCTTATTTCTACGAATCGAAAACTGATAATATTTCCTCCAGACGCAAAAATACCCACCACATATTCATAGATAGTTCTTAAACAATTCTTATCCTATTTTAGACCCTTCTATCGTCCGCAACTTCAAAGTATTACATTTGACTTAAAAAAAAATACCACAAAGATCTACAAATACTCTAAGAACTTTTCTATTTGAGCCCCAATCTTACCTTACAAATCACCGTTCACCTGCCGAGAATTAACCAAAAACCTATTCCTGTCCACTCCTTTATTGGCAGTCTTCGGAAGTCGATCTCTCCATTAATAAAGGAATAAAGAATTAGAAGTGGTCCGTCATTCTTCCAAGAAGAATGACCCCCACGTGCCGTCGAATTGACCATCCCGTTACCCTGACCACACCGTGAAAGCACCTCCAGAGTGCTCGCAACCCGAAGCAGTAGGTAAAGGACGAAAGAACCAACCCCATTTCCACAAAAGAATTCACTCCTCACCGTGTCTCACTAAGATGAATGGGAGTATTATCGGTAGACTGACCACCATTAATAGTGAGTCATAATAGTAATATTAGCGATAATGGAAAGGTGCGAAGCGGTCAGTTCATTGGACACACGACCCAAATGAACGTATTCTCGAAAGGCGAGATTCGGGCCATTCAAAAATCCACGAAAAAAGCCATTGTGGTAATAAGGTTTTTATAGCTCATGAGTTGCGTTGATTCTATTTTCAGTTGACGGACGGATTGGTAGAGATAGAGGATAGACATAGTTTTATTTCGTAAAATGAATTACATAGTATTGAAATTAATTATACAATTTTAGATTTAAACAATAAAACATGGTATACATATAATTGTTTTTCAGATTTCATAGTTTAGAAACAAATTTATCACCATAGTTGAGAAGGTTTTCATATATATATATATATATATATATATATATACACACACACATACATATATACAAATATATATATATATATATATATATATATATATATATATATATATATATATATATATATATATATATATATATATATATATAAATATATATATATATATACATACATATGCACATATATACATATAATTACATATGGTTATTACATAACATTATAATAAATTACCTTTGGTTATTTCCTAACATTACAATAAAATACCAAAACATAATCACTAAACTCAATGGACATACAAATTAAATTCAATTTACATTACAGTGTTTTGGGATTAAGGAAATCACAGGAATGCAGCAAAACTAAGAACATAATAACCATTTCTAGAGGATTCTTATTTATCTAAGGGTATCCTCCCTCGCTTGATCGAAATGGATTCTGGCGTAAATCGCATCCTTATCATTTTCAAATAGGTCTTCAATGTTATAGTATTTCTCATCTATTATTTTCGCGTCATCCAGTCTCCTGGACTGATCTCGTAGGCAGCTCCCAATGGGCATTATGCAAGGGCTCAGGGAATTATAAATTTTGAATGCAAAGTTTAATAAGATTTTATTTATGAAATGGCAAAGTGTCAGTACATTTCCCCGAGAGCATGCGTAAAGAGTACTTTCCCTCGTCGAATAATTGAGAATACGTTTCAGAGCATTATGAAAATGAGTAGACAAGGCTCTGAAACTCCCAGGACAACTTACAAAATCACTCCACAAACAGACCCATAGAACGAGAGACAGGAGGTTCTAAAAAGGTGAATTAATATGTTTTGATTCACTTTCTCAAATTTATGCATAAGGCAGTTGAATTGAGAAAAGAAGACCTTCTCATTCCTCAGGATATCTGCATTGTTTCAGAGGTCGAACGAGAGATTTACCCCAAGATACTTAACTCGGTCTACCATATTCATCCTACAGTTATTAATAGCAATGTTAACGTTGTTTATATATTTTTTCTGAGATTATACGAAAACTCCATTAATAAGGACTTATCTTCATTAATGTTCATGCCATTCTCCTCCAGCGACAGCACAGCTATATTTATTAGAGCTTGAAGAGCTTGAGAAGAAGGAACAAGCAGGAAAATATCATCAGCTTAGGCAATGATGTTGTAATGGTAGACCCCCATTCGATAGCCAGGACGCGAGGATCTGAATGTTTCTAGCATACTATTGATGTACAGACTGAATAGGAGAGGGGAGATTATCCCCCTTGTCTCACTCCATTTCCAACTTTCCAGGGTGACGATTTGCTTTTGCCAAAGGAAAGGTAAACTCACTGATTCATCAGCATATTTAGATAAATACATAGATAGATAGACATATTTTTATTTCGTAAATTGAATTACATAGTATTGAAATTGATTATACAACATTAGATTTATACATATAATAAAAAACTAGTATACATATAATCTTTTACAGATTCGATAGTTTAGAAACAATTTCTATACATACATATACATATATATACATACATATACACAAGTATATATATACATACACATATATATACACATGCATACATATAGATAGATAGATTGAAGAGGGGGATATAAAACGAAAAATAAATGAGTTAAAAGGCTAAATAAAGAGAAATATGAAATTTATATAAAGCGATAAAATAATAACAAAATAATAATGATTATTATAGATTGACTAGATAGATAGACTTTAAAGATATGAATTAAAAAACTAACTAAATATATATGAGTACAATTTCAAATACAGGAGACAAAATAATAGTAATAATGCTAATTGCAAAAGGGTTTCTTTAAAACAGGCTCATAGTTGTATCAGCATTTTCCGACCTTGATGTTCTATCATCTTTTAATACATTAAAATTTTGATCATTGTTTTTTGCATTTCTTATTCTTTTCCATTGTATCCGGATATATGATTTATCGAATTGTTAAACCAAAATTTACGCTTCTTTATCCTAAAATTGAATATGTGAAATATAGAAGGGGAAGCACGAGTTTTCATGCAAATATTAGCTGTTTATTGAGCACAACTCGTTGTACTCTTAAGCCTATTTCAGCGATTTCAAATGTATACATAACACCATCATGCCAAGTGAGGCTTCTATTATTTATGTCTTCTATTCATTTTAAATTATAAACTTCCTCCATTACGAGAAACAGATGATTCGGCACCACTTAAATATATCCGCCTGGTGTTCAGTTAAGCTCATTGTAGGAACTAGTACAACCAGAAGATGGCTAAAGCTCTGTCTAGAACAGTCAACAGCGAATCAAGCCCTGCCTATCGTTGTATTTATATATATATATATATATATATATATATATATATATATATGCATTTGAAGGCCCAAAGAAATGAAAATTAGCATCACAACACTAAGGAAAGTGACCATTGAAAGCTAAAGAAAGAAAATGTGAGATATAGAGACGGAGAAAATAGTGAAAACTAATTTTAACCGTTAATGAAAAATAAATAAAGGAGTAGGATTCGAACCTGTGTCCTCAAACGTACATCGCTTGAGGTTGAAGTTTATTGCCTCCGTGGCATCAATAATTCTTTGACAAGAATCTTTATATTTTCTTAGTTTTTTCTCTTGTTAATTTCAGGTGAAAGATATGCAAATTTCTTTCCTCCGTTTATTTAAACGTCACGACAGCTGTTTCGGTGCTCTGCACCATTTTCAAGCGACTACTGACAATTAACTGTTAAAGGCGTATAATTTAAATCAAGTAGCTTTACTTAACTAGATTTTTTTCGAAAATATAAAAATAATGAGATATACAAAGACACACATACGTATATTTGTATATAGACATAAAAGAAACATAGAAAGTAAGACTATCTCGGTATCTGTGGTTAATGCCTATGTTAAAAGGGCGTTCACACATTGTACAACGTGGAAGGATATGCATTCAGAATTAGATAGAATCCGCCAATTGCTGACTAACAATGGTTATCCAGACCACATGATAGAGGCATCGATTAAAAAGAAAATGGCTGAATTTTGTCAAGGAATGAAATCGACTAAAACAATAAAAGATGAAAACTTATCCGTCTATCACCTTGCTCAACTACGGATCATCCTATAAGGAAGAAAGTGAAGTCCTACGAGGGATCATAAATCGAGGTACTACCCCTAAGGTGCCCTACCGAACGATCCATCTTAGGATCTATAGTAAACCAAATTTGGTAGCATCTATGCTTATGAAGAACAGCACCGCCCCGGAGTGTCTAAAGAAATGTGCTCTGATGTTGTCTATATCGGACACACCACTACCACACTAAGGAGGCGTCTAATGGCCCACAAAAACCATGGAGCCATACATCAGCACTTCGTGGATGCCTATGACAGAATCCCTACCATAGAACAATTGATGGTAAACACAGAGATAATTCATAAAAGAGGAATTACGGCCCCCTTCGAATAACCGAGGCTGAAAGCATCTCCCTTCAGAAACCCACCCTGAACATCCAGCAAGAAGTTGGTCATATACTTCCGCCGTGCAATGCAAGACGACCACGAAGAAATAGCTCAATCCCTCCTCCTCAGAGAATCAATGACCCTCGCCCTTCTACGGAACCGAGCTCCTTGAACGAAGTTCAAGTATCAGCGCTACTACGTTCCCTCAGACCTCGAAACAACGAGATAATCATACTTTCTGGGTTTTTTTATTTCTGTATACATATATACATATGCGTATGTGTGTCTTTGTAAATCTCTTTATTTTTATATTTTCGAAAAAAAAATTATAAATCTAGTCAAGTGAAGCTGTTGATTTAAATTATACGCCTTTAACAGTTAATTATCAGTAGTCGCTTGAAAATGGTGCAGAGCACCGAAACAGCTGTCGTGACGTTTAAATAAACGGAGGAAAGAAATTTGCATATCTTTCACCTGAAATTAACAAGTGAAAAAAAACTAAAGAATAAAGATTCTTGTAAAAGAATTATTGATGCCACGGAGGCAATAAACTTCAACCTAAACTGCATAAACACCGCTTCCAATTTTAGCGAAGTTAAACCTCTCGGATGTGGCTAGTCGTCGGATGGCGTCACGATTCCCGTCAAGTTCTTGGTAGCTAACATACGGTGCAGATACCAGTTGTTCGGATCTCACATTAATCAGTAGGCCCTGAGAAATAGAGGAATCTTAATGAGTGAAGATCCATGATAAAACCTCCTACCATTAAAAAGTATATATATTAAATATGACAAAGGAAAATAACAGAGCCAAGTCCAAGCGCTTTCGTGTTTACATTTTCCAAGGGCAAAGAGACAATAAACACAAGAAATGAAAACAAGTTTTTCAGAGAAAAATAGAACGCCACCCAAACAAACCTACGAATAAACATTTTTTAGGTAAGAAAAAATATATATGTATATTGTCCAAAACAACGATGAATACTATTTTTATATAAAACTTGTTGGATAAATTAAATTACGATGAAAGCAAATTATCTTAATTGGGACAAATCACTAAACGATTAGATATAATTAAACATCACCGATACAACTGCCGAAGTTGGATACCCTTCCAATGCCTATTTTATATTACAATACATCTTTCATCATCAAATTTACTCCCATAACACGAAAAAATTCATATTCTTGCCAATTGTTATTGAAAAAATTTTAGCTGACTCAGCCATTTTAAAATTCTAGCAAGAAGCCAATTTTAATTAGGTGGTTTATTTAAATTAGATATCTTTATAATTAATCAATTTTTATTTATAAATCTAATATATTGAACTAGTTTTATATAAGATATCTTTATTATCGTTTCATAATTTTTCTTAAAAATTGAGTTTTTTTTCTTCTTTTTTTCTTCTCAATTTGACTTGAAGATGTAGAGACGGAAATTTGTCTATTTGTTAATCTCTTTTAGGATATTTGAAGCATTTTAGAACACGTCCATTTTGCTCTTATTTGTTAGAGCAGTGGCTTGAAAAGCGAAGAGCGATCGATTCCATGGGTTCGAACCCCACCTAATTTTCACTTTCATTAACGGGCAAAAACTTTTATAATACTTTTTCCCCGTTCCTTCTCTCTCTCTCTCTCTTTCGCTCCCTTCTTTTTTAATCGATGTTGGATTCTTGTTTGGATCTACTAAACAACAAAAGCATTTGTGAATCAGTCTTTCCTTATATATATATATATATATATATATATATATATATATATATATATATATATATATATATATATATATATATATATATATATATATATATATATATATATATATATATATATATATATATATAAATATATATATATATATATATATATATATATATATATATATATATATATATATATATATATATATATATATAAATAAAGAAGCAATTTAATCTAACCCAACCCAGTTCTCCTATAATTAAACTTGCCCTGTAATTTCCCTAAGAGTAATTTTAATTATTTGACCCAATTCAGTGCTGAGAACTTTTTCCTAGAAATGACCTAGTTTTGTGTTTTAATTTCGAAAAAAAAGGACCAATTTGCCTTGCAAAGTTCCGGTCATATCGTGTTCCATAATTTCTTAGATTACCACTATTTTCCTGCCTATTCTCTCTACAATGTCGTTTAATTACCACCAGGACAGTTCTCGACCAGATCTTAGTCTATTTGATAATTAGTGAATCAGTAATAGGCTCAATCATCCTTAAATGACAGACATCCCAGTTATTAACGCAGGCCTATGATTGGCCGCTTGACCATAACTGACCACCACTGGAGTGGTCAGTCTGATCGGTGATTGGTCAAAGCCGAGTGTTAAGTCGAAGGATTAGCCAATCACGTGTCACTATTTTCTTTCATGGCTGATGTGTTGCAAGGGAGGAGGAGGCTTGGGTGATTTTGCTTTTCTCTTTTGGAAGTTTATCATATTCTCGCACGATCACAAATCTTCGTGTGTTTGTGTGTACATTAGTTAAACTCACTCATATATATATATATATATATATATATATATATATATATATATATATATATATATATATATATATATACATATACGGTTAAGGCCTTTTTATGACCTACTAGCTCTTCACCGAAGCCCTCGGAAATAGTTCTTCTCACATACACGAAAAGATGAAGCATAACCCCACTTTTCTAAGACAGCCAAAAGACTGTCTTTCGAAAAGTTGGATTATGCGTTATCTTCTCGTGTATGTGAGAAGAGCTCCTTCCGAGGGCTTCGATGAAGAGCTAGTATGCCAAGAATTGCCTTCTTAATCGTATTATTATCATTGCGCTATTGCAAATAATTCTCGATATATATATATATATATATATATATATATATATATATATATATATATATATATATATATATATATATATATATATATATATATATATATATATATATTCGATGACCAAATTTATGCCTTTAATGTACATCAGTGCTAGTGTTTGTTTTTTGCCCCCTTATGCGCCCCCGCAAAACACTTCGCACCCGAATTTAACATCAATAAAAATTTCCATTTCTGACGCATTAAAAGCATCGTCGAAAAAAAAGTTCCCCCAAGTGAATTTTCTAAATGGCACCTTTGACGTTTGTTTTGCTTTGTTAACATTTCTCTATTTACCTTTTTTGATATCATTTCTGTTCATCTCGTCTTTTCTGTTTATCATTTTATTGTTCACGTCTTTTCCTCTGTTCTTCTTGAATCTTCTTATCGACCATAGATTTTTCTTTTTCTTTTATATTCTATTTTTATTCTATTACAGTGCATTTCCTCCGAGAATGGAAAGATATAGTAGAAAATAAAGATAGGAACGAATCAATAATGATGGTGAAATAAAGACGAGGAAGCACAACAAGAAGCGAGTGAGAGAGAGGTGGAGAGATGAAAGGGAAAAAGTCCATTCAAAATGGAGTCCCCGCGTTAAAAGGAAACTCCCTAGATTTTCTTCAAATTCCTCCAAATTTCCTCCTAAATTTGGTTTCGTTCTATTCGCGTGGTTTTGAGTTGTGGCGTTCCCAATTTCCCCTTTGTAATCGGGTGCCATTCCCAATCGGGAATTCGGGAATATTCGGGAATTGGTCCCGCGTACATTCCAATCAGTCGTCCTCAGACGCAGGCCTCTTCTGGTCACTGCAGGAGTCGATTCTGGGATCCGCCACTCGAGATTGCATTTGGAGAGGATGAAGAAATCGCCTATTGGGACCGACCACACGCGGGAAGGGTGAGACAGATAGACAGGAAGATCGATAAGTAGATAGAGTGTTATGTAGAAAGACCAGAATACAGTTAGACAAGGTTATAGAGAAACGTAGAGGCATATAAACAATAAGAAGGATGAGACATACACGAAGGCATTCATGTAGAAATGATAACGGACACAGAGACATGCATACAAGAAGACACATGTATACAGACATAAAAAAAATAGAGGAACAGCTAAGATGAAACAGCCAAGTAGGCAGACATACAGGCATAAACAGAGAGACGGATAGACACAATGAAAGATATACAGGCATACAACCACAATGCGAGAGAGGTATACGAACAACTAGAAATAGATACAGACCATAGACATGCATACAGAAAGTAAGAATGACAGAGCGATAGCCATGCAGGAAGAGAGGAAGAGATATGCAAAGACAGCCAATTAAGTACAAAGAAAGAGTCCCAGATGCAGATAAGGATGTAGTAAGATAGAATAGAAAGATGCGGAGAGAAAGGCGTAAAGAAAGAGAAACAGACAACGAATCATGCATAAAGGCATATAGGCAGACAGAACGAACAAAAAAGACACACGGGCAGGCACATAAACAGAGACATGTAATCAGGTATGAAGAAGAGAGACATACATGGCGAACGAAAACAGACAGAGAGATAAAAAGGCTGGTATACAGGAAGAGGAAGCAGGAAAAAAAATGACCGACTGGCGCTGTTCTTCTATTGTGGCCCCAGATATGATCAAACTGGTAATCTAGTGCGCATGGCGTGCATGATGATAATATTAAGATGACCATGGATATAGCGAGACTAGCAACTCTAGATACGATGGTCCTATGATGTCACTAGATATGAATATAGAAATATAATTTCTCCTCCCAGTGCCTAGTAACAACCGATCCTCTCACAGAATTCATTCAAATGTGATTTTATAGGTGAATGTTTGAGTAGAGCAGTGGAAATCTTAAGCGATGTGCGTACGTGTGAATTTATGTATGTGTGCGTGAAAAGGAGCCACAAAACGGATAGAATAAGGATTTCTGCTGGTGAATTTTATGCAGTTTATTTTGGTATTGAATGTAAATTCCCGATGTTGCTCTCGCACGTCCTTGCAGATAGATGAACGAGAATTCAATGAATAAACACCAATGATTGGTGGTTGTATATTATAAAAAATATTTCCATTTATGTGTCAAAATAGCGGTAGATTTTGAAGTATGTAAGAAAGGAAGAGAATCAGGGAGTTCATATATCCCTTAGCTTTTTTGAGAAAGCGTCAGCTCATGATAGTCTTTTCAACACACCTTCTTCCTGTCCATACTAGCGCCACCAGAATTATCCTCTTTCTTTTACTTCCCCACCACAAATCCAAGAAATTGCATTCTAAATTCTCCTTTATCCCTCGGATAATTTGATAGATAGACAGACAAGCGGGCAGGCAAAGAGGCAAATAGACAGAACAAAGGCAAAATGGAAGATTGAAGGTTGCCTTTCTATTTCCGGATAAACTAAAAACTTGATGCAAGTATCTTAATTAGGAGGCGAATATTGTCTTTATTTTCAATCATTTTAATAATTCTTTATGCCATTGAAATTTTCTTTATTTTTACAGAGTAAAAATAAGTGTGTACAGAGAAAAGAAAAAGTAAATAAACACCCAGTGTTATGATAAATTGTTTTATTCAGATTTTTTTTAGCCATTAATATAACTTAGCATTTGTACCAAATTTCAAAAAAATGTAAATTTTTCAAAGAAGACGAATTCTTAACCCATCTGAGGGTGGAATGTCCCAAAGGCAAATTGGTAGGCATCTTGGAATACCGCTTCCTTCTGTTAACAGAATCAAAGTTCCATTAAGGAAAGGGCAAATCAATGGAGTCACGATTTGGTCGCTATTGGCTTTATAAAACATGTCTTTATGCTGTTAGCAGATCCATTGAGAATAACCTTAGTTCAAAAGATTCTGAAGTGGGAGAAATATTCCAAATAAGCCCATGAACAGCAGTAAATTCATGCAATCTTGGAAATGGGCTTGCAGCCAGGAAGAAGCCCGATATTAAAAAAGAGGAACGTGTGAGCTAAGAAAAATGAACAACAAGACTTGGGAATTTTGGCACAGCATAATTTTTTTCTGACGAGTCAATATTTACTCAACCTTTGGACAGTGAACGGCTATGTTGACATAAACAGGAAATAAACGGTGAAACATGGTGGCTTTCGTGTTACGGTGTTAGAAGAAACTTGGAATGTTGGAAGGTCAGAGTTGGTTAAATGTGTTAGCAATATCAATTCGGGAAAAATACACTTCTTCTCTTAAAGAAGGTTTCTTCTACTAGTGTTTTTTTTAAATAGCCAGCTAGAAAAAGAAAGTCGTCAATTCATGGAAGATTGAGATTCCATTCCAAAAGGAAAAATTGACAAAGATTCGGAGGACCAAAGTGACATCAAAGGACTTCATTGGCCAAGTCAGTCCCCTGACATAGACCCAATAGAACATGTGTAGGGAATACTAGACAGGACTTTACCGAAGAAGAAAAACAAAACAGGAACACCGTCCGAATTGCTGAATGCTATGCTTCAAAAATAAGCAGAACATACAAGCTTTAATCTCTGAAAATATTAATATTTATGTCTAACCGAGTTGCAGCTCTAAAAGCCACTAAAAAAAGTCCACAAATAAATAATAATAATAATAATAATAATAATAATAATAATAATAATAATAATAATAATAATAATAATAAGCTCCCATTGTTCAAAATGCGTCATTCTTTAAACTTAAAAATATATTTCAGTAATCTGGTGGGGGAGGGCGCTATTTACCTTTTGCATATATCTGTATTCCTATATAACCTTTATTATATATTTATCTATCTAACAAGATGGGCATTACCGAATAATTATTGGAATAAAGGTATAGAAATAATCGTAATTTGCCTATGAAACTCCTTTGATCATCTCTCTATCTATATCACTCAAAGATCAGGAGAATTTGAGTGACAAATTCAATAGTTGCCAAAAAATGTTAATTTAGTTTCTAGCAGAAAAGAAGAGGAAAGTAGGTCTCATATTCCGGATGTATTCGGAGCCTCTGAATAGCTATTTATCTATAAAGCTATTATGACGGCTTGGCCTCCCGAGATTGAGTGACGCATGAGAGGTGAAGAACGAGGTTTAGGTATATATATATATATATATATATATATATATATATATATATATTGTTTTATTACTTAGGTGGGCGACTTTTGCTTTAATTTGAGCTATAATTTTTCGTGGGATAGATTTCACAACTTTGATTTATTTGTACTTGTATTACTTATTTATTTTCAATCACTCCCAACAAGTGTTGAATTTAAGTCTGAGTTCTATAGTATACACAGTATTGAGGTGGTTCCCATTTCTTCAGAAGTATTCTTGGTGTGGTTGAATGTATGGCATGGTTCATTATCCTGCTGAAATCTAACTTAATTTCCTGGTGTTTTGGTATGGAATTTCTGGATAGATCTCTCTAAAACACGTGAGATGGTGGTATATGTTGTGGAATTCATTTTTTTCCTAGCATATAAACATATCCACATGACCTGATAAAAACATGCAACCGCATACCATGATAGAACCCCCTACATGCTTCATAGTTAGTACTACAACGTGGAGTAAAGTGCCTCTCCAATTCTTCCTCTCACAAAACTAGTCCTGAAAATCTAGAAAATTGTTACAAATAAGATAAAATATTTAATTTTTTGTCTTCCAAGATATATGAAAATTGAATTAAATAAATTGCATGTGAATCAATAAAACAAGTCTTTCTTACACACCTGAGTGTCACTTTCATCTGACCAGATAAATTTAGACCATTGGTCATGTGTTCAATTTTTATAATCTTGGCTCACTGAAGTTGTGTTTTTTTCTGTTGACCTCAAATATCCATATATTCTTTTCTACATTGCTTCCCTTCAGCTCCTGATCTTTAAGTTAATTTTTAACTGGTATGGGTGATATTTTTTTAACTTGAAGCTTCAATGGACTCGCTAGTAAGTTCTCATTATGAAAAACTTTCTTTTGTCTAACCTAACATTACCCCTACCGTGTAATAAAATTGTAAAGTTAGTTCGTTTGTGTGTGACAGACAATGTGTTCAGAGCTGAAGATTGTTTTTACAGGCAGAAATATTGCATGAGTATGGGCAGTTCCCTTTCCCCGATATTATGCATTTTTTTTATGGAGGATTTTTAAAAGCACCTCTTTCCCCCCATTTTACACAATCCCATAACGTAGTTCCGCTACTTAGATGATATATGTGCCACATGGCCTATCACTGATAACATATTTGATTCTTTCTTTGAAAACTTGAATAAGATCCACCCAACTATTACATGTAAAGTAGAATGGGAACTGACAACTCATTGCCGTTTCTGGATGTAAAAATATCTAAAATAGACGACAAAGGATATTGTTCCATCTACCCGAAACCAACTAATTCTAGTGTCTAGATTCATTATTTCTCGTGTCACGATGTATCCGTTAAAAGGTCTGTACTTTCCTGAGAGCATATCGCATTTGTGATCCTTGTTTTTTGCAATATCCCCTTTGGTTCATAGAAAAGTGTCACTATAAAGCCAGAACCATCTATTACTCCCCAGCTAATTATAAGGAAAACAAATGTGACAAATATTATGTCACCTTTCCATACTCCCCCCAGTTAATCAATTTCAAAAAGTTGGCACGGACCAACAACATCAATGTTGCCTTTCAATACGAGAATACGATCAGAAATAGCCTATCCAAAAATAGTTCGATCGATAAAAAACAGGGAGTTTATTTTATTCCCTGCAAATCATCTAATGAATTATATATCAATGAAAGCAGCAGATTTTCCTAGAGAATGAAAGAACATAAATGCGATATGCGACGTGGTGCCCTATCCTCGAGTTTATTTCAACATATGACCAATGGAAATCATCAAATTGATATTGATAATGCTAAAATAGTTTATAAGTCTCACAATTATATATATCGATGCTTAATTGAATCAGTACTTATAAAAGAAATTCCTAACTTTAATACTTCTGACGGCTAATTCAATACTAATACCTTAATAAGCGACAAATTCATACTTCCGTTTCTCAAAAATGCCGCTATATTCTCGCATCTTCCACCTTAGCGCCACTGATTTGTGTGTTAGTACGTTAAGCGACTTCTGTATTTCACTTGGGCACAAGCGACTGACGATGACGGATGTTTCCGTCGAAACCTGGTTTGGCATATAAAAATTAGTCCTATTAGTGTAGTTTTATCCCTATAGTTACACGTACGCTACTGTTATATATATATATATATATATATATATATATATATATATATATATATATATATATATATATATATATATATATATATATAATAATGGTAAACGACAATATTTGAATCAAGATTTTATTTATAACTATCAGACTAGTTTCAGCAAGATGCCGAAACTAGTCCGATAGTTATAAATAAAATCTTGATTCAAATATTGTGGTTTACCATTATCTTTCACTGATATATAGCACGTCAATGTGATATCTTCGTGTATATATATATATATATATATATATATATATATATATATATATATATAATATATACAATGAAACCACCTTTTGAGCACAAAGTTTATTGAACCGGAACTAGTTTTGGTATGAAGTTTTCCATTCCATCATAGGCCGTTAACTGAGAGAGAATGTCAAGGAAAACAGAAATACTAAAATATACAGAAACTGGCAACTGGCATTAATCAGGAGGCGTCAGTTTTAGGTGATTAACAATATTTTTTAGAATGAGGTCTGATACATAGCGGCTACATTTGTGTTAACCTTTTGACAGATTAAAGTTTGGGATTTCTTTGATTAAATAGATTCGATCATTTTTCTTTTATTAAAATCGTTACATTGGTGAATTATTTGGGCACTAGGGAAATTAATTATGTGGTTGTTGTTTTTCACATGGGGAAAATACTAGAAGCATCGCTTGCTCTACGAATATCCCCTTTATGTTCCTCAATACGTTTATTTAATGACCTCCCGGTCTCTCCTACATAGAAGTAGAGGCAATTTGGAGTTTTACATGGGATCAGGTAAATGCCTGTATCTATATTAGGCAATTCAGGTTAAGTGGACCCAAATGATTCTTTAATAGTTGAGGGATATTTGAAGGTGGTTAAGTTGGGAGATACTATGGGGTTTAATCCTTTGAGCAAGGGGGAATATGAAAGAGCTAAGCAATTCTTTATATATATAGGATTTTTCTTTTAGGAACGGTAGAATATTGCTCTAGCTTTAGATAGGCTTTCATCTATATGGTAGAGGCGGTATTTTAATTCAATGAACAAGCATGAATTATGGCGATCTCATCTTGTAAGAAACAGGGGTCACAAATTCGGAGAGCTCTTAAAATCTTAGTATTGCAATAGCTTCTTTTTTTATATTAAGATCATGACATGAAAAAAAATGTATATAGGAATTATAATTGGTGAGTTTGCGATATACAGTGAAAGACAATTTATCACTAATTCTTAGGAATTTAACGTCAAGGAAAGGAAGATAATTGTCCTTTTCCCATTCAACCTTAAATTTTATGGTGTGGTGGAGGTTATTTAAGTTTATCAAAAAATTATCAAAGGAGTCTAGTTGAGATAATGGCCATGTGGAAATCACGTCATATACGTATCTATACCATACCAAACCCCCAAACTTGGTATGGTATAGATACGTAGATGACGTGATTTCCACATGGCCATTATCTGGAAGATATCTAACATGTATATTTTTTATTAATATGCACATAAATAAAGATGACAAATGCAGTAAAAAGAAAATAAAATTTCTGAATTGAAAGTAGGCAAGACACATTGCATGAACAAACAACAAAAAAAGAACGAAAACCTCCATGACTGATCATCTTTATACGTAAAGAGACCCAGAAGACGACTTCCCAAAGAAACTAAGGATAAAAATTACCAGCAAGAAAAAGAAAATATAATTTTAAGCGCATTCGGCTTTAGTTATTAAGGTCCCTTTCCCCGAATGCCAATTAAAAAAGAAAATATTATGAAAATGAAAAAAAATGCCTTTTTTTATTTATTAAACATTTTAAATTAACTATATGGAAAAATAAGTACGAAGGAATTTTGTTTTGAGGCGCTCTTCAGAGTCAATGACCTCGTGGAACGCTGAATTTTTTATTGAAGATGAAAGCAATAGGTTTAAAAAAAAAAATTCCAATTTTTGTTATTTTATATAATAAAAAATAATACCCCCCGAAAAAATCTAAAAGATTTTATTAAATATCATTTATATAATTCTTATTTAGGGTAATTACGAAATAAATATATAAAATAATATGATAAAAGCTGTTAATTCTTTTTTATAGATTTTTCTATACAAGTGACTGATAAGTGTAGAAAGACTACTCACTAAAACGTGACATTTAAATAACTTTATTCAATGTAATCATAAAAGATAATCAGCATATATTTATGGTGATTTTTTGCTCATAATTTTATATCATTTGTAAAATTTGAGCGCAGGACGCATTAAAGAAACCAATCGTGCGTTAGTTTCCTGGTCGCAAAAGGAGAAGCAGAATCAGGCCTCTAGAATTGCTGGGAGGTGGAGGCAGAATTCTACACACGACCTAAATTATAATCAACTCCCTATCAAGAGGACAATTAAATGTTCTTCAGAGTGCTTTAATTAATATTTAGGCTCATATTTAGGTTCATCCTTATGTGTAAACTTAGGTTCATCCTCAGGTTTATTTTTAGGTTTATCCTTAGGTTCATCCTAATGTTTATCCTTGAATCATGCTTAGGTCTATCCTTAGGTTAATCCTTAAGCTACTCCTTATTTTCATCCTTATGTTTATCTTTATGTTTGTCCTTAGGTTCATCTTTATGTTTATACTTAGGTCTATCTTTAGGTTTATCCTTAGGTTAATCCTTAAGTTCATGCTTAGCTCTATCCTTGGGTTAATCCTTAAGTTCCTCCTCATGTTTATCTTTATGTTCATCCTTAGATTTGTTCTTAGGTTCATCCCTAGTTATATCTTCAGGTTAGTCCATAAATTCTACCTTAGGTTCATCCTAATGTTCATCCTTAATTTTATCCTTAGGTTCATCCATCGGACCAACCATAGGATATCGTTAGTTTCTGCCTCGGATTTATCTTTAAGTTCTTCCTTTGATTCTTCCTTAGCTTTTTATCTATATATTCATCCTTAAGATTATAATTTATCCGACTTTATAGCCATAGTGGTTATCTATTTTTTTCAATCATTGAGTATCAATCATTATCTCTCTCCTCATTGGATTACACGTTTTCCTGTTTAAAAGGATAATAATTTTAGTTTCACAAGAAATCTAAAATAATTACTCTAGCGATTTTTTTTCTATATAAACAATATTAAATGGAAGGGAAAAAGACGTATATTTTTTTATATAATCTTAAGTCTCAAACAAATGTAAACAAAATAACGAATAAGAACTGCTAAAAACTTAACATTTTTTTCCCCTATTTGAGTTAAAAACTGCAAACAATGAAACTAAATAAAAAGTCTTCTTCCTTTTACCCTCTTGAAGATGCTTTTGGTGCTGTATTCCTCTTGATAGAGGAGTGGACTCCACCAACTCCACCCCGCAGCACAGAGTTCCTCTGCACAAACTTCACCGGGGTTGAGGGGACTAAAAGCCCTCCTCGCTGGTCTATGAAAGTAGCGCTTATCTTCTTACTCCCATTTCGTAACCAGGCCCTCCCCCTTTTCCCCTCTGCGTCGCACAGCTTCCCTCACCCAAGACCATTCGTCGATCCCCCTCGTCCCTGAGCGCGTTGAGAGGGGAAGAAGGCAGAGACGAAAAAGAAGAAGTCGAAGGACTGTTTGAGAGGGGATGTACTGGGTGTAGGGCGGGGGGTGTAGGTACGGTGTAGTGAAGGCGAGCTGGTCTGCAAGGATAGCGGAAGGGAAAAGAGAAGAGGGGGGAGTTAAAAGGGAGAGGAGGAAGGGCAAAAATCGTATAAACTCAAAAAAACAGAAGAGGGGAGACGCCATCTTATGTCGATATGGTCAGTGAAATTTTAAGGGACGGATTTATGCCGTTTACGACCTTCCATACTTTGTATTTCTATACAAAAGAAATCATAAATCTTTATTTTTAATGCCTCATATTTTAAATCAATAAAAAAAGACGTAAACACCATATTTTTTATATCGATTTATCATCGATTTAAGAAAAAAAAATGGTAGATATAAATAATAAAAAAAATAAATCCCCGATTTTTCAAAGCGGAAAACAAAATGATCTAATTATTCACGACCATAAAATCCAATTTAGACTCGAAGAAGCGCTTCGGTACGGCTGTATTTGAGACAGGAAAAGGACGGTAGCAGTCTATCATCTTAGCCCCCTCTATCAAATGGAATCTCAATATGCTTTTAGGGTCTTATAAATAGACAGTTCACGATGCGACGATCTGTTAACCCTTGTTTATCTATTAAATAACTCCCGTTTCTGCACCTTGACTGCGAAGAACATTCATGGTTTATTTGTATTTTGTTTATTAAAATCACTGGAATGAACTGTCTAATTCATAAATCAAAAGAATTCATATTTTTTAGTTTAATTTAATAAATACCATTATTTTTATTGTATTTTCTTTATTAAATAAGGAGATAATCTGTTAATTATCTACATATACATATAGAAACTGGAGTGTTTATCACATGTTTACCAACCATACGAATTTCTTTAATTTATAATAATATTTTATGTTTTTTTTTATAATTCAAAGGATTCCACATCAATTCCATAAAATTGTAAATATAACAATGAAGTATGTTTTCAGTGCTAAATTCCCCACATTTAATCGTATTATTCCTATAAATATAAATGATATTAGAATAGATTTATCTACTGTAAAATTCCATTTCATTGGCCTTCCTGTATATTTCTCTCGTTGTACATTTATTATCACTACAGCTCCGTACATGTAACAAGACTGTATCCAATTTATTACTCCAACTTCTTACAGACGTTTGGTTTCAAACAGACTGTTCACACAACATAGTTCTGTTCTGTCACACAGTATAGTTACAGTTTACCACGTCTGTTCTATACAGACACATGACTGTATACACACTATAGCTGCGGTAGAATATTTACTTTCACCCTTGTTACTATTGAATTAACCGAAGGAAATTGGTAAACCAACGATAGCATTTCCACCGATTTAAGGAAGAATGAGAGGGTTTTCATAGAGCAATGGAAAATAAAAGGGGTGGAATAGTAAAAAGATGAATAACGAGGGTTGGGATTGAGATCCATTGCAATGGAAACTTAGCTAATCCTAAGTATATGGAGCGCGAGGCCATATTATTCACCACTGGGTACGAGTCTTCACCCAAAGGCGCAGAAACTCTCAAAGTGTGAACTTGGAATCCCTGAAAATGGGAATCGTGGTTGAATGAAAAGCGAAACCATCGTGGATATCTTTGTACTGTCGGTATCAAAAATAATACCGATATTATTATTATTATTATTGACTTGACCACGAAGTTATATTTCTATTTATTTATTTAAATTAAAAAATCTATGAAATAAAACAAGGTAAAAGCAATCCTTACTATATTTGAGGCAAATCACGCATGACATGTTCGTGACCCGAATTGGGCCATATATGGTACAAAGATGGTTGCAATAAATTGACCATTATTGTTTTGCGTCATATCGCTATGCTAAAGTATTAATGGCGTCGTTAATAAATAAATAGTATATACTTTTCCTTTTTTATTTTAATAGAATACTTAACGCCCCCTTTCATCCTTTGTTGGGTCTTGAGAAGCGTGGAAAAGATAGTGGGATATTTAAAAGAAGTGCAAAGAAGATCCGAGAGAGAGGGTACCAGTTTCTCCTGAGGTACTGGGTTAGGGATGGCGTACTGTCCTTGGAGGTGTTGGTAGTATTTCAAAGGAAATGCCACTAACTGTGTGGTTCTTCTTTTTCCCGCGTGTATGGCTTAATTCGTGTAGCATGTTCGCTTTCGTGTTAATGACGTCACGCTGAGGTCGCTGACATAACTTCATAATTCACAACTGATTTTATTTCACATAGAAAATTCTGACAGATTTTATGCAAAAAAATTTGTGGGAGGAAATTCATGTCAATTTATTCAGGAAATTAAGAAAATTTCTTTCATGAAATTGAGTTTTTTATATATGAAATTTAAAAATGGGGAATTTTAAAATAAATCCAGATTTGAGAGCGGTTGTACACCAAAGGTGATGAAATTTAAGAAAACCAACTACCCGAAGAATATATATATTATATATATATATATATATATATATATATATATATATATATATATATATATATATATATTCGATAAAAGACCATGTTGGATATATGTATTGTTGAAGTCTACAGGAATGGCGACGTTATCAACCTTAACTTCTAACGAAGCCATTGCTGTAGACTTCGACAATACCGAATTATATTTTCCAAAATGTTTCGGTGCAAATTGGTTTTCCAATTCTTGTGTTCAGGCTGCCATGGGAGCAAGGTGGGTAAGAGCACCCTCTAACTCCAATTCAGGATCAGTAAGCACCGCAGTTTCTCCCACTATGCCAATACACTTCTGAATACACCTGAATTGCCATCAATAAGAAACCATTGTGTCTAGTAACCCACACATTTTACACAATGAATTCTCTATTTTGGATTCTTGTTCCGGTTTATATTTTGGAATATCTATAATTTTCAAAACTCGCCCCTAACTTAACTACCAACAATTTTCGACTCCTTTATTAATTAGTCAAAATTTAACCAAGTACTTCCTTCCAAAACAACCAACTAACATGTCACCAATAGTTATTTAAGTTTAACCTTTCCCCACACTACCACATTCTGAACATCATTCAATACAGGGATGCCTACCTGGAGGGCCAATTTGCTCATGATTCTTAAAAAAAATATTTATGCGTTGTTTTTGTTATTTTTTCATAAGTTAGGATTGATTTACATTTTCTCTCCTTTTTAGCCCAATTAACTAAAAAAAATTTTTAATTTCAAGTCTAGTTTTTGATGCGTATTTAATTATATATTTTTTAAAAATTGAGCGAAAACTCTGCTGATGATGTACATAGTATATCATACTTCGCTTGCGCCTCCCGAGGAATCGGTCCAGAGAAAACGCAATGTTAAGATCAATTTATTTGCGAAACCAGGTTTCGACGGAGACCTCCGCGATCTTCAATCGCTGGTAAACTAATGAGTACAGAGATGCTTAAGCAGCGATTAAAGGTGGTGTAGGTCTCCGTCGAAACCTGGATTCGCAAATAAATTGATCCTAACACTGTGGTTTCTTTCCTACTTTATATATATATATATATATATATATATATATATATATATATATATATATATATATATATATATATATATATATATATATATATATGTACATATATATATATATATATATATATATATATATATATATATATATATATATATATATATATATATGTACATATATATATATATATATATATATATATATATATATATATATATATATATATATATATATATATATATATATATATATATATATATATATATATATATATATATATATATATATATATATATATATATATATATATATATATATATATATATATATATATATATATATATATATATATAAAGAGAGAGAGAGAGGTAAAAAAAGGGGTACTAAGTTTTAAATTTTATTATCTTCTTAACCTCTCTGTTACAGGGCATGAGAGAGCTCTTCACTTAGAAATAATTTTTGTGATTCACTTTCGTGCAAATCTTCCTAAAGGAGTTTGCATTCGAAGATGAAACGCGTTTTAAATTTCTTCACCGCAGTACACTTTTTCTTCTATTGCTGACGCCACGAAAAGGTGGATACTTTTAAGATCAGGACTGGTGGTTTGATAAAACTGTGAGTATGAGAAGGTGTTACTACCTTGTTAAAAGATAAGGGCATTTATATTTTCCCCTTGTTACAGATAGCATTGAGTCAAGATGGTATTACTATAGTTTTTTGGCATCAGTTTGTATATTACAAGGAATAAAAATTATGGGGTTTCTTCTTAGATTATGAACCCCAAAGAGACCATTAGAAACTCGGAGAAGTGAGTTCTCTCGTACACGAGTCGATATGGCCGGATGTCTCTTTTTTATAGATTTTGAGAATGAATCAAATCATCGCCATGTGTTGCTAGGTGTTTCAACAGTATTTCTTTAGAAGAGTACCACATATGTTCTACTGCTTTTGGTGATTTAAATCTACTCAGAAGTATTTTTTTCACTTTTTTATTCTGTTTTTTTTTTCTATTTGAGTCTGATAAAGATGTAACTGTTAATCTGCTGTATGTGAAATGCCAATCATCTTTATAATTCGACCCTTACTTTTAATTATACCTGGTTTTTCTCCCTGACTTCGAAAAATTTATGAATATTTTCAATGTTTTTCGCAATTATGGTGATTTAAGTCTTTCGGGACGACGTTTGATACTGTTAATTTCGATCAAGAGACTTTTTCATGATTTGTGTGAAAGAAACTTACTCTTTTACCTCTCGTAATGTTTGGTAATTTAATTATCGCTTTCTATCGAACCATTTTATCAAAACTGAAAAGGAAAAAATAAGTATAATGCAAAATTGTCCATCCCTCCACTCTTTTGGTGGTACATTTATAAAACTCAAATTTCAGCACTTTACAAAGTTAACTAGAGTCACTCATGGTTAACAAATACTTTAAAAAATACTAAATTTTGAATTGATATTTTTCAAATTGGTACCGTTTTCGGGGGGGAGGGGAAAGCAGCCACCTTAAATAAGTAGTGATTATTGAGGTAATGGAGTTATAAAATAAATTTGGGCAATTCTAGTTTGCTAGGAGAGGAGTAATCCTTAAGGAAAAATTTAAGGTAGATTTGATATATGTAATGAAAAGTATGATTTATTTGAGGGTTAATATGAAGATATTTAACTCACTACTCGATACCGTGAATTTATTTCGCATTGCTAAATTAGAAGAGTTAACAAATACTATGTTACTTACTACACGCCTTAATTACATGAGTTATTCATATTGTGTGAATGCACAAACTCCTATTTTGTTAACTACCACAAAGATATGGAATTGCCTTAAATACTAAAATTACAAGTTCTTTCATTTATTTGTTTGTATCAGTACAAAATTATTAACCATTCTAGTCATACTCATTTGCTACATTAACCGGTAGAAAAATACAAATAAAGAACTGAATCACGTAATTCATCAAAGTAATCATTTTCCCAACACTGCCAAATCGTTATATACCCAAAGAGAGGCCAAAATTAGTAAATCCTATATAAGTGATGCTAACCTACTGGAGAGTTATATGCCTAAAAAAGAGCCCCAAATTAGTAAATGCCATACACGCGTACTAACCAATAATTAAATGTCTAAGGAAAGCCAGAAATTAGTTAATAAATGACGCACCTGCTAACTGAAGGACAAGGCACAAATATTGCTCGATGTATTGAGCAAAAATGGTACTAGCTTTGCCGTCTATTTCCGGAGTCCTTCTATTCAGCTTATCTTCTGAAGCGTCGCGGATAAAGAATTTCCCATAAATACATTTGTTGCTTCCGAAATGGCTTGAATCTATCTAAGACCCAGTTAGAAGTGAGCTAGGAGTAACTTCAGTAGCGAGAATCAGGTAGTCTGTCGGGATATATAATAATCTTAGTCTAGAAGTTGCTGATATCAGTTAACAATAGCATGAACATAAGTTAAAGTATGATTAGTTCACTGTAGCGAGGCCGTTTTTGCCTGTCATCCTTTGATTGGGGATTACAGGTAAGAAGTGAATGATGAAAAGTGGAAAAGGCAAGAAATTTTATTTATACCCTCTTATTAATGTTCCATTCAGAATCTTCTTTATATTTTTAATGTTTCTAAAGATGACATCAAGTGGATTAGGTGATGGCGGATGTGTATACATTGTAACGAGTGTGGGTATACACTCATTTGGTGTTGTTCATATGTAAACATAAGTAGTAAATGACATACAAAGGAATGTACTGTTAAAATTAGTTAATTTTATTCCGTGTTTGGTCTACATTTTTTGTGAATGAAAAAAAAGCGTAAATTATATTTCTTGTGAAAAAATTATATTATTTATTTGAGGTAGTGATTTTATCTTTAGGTTCATTTTTACATTATTTTTATAATAGCAAAACGTAGCTTGTTATGGTGGATAGGAAAGTTTTAATTGAAATAAAGAGCTGGTGATGCCTATTATATTTATATGCAATTTCTACTATATTTGATTTGCATCTTGTACAGTTCCTCAATTAGACATGTCACAATTTACGTTGAATTTCGTTCACTGACAATTTAATATATTAGCATTTGATAAAATATGAAGTGTTTGCGGTGTATTTAGTTCTAAATATGATGCATAAACATTTACCAATAAATTAAATTTAGTGAAATATTTTACATCATTACGGTATTTCAAACAGTATAACGAAACATTTTGAAACCGTTTTGTTTCAAAACAAAATTGCCAAATTTGCACCAATTTTGCCTTTTTCAAGCTTAATTTTCTCTATATATTTATTAAATATTTACTCATCAACATCACAAAAATATTTGCATTAATATTTTGCCTATTTTAAAAATATTTCTTCGCCGTAATTAATTTTCCAACCTAACGCGTTATGAAAAATTATTATTAATTGGCAACTAGCACAGCAAAGACTAGCGGCAGTCATCCAAAACTACTCGATGATTTTTAAACGATATAAATAATTATATCAGTTAACCTACCTTTGTCCGAACCACTTTGATAAATGTGACATGACTAATTAGAGCAACTAAAAGGTGCGATCGCTTACTAATTAAAAAAAACATGTCGCTCTGGTTTAGTTTTAATAAAACCCGAGGAATTTCTGTAATTCGAACAAAACGTTGCTTCCTCATCCTATTTAAGGTCCACATAATAACAATGACCATTAAAATATCCATGGATAGATGCTAGAATATTAGAACTCTTATCCAGTTCTTAAATACGTTTAAGTTATTAAATGGGGCATTTAGGGATGTTAGAAAAATTTAGGTTATCCCATTGGGAAAATTCTTGTTGTCCTAGACCTTTCTCTTATTTCTCTTCTCCCCATAACTATTCTATTACTTCCTGGTTCTTTTCAACTTCGCTCGGACAAAGTCAAGATCTGCACCATTCAAAGTATACTGGTTTAAGTCTCAAGTCAGAGTATGTTATGTGGTACATTTCTTCTACTCTCTATGCTCAGACAGAGCATAACCTGGCATCAAATCTTTCTCACAATCCTTGACCTGGCCAATTTCCATTTATTGGCACTGAGTATCATTTTGTGGTACCTTCCATCATTTCATTTTCCTCGCCAAAACTCAAATCATAGGAAAAGATAATTGCAATATATATATATATATATATATATATATATATATATATATATATATATATATATATATATATATATATATATATATTTCTACAAAAGCAGAGGTGGCCCAATGTACGAATTTATAAACAGGAAAACGTCTGTGTATACCAAAAGTATACAACAATTCAATTGTAATTTTAATAATGACAAAAGCAGGCGTTGTATTCTTGAATTTCTATAATGGCCTGTTTTGATATGGGAAGCAGCCAGCCCAAAGTGAACAATGAGATTGTCCTGCTCAAAGCATTCAAAAGACTCAATCCAGCACTTTGCAATATTAGCAATACCCTAATTCCCTTTCTTCTCCTAAGCATAGTTCACGACATGCCATAGAATGCATAGATAAAGGCAAATCATAGAAAATCATATATATTGGTAATCTGGCAATCTCTATTATTGACATTCGCAGCTAAGAGATTCTGTGTGCATGTATATCTCTCGTAAAGGGATGTCCCGTATATAATGCTATCCCTTATACCTGGGGGAGCAACGCCCCCTCCATGCATCTAATTTAGCTGACTAATCTGCGACCAGCCTTCGTCCATTCAACCCTGCTCCGGCTCAGGGTAGGGAGGGGGAGAGAGGGTTTACCTCTGCCTCTTAGCTCTATTTAGGGTCGTGGGTTTAACAGGCCATCATTCTCTCCGCCCTTCTATTTCTATCACCCCCCACCTCCCACCACTATTTTTCTTCTCCTTATGTATCCATTTAACACGGCGATACCAGGTGTAAATGGGCAGACAACCTTGATGCGGCTGATATCAGAAGAAATGTGCCCTCCCCGCCACATTTGGCCTCCCGTCCTCTGTAATTATATATTTTCCACTTATTTTCACTTCCTTTAGCTTCGTACGCTTCTTATATACCTTTCTTTATAAACTTTCTACAGAAAACGCCATCGTTGGTATTACGCTTTATATTCGGTAAAAACCCTTTGTCGATTTGCCCCCCCCCCTTCTCTCTGTGTATCTCTAGGAGCTTGGTGGTTAAATCACGTAACCGTATTTGGGAGATCCGGGTTCGAACCATGGAAAATACAGTTGTTTCAACATTTGTCAAAAGGTTTTTCCTGCTTTTCTTGTCTATGGATTCCATGCAATTGCTGGACCTATTTCTATATTTCTACCCAAATTATCTTCTGCATTTTGATGATAGAATCTTCAGAATATTTGGAATTTGAAAATGTTTTACAATTTTGAAATATTAAAAGACAAATTTTCGCAGGAACGTTTCCCCCGAATATCCGAGAGTCAAGTTGTGAATAGAAAGAACAGTAGAAGGATTACTGTAGTGTAAGACATAGATCGTGTAGTAAAAGAGGAAAAGAACATGAGAGTGGATATGAAGAGTTGAAGGACGGTGGCTAGACACCAATGTGTGGTGTTCTTGTGCGTGTAGGTAGTTTTATTAGGTTTGACTGGGGCGGTGGAAAGATATGGGACGGTAGGAGAGGCGCGTGTTGTGGAAACGCGTTATTCATGTTGCCGTTATCTTATGTGCGGATATGTGTTGGTTGAGGGTAGTTGAGGGCTGTGGGCTATCTAATGGCCATCGCATAATATTGTCTGTCGTGTATATGTATGTATGTGCGGTCTTTACGAGTTTCCCGATCCGTCGTATTAAGCAGATGTGGGTGTATGTATTGAGTGGTATTAATTTGTGATTTTGTGTAGCGTGGACATACGTGTGTACATAGGAGAGCGACATGCGCGTTTCATAGCAGAATTCTGAATGCGCTTTGCTTTCCTTTGCCATGTTTGACTCACTACTGCGAGTGTGAGTGGTACATATGTAAGGAGTAGTTGGACCTGTGTTTTATAGAGTAGTTGTTGCTTGCAGCTTGTATGATAGAACTTGCGCAACTTCTTGTGTATGAATTTACCTCTTGTATCTGTGAGATTTTGGTGTGAGTGGAATTTTAGGAGATTTCAAATATTGCCCCTAGTATTTTTGTGTGAGGTTTGTATGTAAGTCTTGTTGAGGTTTGGTGGATTTGGTCTGGTGTATGTATGTATATTTATATGTTGTCCATGTAGTAATCGCTTGCGCCATAGAGTGCCATATGTGTCTTCTGAGGATTCGTAGCTATGAGCCACTTATCCTCATATTCTGTCTTAAAATCCATTATCATTATGCATAACGCGCGATTCTGTTTGGTTCTTGGCCGCGAACAAGAATAGTCTCGTCTTCAGCGTAGGAGAAAATGTGTGTGTGTATGTCTGCAGTTTTTGGGTGGGCGTGGGGTGTCATTAATATATATTATGTAGAGTGTAAGCGCAAGTATTTTACCCTGGGGTACGCCTGCGCGTGGTGTGACTTGGCGTGATGTTGTGTTGTTGGATTTTATGTAGCACCCCCGATCTGTAAGGTAGTGGAAGAGAAGCCTCCGGGTGTAAAGAGGGAGCTCCGTGTTGTTTTCTGGGGGGTGATTAATTATTGTGGTAGGAATGCCGGAAAGGCTAGATGCGCGTTTTGGTGTTGTTTTAATGTAATGTTTGGTTTCCTCTACAGTAATAGTAGTGGTTAGTGTCGTAGATTTGTCGAACATCTCCATTTCTATCAGGGGTCGCGGATCGAAGCTCATCAGCGTAGAGCCGACACCATTGCTGGACTTCGTGGAGGTGCTCTTGTGCGTATAGTTTTGATGCGTTGTACGTGTATACCGTGTCCCAGTTCGACCTAAATGCTTCAAGGCTGTCATTAGTACCGGTGAGTGTGCGGATGGTGTGTTCGACAGCTATTGGTTTTGGTGGGTCCGTTCCATAACATCCTCTGTTCGCGCCGCCAGAAGAAGGAAGGGACAGTGCATCGAGCATCATCCGCGAAGCGGGTCATCTCGCGTCACTTGAGGTTTCGATCTAGCCGCACGCATTCTTGGTTGCGACACGTAGTAATGTAATGTTGCGTTGTCGTGGGCCTCTGCTGTAGTGGTTAATGTAATGAGTCTTTGTGTTTGCGGGGTGTGTGTATGTTGCGTGGAGTGTTTATGCTCTCCATGTGTGTACTCCGATGTTTTTTTATTAGTATAGGATTAGTGTCCTGGAGAATGAGGGTATGCTGTGTGTTCGTGCTGATGTCTCTTGAACTTCTTTGTTTTTGTTACTTTAGTCCTAGAGGTGGGTATGGGTATTAAGATGGGTAAAGAGGATAGTAGGAGGCATACTCGTATAGGGATGTGGTGGAGAGTATGTAGGAACCTGGGGATATGTGAGCTTAGGAGCGTGTGGCGTGGTCATTGCTTAAGACCCTCCGCGATGTCCGAAAAATGTGGAGACAGCCGGTTCAAGGTGACTGCAGTGGAATGGCTGCAAGGCACCGGTCAGATACTTACCCGCATTATTAGTGGTTTTCGAAAGTAGTGTAAGAGAGTCTGAATTTAGGTCCTCCACAAAGAAGAGTGAAAGGTTGTGGTTTGATAGAGTCCAGAGTCAAAGTCTATGTGTAATTGTTGTTGTGCTGGTTTTAAAGGGTAGCCACTAGAATAGGGGGCCAGTGTCGGTGTGTACCTCGCAGGCTAGAAAGTAATCGTTTTGCGTGTTTATGTGAGTGTGGTGTCTAGAACAGTTAACTAGGATCGCTGATCTCAGTTGCAGCACCCATGGAGTAAAGTAAGTGTGGTAGCGTGCAATGCGGAGTCTGTTGTTGGGAGAGTGAAGGCTGGTGGAGTTATCCGATTCCTAAAAATATATATAAAATAAAACTGTTTAAAGTATAATAGAATATTTTTTCCATTAGAATATTTGAGATATATTATTTTTGCTAGAATAGTTTGTCCATTACTTTTGATAATAATTACCTTTCAGTTAGGAAAATATGTACTTTGAGACAATAAACTTAGCTTCTATAGTTTTCAAAATTCTTAAGAAGATCGAAAAAAAGGGAAATAAATTTTGACTCTTTTTTTGGGGGGGGGGCGTTAATTCAAAATATCTTTTAGAACAAATAAATGCCAGGCCATATTAATTCTGGCAGCTCCGACTGAACAGCCATTTTGTAATCTTTTAACGAATCTTTGGCAACTATGACTAAATCATGTTTTAATAAAATTAAACCATATGTTATTGAGAGTTGCAAATACCAAATTAGCTTTTAAAATTTAAATGCAATTTTTATTTTACCCTAATGACCCTAGGTCCTAGGGAATAACTTTACCCAAGTAAATGCTAGAGTCAAACATCTAGAAACTATATGACACCGCTTTACATATGTAAATTAACAAGTTTCCCATTAATTGCAACCTGACATAAACAATTTTTTTTTAATTCTCACCGTGGGGAGTTTTGCTTCTGAAATGGACACTGATAATTAATAGAAGCAATTTTGGCTTTGAAATTAAAACTTGGAATAAGTCATGATGTTTCGTGACATCACAAGTTCTTTTGCTTTGAAATGGACAGTGATAATACAAGCAATTTTGGCTTGGAAATTAAAACTTGGAATAAGTCATGATGTTTTGTGACGTTACAAGTTCTTTTGCTTCTGAAGTGGACACTGATAATAGAAGCAATTTTGGCTTGGAAATTAAAACTTGGAATAAGTCATGATGTTTTGTGAAGATACAAGTTCTTTTGCTTCTGAAGTGGACATTGATAATAAAAGCAATTTTGGCTTGGGAATTAAAACTTGGAATAAGTCATGATGTTTTGTGACGTTACAAGTTCTTTTGCTTCTGAAATGGACACTGATAATAGAAGCAATTTTGGCTTGGAAATTAAAACTGGGAATAAGTCATGATGTTTTGTGACGTCACAAGTTCGACATTTATGTTTCCACCGATTAGTAAAAATTCTGCATCTGGGTTCGACCTTGAAAATTCGGAATTTGGAGGTGGTTGTTGCTTATAGCTTCCTGGTAATAGATGACATCTCTGCTCCCTCCGACCACTAGGGAGATTAAGGAAGATAACCTTTAATCTTACAGTTCATGCTGTAGGTAGCGTACACGTTACCACAATTAAGTGGGTCACGCCTTCTGTGAGGCTGTTCTGAGGGACCAGGTTCGAGGCGAGGGAGGCTGTTGCATGCTATGGAAATTTAATAGCACTCCCTCCCCTCCGCTAGCAGCCAACGCAACAAATAAAAAGTGGGAAGTTCAATTGCAACTTAACATCACACATAATACATCCAAGCGAGATGGTCCCACTCCTGGATTACATCCAGTTGTGGCAATCCTGTCATATCCACTTTCCTACTGGAGGCATCTGTAATTGTAGGAGTGTTAATGCAGCATATCCCCCCCCCCTCATTTTTAATAAAACCATTTCAAATACACCCACTCTTGCGTGAAATCTGCCGCCCTCATTCACACCCACGAAATTTCTCTCTCTCTCTCTCTCTCTCTCTCTCTCTCTCTCTCTCTCTCTCTCATGCTCTATATTTGCATTCCTATTTAATCTTCGACTTTTCAAACCTAATATCATTTCCTCGTTGAGGACAACATCACAAATCTGACATAAGTCGAAGGAAGACAGAGAGGCGGCGCACCGCAACATCATGTGTACGTAGGTATATGATGGTTAGTCGTGTTTTTGTGTACGTGTGTATGTCTAAATGTGTGAGATAAAACGTAATCTTAACTTAGCACCACCTAACCGTCTTAGCTCCAAGACACATTAATCACGTACATGCATTCACATAAATACACAAATAATATATATATATATATATATATATATATATATATATATATATATATATATATATATATATATATATATATATATATAAATAAGCAGATACGTATATAGAGAGATGTATATACTCGTATGCACAAAACACACGAATACTGACGCGTTTTTATGTGGTGGCAGGTCATATTGTATTGTGCACATACAAAATCTCTCATATATTTAGTGAATACATTCGTACATATACAGTATGATCACATATGACCGCCCATGACCGATACATTATACTCATATCTAATATGCAAATTTAAATCGAAAAATAAATAACTTCTCATTTCGCACATACACTCTGATGATTCACATTCACTCCACCATCATTCCCCAAGCCCACAGATATTTATAAACCTACCTGTTTGTTCCTTGCACTCATATAACATAAATGCCACCCTATGTCACATACCAACCCTCTCCCATTACTCGCTCCTTCCTCATGCCATAAATACACTTTCAAATACCCTTCTCTACCTCACATAGCCCATCTCCACGCACTCATTTACCTTCCATACCACGCATTTACCCTTCATATCCAACATAAGCACCCACATAACTAAGTTAGGTTCCATGCATTGTATACACCCCAACAATATACACCACTACATTTCAATATACTCCTTCATCACTAACCATAATTACTGTTACTTAACCTCGTTAAAAATGAGGAGGGGTATTTTCCATCAGTGTGAAGCACGGGACCCATAGATACGAACAAATGAGTTCATATCTTTTTATTTTAAGGATTTTTGTAATAGAGATAAAATGAGTTGTTCCTTTTTAATAGTAGACAAGCTCCTCTTGACGGGATAATGGAATCCACATAAAGATTAGAATGCCTATCAAACATTCACTCTTGCACTTCCCTCCCCACAACTACATCTCATATCACTACCCCCTCCCACTCAAAATGGAGAAAACCAGTAAATCAAACACACACTCTCGCACTTCCTTCCTCAACACTACATCTCACATACACTACCTCCTCCAATATTGAGAGAACCAATAAATCAAACCCACACACAAACACACATGCGCACTTCCTTCCCCAACACTACATCTCACATGCACTACCTCCTCCAATATTGAGAGAACCCGTTAAACAAACACATACACACATACTCTCGCACCCCCTTACGTGAAAAAAACACACCGGCCTGTCAGCTAGTGTAGATGGAATTCGGAGTGTGTATGAAAGAGAGGAGGTGGTGGATGGTGGCTGTTTATGGGCGCTTTCCAATAATCTGTCAGTTTTAGAGTGACGCTGAAAAATTAGGAGCTCGCGACCTGACAACACGCCGCTGTTTCGTGTACTGGCAGAGAAGGCCAGCGGAGGAGGCCAATGGAGGCCGTCAACGGAGGCCGCTCGTCACTTGCTGTCCTCCACGAATAATGAGGACGGCCCTAAACCCCCTATCTTGGAGTGTTCCGTGGGAAGACACCCCGGGGTACCCTGCGAGAAGAATCTTGCGTAACCCAGGCTCTCTCTATGTGTATCTGTGGGCGAAGTAAAGAAATGGTGTTGTGGGGGTTTGTGGGGAAGGCACGGGGTGGAGGCAATGTGGATAGGTTAATGCTTATCTATGGGTAAAGTTATGTTGAGAGGGGGATGTATGGGGATGGCATGTGAGGATAGTTATGTGGAGAAGTTGATGTTTAGGTGTGATTGATTAAATTATTAAGGCATTTAGATGTCTCGGTGGATTTACACGCTTATTCGGATGGGTAGTAATTCGTGTACATGCGTGTCTGCCACATGCGCTAATTCGTACACACGAGTGTCTGCTACATATGTTTGCCTTCCCCCACGCTGATATTTTACTTGTATCCTGTCTCTTTTATCGTTCATTTCCGAATTTATGGGCGCTTCTCCCCCCCTCCCCTCCGTAGATACTGGTTTCCATTTCTGGCGAGGAGTAAAAAAACGAATTTAGGCGGTCGCAAGGGGCAGCCGCCAAATAAGCAGTGCGTTGAGTCTGAGGCAATGCTGCAGACAATTTCCACCTACACCATCACATACAGAGGCAATCACAACACTTCTGTCTACTTCCTCCATTAACCTGCTCAAGAGTTTTTCATATTTGCACCTTCCTGTCGCAAAACGGATGGCTCTACCTTGGGCCATGCACGGTCCCCGGCTCACTGGTACGTTTCAAAATGCAGTTTTACCGTTTTTTCTACACTTTCCCATCCAATAAGAACGGGTATCACTTGTCCATGGGCTTACCATTCAGTGTCATTTTGATCTTTGTGTGAATTTCAGCATCCTGTCGAGAGGACCTTGTACACGATTGGAAAGGGACGGGAGTTGCAATTAATTAATTAATTAAATAATTAATTATCTATGAATTTAAGATTCTGAATTAGACCTAAGGAGGTTTCATAAATGACGTAGAAATGACGTCAGAGATTCACTTCCTAATAGGGTTGACCCCAAATGGTGATCATTTGTATAATCATACCCTAAAATGAGCAAACAAATGGGGCGGAGGGATAAAAAAACTAAAAAAAATATTAAAAAGTAATAATGGAAAATATTAATAATTATATTGACCACTACATACCCAGTGGTTTTATCGGAGTACAGAGTTTTTATAATTGTATGGAAAAGCGGTTACTAAGGAAACCTTGATAAGGCGTTCTGGAGGGGAGGAGGGGACCCCGGGTTTTGCCACCTACTTTTTAACGTGGAATCCAAGCCATTGACCCCTAAATGGTGACCTCTGCAAGGCAACCAAAGTAGGGTTCCTTATCCGGTGGCTAACCATAATCAGTGTTGCTTACCCTCGTTAAAAGTGAGAAGTGGTGTTAACACTCAATGCGAAGCACGGGACCCATAGATAAGAACAAAATTAGTTCGTATATTTTATTTTAAGGAGTTTTGTAATCGGGATAAAATGAGCCTTCCCCTTTCAATAGTAGACAAGGTCTTTTGACGGGATAATGAAATCCACACAAAGATTAGAATGCATATCGATTGAAAGCGCGTGAGCACCAGGGAAAGATTTTCCTTAGAGGGGAGGTAGCAACAAGGGTGGTAAAACTGTGTTTTGTCACTAACCAGCGAGAGGGGAACCTAATCCTCAAAGTATTTACGATCCTAAATACCCTAACGAGGATAGCGGGATCCAAAGGTTGGGGCGGGTAGGGTTGCCTACTTTTTTTAGAATAGTATTCAGGCAGATTTTAAAGATAAAATATCAGTAAAAATATTTACTATGACAAGTTTTAAATGTAAGCAATAATATTAGAACTTCTTGTCCAATAAATTGCACATCGTGCAAGCGGGGGGGAAATTAAGCAATTTCAATTTTTTTAGTTACAACTATCCATTTTATGGAACGGTGAGCATCATTTTACGGTGGTCATTATTCAACGGTAGTCATTAGAGAACGGTGGTCATTATTAAACAGCGAGTATTATAGAACGGTGGACATTATTGAACGGTAAACATTATTGAACTAAGCTAATGTACTTTATTAAAAATAATAAAATTATTGTAGTTTTTTTTATTATATCTCCGATTTACAAAATAGTTATTTATCTTTTATGTTTAATTTCTTCCAGAAAACTTTCGACACTGATAAATAACATGCTTTTATACAGTTTTATGCCTCATTATGTGCTCTAAATGTTTCGTTATTCTACTGATAACATTTTCAAAGTGACAACATTAATTTTTCAGGAACTTGGCTCCTTAATTAAAGTGAAATTCACTTTCGCCAAGCAGTCAATTTTTCAAACGTTAACAAGGGAATAAAGAAAGTGGATATGCTCATTATTATTATTAGATTTTCACAAATTGGATGTTTACAAACATTTCTCTTCATTTTCGTCATGTATTTATTCTTTATCCATATATTTTTCATTTACATTAAATAGACTGATTAATAGAACTAATAACCGTTCACGCTCTTGAACTTTGCTCCATGGATCAACTGGGATTCATTCTAAGTTGTATAGATTGTCCAGCGTCCATAGATCACTTCAACACGATAATCCTATTTACAAACCTTTAATAAAGCTCAGTACAAAATTCCATTTAAAAGCCTTTAAAAACCTCAGTGCCACAAATTCATTTAAAAACTTTAAAAAGACATTACTAAAATTCCATTTAAAGTAATAAAAAAAGCACAGGAGCAAAATCCCATTTAAAAACCCTTGCAAAAAATAGCAATACAAAAATTCCATTTAAAATCTTAAAAAAAAAGCTCAGTGCATAAAATCAATTTAAAAAACTTTAACAACTTTTACAAACTCAGATAAAAAAAATCGACTTAAATGCCTCTACACAAAGTTTAATGGAAATTTTTCATTTAAAAGTCTTAAAACTTTTAAAAATCCATTTAAGAGCCTTTAAGAAAGCAGAAGAAAAAAAATCCATTTAAAAACGTTTAAAAAATCTCAGTGTAAATGCTTTAAAAACCATCGGACAGACCTTACGAATGGGCGCTAGAATGAAAGTCGATGTAAAATATACATTTGAAAGCCTGATAAAAATATTATTTTCGCGGGATGAAGTAGTAATTATTTGTATTTAATATATTGGTATCAGGTATCGATAAATAATTACCTTGATTATAGCTATTAATTTCTAAGTGGTTAATAATTATTTGATCCCAGCAACGGAGTTGAATTAGTGAATAATAACACAGTTTCTACAATACATTGATACATTTAGTAAAAGGCTACATGAGTGCCATTAAGGAGCTCTCGCTAGCCTCGTGTATACGACGTTGGCCCTCTAACGTCGAGGTGCGAATTCGATCCTAAAGAGAATGCGGATATATTTGAGAAATTCTTGAATTAACCCTTTTCAACATGTCTCGAGTGGAGAAACATTCAATATGTTAAGATTTAATGACTTCGGAGATGTGGAAATGTTAGTTGTCTGGACCGCCCAGTAACAGTGAAGGAATACACCATCTTATGGAGGGATGCATTCGTTTGCCGATCCCTCTGGCTTAGCTGTGTGTGGGGTATTTTTTTGCACGTATCAAACTCTACAGCTACATATAAGCGTTCTTTGTTAACCAAACCTATAACCATCCTGGTTAAGCATTATACGTTAAATTAAGCTGAAAATAATATCGTATACCATGATAAGTATAGTTTCTCCAACCATACCAAATTGGAATAAGGTTAAGTGGTTTGATTCAAGTTCAAGAGTTTGAAACGGACCTCAAAATCCAGGCCCCTTTACTTTTGACTATAAATGTTACGAAAGTCAAGTTAAATATGGGCTAAATTGGGTAAATATGAACACTTTCACTATATATGTTTAAAAAATAGATTCACTCAAATTTTACTTCCAGTTCTTTAGTTTAAGGCACCCCAATGGCGTTTGCAAAACATACTATACAATATTGAACATGAGTTTTCTAATATTTTTTCACTTTTATATTACGTATTTATTTAAGTACAACCAGCCAATTTTTACTTTATTTTATTCCAAAAAGTTTAAGGTAGTAAGGTTTGTTGAAAGTAAACACACAGTGAGCCAAAAAATTATAACTTAATACAATTAAATTTTATTCATAGTAGTTTCCATCAAAAACTGCTCTTGACTGTCATGTTTAAACAGAGTTCCGTAACTAAGATGACTATTTAATATTATCAAATTTTTCCTCAAACGTTTATATAACCTAAAATGGAAAAACTTTTGCATTTGACTGAAAAAATAGATAGTTTGCCTATAAGTTTCTAAGGTTGTAGACAAAAAAAATATAATGTATTAAATATGTCCCAAATATTCATGTTTATTCACTTCATAAAATGCTCTTTGAAATAAAGTTCAAAACGAATTTATAAAATGATAATATAAAATGCCCTTTCTTCTTCTTGTAGCTGTTTAGTAGGTTACTAAGATGCTCTTTTATCTTCCATTTTTTTCTGCTTACTTTTATAAAATCCTTAGTGAAAAGAATTCTTTGGGCAGGTGAAATAAAATTTAGTATATCATTAAGCAACGGATTCTTTAATTAATCAAATATTGCCATAACTATAATGAAGTGGGGGTCTTATCATTTTAGTAGGTAAAATATAGAATATGAAAATGCAAAAAACAAATGACACTCGTATTTAAAAACATTTTGACATATTGAAATATATATTAAATTTTATTGATTTGGGGATCTTGTAAAGATGTGGAATCCAAAGGGGTTTTAGACCTTAATATAATCTAACCCAATGTAACAAATCTAATCTAAAATAGGCTAGGGCTTAAGCAAAGGTAGTCCCTCCTAAGACAAAAATGAGGGATTAACTTTACTTGGTTAATTGGGGGAGGAATGACCTTTACTTGGTAAAATGGAAATTGTCATTTTAAAGCTACTGGAATAAGCATTAACTAAGAATAAAATGCATGCTAAGATGTAAGAGAGAAATGCTAAACTCTTATCTACAGGAATTTATGTGGCTTGAAAGACATAAATACAACGTTTTCAATGATTTTTGCGATACGATTGCCAGCCATTACCGTTTTAAATAAGTTATTAAAATTGAATTTCTAGAGTTCTACAAAGTTTACAATTTTTAATTGTTTTAAAATAATCTTTCTAAAAAATATGTTCCTAAATAATTTTTTTTAAGTTATTTTGTTTATTCTATCCTTGGGAGTGATTGACTTTACGAGTGTAACTTTGAGAGGGATGATCTTTACTTGGTTAAATGGGAGGGGCTATCTTTACTTGATCCTAGGCTAGGTTAGTTAAGGTTAAGTTAGGTTAGGCTATATTAGAATAAAAAAAATGGGATGCCCCATATTTAGAAGATCCGGCTTTTTAATGCTAAAATCTTAATCTTCAAAGATTTTTTTTTATAAGGAAACAAACAAAAATTGAAAAACAAAACACTACCCAGCCATTGTAAGATAACAAGGCTCCTTATACAAATCCACGAGCTTTTTCTACTAGAAGATGTTTCCTCCGCCATCCATTGATGGGATTATACAATCAAGACCCAAAAAGGTTGGCAGAGGCAAATTCGACCCCAAGAGCACGAACTTTGTTTCAGAGTGTAAGCAGAATGGTTGATGGAGTGATGGGAGTAGACTGTCGCTTGACGGAGTTCTCTGTTTGTCTTCTCTACTGTGTGCGGTGAGTGGGTGTGAGATTGGGGATACATAATTATGAATATAATGGCTCTTCATGTATCGAGAACCATAAGTGCTAATAAAACCTGGTGATGGAGATAGATATTTGAAATCTTTTGGTTCATTATATATATATATATATATATATATATATATATATATATATATATATATATATGAGTAAAAGAACTCAATGAGGAGTTATGATATAATAGTGAAGCCAGTGAATATGAGCAAAAATTTTAATTAACGAGACTAGTCTCGGTATGTAGTTTATCATACCCTCTTCAGTCGTATACTGAGTATGCGGTTGTTACAAAAGTCTATAAATAGCTTACATATCAGAAAAAAAGAAAAGAAACACAAAACCGGGGGAAAAGGTCATTAATCAGTGAGTGTAAGTCTAAGATCGTTGAATAAGCTGTTTACGATGAGGCTACGGGAATGGAGGCTGCATTTCAATTGCCCATCTGACAAATTAAAAATGGGAATTTCTCGTATTAATATAGATTCTACTATTTTTCTTTTACGGAAATCTTTACATTTATATATGATTTGTGCCTTTGAGTAGTTAATTTGGTGGTTGAAGTTGCTAATATGATTAAAAATAATGGATGTGGTACTGCCTCGTCTGAGATCGCCTTTATGTTCATAAATTCGTTTTGTAAGGTTCTTCCGATCTCTACTATGTAGAGAGCCACACGGGATTAAATATACACCTGCTTACTTTGCCTGATCCACGAGCTTGGTCGAAGGGAAAAATTTAAAGATAGAAAAAGGGTATTTAAAACGTGGTTCGGACTAGAAAAATAACTCTGTTCACTCCTTTAAGGATGGGAGAAAAAGGGAGGGATAGACACTTCGTATTACTAAATTTTTTTTTATCCTTGGTACGGTAATGAGTAGATTTTGCTTCAGATAAACTTTTATTGGTCACCTGGAGGGGATAATTTAATTCAATGCAACTGCAGGTTATATATGTAATCTCGTCTTCTAAAAATCAAGGGTCACATATCCTAAGTGCTCTCAAAAACATACCTAATGCAACGGCTCGCTTAATGTTAATATTATGATGAGAAAAGAAATGGATATAAGAGTTAGAATGGGTTGGTTTTCTATACAGAGTGAAGCTAATTTTGTCAATGACTCTAACAAATTTTACATCGAAAAAGGATATACAAATATCTTTTTGCCACTCTACTTTAAAATTGATAGTGGGATCGAGGTCGTTAAGATTTTTAAGGAAATTGTCAAATAAGTTTAAAGTATTTATAGGCGAAATCGATAGGACATCATCTACATACCTATACATATAAATAGTTTAAACTTATTTGACAATTTCCTTAAAAATCTTAACGACCTCGATCCCACTATCAATTTTAAAGTAGAGTGGCAAAAAGATATTTGTATATCCTTTATTGATGTAAAATTTGTCAGTTATTGACAAACTTAGCTTCACTGTGTAACGAAATCTAAACAATTCTAACTCGTATATCCATTTCTTTTATCATCATGATATTAACATTAAGCGAGCCGTTGCATCAGGTATGTTTTTGAGATTACTTAGGATATGTGACCCTTGCTTTCTCGAAGACGAGATTACATATAAAACTGCAGTTGCATTGAATTAAATTATCCCCTCCAGGTGACCAATAAAAGTTTATCTAAAGCAAAATCTACTCATTACCGTACCAAGGATAAAAACAAATTTAGTAATACGAAGTGTCTATCCCTCCCTTTTTCTCCCATCCTTAAAGGAGTGAACAGAGTTATTTCTTTAGTCCGAACCACGTTTAAATACCCTTTTTCTATCTTTAAATCTTTCCCTTCGACCAAGTTCGTGGATCAGGCAAAGTAAGCAGGTGTATATTTAATCCCGTTTGGCTCTACAAACTGTCCCTCATTTTACATAGGAGAGATCAGAAGAACCTTAACAAAACGAATTTATGAAAATAAAAGTGATGTCAGACGAGGGGGTAGCACATCCAGTATTTTTAATTATATTAGCAATTTCAACCACTAAATTGACTATTCAAAGGCACAAATAATATATACGAGAGGCGGTCAATTAGTTTTGCAATTCGGATATAAGGAAACCAGATATGAGGAAAAGTGTTTTATTATTTTTCAATATAACTACCCTCGACTTAAATGCACTTGCGCCACTCGTCTCTGAGGCTTCGAATTCCCGACAACCAGAAATCTCCCGACTGCTGTTCAATCCACTCCTGGACGGCGAGCTGGACATCTTCATCGTCCCCAAGCCGGCGTCCACTCAGTGCAGCCTTGAGCTGGCGGAATAAAAAGTAGTTGCTAGGGGCCAGATCTGGACTGTAGAGGGGATGGTTGAGCTCCTTGAATCCGCTCTCGCGCAGAGCAGCTTGTGCAACTCTGGCCTTGTGGACTTTGACGACGTTGAAGTCGATCATGGGGCATGAGGTTTCTAGGGACCCAACGGGCAGAGACCTTGGTCATGGCCAAATTGTCGTGGAGGATGTTGATAACCCTTCCATGTGATATTCCAAGTTCTCGCTCGATTTCTTCCACCTTCACCCGTCGATTTTCGAGGATCATCCTCTCCACACGGGCCACATTTTCCTCGTTAGTCACGTCTGACGGGCGTCCTGGACGGGGGTAATCTTCAAGGGGCTCACGATCATGGCGGAACTCCTTATTCCAGCGAGCAATGGTTGCATAGGAAGGGGCGGTGTCGGTGTACACTGCAACCATGCGTTCATGGATCTCTTTTGCATTCTTGCCTTCCTTGGTCAAAAATTTAATCACTGCGCGGTGCTAAACCTTCTCCATTGTTGAAAAATTTGTGACTGACGATCTTCGATCAGCTACTGACGAACCTTGTAGAATTCTTCCACTTCGTTTTCAGTGAGCACGATCGGGACAAGGCGGTGGATGTTGTCTACCTAGACTTTCAGAAAGCCTTTGATAAGGTATCACACCGCCGCCTTCTCCGGAAAGTGCGAGCGCTTGGCATAGACGGAAAGGTAGCCGGCTGGATCGAGAACTGGCTAAGTGGCGGACGGCAACGGGTGGTGGTAAATGTACAGTCTTCTGAGTGGGTGCCCGTTACTAGCGGGGTGCCTCAAGGTTCTGTCCTGGGACCACTACTATTCATCATCTACGTCAACGACATGGACGGTGAGAATGGTTGCGAAGATTTCCAAATTTGCCGACGATACCAAGCTTGGTATGAACGTTGCAAAGGATGGAAATACTGCCCGCCTGCAGGAAGATCTTGGGAAGATTGGGGAGTAGTCGGACACGTGGCAAATGCCTTTTAACGTGGGCAAATGCAAAGTGATGCATTTCGGCCACAGAAACCCCCAATCTCAGTATATCCTTAAGGGCACTGCTCTTGAATCGAGTGACACTGAGAAGGACTTGGGTGTTACTATCACTAGTGACCTCAAGTTCTCGAAACAGTGCATTGAGGCGGAGAAAAAGGCCCAAAGGATGCTAGGCTATATTAAGCGCCAGTTTGGTTATCGGAACCAGAAGATTGTACTGTGCCTGTACAACTCACTTGTCCGACCGCACCTGGAGTATGCCGTACAATTTTGGAGTCCTTCATTGCAAAAGGACATCGCGAGATTGGAACGCGTACAAGCCAGGGCAACCAAGCTGATTCCCTCTATCCGACATGAAAGTTATGAGGATAGACTAAGGGAATTAGATCTGTTCTCGCTGGAAACCCGTAGACAGCGTGGTCAGCTCATCGAAGTTTTCAAAATACTTCGAGGGTTCGACAATATTGACTACCGGGATATTTTCACACTGAGTGAGAACAGAACGCGCAATCACGGCTTCAAACTTGAACTGAAGCGTTACAACCACAATCTGTGTGGAAATTTTTTCACTTCCAGTATCTGCGGTATGTGGAACGCACTTCCAGTGGAAGTTGTCAACAGTGAATCTGTTGACCATTTCAAGTCAAGACTAGACAAAGTCTTGAAAAGTGGCCGTTTAGGGACGCAAAACAATTGAGCAGCCTTGTGCCCGCTCGATTGCTAGTCCAAAGGTACCCTCTTTGAATGGACCGTAAGGTCTCCTAGGGTACCTTCTTTCCTTGTTGTTACTCTTTGTTGTTACTTGTTCTTAAATAGACGAGGCAGGAGCGTGCGGCTGCATGTCCTGACTTGTCATAACTTATCCTAACATCCCCACAAACAGCCATCCCTCTTCCTCTGTTTTGCCCTACCGATTCGCAAAACTTATTGACCGCCCCTCGTAATTGTAAAGATTTCCGTAAAAGAAAAATAGTAGAATCTATATTAATACGAGAAATTCCCAATTTTAATTTGTCAGATAAGCAATTAAAATGTATCCCCCATTCTCGTAACCTCATCGTAAACAGCTAATTCAACGATCTTAGACTTACACCCCCTGATTAATGACCTTTTTCCCTAGTTTTGTGTTTCTCTGGGTTTTTTCTCTTTTTCTGATCTGTACGCTATTTATAGACCTTTGTAACGATCGCGTTTTTAAGTATACGACTGAAGAGGGTATCATAAACTACATACCGAAACTAGTCTCGTAAATTAAACTTTTTTCTTAACTTTTTTTCCTGCAGGAAAAATGAAAAGGTGCTTCCGAGTACTTGCGAACTTTATTCAGTTCATTCTCAAGGATAACTACAATTGAAAATAATATAATAAGGGTATATATAAGAGAGTAAAAAATAAAGGACCACATCTAAGACAAAAAAACACCAATGAGGAAGTAGGAGAATAACGGGTAAATTTACATTAATAATTTAGGTATAACAGGTATCAAGGTCAAAACCAAGAGGCAAAGGAGTTAAAACGATTAACGAAAAAGGAGATAGTCGAAAGAGAAAGATTAGAAGAGACACAAGAAGCAAGCATATACGTTAGTGGAGGGGGGCAAGGAGAGAGGGAGAGAAATAAAATGATAGTTAAAAAAAAAATCAGGTACCATAACAATGAATATTGCAAACAAAACTAAGAACACAGGTCAAAATTATTTTTTTAAGAATATGTTTATTCACAACATCATCAATTTTAAAAAGGCCAGAGGAAATTTTAAAGCTATCGAATTGACTTATATATATATATATATATATATATATATATATATATATATATATATATATATATATATATATATATATATATATATATATATATATATATATATATATATATATATAATGCTAAACGTAAACCAAACAAAACATCTGTTTTGCTAAATTCAACAATCGTATTTTAAGGCAATTCGTCAATGTTTATATAATATAACTGTAGGTGACAGCCTCACATTCACTTTCATGTCTATGTTTCTCTCTCCAGTCGGAGCCATTCGCTTTTCAAAGCTCTATTTGGATGGCGTGTGGGTGAATGTATACATCAAAGTGTTTCTCTTAATGGCAGCGAGTGAGAAACTCCTTAAACGGAACCAAAATCGAACGAATATCAGATTATGGTCTGCGTTTCTGTAGGAGAGAGAGACAACAGCCAAACATAGTGGTAGAGAATAAGCCTATTATCCATTACCCAACTAAACTGATATATAGCACTAGATAGATAGAATTATTAAGGTAGTGGAAACGTAATCCCTCTCTGGAAATAACAAGTAGATGCATATTTCCATTCTCTAAGATACTTAATCTACCTTTTATAGCAATTAGCTTTGTTAGAAGGTAAAATTTCCCCTCAGATTTTCATTCTAAATATCCTGTGTCCAATTACGGCTGATATTGCCAGTGTCATCATTTTGAACTCCCAGAAAAGATCTTTAAGGTGGAATATGGTTTCTCTCGTGATTTTGTGTCTACACTGTTGATGCTTTATACCTATCTCACTTCATTTATTTTTTAGGAATATTTCTATCTCTCTGTGTTCAAGTTCTTTTTAACAGTTTCCTGTTTCTTGAGTCTGTCAATGACAAGTCGTTTTTACTGCTTGGTTATCTTCAAACTGTCTTTGATGAGTTTGTCTGTCATGTCTATCTTATCTTTTTTCGCATATTCATATATTTAACTTGTTTTAATGTTTATCTGAATACATTGTGGGTTTTTTTGTTCGTTATTTCACCTGTGTTGGATTATTTTTACCTACCAATATCTGTTGCTGGGTTTGGAGCAGGGAAGGAACACTTTCTCTCTTCGTCTAAACAACCAAATACTTCTATTTATGTGTATGTCTATTTTTTTATATTCTTGTCTGCTTATAATTTTCTTTTCATGATAATCATTAGTTTGATTCATGCGTAGTGGTTTTGTATTTCCATTTTCTTTCCTTTTTATGTTATAAAACACATATACACAAACATTTTAGCTTTGTTTTTATATATTTATTCGTATTTGCCTTACTGTTTCTGAATCCGCTTTGCTTTTTCTATAGAAAGTTTTGCATATATATATATATATATATATATATATATATATATATATATATATATATATATATCAGATTGAAAGAAATTAATTTCCAATTTTCTAGAATAAATATTTAAATTATATAAATATTGTTCGTAATTCTTTAGGAATCCCCTCTATGTACTCCCATCTGAGGATCACCTTCTCATCTTTTATTTACTCTATGAGTTTCATAAAGAGGTCAATCCAAGTACAGCGGCAAAATCCATTCAGAATAGTTATGAAGATGAGGCAGTGAATGAAATAAGTTGCAGAAGGTGGTTTTCCTGGTCCCAAAGTGTGGGTTTTGATTCAATAGAAGTTTTTCCAAAAAAACTTGATTCCAAAGAGTTGGAGAGTGTTGTCACAACAAATCCTGCTACAACTTTTAGGGAGCTCGCATAACAACTTTACGTAACACATAAGTCAGTCCTCGCCTAAGTGAAAAGGATTCAAAAGGTTCCATTGGTTGAAAAATGTGCCCTACCAATCTCCAACAGCATGTTGCTTGCTGTGAGTCATTACTTTCACGACGCCTTCAGGCATCATTTTGGGGCAGGTTTGTTACTGGTGATAAAAAATGGATCATTTCTCATAACGCTAAACGTCACCGTTCATGGATTAGGCGAATAGGCATAATTTCTCAACAACAGAGATGAGGACTTCATTCAGACACGTTCAGGTTGATGTATGCTGGGATATTGAAAGAATTCTCCTTTAAGAATTGTTGGACAACAGACAACAATCAAACAATTAATGGTAATCTATACGGCAATCAACTTTGTCGTTTGAAAGCCGCTTTTTTCAAAGGCGACCCTCTTTCGTCCAGAGAAGGGGTATCATCCTCAAGCACGATAATGCCCGTCGACACACTGCTCGAATACCCAAAGATCTCTTAGAAGAGCTCGGTTGCGTAATGATGCTTCATCCTATGGATTCTCCTGACCTTATTCCTTCTGATTCTTACTTGTTTAGGGGATTACAGAACCATTTGGATGGTCTAAGGTAGGCATCAAGAGAATTTGTTGAAAACGAGGTTATGTTTATGATTAAATATTTCCATAGTCATAAGTTTATTTCATTTTTAATATATACTCTAAAATCGTTCATTACTTTCGTTCTACCTGATATATATATATATATATATATATATATATATATATATATATATATATATATATATATATATATATATATTACTTGCCCTGGAAGACAATTTAATGAACATCTCAAACTCACATTTCTTGGTAGGGAAGGGAATGAATTATAACTTTTAAATGCGTGACGCCATTAAGGAAGAAAGGCTCAAAGGATGAAGTGAAGAAGCGTCCTCCTGAGCCGAGAAAGAGATTATTACACGCGTGACCGTGTTATGATAGCCTCACAAATGACGCTCTTGGCCAGTGGTCAACGGGTCGTCCATAAAGCCGCACTCGCGGGAGAAGGTGATAGAAATAAGGCGATTGAATGCTAATGCGCGTACAGTTTGTTTGCATTCTCCGGCATACCCTTCCAAAAGCGATTTTCTCCCCGCTGGATGGTTGTTGCCACGTACGTTGGACTATGACCCTACTGACTGAGGCCCGGGTACTGGATAGGATCGATCAAAGGGTGAATGGATGGCCAGAAGGCCGGGCAGCGGTCTAAACCTTGCGCGAGACGTGGCCATTGTCGTCCACGTCCAATTCCGCCCGACTCCAGTTGGACACAGATGAATGACCTCGTGCGCTCGTGCCCCGGTTTACCCGTGGAGGCTATTGCATTGCCGCCTATGACGCATCCTTCTGGGGATTTGGGCATCTCGGGGCACGTTTCCGCTATAGAAAACAGTCCCCGACGAGGGAACAAAGGTTTGAAAAAAGGTGGAGAGGAAGGCAGTACAAAAAGATGCAGGAGTACAAAGGTCGGTTCTTTGGGGGCATAAAAGTTAGGAGTGGGGGAGGGTGACCTCCCTTGTAGGGAGGCAACCTGTTTTGGACAATGGAGTACCTTTGAAAAGCGGCTCCAAAAGGGTCACTGGATACCCCCTAAACAACTCGAGCTCAAGAACAGATGGAAGGAGAATGCAACAAAAGCAGTTTATGTTGATTCTATTGCAAATTTATCGTTTGGGCGAAAGTTTAACGTCTGCCTCATGTGTTTGGAGGTGTCTGACCATCGTCCACCGCTCTTTCCACAGCTCCCCCCCCCCTCTACTCGATCCCCATCCTGCTTTTCCTCCCACCACAAAATCCTCTATCTCATATTCGTTTGGCCACAGATTCGTCAGCAAAGAATGGCAAATTTGGTAACTCTTAAATACTATTTTATTCTCCACATGTCCTTTGTATGATGGATAATACAATAATCCCCCACATATCTTTACATGTGCCCTTCGTATACATATATATATGCGCACACTCCATACGCATGTAAGCTGACTTAAGGAAAACATGGAAACATAAGCGTGACGCGGCCACATATAAGATCTCTTCCTATCATGCACCCTAAGTATAGAGCACATCTCATCGATTTATATATTTAACATATTTAATCATTTTTTTAGAATTTATCATATTATTCATACATAAGTATGTGTATTATGCTAATATGTTTGATTTTTTTCTTAATATGATCGAATTACTTAATATTTTACTAAATGGTATATAATTAATTAAATGGTGTGTTTGCTAAAATCCAAATTTCACCAATATTTCTTACGTTTCAGCTTAGATTTATAACTGTTGTGTATTCAATATCGTTCTAAATAATGTAGATCAGTTTCGAGAATAAAACGAATCAGGAGAATTTAGGAGCAGCAGGAGGCCCCAGAGGTGTTGGACCTTGGTCCATCAGCGTGTGGACACATCCTGGTCCCTCGTTACCTCCTTACCCACTGCCTTGTGGATGTCCTTGGGTGGACAAAGACTACGGGAGTCAACTCCTATTGCAAAATCTGCTGTAGCGATCAGCATAGGCGAGCGTTATTAGACCGACGACTCGGCAGTCTCCTGCAACACTCCACAATGGCTGGTCGTCTTGGGCCACCTTGCAACCAGTCCAATTATGGAGTGCCAAGATAATGGGCTGAGGAATATATACCCCTTTCCCACTCTAAACATCATTTGGGCAAGTTTCTCTCTATGCCCAACTTATTCTTTTTAAGGGAATGAAGTGATGTCATCGCCGAAATCGATGGACAACTAACTACTACTATTAAATAAGTAATATGACTAAAATTAATGCTCTTGAGAAGCAGAGAGATCCCAATTCCAACTTTTGCATAGACAAGTAGAAATTACTAAAAAAAATATGTCCAAGAACTGGTGTCCAAACCAGTATAAATGATAAGAATAGGAACAAGAGCCTTGTATCAAGGAAGATAAGTGGCAAAAAACGCCTTACAACACCCACAGAATACAAATCTATTATTCGGGCTTCAATACACAATCACAGAAAACATTTTCTGCACGTTTTGGGAGTTCAATTTAGTTTTATTTGGAAGGAGACTTAAATATTAAGAGCTAAAGGAATGTAATACCAGAGAGAAGCAATGGATATCTGAGGTCAACAGAAAAAAACCGTCTTTGGTGGGCTAAAGATCCAAAAAAATTTAACACATAAACGATTGAGTAAAGTTATATGGTAAGAAGAACGTGATTATCAGATGTGTAAGAAAGAGTATTTTATTATTATTTTACACGTACTTCCATTTAAATATATCTTGGAAGAAATTAAATAAAAATGTAACTTTGTTCTAAGAATTTTGCAGATTTTCAGCACTGCTGGAGGTACCTTTGTGAGACGAAGCTTGGAGAGGGATTTCATCGTACTTGTGTGGTACCAAGTGTGAAGTATAGAGGTGGTTCTACCATGGTATGAGGCTACATCTCTTCATCAGAACCAGGGGAGATATTTTTAGGTCAGGGAAGATTAAACTCTACAACCACCATGTTGTAACAAGTTTTAAAGCAATGTATCCAGAAATCGTATCTCATAATACCAAGAGATAAAGTTAAAGTTCAACAGGGGGTAATGGCCCATGCCATACATCCAACCACATCATTTAAATATATCTTGGAAGAAAATAAATAAAAATGTAACTTTGTTCTAAGAATTTTGCAGATTTTCAGCACTGCTGGAGGTACCTTTGTGAGACGAAGCTTGGAGAGGGATTTCATCGTACTTGTGTGGTACCAAGTGTAAAGTATTGAGGTGGTTCTACCATGGTATGAGGCTACATCTCTTCATCAGAACCATGAGAGATATTTTTAGGTCAGGGAAGATTGAATTCTACAACCACCATGTTGTAACAAGTTTTAAAGCAATGTATCCAGAAATCGTATCCCATAATACCAAGAGATAAAGTTAAAGTTCAACAGGGGGTAATGGCCCATGCCATACATCCAACCACATCATTAATTGGTTTCGAGAAATGTGGATCACTCCTTATCTCTATTTCTTTCTTTCTGGCTATGTATTTTTTTTCTCTCATGGAAAGAATGAAAAGTCTTTTACGTCGCACAATCGCATACAAGTTTTGCACAAGCAAAATTTATCATCCTATCACACGTACACATAAAATGTCTCACTCTCTCTAGAACATATTGCAAGTGGAATCTCCCTATATATTTTCTGCCATTCTGTTTCAACCATCTTCGATAATTTCATATTTGAAGCACGCCTTCTCCAGATTATTGCTCCATTCTACCAAGGGTGCATATTAACTAATCTGACCGATCGATACACCAACATGCCTCCATTAGCATATACACATTCACTTTCACTCTCAAGCCAAGCTTTAAACCTGCTTTTCTTTCCATTGTTTTCACTGGTCTTTCTTCATAATTAAATAGAGAGAAGGAGAGATTGGTTATTATTTTTGCAAATCAATTGTTTTCGTCCATAAATTGACAAACAAATGTGTAGAAAAATTGAACATTTTTCTTGAAATTGATTGTCTTTGTTAAACAAAATACATAAATAAAAGGATAAGATAGCCAGTAATCTTGATCTACTACGACCTAAGTGGTCTTTGATGATAAACAGATAATAAAAGGTTTGATAAAATTGTTAATATACAGGGTGTCTATAAAGTAACTCTATTTTGATGAAATAAGCTAAATCCCCCACTTCCCATCGCAAAATCATTTAAGTGTCTATTTCTATACAGACTATAAATATATAATAATAAAAGAGTTTAAAGGTTGCCTTTAACGTGTCCTCCATCCATGTATCTGCAAAGTTAAAATCTATCAGGTAATCCTGGTCATAGGACATCCCTCGGTCGTTAAGGTGAAAGGTGACAAGAGCATGGGGAAAAACAAGGCTCGTCAGGTGATCATTGAGTGGGATCACCAAGGATCTTCAGGTGATCAAGGACATGAGGCAAACTAGGTTTATCACGTGATCAAATATATTAGACCAACCAGCTGGTATTTTCCATGCCTTTAATTACCTAACGAGCCTGTGTTATCTCCTGTCCTTGTCAGCTGATGACCCGGCTTTGTGCCATGCCTTGAATTACCTAATAGATTCGAAATTTGTAGAGGCATAGCTGTGGCGCACGATAAAGGCAACCATTAAACTATTTTACCTATTTATACATAGTTCGTATAAAAAAAGACATTTAATTGTTATCAATAATTTTTTTGAAACAGAAAGGTTCTATTACACGCAAATTCAGGAGTGAATTTTCTTTAAAGACTGAAAAAAAAATCAAAAAGTTTACTAAGGAAGCAACGAACATCTTAAGAATTATGCTTCAAAGAAATTTTATGATCAAAGCCCAACAATGGGAAAATGTAGGATGGTGGGGAGGAATTTTGTGTCAAAGAACTTCATATATAAATAGGAAAGCACAAATGATAAATAATTTTCCTTGGCTGAACCGAACTTTTAAATATAACATTTAAAATACAGGGTAAGACAACGAGGACGGACGTTTTTTATATAACTATTACTCAGTCCCAGTGGGAAGTACATATGCCCGGCAGGTACCATTTAGTCCGTGGTGTCTAAGCACTTTTATTTCTTTTCAGGGGAAGTTATGGCGTTGTGGGCGATAGAGCACTGCGTGTTCGCCTACGACAATTTCGTGAAGAATAATTTGAGTCTGTCACAGCAGTTCAGCATAAGTTTGGTCGCCTATTCAACATTCGCCGAAATCAGGCTGTTCCCACTCGTAACAGAAACTTACGTTGGATTCATATACTTCGTACATGAGATACACTAATGAATAACATATCGGTATGGGCTCCAAGGCACGAGTTTATGAGTATAAGTCTCGTACATTGGACGATTTGAAGGAAACCATTCGCAAGGAAGTCGACCAAATCGATAGAGCTATGCTGAAAAGAGTGAAGGCTAATTTCCAAAGCGCCTTCAGAAATGTATTAATGAAAACGGACACCACATGAGGGATGTTGTTTTCTACACTGGGTATTTTCAAATGCTAATTCAATAGAAACATATTAATGTTAATAAAAAAATTGGAAGTTAAAATAAGGGATTTTGTGAATTTTGCAAAAATGTCGGTCCGCTCTGCCTCACCCTGTACAATCAAAATCACAATTTTTAGTATTTCAAGTGATGAAGTCCATGGAAGTATTAACTCTCAAAGAAGATTAACACAACGTAATTTATTAATAAGAACAGAGTCTTTGATTTAGCAACTAGGTCCTAAATGCGTTTAATATGAGAATGAGATCGGATATTTTTTTTTTTAGAAATAAATAAAATAGGAATAGAAGGAGGTGTTGATATTCATGGATTAGGTATTCTTTATTAATAATTAAGGTAATATCTAGATTGGTTATTATTCTTGGAATCTGTAAGTTTTGTTTGAAAAATATATAAGAAAAGGGATAGATAGGACGAACAGTATTGTTAGAATAGATGAATAGATAAGTTTTATTATTCTTAAGATCAATGACCTTAGTTAAATAGGATAGAAGGGTTGATATTCTTTGAAATCGATGAGCTTTGTTGATAAATAGATAAAAATACAAATAAATCGGTTAATATTTTTGGAATTGAATTCCGAATGGAAACCAGGAATATAATAGTTCACTAAATATAAAGTATAATTTTTCTTAATTGCTTCTTAACATTTTTGCGATTAAAGGCTAATTGCGTTTTCCTAGAGCAGTTTTTTGAAGCATGAATGTATCTGTAAACGGTTTACGTGTATCTACACGTGTATTTATGAGTATGGCTTTCTTTAATGATCATATCCAGCTAAATAAAATGTAATTAATGATTCATAGAGGTAAAAATAACATTAATTTGGGTGAAATTCTCTTTAATTAATATATTTATACAGATGACAAACGTACATACACACTGGAACGTACATTCCAACAATTAAACATTCACGGGATAGCTCAAATTTTTAAGAAAATATAAATACACACGATGTACATATTTTTCCACTAGCGTACACACAAAGACATGTAAATACGTAGCTCTCATTAATATATACCAATAATATTCAAGGAATTCGGAGATTAATGGCAAAAATGTAAAACATTTTTTTTAAGGAAGAATTTTTCTTAGCAATTATCTACTCAAAAGCAAAATATTGCCAATTATTATATTGGGCAGAAAATTCAAAATTGAATAACAAATAGGTGTGTTGATGGATTAAATCCAACTACACACTCTCTGGCACTTGTTATTTACATCCTCGGTCATGAGTTTAAATCCAGTCCCTCCCTATCGTGGATCTCCATATTCACACCCCTGTTCATGAGTATAAATCCATTCTTTCCCTCTTTACCCTCTAGTTTTGTAGTTTGAATCTAGCCCTACTCTCATATTCATCTCCCTAGTTAAGTCCTTGTTTCTGCTTATAGAAATAGGGCTTCTCATCCTGGACCTCTTTTGTTTCTGAGTTTAAATCCAAACCCTCCTGCCTTGGACTTCTCTTTTTACGCTCATTTCCCAGTGTTTAACCCCCTCCCCCTCTTTTACCCACAAACCTATGCATACCTGTCTTCATGGGTTTAAATCAAGCCATCCTCCCCCGCCTCTTCCATATATTTACTCCCTTGATCCTTCATATAATTCTGCCTGTCCCCTTTGGAACTAATTCTTTCTCACATGATCGCAATCTTCATCGCCATCGGGGACTTCCTTATTTACACCATTATTGTTTACTTTAAACCACATCATTTTTATCTGGGCCTTCGAACTTCGATCTTTGTTGTTTTTATTTTAATTTAAATTCTGCTCACACCTATTTTTGCCTTTCTTCTTCGGTTTAAATAAGATTCCCTTGTTCATGGGTGGGACTCAGCACCTACGCGCTTTCATTTATATCACTCACTATTTAGACCCTTGTTCCTGTGTTTAGATCCAACCCGTGTTCTTGTGGACCTCCTTTTTTACACTATTATATCTGCTCTCAAATCCCCGCTCCCATCTTCACAAACGTTCCTATTTACTCGCTTGATTCTGAATTTAATTTCAGCCCCTTTCCACGTATGCCTCCATATTTATAAGTTTGTTTCAAGCTTAAAATCAAGTCCTCCTTTCCTACCCCCCCCCCTCTTTTACACCTTTGACCTTGGGTTAAAATCCAGCTTTTTAAACTTTGAACCTTTCTATTAATTGTAAATTTATCCCCATGTCTTTCTTATTTACACTGTTGCTCTTGCATGTAAATCTAACCCCTGTCCTCGCGGACCTCCCTCTCCATCGCCTATTTACACCGAGACTTCAACTTCTTGATTTTTATGTCTTTTCTTTTTATTCCTCAATTTTTTGTTTCCTTTTCGATTTTCCTTTTTCTGTTATTATACTCCTTGGGTTTCCTCTTGACCCGACATTTTCACTCCATATTAAAAGCATAAAATAATATCCTTTAGATAGGTTGTACAAGTCGTTACTTGTACACAGATATGGGATTTAAAAAAGGTTTTCTCCGCTGCTACCCACTTGATGAGTCCTTTAACTAGTCCTATTACCCTCGGTACATTTTATCCCCTATACGAGAATAGACATATCCCATGGTACTCACCTACAGCAACGGAAAAGCAACGCTGGTAAAAATAATGTTAAAGCCCTAAAACCAACACGTCCATCCAAGCAAGACCTAAAATTTATCCAGAAATCTGAACCACGGCACGTGAGCAATGAATTAATTAATTGTCAATTAAAGAATTGATACGGTTGATATTTTTTAGGTCTCATTTTGATCAGTTGAGCTAAAATAAAGCTCTTAATTAATAGCGAATTGAAAAATACTGATATTGTGATCATTTTTAGGGTGAGAGTTGGTAATTAGAGCTGAAGTGGAGCTCTTAATTAATTAATTGGTCCACCAGTACCTTTTTTATCCGTGTAAGAGGTTTCCCAACCGGGTAATGAAATACACATATAAATCAGAATGACAATTAAGGGCAGCACAGAAAATAAAATAAGGTGGGTAGTCCTCCTTAGTGGGAAGGTCCAGGACGAAGGGTAGTAGTCATTTACCACCAAACGGTGAGCAAAGAGCCCTCCACGGCCTAAGGGAGGGTCACCCGTTTCGTCACATAAGAGCTTGTGCCACCGACTCGAAGCACCGCCTTATTGGTAGCCTCTAATTAAGTGTGTTGTTGTATGACCTCTCGAACTAAATAAAACCCGACACCTAGGCGTGATAAATCCAGCACCTTATCACTAGGGTCATGGGAGGGATATAGCTCATTTAGTACAGGTATTTGTCTATTATTTGCTCTAACTCAAATTGGATTTTCTTTTTCTTTTTTCTCCTATTTTCACTAACCTTATTCGCTGGGTTTCGCCCTTGTTTATGCTTCCGGATTCATGTTACATTTTTGGCGAAGCTTTCTGTGTTCCCGCAGGACATTTGATTGTCTCTTCCTAAATAAATATCTCTTTTTTGTTGTTGTCTTTGTTGTTTTTATTTTTTATTGCCATTGATTGTTCGAGTTGTTCTTGCCTGTTGTTTTTATTATTACTATCCTTATTTTATTCTTCTCCCTTCCGTCTTCTCTCTCCTTACACCCCATTTTTCGCGATCCAGTTGTTTGCTTGAGGCAAGGTACACCCCCCCGCCCCCACGCTGTGTTTACGTCACCTACGGGAGAAAATTTATTAATATTCCGCAATTTAAACAGCTTATTCATTCCCTCGTTGCTCTTGTTTAGTGCTACATGATGAGTACGGACTCTGGCGGTAAATCCTTTCTGCTTTTATCTTTAATCACCTCCCTGCCCCCGCCCCTCTTGGTTATGTAGGTGAGGAGGACTTCATGGCCAACTCTAAGTGATCTGGTAAATGTGTTCGAAATTTGTAATTTAAAGTTCATCTGTTCTAAATTACGAACTTTGTCTCTGGGTGGTTTAGAAATACGTCCACTTCGCCGCTAAATACGCCTTAATGCCATCTATTGTATAACGCAGTAGAGTGCTGCATCTTCTCTACCGAGGACGCACTTGAGCGTCGTAAGTAGTTCAATTAGATCGTATATGCCCGTATCCGGCAGAGTATTTGAATAAATTTTCCTTAATTGTTTTTTTTTCAAAAGATGTAGTCATTTTCTGACTCTTAATTATTTATTTATTAATTTATTTTTTTCTTTTCTCCTTCCCAGATCACTTAAGAAGTGACGCACAAACCTAGGTCCATGGGATGAATGATTAATTATCATACGATTTTTCATTTCTAACATTTTTTTATCCTACTTTACATATAGAAAAGAAATATAGCATTGAATTATTATTATTATTATCATTATTATTATTTTGCACAATATTTTTATATATATAAAGGTTGCATTACTTATAAGTTATCTTTAATTAAAAAAAAATAAATTATAAATTTATATTATGTCTAAAGGAACAAAATACCCCCAAACTATTAGGTTTTTTTTACAGGAAATGTCAGGTTTTTTAATAATCAGTTAAAGATGTCATGAATAAAGAAAAAAATACTCAATATATAATTAATTATTATTATCATTATTCTTATTTTGCACAATATTTTTATATATATAAAGGTTGCATTACTTAAAAGTTATCTTTAATTAAAAAAAAAATTATAAACTTATATTATGTCTAAAGGAACAAAATACCCCCAAACTATTAGGGTTTTTTTACAGGAAATGTCAGGTTTTTTAATAATAAGTTAAAGATGTCATAAATAAAGAAAAAATAGTCGATATATAATTAAAATATAAACCATTTACATCACTAACAATTGATAATGATTCTCGAATGATACTATACGATATCTATAAAATTCAGTAATTATGTCTTCCCTTTCAAATATTTAATCTTTTAATGCGAATATGGAATTCAAATGCTTGAAAAGGAAGTAATCCGAAGGGGAAAGTTAAGATGAATTGGGTGGATGTTACAAAAGTTGATATACCAATTCTTTTAAGTTTAAACACAGTCAACAAAATGGTTAGGGGCCTGGCCTTTTACTTGAACTAGTGTTGGTCCATGTCCAATTACCATTGCAACCTGTTTGATGACCAATCTTGAAATGCATTTTAGCTAACTATCCCTAATAAGGTTTGGGCTTTTCTTGATTGCCTTGGTTGCAAAAAAGTAAAATATCACTTTAATCTTCCACCAAACTGTGGCCCTAACAATAACTGAGTCAAAAATTGGCTTTTGCTATGATTTGGTTTTTCATTCTTTTGTTGCCATTTACCAAACACTTTTCCTGCCATCGTATAAGATCCATTTTTTTCATCACAGGTCACTCTCCTCCTAAATGGATGACTGTTCTGTCGCACACTATGCGATGAACAGACTTTATTTTCTGAGTTATATTAAATTAATGTGAAATGTAATTTTCTAAATTGTTAACCTTTTCCATTTGATTTGAGATGGCGTGATATGGTAGCTACTGATGTACTAAACTCTTCAGCAAATGCTCAAAATGTGGTTCGTGAGTTATTAGCGACTGCAACCGATAATTCTTTATTATTAATAACATTTTTGGGATCACACCCGAGTATCAATATTAATGTTCATGTTTCGAGACCTAAACCAATTGAACCGACGCTATCTAGTTCTCAATGTAGAGAGCTTACCATAAATGGTATGTTGATGTTATTACCAAATGCTCTTCTTACTCGTAAATTACTCTTCTTTCTTTCTTAAGTACTATTACTGTTGGTGGGGGGGAAGGGCTAACAAACCATTCAATTGCACTTCATTTACATTTACTGGCAAAAACGATGCAATTGCATTACATAGTAAATGATTCATTTTAGAGTTTTCCTTCGTGATGTAAGAATAAACCCCTACATCCCATGCAAAATGGTATAATAGTCATTGGCTTATTTAGATATACAAAAAACTTAATATTAAAAAATCTACGAATATTAAATTTACCCTGAAGAATCTTTGCTGCTACCTGCAAATTGTCTTTGCGGCCATACCCGAATCTTTCGCATTTCTGTTTTGGGGTTGTTCGCAATTTACTCATCATCGACGCGTTGATTTTGCTTTTTATGAAGTATTTAGTGCAATATTTCAGTTTTGTCGGGGGGAGGGGGTAGCGTCCATCTGGCGATGCCCTACAATGGCATAAGTCGCTGTTACAATTTTGAAGTCTAAGTTAATAACTAATGAAGGAAATTTAAACAAATTTATGCTGTGAAAAGCTTATTATGTGTGTTATCATAATCATATAACAAAAAGGTTATATACTTTTTTAATTCCTGCGATATAATTGAAAATAGCAGAAACACCTTTTGTATACAACTTGCCCCATATGTGGGGAAAGTTGTTACAAACCTTGGGTTGTTACAAAATATAAAAAGAATTACATCCTTTAAAAACCAAAAGAAATCAGTTATCACTTCATTTCACATGATCACATAAATAATGAGTACTTTCATTTGTGTGCAACTTTCATGGTCCCAATCTTTGCATTTGATGCATTGCACCCATTTCTCCTCTGAGGCTGAATTTGACCATTCACCACCACACGCAAGACACCAATAATCTTCAATGTTCTTTCCGTTCATATCTCCACCAGACTTCAGAAACCCTTTATTGTTCCGATTCCTTTTTCCTTGTGAATCCTCATTTTGTTCCTGTAGTTTTATCTTCACAGGTGTATCTGTTAGGATTGCTGTGTGGCGTCTTTGAGTCTTTCTTGGGCTATCTTTTTTAAATGGTCGAGGCTCCTCTGAGGATTTGATTTCTCCTGTAAATATTTGTTCTGTCTTTATAGAAGAAGTCGATTGGTATATGTAAAGCCTATCTAAACCATCATTGCTTGTACTTGGAACAGGGTCTGGAATCATATTCTCAAGTCTTGTTATGTGTTGAAGAATTGTATCGTCTTAAGGAAATTCACAGGTAGGTATCTTGTCGCCTCTATAAACTTCAGTAGGATGTAATGGACTTTTACCATTTGGAGGCCAATTTGTTACTGATTGTAACAACTAACCCAGAAGGAATTATTTTCCTTCTCCTCGTAAATATTGCTATTCACTTAAAATATGGGAAAATGAAGTTTATTCACATATGAAGCATAAAAACCGTTATTTCATAAAATCACATTATTTTTCATGAACATGAGTTTCATTAAGATCTATAAAAATAATATGAAAGGTCAGAATACTTACTCAGGGTAGCCAAAAAACAGTTTTTTGCTTGTAGTTTCGTTGACGGGTGATCAACCTGATTAGCACTCAACGAGAACAAAGCTGGTACTGACGCCTAAACGTCTCAAAAACCTCGGCGCCAACTGTTTCCATATGATGAAGATATTGACAATCTATCAACCTACCCCTGTGTGCAACTAGCCCCGGTCTTCCCTAGCCTAATCTCGGCTAAATTAAAAAAAATAAACAAACAAAAAAAAACCAACGCAGAAACAAAAACAAAACTAAAGGCAAAAATAGTAAAAAAAAATTCAAGTGTGGCGACAAAAGAAAAAAAACAAAATTAATTAACTATACTTAAAATAATCATATGAGTTTTGAGCAGATCCTAATTTATCCGGGTGCTTTCTTCACAAGTAGCGTCGGTTTAACACTCTTAGCGATGAATATTAATAATGATAATATAGTAGTGATGATATTTATTATCATGATGATAATAATAATGATTCCTACAAATGTGAAGTTAAAATTCCCTCCCGGAGATGACTCCTTCTTCCTTTTCTTAAATACTCCCCTTTTTAATTTCACCTAACTTTACCACTATTATCACGTGCCCCCCTATTAAACCTTCCGTCAGGCATTCCCTCATTTGATTTTTCTTTTTAACCTCCTCCCTACTACCTGTTAACAATCATAAAGTCCCTCAGCCAAAATTAGCTGCTTTAATATAAAATGTAACAATTAGTAGCATCGAAATGTAATTATTACTAAATAATAATTCTCAACAGCATTCCACAAGTTGAGGGTGGCACTCATCAGTGCCAATTATTGTGCATCAAATTAAATAATTTATTGGAATTTATTCCTGACCTTATCAATGAAAACATATTTTTAGAAGATAATAATAATTTTCAATGTGGTTAGTTAATTACTAACAATATAATACTAACAGTAATATAAGGAATATAAGGATAGAATAAAACAGTTAATAAGACAAAGGATGGAATATAAGATATTATTAGGAAGGTAGATGATAGTATTATTAATTTTTAGCAATAATTTATTTAATCAAGTGCTAGCTAAACCTGTTAACGAAAGATAAATATATAATAAATATTTATTTCAATAAAACTATTCAAGTAAAATTTAAATTAACATTGAATTAAGAAAACTTAACCTCAATTTTTGAACCGATAGATGTTATAATCTTAAAATATTCATATATTTATAATTATAAACTGTCATATATGTTATTTATGGATGAAAACACAAAACGCATTTGATAAAATGACGAAAGAAATATTTACAGCGGATTAATTATAATTAATATTATGTTTACATACGTTATTGAGCGGAATGATAACAAATTACAATCATTTATAATTAATTTAACATATTGCAATTATTTAGAATTCATTTAAATCGCAACCATTTATAATTAATTTAACAAATTATAATCATTTGTAATTAATTTAACAAATTACACATAATAATTTTATTTAACAAACTACATTTATTTATAATTAATTCTTTCAAGTTTTTCTGCTCATTGTGGAATTTAAAACATTCGGTTAACGTGATCTGAATTTTATCCGAGTGTTATTTTAACCTTAATTTATAATTTAATTATATTTTTTGTTTTGTATATTAAATTTAAACGCAATTTAGGAGGCTTATAAGTTAACCTGAGTTAGTATTTAATGATTCAACTTAAAATTTGGATGAAATTCTAATTCAAATATTCTTTTTTAAAAATATCGCGATAAAAAATTCGGTACTAATAATATACAAAATATGTATATGAGTATATATTAACAAATATTTTAAGAATATTAAGAATTTTTAATTAGTGGATTTACGTTATTTTTCCAAAATTAACCCAAACTTGGCCACTACTTGCAGATTTTTAATTTTCTTCAGAAAGAAAATCTTAGTTTTTATTACATTTAATAAATTACAGACTTATATTACAAATCCTTTCAAATTTTTGACCTTCCAACAATGTCCGCGTTAGTAATTATGCCGAATTTTACCGTTTTAACTTTTTCCATTTTTTATATTTGCTAATTCGTAATTTTACACTAATTTAATAATGAATTTTTTTTTAAATATAACATGAAAAATAAATGTAAATTAGAGGGTGAAGGAGGTAGAAGCTCTGAGGTGTAGGTACCTAAGGAAAAGAATCGGGGAAAGTTTTCCTTCTCTCTACGGGGTGATTCATAAGTTTAGGAGAAGTTTGCGTGAATAAGATGCTTTGTAAAACATATGATAAGGTTAAGGTTGGAATTTTTCTAATGTCATCCTCGACCTTGAGTCTTCTACTACATCTTCGAAATTTTTCCTTCATAATAAAAAGCTAGATTCGTAAAAATGCTGATATCTTGATAATATTTTTAAACATCTAACCTCTTACCAAATACTGGCATTTTAATTTTACCTCAAACGATATATATATATGAAAATTAACTTACAGGAAAATGAAAAGCTGAATCCAAGCACTTTCGAACAAAATTTGCAAATATAGTTCGAAAGTGCTTGGATTCATTTCATATTATTGCTTTCCTCACGTGCCACTCTGTGGGTTTTTAAAATTATATATATATATATATATATATATATATATATATATATATATATATATATATATATATATATATATATATATATATGCAGATACACCCACAAAGGAAAAGTGAAAAACGATTCCGAGTGGTTTTGTTTTTATTCTTAAAGACCTTTTCAAGCAATAAACAGGAAGGTGGACATACATTGCCTTAAATAGTGGGAAGGGGGGATTAGACAACCCACCTCCGAACCTTAATTAGACGATACAAAATCCTGAAAAAACTTTATTTGAGCTTTTACATCACAAAACATAACTTTATGGAAGACGAAACTCACCTCTGGAGAGAAATTTTAGTGGAGAACACCGTAATCAAACAGACAACTGACCCCACCTTCCTTCACCACATCATGTAAGTTATTTTAACCAAGAAGAGAGACTGAAACTTAATGGCGAACAGACGGCTACACAAAGGACTTTAGAACTCTTAACGGATTAAATGGTTAATACTAATAAAATCCTCATTCCCCATGAACGTTGGGGAATGATCGTTGCTGCCCCCATTCCTTTTTTGAGATCCACATTCTTTGACCTTTTAGTATTATCTTTAAACGCAGGATTGACGTTCGTATACAAATGTACGGTTGTGAAATGTCTAAACAGTGTAAGGTAATTTCGCTCAGAAGATTGTCGAACATGACCGAAAGATCAGCTGCAATAAACTATGACTATTGGAACCCGGATTCATAACTTTTCGCAAAGCGAAAAAATATAATAAGAAAATAATTAGAGAAGCAAAGAAGGAAGCTAATCAAAGCTCAACTGGACCTGGACTTTAATAAAACATAAATAAAAGAGAAACTCCTACCTAAATATATATATATATATATATATATATATATATATATATATATATATATATATATATATATGGAAAAATATCAAAGACAAATTGGTGCGGTTAAGGTAATGGCATAATTAAACAACTGCTCTGCTCCAGATCCAGTGGGTGATCCTATCCTCCTCGAACTGGAAGACTCCACTTAAGGATGGTGGATGGGCCATCCTTAAGTGTAGTCTTCTATCTAGTTCGAGGAGGATAGGATCACCCGCTGGACCTGAAGCAGAGCAGTTGTCTAATTATGCCATTACCTTAACGGCATATATATATATATATATATATATATATATATATATATATATATATATATATATATATATATATATATATATTGTTTTCCGTTTTTTACCACTCCCTCCTCACTAGTTGAAAAATAATCTAAGATATATCTGAGATATGCCCATTGGCGAAATTAAAATTAATATAAAATATTCTCTTTCCTGAAAAGTTTTCTCAGAATCTTGAAATTTCCAAAATTATAGATGTTCAAACTTCCAGTCAAAGCTCGTTTGTCCCCAGGGGCTTGGAAACTCAAATTGTTTTCTTTTAAGAAAACTTTGGTAGAGCATTATGGGTCTGTGTTTTCGTTCTTTTTATTTATAACTCTCACCGCCCCTTGCGAAATAACCAAAACATACATGTATACATCCATTCCAAAAAGCATGAGAAAGTCTCCATCTTGACCAATGACGTACAAGCGTAAGGGTAACGGGAAAACGACAAACACAAGGTCTGCGCCTTGTCGATAATATTTCCTTAAGGCTGTGTTTTCTTCTGCTCTGTCTCTGTCGATTGAAAACGCATATTGAATGACACTCAAGCATAGAAAGGGGCGGAGCGTTTTCAAAATAATTCACCTCTCATTGGTGAATCATTTATAAGCCACGCCTCTTTTCATCCCGATATGGGTGGAGCTTATGTTTTGTCGAGAATTCCCATTACTCCCCAACTTTTCCCCTTCTACGTAACCCCCTCCTCAGGTAAGGCGGCGGAACTTTTCTTATATAAACAGTGAGGTTCTATTCATTATATTTTATATATATTGTGGATTTTACTAACGGATTAAGAATCGATGCATTATTTGAACCATCTATTATGAAAAATTACCAATGTTTTTCATTAACCTCGAATGATAAAAAAAAAGATAAAGTCCAAAAGTAGAAAACGAGAATCACTCCGCATAAATACACAAATAAAAGATGGTCTGCAAAAGGTGCCTTCATTCCTATTTCAGTCTATACAAACAAGCTTAAGTTTCGGCATAGTGCCACTGGGTACTTGGCTCTCCACTCGACTCCGATGAGATAAGCATACTGATTGTGGGGATGCATGAGAGATGTGGAGATAAGAGGAGGAGAAGAATATATACGGACGCATAGAGCGAAGAATAACAGTGTGAAAGGAGCGTAATAAACTAGGAATAGCATACCAAGCGTTGGAGGAAGATAAACAATCAAGCAAAAGCTTGGGAGAGGTTAGAGATCACAGGAGATTCTCAAGAGATAAAAAAGGATAAGCGAAAAATTAGAGAAGCAAATAAAAAAATAAAGCTTTTAAAGAGGAAACAAGGCCTTAGTGGATTACCTTGAAATTAGGAAGGAAAAATATATCTTATCTATTGGATTAAATAAGCTATCTGGGAGCGATGGAGGAGAGCAAACACGTTCTATTTCTCTGTTTGATTTCTGCTATCAAAGAAGTAACCTTGGCTCATTTAATAGGAAGATGGGCGCACTTGTGGATACAAATAAACGACTTTTTTTGGCCCCTCATTTAAGTTAAGATGAAGATTATTTGCACAGATTTTCAAAGCATTAAATGGAAAATTTTAATCACGGGAAAACTTTATTACATATACAAATATACCCATATTATGTATTCATATGCCAATTCATCTGTCTGTCCCTTTCTTTCTTTTCACTTATATATATATATATATATATATATATATATATATATATATATATATATATATATATATATAAGTTTATGTATATATCTCTCAAAGTAGCGTGAGAGAATGAGGAAAATGAATCCATTAAACCACATTGAAAGAGAAAACGGACTAATAATTATTCCGTGTTCTCTTTCAATGGGGTTTAATGGATTCATATATATATATATATATATATATATATATATATATATATATATATATATATATTTATATATATTTATATATATATATATATATACAGTGTCCCGCAAAGGTTTACAACACACCATGAAAAACAAACGTTTATGTATTTGTAAGCATGAAAAGTAAATGAAACTTTTGGTACTGACAGGATATGTATTCAAACAATAAATTAAATCATCAGAACCATACAAAAACATCAATATAATTTTTGATGAAGAAATACAATGAATTAGTAACGCAAAAGTTTACAACACATATCGATTTTTATCACTTACTCATAAACGTCGAGAAGGAGAAACGTCTTACAATTTTTAGAACGTTCTACATTAATCTACGCACATAACTTAAAGACTGGTATAAGCTATCGCAGCATTCTTTATCAGACAGCGTCCTGTAAACATTCGCACGATGTGGAAACAAAAACGAATCGATCAAGATCTTCGAAAACGTATTGTAGACCTTCATAAAAGTAGCATTGGTTATAGAAAAATATTTCGTCAGTTAGTAGTTGCATTGAGTTCAGTTGGAACGATAATACGTCAATGGAAGTCTCAAAATTCTACTCTTCCTCTGATCAGTTCTGGCCGTCCTCGCAAGATACCTGATGTGCAGGGAGATTTTTAATAAGAAAGGCCATTAAAACACCCAAGGTTACTCTTAAAGAACTTTAACGTGACTTAGAAGTGGGTGGAGTTATAGTGAGTAAAGACACAATTAGTCGATCGCTTCTTAGCATGGGCATCTACTCACGGTCTCCAAGGATAACTCCACTTCTTACAAGAAAACAGGTTCGTGATCGTTTGAATTTTGCAAAAGAGTTTGTTGGTAAACCTGCAGAGTTTGGGGACAACGTACTTTGGTCGGATGAGACCAAGATAAAACTGTTTGACCGTAATGGAGCTCCGAGGGTATGGCGAGAGAAAGGTACCGAATACGCACCGAAGAACACTACCCCAACAGTAAAATATGGAGGTGGCTCAATCATGACCTGAGGTTGTTTTAGTTTTGCAGGTGTTAGAAATATCGAAACTATAGAAGAAAGGATGAATGGAGAACATTATAGAAGAATCTTAAAGAAAAATTTACGTCCAAGTGTGCATTCTCTTAAGTTAAAACAGGATTGGATCTTTCAACATGACAATGATCCAAAGCATACAGCAAAACTGACACAAAATTGGTTTAGATCAAATGGTGTAAAGGTTCTAAAATGGCCTAGTCAATCCCCAGATCTGAACCCTAACGAAAATCTATGGAAGGATCTGAAGCTCAGAATCCCCAAAAGAGAACCAACAAACATGTCTGAACTGAAGAAAATATGCATTGAGGAATGGAGTAATATTAACACAAACACATTTAAGAAGTACTTAGGAGACTACTCTAAGCGGCTACAAGCTGTTATTAGCAACAGTGGTTATGCTACTAAATATTAAGAAACGATTTGATATATGTGTTGTCAACTTTTGCGTTACTAGTTAATTGTATTTCTTCGACAAAAGACTATATTGATGTTTTTGTATGGTTTGATGATTTAATTTATTGTTTTAATACATATCCTGTCAATAATAAAAGTTACATTTACATATCATGCTTACAAATACATAAACGTCTGTCTTTCATGGTGTGTTTTAAACTTTTGCGGGGCACTGATATATATATATATATATATATATATATATATATATATATATATATATATATATATATATATATATGATAGTGAAACCACTGTATAGGAGCCAAAAGTTTAATTTATGAGACTAGTTTCAGTATGTAGTTTATCATACCCTCTTCAGTCGTATACTGAGAATGCAATTGTTACAAAAGTCTATAAATAGCGTACAGATCAAGGGAAAAAACACACAAAGAAACACAAAACGGGGGGAAAAGATGATTACTCACGAGGTGTGAGTCTAAGATCGTTGAATAAGCTGTTTACGATGAGGTTATGGGAATGGGGGCTGCATTTCAATTGCCAATCTGACAAACTAAAATTGGGAATTTCTCCTATTAATATAGATTCTACTATTTTTTTTACGGAAATCTTTACAATTATATATGATTTGTGGCTTTGAATAGTCAATTTGGTGGTTGAAGTTGCTAATATGATTTAAAATACTGGATGTGGTACTGCCTCGTCTGATATCACCTTTATGTTCATAAATTCGTTTTGTTAAAGTTCTTCCGGTCTCTCCTATGTAAAATGAGGGACAGTTTGTAGAGCCACACGGGATTAAATATACACCTGCTTCATTTGGCTGATCCACGGGCTTGGTCAAAAGGAAAGATTTAAGGATAAAAAAAGGGTATTTAAATGTAGTTAGGCCTGGAGAAATAACTTTGTTCACTCCTTTGAGGAGGGGAGAAAAGGGAGGGATAGACACTTCGTATTACTAAATTTGTTTTTTATCCTTGGGACGGTAATGAGTAGATTTTGCTTTAGATAAACTTTCATTGATCACGTGGAGGAGATAATTTAATTCAATGAAGCTGCAGGTTATATATGTAATCTCGTCTTCTAGAAAGCAAGGGTCACATATCCTAAGTGCTCTTGAAAACATACCTGATGCAACGGCTTGCTTAATGTTAATATCATGATGAGAAAAGAAATGGATATAAGAGTTAGAATGGGTTGCTTTTCGGTACACAGTGAAGCTAATTTTATCAATTACTCTAACAATTTTTACATCAAGGAAAGTTATACAAATATCTTTTTGCCACTCTACTTTAAAATTGATAGTGGGATGAAGGTCATTAAAAATTTTGTTGTTGGTACTTTCATCGTCTTGACATTTTCAAACTCACAATGGTTTACATCGTATTTATACAGAGCAAGATTCCCTATGAGGTCAGATATTTTGTGATCTCTGATAAGTCAGATTTAAGAAAGAAGGACTAAGGAAGGTCTAAGGAAAACAAACCGGGCTTATATTTACATTTTTCGCCTTTGCGCTGGAGATTAAGAACGATTCTAGGATATTTCTGTGGATAAAATCATTGATATGCATTTTGGTATCTGCTTTCGACTAGTTAATCTGGTGACCCCTCTTAACTACAATTATATTAAGTGTCGTTTTTAAATACAATTATACATTAAAAAATATGTTAATAAAATACAGTCCAAGGAATGATAATAACGTAATATATAGTATACCCTTTTTGGATTGTAATTTATTCTATGTAGGTCAAACATCTAAAAATATCTCTGTAAGAACCAAGCAACACCAAAACGAACTCTCTAAGGAATAATCTAATAATGTTTTGGCTGTCCACAGGCTTAAGATGGGTCACCAGATTAACTGATGACCCCATATGATCAATAAAGTTTATTGCCAGATTGATTTTGTTGCAATGGGCTCTCCACTGGGACCACTTGCAGCTGATTATATTATGACACATCTCGATGGTGAAATGTTTTCCACTAATTTGAATTATAAACCCTCCTTTTATCGCCGTTTTTTTTTATGATTCCTTCGCAATTTTCGGTCCACTTTTCTTAATTTTTTTTTTAACACGTTACACCCCAACATCAAATGCACCATGGAAGTACAGTAAAATGATAAGATGCCCTTTCTTGATCTTTTAGTCACCCGTGATAATGAGCAGAGAAAAATTCAAACAACCATTTACCGAAAAAAAAGATTCGTATGACTAGGCTTAAATTACTTTAGTTTGTGTTGTTTCAAATACAAAATATGAACAATACTAACCTTACTAAATAGAGGTTCCTCTCTAACGTCCACCTACCATTCAATTCATAAAGAATTTATTTTTCTTACAAAATATTTTATAAAGAATTTATATATTTCTGACCTGTATCATAGAGTTTTAAAAGACACAGGGAGTGGGGAAAGGGAGAATAGGAGGGGTCCGGGCTCTTTAGCCCCTTCTCCTCACTTCTGGTCCCGACAGTGGGCCAGAACAGAGGAGATGGGGCGGAAGAGTTCTAGGCGCATTAGCCTTTTACACTCTCTCACAACTTTTCTTCTATTGTATAAAAGAGTTACTTGATAAACTCATTGACTCCCACCTCAACAATCCATAAAAGTCCCTAAAATTCCCATATATTTGGTTATATCAGATATGGGTTTTTTGAACGATAGTTTTAAAAGAAAAATTATTCATTTTTAAAAGATATTTTTAACAAATTTAACCCCAAAATTTGTTCTGGTCCCGACAGTGGGCCAGAACAGAGGAGATGGGGTGGGATAGTTCTGGACGCATTAGCCTTTTACACTCTCTTACAACTTTTCTTCTATTGTATAAAAGAGTTACTTGATAAACTCATTGACTCTCCCCTCAACAATCCATAAAAGTCCCTAAAATTCCCATATATTTAGTAATATCAGAAATGGGTTTTTTGAACGATAGTTTTAAAAGAAAAATTATTCATTTTTAAAAGATATTTTTAACAAATTTAACCCCAAATAGTTTATATAAACAAATTATCAATCGGGAGTTTCTTCAGCACTAAAGATCCTATCTCTTTAGAGTACCGCAGTGATGCTGTTTATTTATTTAAATGTCCCAGTTGTACTGGAGCCTCCTACTTTAAATTTATTCTTGTTATTATAGTTGTTTATCTTAACTACTTCTTTAGTCAGTTTCAAATAAAATTTAACTATTGCCAAGTCATATTTTAAATTTTAAAACTTATAGTTTTACATTATTATACATTTTATTAATATTTTATAATTGGTCACCTTTTAAAGCAATTCAATGTCTTGTTTACCATTACCTTTCATGTTTTCTTAGTATGTATTAATTTTAGTAACCATGGATTTTAGCCTGGTGATGAAAACTTGTAGTTTTCGAAGCGTTGTGAAAATTAAAAGATGTTACATCCGTTTCGGGTAGCTTTAGGGCCTAGGACTTATCCTCTCTCTCTCTCTCTCTCTCTCTCTCTCTCTCTCTCTCTTTCTCTCTCTCTCTCTCTCTCTCTCTCTCTTTCTCTCTCTCTCTCTCTCTCTCTCTCTCTCTCTATATATATATATATATATATATATATATATATATATATGTATATATATATATATATATATATATATATATATATATATATATATATTATATATATATATATATAGAAAATAAAAGAAAAGTGCATATAAGCATAACACAAGATCCCCTCTTTTTCCCCCAATCCCCTACTTGTGGCTAATCGGGGGGGGGGGGGGGACGGGGGTTAGGCCTAAACATATTGAAGGGCTGACATTTAACTATTTTGTTTATATGCTTTCTTATTACAGGATTAAAAGAAAATTGACCCTCAGATAGATTTAAATTAGGAACTGACGATATCAAGCTCGATTCTACGATTCTTCTCTTAACATAGTTAGCCGATTTAAATACCATTTTACTTCCATTGAAATCGAACGTATGATTCTTGTCTCTAACATGGCAAAATATTCCACTGCTTTCGCTGCCCACTCTAATATCTCTTTTGTGTTCATACAATCTCTTGTCTAGATTTCTCTCCGTTTCCCCTATATAAACTTTATGGCAATCGTTGCATGGTATTGCATATACTCCTATGTTATGATGTTTTTTGGGTTTCCTGGCCATCATCAATTGGTTTAAGGAATTATTATATTTAAAGGCTAGATTAATACCCGCTTTTCCAAATATGTCCTTTAAACTATTTAATTTATTATTAAATGGCAACCTACCCACTCGATGTCCTATATACATTATTTTTCGTTTCACGATAATACTGTTAAAAAATCGGTAATTTCTAACCTTTTCCTTAGAGCATACAAAATATGTCATCCTTCCTATTTAGATGAAGAAATTGTCATTATCAGGACCATTTTTTCTAATTTGTATTACCCCAATTGGTTCATATCGTCTGCCCATTTTGCAGCTAGGAAAACATTGAATGGTAATAAGCCTTCCCGCACTAATGACTTCAACAAATGTATAACATTGCCATTTAATAATAAATTAAATAGTTTAAAGGACATATTTGGAAAAGCGGGTATTAATCTAGCCTTTAAATATAATAATTCCTTAAACCAATTGATGATGGCCAGGAAACCCAAAAAACATCATAACATAGGAGTATATGCAATACCATGCAACGATTGCCATAAAGTTTATATAGGGGAAACGGGGAGAAATCTAGACAAGAGATTGTATGAACACAAAAGAGATATTGGAGTGGGCAGCGAAAGCAGTGGAATATTTTGCCATGTTAGAGACAAGAATCATACGATCGATTGCAATGGAAGTAAAATGTTATTTAAATCGGCTAACTATGTTAAGAGAAGAATCGTAGAATCGAGCTTGATATCGTCAGTTCCTAATTTAAATCTATCTGAGGGTCAATTTTCTTTTAATCCTGTAATAAGATCGCAAATAAACAAAATAGTTAAATGTCAGCCCTTCAATATGTTTAGGCCTAACTCCCCCCAGCCAGATTAGCCACAAGTAGGGGATTGGGGGGAAAAAGAGGGGATCTTGTGTTATGCTTATATGCACTTCTCTTATATTTTCTACCCAGTGTCAGTTGAAAAAGGGTGTGAGATACACCGAAACTGTTCTGAATTAAATTGTCTTCGGAGAATGTGGTTTAATTCCTCATATATATATATATATATATATATATATATATATATATATATATATATATATATATATATATATATATATATATATGCGAGTAAAAGGCTATTTTTGGCGGACACAGTCTTCCTCAATGCCCTCAGAAGGAGTTCTTCTCACATACACGAGGAGGTAACATTTAAAATAGGCCTATTTTAAGTGTTACCTTCTCGTGTATGTGGGAAGAGCTCCTTCCTAAGGCTTTGAGGAAGACTGTCTCTGCCAAAAATAGGCTTTTAACCACATAATTAATTGTGTTACTGCAATAATTTTTCATATATATATATGTATATATATATATATATATATATATATATATATATATATATATATATATATATATATATATATATATATATATATATATATATGTGTGTGTGTGTGTGTGTATATGTGTATTCGCCATGATTTCTTCGTTTCGGGTTATTTTTAAACCCATCTTCAGGAGCTATAAAACAAATTTTAAATCTAAAATTAAATCTATGCTCCGGTACAAGTACCATATTATTAAAAATTGACATAAACAACGAAAAAATACTTAAATGAATGTTATGCTAATTTATAAACAAACGAAAAACAAACAAACCAGTGACGTAAGAACAGTGGAAAGTTTTTGAAACAAAATTATATTAATCAAACGCAAACAAAATTAATGTAACGATACAAAAATCTTAGGAATGAAATGGGGGTCAAATCAGAGTTTAAAAAATATACAATATATTAAAACTAAAGAAAGAAATAGTAAAATACCTTCCATGGTTGGATAACAATGAAAAGTGGAAACAGGCAAGAAAATTTAACACTTTAAATACAGTTTGGTTGGTTGTTGCTATAAATAACGGAAAGGATAACGCATCATTATTTAAATTCGGGTGGTTATATTTAATACATAAAGATTCTTTAATGCGTAGAGTGGATGTAGATTTAGCAAATTTTAATACAGAAAAATCATTTAAGGAGACGTCTATCTTACAATCAATTGCATGTTTTCTAAAAGGAGAATACTCTTTATTGCTTAATGTTTTACCAGTTCTATATCTAATACCCATGTGATAACGGTATCTTTCCCTGAGAGAACGCACCGTGTTTCCTATATAGGTCCCCTGCTTACAGCTGGGGTAAGTAAATTTATATACAATGCACGAAATGAATGGCGTAGAAATACCATACTTTACTCCCCCCATAATGGCAATAGTTTTGTTCTTGATGAATATAAGATTAAAATTGATTTGACAGTAAAATTTTCTTAAAATAGTAGGTAGACATTTCCGGAGCAGTTCATTAAAAGGGGTGATGTCTGGCAACATGAAGAACCTAATTTTCTTGGGGACATTAAAAGAGTTCGAGGGGTTATATAATCTAAAGAGAAATTTCCTTATACAGATTTCGACTAAGGATAATGGGTAGTCGTTTTTGGTTTAACAAAATATTTATAAAAGTTAAATTCCAAATGCATATTAAAGTAGGTAAAAGACAGGTTAAAGCCGCTGAAGGTGAGTGTTTTAATAGCACCAATTTTGTATGCTATATAAAAAAGCTAAAGAAACTTAATCCCAGCCCTGTGAAAGGTTTTTTTTTTTAAAGACACTAGTTTGAATACCAGAGGGGGTACGGTATACATTAATATCTAGAAATGGCAAACTATTATTAATCTCGTTTTCTTGGGGTGAAAGTAATATTAGGGTATAAATTGTTAATAAAATGGAAAAACTCTTTAGAACACAAACAAAAGAAAAAACGGCCGAGGTATATTTAACATATCTTTTATACAGTAGGGGATGGTATTGAGCAGGGCAATCACGGAACAGTCTCTCCTCAAAATTGTTCTTACCTCACTAGTTTGTTTTTTTCGTTTGTTTTTTCATTAACATAACATTCATTTAAGTATTTTATCGCCGTTTGTGTTAATTTTTAATTAAATTTTACTTGTAGCGTAGTTTAGATTTAATTTTAAACTTTAAGTTTGTTTTATAGATCCTGAAGATGGGTTTAGAAATAACCCGAAATGTAGAGAGTAAAGATGGGACTAGCCATCTTCGTTTTGTCCTTTTACTTGAAGTTCGAAAGTACTCGGAATCACCTTTTTCTTTTTTCTGACACATTGCATTCATTGCTATTCTCTCGTGCTACTTTGTTATATATATATATATATATATATATATATATATATATATATATATATATATATATATTACTAACTCACAAAGTAGCACGAGAGGTTAGCAATGAATGCAATGTTCTGAGTACTTTCGAACTTTATTCAGTTTCTTATCAAGGATAACTACAAGTGAAAATAATATAATAAGGTTATATATATATGACAAAACATAAACGACTGCCTGTGAGACAAGTAAATCACCAATGAGAAAGCAGGAGAGGGAGAGTGACATCACATCAAGATTTATCAGCAGCTGGTATTAAATCAAACGACGTGGCAGAAAAAGCAAAAAACAAAGCCAGAAGGGATTAAAATATCAACGGAAAAGAAGGTAGCCTAAAAAGGAAGATTAGGAGAGACACGAAAACCAGCTAAGTGGAGGGGAAAGGAGAATGAGGAAGAGAGAGAAAGTACTAAAACAATATTTAATACAAAACCAATGAAATAACTAAAATCACAAATTGGGTAACCATAACTATGAATATTACAAACAAAACTAAGAACATAAAAACTAATTTCTTTAAGAATAAGTTTTTGGATTACACAATTGATGCTGTAATCAAGTAGAAACATCCCTTTTAAGATCACTCACAGAAGAAAAACCCGGGCCCTTCATGTTGTTTTGAAGGTTTGAAAACAAAAAAATGCTGCATGACCACACCCAATCCAACGTTTTTGTTTCCAAACCTTAAAACAAGTTTTTTTTTTATTCTATAAATGATGATAAAAGAGATGTTCTAACTTACTTTAATTCTCAGTTTTATAGAAAGGGTTTAAATGGATGGTATCATCTCTTGACATATAAAATGCATTGCTAAGAAGCTTCTTGGGCGACATGGGCACAAAGTTGGGCATCAATTGAAAAGGATTTAACTGCGATTTGTTAACGATTGAATTTATTATTCAATACTTAGGATGTTTGGTTTTTCTTTGTTTTATTTTTTTTGTTTTTATGTTTGTTTTTTTGTTGTTTTTTTAGCTTTTCTAAATCAGCATTGATAAATGCTCCATATGCAACCAATGAGGTTAGTAAACCAACGAAGTAATTGTGTAGATGGAAAGTAGTGAAAGAAAAGGTAGAATAAAAGAGTGAATAGTACTAGAGAGGAAAGTACCTGAGGATTATATTGTTCTATTTGTTTTTCTCTTTCTTTTTATTGTTCTATTATTCTATATTAGGGAGTATAAATTAATTTTTTAAATTTTCTTCTCTGTGATGTTTATCCTCTTTTCTTGTTTAACTCTCTTTATTACTTCTGTTTTTCATTAATTACTTTTTTTCTTCTCACTGAGCAACCTTGACTGGTAGTTTATTAACAATAATGTGAGAAAGAATTATAGAAACCCAGCAGAAGAGGGAGAAGTAGAGAAAAAACAAATGAAAATGAAGAAAAGAAGAGTAAGGAAAGGAAAATACAATGAAGAAGAAAAGACAGGAACGAAACAAAAAAAAAACAGTACAGGGAAGAGGAGAGGAGAGGAGAGTAGAGGAGAGTAGAGTATAGGAGAGGAGAGGAAAGGAGAGGAGAAGATAAGAGAGGAGAGGAGAAGAGAGGAGAGGAGGGGAGAGGAGTGGAAAGGAGAAGAGAGAATGAAATTGAAGCGTAAAGTGAAGTTGAAATTGAAATTCGTTCTTCGCACAAATTATTGTTGCAGGACAATTGCAAAGCACCGGGCATTTCCTTTCATTCACTCTCCCAAACATCCAATCCTTTATGCATTCACTCCAATAAACCAGAATTTGATTCGCATAACTATATTGTAGAGTGATTGTGCACGGCGGTTTTCAAACGAATTGGGTGGATGTTTGAAAGCACATTGGTGCGCGTGTTTGCGTATGTTTATTAGTTTCTAGATGAATTTGTTAAAGTCCTTCTGTCTATAGGACTGTATATGTGCGTAAGGGTATTTGATGTACGTAAATTTGCGTACGTGTGGGCTTTATATCAGTGGTGATAAGAGCGAGTAACTGATAGGGAGTAAGAAGAGTAATAATTGGTGAGGTGATGTGAGAGAGTGGTACGGAGAATAGAGGCTGACTGATGACTAGCTAGCGATAGAGTAAAACGGTAGTGACTCGTCGCGAAAAAGGATATTATGTTTGGGATGAAAGTGGACTTATCGGGTGCGAAAAAATGGATAGAGGATAGATAGATAATTATTGCAAAATAATGAGACGAAAATGTGAGTGGTGGTAAAATAAGTTAGTGATTGGTCAGGAGAAATGAGAGTGATGGGAAGAAAAATGAGAGCTTGATGTGTAGAGTGGCTAGTGGGTAGAATGTAGTGAGAAAGAAATGACTTCTAGTGTGAAAAGAGAGTGAGGTTTTGAGGAAATGATCGGTGGGTAGAAAAATATTGTTTGTTAGTGACTGGCAGTGCGAAATTAGAGTGATTGGTCTCGAGAAAAGGGAGTAAAGCTTGGGGAACAGACTGAATTTGGGGGAAGTGAATGGTGGGTATAAAAAAAGACTACCTGTTAGAGAGAGAAGAAGTAACTGGTGGTGTGAACAGGGAGTAATTTATGTAAAGAAATGAGAGTGAAGGTTGGCGGAAAGGGGAAAAGTGTTGGTGAATGATTGGTCTAAAAATGGATTGCTCTCTAGAGAAAGGAGGAAGTGACTGGTGGGGTGAAACCGGAGTGATTGGTCAAAGGTAAAATGAGTGAAGGTTGAGTGAAATTGATTGTGTTGTGAAAGTGCTGCTGAGTAGAAAAAGCAGTACTAAGTCGAGGGAGAAAGAAGTAGTGGTGGTGTGAATCGGGAGTAATTGGTCAATAGAAAAGATAGTGAAGGTTGGTGAAAATAGGAAATGACTGGCGGTGTGAAATGAGAGTGATTGGTCAAGAGAAAAGGGACTGAAATTTAGGAGAATTTGGGTGAATTTGAGTAAATGACTGGTTGGTAGAAAAAGCATTGCCTGGTCGACTGTAGAGGAAATGACTGGTTGCGTCAAACGGGAGAGATCGGTCAAGAGTAAAGGGAATGAAGGTTAGTAGAAAGTGGTTAGTATTTATTTGTAAATAACTGGTGTGTTAAATAGCAGTCACTGGTTGAGAGAGGAGGAAGTGACTGGTGGTGAGAAAGGGAGTAAAGATTAGTGTGAAATAGGGTGAGTATCGAGGAATGACTGTTGAGTAGGAAAAGAAAGCACTGACCAGGGTTTAATGTAGGATGCAGTCTAAGAACCTTGAAGGGGGAGGGGAGAAGTAAATAAGAAAAAAATATCCATTACACGCAATATACACACTCATATCGCCGCTGTCTCTTCTCACCCTCCACACTTCGCTTACAACACATCACTTTTCTGCCCAAGAACCTGCCGAAGGGGTTTAAATACCCACCTTCCCCTGACGCAGAAGAGGTAGCCCCGCCTTTGAGGGCGAAGGGTTCCTTTGTCCTAGGTTGAAGGTAAAACAGTTTTTCTGTATCTTTCATAACATACCCCCACCCCTCTGGTGCCCTCAGGTTTGCGAGTAACTGTCATTCTGATCTTTATGTAAATTTAATTAACCGGTCGATTGAGCTCGTCTTTATTGACTTTGGACGATTGGAACAATTAACTAACAAGTCCATTAATTGCCTAAAGCATGTCTTTTGGGGGCTAAAATTTGACCTAGTCCTGATTGGGCATTATTTTTGCGTGTTTAAGCCAAAGCTCCACCAACATTCTCATGCACAGGTTTGTTTTCTCTGAACAGCCATGCTGCAGGTTGTTATTTCATGTATAATTGTAGACGGAAAAAGGTGGTGGGAGTGATATAAAGGAATAGCAGAAAGATGTGTTTTTCCTTCACACTCTACACTGTTATCCTTAAACCGGAATATCGGGATGGATTTGTTGGTTCGCATGTGCTAATAATATCTCTTTAGAAATAAAAGTATATACCCCAAAATACACATGTATACAACAATAATAACTGCTCTATTTCATCTCAAAAATACTGTAATACAGCCGATTGAAGAACCAATCATCATACACAAAATAAATACTTTTAGAGCGACTACGTGCAAACGGTAACTAACCGACACTCAATTACATACATGAAAACGATAAAACTACTCGTAATAAACTCGTAATAATCTGGTATTTAATTTCTTGAAACCTTCCTGAAAACAAACTCTAAAACACTTGATAATTAATCATATGCAATCACGACTTCTAAGTTTGCATCCTTAAATACACATTCAATCATCCATTCCAATCCAAAGATATATAACCGTGTTTTGTTTTAGTATGTTTGTATAATAATTTGAAGGTGAAATATACAAAAAATGAAACTCTAAACCCATTTTATTAATCATTACACTCAATTCAGGTGTGTAGTCAATATTTCCATGCAATGATGTCCTTTTTACTTCAGGACTGCTTCAATTTGTTTTTTCGAGTCAAAATTTGTGATATCTTGACTTATTTTGCTCCATTTAGTTTCAAATTTCACCCGCATCTGATCATAATCGGAGGGCGTCTGTTTATTAACTTCCAGTTTCATTATTGCCCATAAATTCTCTATTGGGTCAAATCTTGCGAATTCCCGAGATAATTTGTGACGAGGTGCGCCCCCATGCTGAAAAATACATTTATCATCCCAAAATGGGTTCTGAACCGTTGCGAAAAGGTGGTTATGAAGCACGTATTGGTGCCATTTTGAGCTCATGGCAGGGTTCTTGTGTATACTTGTCAAAGCTCCAGTTCACTTAGATAAAAAGCAGCCCAAGAAATGAAGAATGGCTGGTTGCTTCACTGTGGGAAAGACAAGTGACTAGAAAAAGTAATATCCTTTTCTACTCTTCGCGGGGGTTCTTACAGAACCTCCAAACAAGCGGAAGAGAGTTTCATCAGAGATTATCACTTTGCCACATTCTTCAACAGTCTATTCTTTATATTTACGACAAAAATGGAGCCTATCAAAAAAAAAATTCTTGGTGAAATGAGTTTTCTTCGCAGTCCTTCTCGACTTGAGACCTTTGTCGAAAAGTCCATCTCGTTCATACCTGCCTCTTTTCGATCGTGAGCAAACTTGGCACTGAAGGCAACCCGATCCTTGACCTGAGACATTAGGAGGAGGCGATCTTAGAAATCATTTGGAGCCTTTGGGCATGCAGAATACTTTTCCACAGTAGAGTAACCAGATGGAAAGTTTTTCTTTGGAAAGAACCATTTCTGTAGTAAAAAAAAGATGCTAACATCTATTTTTACTAAAGAATATTACGAAATAGATGAAAAATTCACAATATAATTTATTTAACCCATATTTCTCATCATTTTACCTTTTGGATTGAATAACAAAGCTCCAAAGACTGAAACTCACCTCTTAAATAAACAAAACCAGAGCGCAATTCTGGATTCAGCGGAGGACTGAGTATTTTTCTGATTACTTTTGAAATGCCCAGTTTTTATTAAACCCGTAATTATTCCTATTACATATAAAACAGAAAAATAGATATTACTCTCTAAACCTTTGACCATGACTATATATATATATATATATATATATATATATATGAATCTAACAAACCGCAAGGAACAGAAAACGGGGAAAAAAATTCTTCGGAAATATTATTTCCTAATTCACAAAAATAAAAATTCCGTACTGGGGTGCGATTCGAACCCTGCACACTGAGGCAGCGAACGTCCGCTTTGATCTCAATTAAATCATCCGACTTAAGGGTTGATGTTACGCATAAAAACCTTATGACCTAAGAACTATTTAATCATAAACATAACCTTTATTGCTTTATCTCATTCCATCTGTCAACAAGCTTATAAATACAACCTTTGTAAAATTATTTAGGTTTTGATGCAAAATATGAATCAAACTAGTTTTCAACCTGCTTTCTTGATGTCAACCTAAAACCATCAAATGGTTTTGTGATCCCCTAAACAAGTGATAAGCTAAAGGAATAAGGTCAGAAGAATCTGGAGGAGGAAGCAGCATTACACAACCGAGCTCCTCCATGAGAAATTTAGTCATTCGAGCTGTGTGAAGACGGGCATTATAGTGATTGAGGGTGACATCCTATCTGTTAACTAAGGAGCCTGTGCCCTAAAGTTGCTTATAAACGAAAAAGTTGTTGTTTAAGAGTACGTAATGAATAATTTCTTCAATATCCTACCATACATTCAACATGATCCTTTTGGATGAAGTCCTTCCTAGTGTTGAGAAATTTTGCTTCCTCAACCTATTCACAAACGGCAGCGTTTAACATTATGATAAAGGATCGACTTCACATCACCAGTAACAACCCTACCCAAAAATAGTGCCTGAAGGTGTAGTGGAAAAAATAACTCACATTAAGCTACACGCTGTTGCACATTAACCGTGGACAGTTCGTGCGGGACCCATTTTATAATCAATTGAACCATTCCAATCCTTTGCAGTTGGCGTGGACAGTCGTAGGGGTTATGTTAAGTTGTTCTGCGAGATCCCCAGAAGCTAGAGTAGAATTTGCTGTGATAACAGTTTTCAAATCTTGAGAATCAAGTTCCTTCGGATGATCTTCTTTTGTTCCGTCTTTTATAATGAAATCCCCATTTCGGAAACGGGAAAACCACTTCCCATTTCTTACATTTACTTCATCTCCACAACAGCTCTGAATGGATTTTTCCGCTCTACCTGCATTGACCTCTTATGAAACTCATAGAGAAAAACATATCTAATGTGACCTTTAGAGTGTAGGACATATGGTTGAATACCAAAGAAGATTAAGAACAATAATTTTATAATCTGAAAGAAAAAGATATAAGTTACTCATTGTAAGATTCCTAAACGATAACAAGAGACACTACTTTAATAAATACTATCTTTTGTTGCTACCTGATTTTCCTATATATATGGTTCGGTGGTTAATTTGTCACCGTTGGCATGTTTTCAAGCATCTGTTCTCTCTTCTTCCTACCATAGTAGAGCCAATTGTACATCGTCTGTGAACGAACTAATACCATGTCTGAATTCAATCCTCACAATTTTAGAGAAAATCAAGCTATGCTTTTTTGTATTTACTTAAGGAGTTCTAATGCAAAGATCTCCGAGTGCTTCGGTGTTAATCTGATGACAGTGCAGAGGATGAGAGAAGAGTTGGATAAGTGAGGCTATGATTCCGTCGGCTAGGAAACCTCGCCTTTCTTTTCTGATATGAAAAGAATCCCCGAATTTGTCGTGCAAATCCAGGCCATCATTAACACCGATTCCAGCAAGTCAATAATAATATTCATAGTCAGGCAAAAGAGAGCATCAATATTTCATTAGGTAATTAGTGCATGAGTACATTTGGTACTACTCATATAATGGGAGAAAGAGCCAGAATATGTCACAGAATATAAAGGACAAGTAAAAAGAACGTGGTGCCGAACTTGTGAATAAACTGAGGCAGCCTCTCAAGCCTACCATGTTTTGTTTTTTCTCAAATGAGAAGAGTTTCTGCATGGACAACATGGGTGAACTCGCAAAGCAACCGTTAGCTTTTTGTGTCTCGAAAGACGAACCGAGAGTCATGAAGACCAAGTTCCCGGTCTTCATAGCGATGGCTACGTTATTCCCCTGTTTATCGTCAGGGAGGGCGAAGCAAGTGCCTGGAGGGGTTGGTGTCACTCTGGATTCAGATGGTGGTTGTTGGAAGGCCGTACGCGTATCAGAAAGACTGCACCATGCCACGCAAACAGGATAACCCAGTCTTAACAATTAGACAATTTCTTTGATTACATCACCCCAAGCATCTGGCGTCTGACTAAAACCACCTGGACGTGATGGCGTATACTCTTCGACCGACAACATCAGCCAGGGCACATAAAAGGTCTCTGCATGGCTAATCCCTTTTTGGGCTCAAAGTAGGGCCGTCGTGGGCAGGGGGACTGAATTTCAACTTTCCGGCGATTTGTGGGGCGTGTTTGAGAGAGAAAAAGAGGTATAGAGAGAGAATGTCCAATTAATGCCAGTGCACCACAAAGGTAGAGCTTAAATCTCAGATCACCACAGTTTTCCCCCAGTTAAAGAGGAGGACCGTAATAAAGGCATGCAGCATGGTCCGACGGTGCCTGGAGGCCGTGACTGAGACTAACGGAGCTTTCATTGAATAATATAAATAGAATAATCCTTCAAGTCTTTAACATGTAAGTTTAGTAAATATACCTAAATAAATCAACTATTTATGTTATTTTCTTTTATATTAATGTTATGCGACAAAATACGCACCGCATACCCGTAAGTAGCACGGTGATGTGTTTTTCTATACCCGTGCTAACGGGTATCAGCTTCCCGTCCATCTCCAGCTTAGCCTCTCTTCCTTCTTCCGATAACCCTCCTCGTTTTGTACAAACTCTCTTTCATCCTGTCTTCTTCCTTCCATCCAACCCCTTATTCTACTCCCTGTCCCTTTCTACACACTTTTGTGGGCCCCCTCTTGCACTGCCTATGGACACGTTGGTTAGGGCTTCTCTCCTTTTGGACAACGATTTTGCACTGCATATATTTGGGGCATGGTGAGTTCAACCTTTCCGAGGCCTGTCACTAAGCCGAATTCGCCACTCCAAACTGCCTACCACCCTACCAGAGAGTTTTGGTTTGGGGTTACCAAGGAAAGGTCGTGATAGCGTATACTCTTCGTCCAACAATATCAGCCGGGGCACATAAAAGGCCCCTGGATAGCTAATCCCTTTGGGGGATCAAAGTAGGGCCGTCGTGGGCAGGGGGAATGAACTTCAACTTTCCGGCGATTACGTCCCCTTTAATGCCATATTCAATCTTCGAAAAAAGGCTCCCCTCTAACCACACTTGACCGGTAGTGGAGTTTCACTTCTATTAATTTTGGAGCCACCCTCAGGTAACTTCTCTTTTATAGAGCTTTTCTCCGTGCGCTGTCTTAAGGAGCCCATCCAAGTTTTTTCTAGTGGAGAGTTTGTTTCCCCCTTTCCATTAAATACGGATTAGGGGGGTTTCCACTTATCCCCTCTGTACACAGTTGCCTTCGGGTGACTAGTCTAGTGGCGAGTCCACTATACTTTCTCAGGAGCCTTTTGAAGATTCTCTTAGCGGAGAGGGTGGTTCCCCTCTCCAATCATGAGAGGTTCGGTGGTTTCCCGCTTACTTTCTTTCGGATATTTGCGTCCAAATGACTCTCCAGTTTCGGCAGGTCTTCCTTAGTTTTCTCTTTTCTCAAGAGCTCCCCAAAGAACAGCGAGGCAAAGGACGCGCCGCCTCGGGTTCCCGGTTTTCCTTAGATGGGAGCGAGGCATCCTCGTCCCCTGGCCTTACCAGAGACACACCATCGATCCGAGGATTGTCATGTCAATGAGAGCCGGCATGCTCGCTCCCCTTTTCTTCCGAACGCAAGTTGGTATGCCGGTTTCAGTGAGACTCGTGACGGATCATCTGTCCTAAGAGTCCCCGGTTGGGCTGCTTGACACCTTGATGAGATTGTTAGTTGGAGGCCCATCCTAAGGTGGAGATGGTCTTGGGGGTGATCCCCCTGCTTGGATGGCACGTTTTTCCATGAAGACAAACCTGACCTTGGTCCTGCGCACCGAGCCTGATTCCGCCTCTGAACAAGCTCTTTTTCAGGCGGCACGGGACCCCTAGGACTCACGCGGAGAGGAAGCACCTCCTGTCCAGAATGGTATCCCCTAACAGCCAAGTTCGTCCTCATTTCGGAGATGGATATTGCTGAGGCCGGTCCATCTGGCCTTGGGCATCCCCTTCCGGGGGGAGGGAAGAGCAGCGGGTTTATTCCTCGCTCTCCTCTCCAAAGAAGAAAAGCAGGACGCAGAAATCTAAAAGTGGGGAATCCTCTCTCCCTGCGGGTCTCCCGCGGACCGCCGACCTCACTGCCATTTATCCCAAGACCGGCACGTCCGGCCCCGACGCGCCCTCGGGTGAACAAGCCCAGACCAAGATCGAACTCACAATTGAGCTGAGTTGAGCCTCGTTTACATCTGCGCTCCTTATTCAAAGATTTCCTGGCGCTTTGAGCCCGCTAGCTTCAAACGCTTTCTAGTTATTCGCATAACAAATGGCAGCATATGGGCCAAAGGCTACAAGCTCCAGCAGAGGAGAGCATTAGCTAGTTGACTAATAGAGATCCGAAAGGAACCCGTTTATTGGACGGGAGCCTTTTGGCGAATGCGGCGGACCGTTCCGAAGCGGCCAAGAAGAGTGATCTTCGGACACTCAACTGCTCTTCATGTGTGTGACGCCTCACACTACCACGAATCTCGTGAAATGAGTGGTTTATGTGAGGGAACTCCTAGACAACTCCTGAGGAAAAATCACCAAATTTTGGCTGATCACGGAGCCCTTATAACTTCATTTCAACAAATAGTCACCCTCTAGTCCTGTCCCTTCCAGGCCTACGGACAGGGTCACTGCTATGCTCATTTAGAACTCTTCTGTGGTTACTACACTCCCTCCTCATGCTCTTCCCTTCAGTGTCGGTGGAGTAAAGGATTCACTCCTAGCTTCGGCTAAAACCATGTCTCCCTCTCCCCCCGCTTGACCGTTTCCCGTAAGGAGGAAAGGCCGCACGGCTCCACCGATTCTTTAGATTCACATGGGGCAAACCCTTAGAAGGTTTTCGCAAGGCCTTCTTCTGGAATTTCTAAAGCTGTGCCACGAAAACAGGACAGCACAATAGAGCTTCGGCTCCAAAGCTTCCACCCAAGGCTGGACTGAGCAAAACGAAAACGCGGGGCTATCTAGAATAAGGATATCCGCCTTCGAAGCCGCACCTTCCACCACCGAGGCGATGGGGAAAAAGACTTGCTTAGCGAGCCCAACCTCCCATGATAAGTCCTCAAGGAAACAGTGTCTTCAGCGCCTTGTTCGGTAAACAACGGCCGGAGTTCTGCTTCCTGGAAGCGTACGGCTATTTTTTGACAGTAGACCATGCTGGGCGCGTGTCTCCCACACACCTTCCCAGAGTATACAGGTTTTGCGACCACACTACCACGAGATGGGGGGCGGGTATGAGGATGCGCGATTTAAACATGGCATGTTTTCTTCATTCTTCTATTTTCTAAAAACACCTCCTTTCGGGCAGAGGCAGTGCAGCTGAACCTGGATAGGAAATATACTGCCATTTCTGCGTACATTCCACCGTCAGCCGACTTTGACAGAAGGGACCTTTTCCTTCTTCTAGCACGGTTACCAAGACTCTATCCTGTTCTCGCAGATTTGAAAGCTTGACAGCCAATGTGGGGGATTTTACGATCAATCAAAGGGGGGCGATCTTTGCCGAGCTTATCGACGAGCTGCAAATAGGTTTCTTAAATGTGGATCAGCTTACATATATCTATCTGAGAACTGCTTCGTTTTATTACTTCGATCTCTCTCTGTGCTCTCCTGATGCACAGCCTAATTTTGTGCTAGAGGGGATCGATGGCCTTCATTGCAGTAACCATTTCCACATTTAACTATCATTTTCTGGTCCGTTATCGCATAACAAACCCTCCCAACGGTGCTTGGAGCGGGCCAGTTGGTCAGCATTTCAGGAAATGACTGATTCCTCTGTCTCAGTTGAGTTTAGGTTGTTGGATGAGTCCGTTGAATTCTTATCCGACAACCTCATCCCGATAGGCCTAATACTATTCCTAAAACGTTTGGTCCTTTTTCACGCCGTCTGATTCCCTGGTGGTAGGCCGAGTTTGAGACGGCCCCCAGACAGAAGCGATATGACTACATGCGCTATAAGCGCCATCCGAACTATTTCACCATCGGGAAACTTCGTTAATATAGAGCTAGGTTCCGGTATGTTTCGAAGCACGTCCGACGCTCTTTATTGCCGGCATACGTGTCTTGGCTTAACGGAAATACTCCTCTAGTGGAGTTGTGGAATCGAGTCAAAATGATTAAGGGCAGGTTCTCGCAGAATCCACCTCCTGTTCATCAGGAGAACGGGACCGCAATCTCGAACCCTGTGGCGAAATTATTTAAGACCTCTTTTTTCACATTCTCTAGCCAGGATGCTGCTCCATCAGTATTCATTGCACGTTTTGATGCTGCTGAAGGCAACCTACTCGACTTTACCTCCAGAGACGGAGAACATTTTAACGGAAGGTTTACGATGAGTGAATTGTGTTCCCTCTAGCTTCATGCGCAGACACGACCCCTGGTCAGAAAGTGGATCAGTATGCCATGCCTTGACACATAGCTGAGCGTGGGATGGCATTTTTGTTAGATTTGTACAGCAGAATATGGATAAAGGGTGTCCTCCTCAATTGGCTATTGTGGCTAATTTTTGCAAAGCCGGAAGATATCACTCAATCCTGACCGATTTCCGCCCAAATTCTATAACCTCCTGCGTGTGCAAGTTGATGGAAAAATTTTAAATACTAGATTAGCTTTTTCTTTGATAGCAAGACCACTTGTATTCTGCACATTGCGGTTTCCGCAAGTTCCAATCCACGTTGAATATTCTGCTCTGACTGGAAAATGCTATCTGTGAGGTCTTCCCTCGATCTGAAGAAAACCTACGATACCGAACCGAATATCGCTAATATATCATGGAGACCCTCTGTCCACATTGCGGTTTCCGTAAGTTCCAATCCACGTTGGATATTCTGCTCTGACTGGAAAATGCTATCTGCGAGGTCTTCCCTCGATATGAAGAAAACCTACGACACCGAATATCGCTAATATATCATGAAGACCCTCTGTGCAATGAAGTCGAGGTGACGAATCTCACTTATTCTTTATGAATTTATCGTCGATTCTGCGTACGGGTGGGGAGAGCCCTTTCAGCCCAATTGGGAAGGAAGGGGGCTTGCGGCAGGGAAGTATCATCAGTGTTATACTATTTGCCCTGAGCATCAACGGTATCACCTCGGTGCTGTCGAAAGATGTTCTTGCTACATTCTACGTAGACGCTCTGCAGATCTCTTTTGGTGCTGCTCAAATGCCAATGGTGTAGCGTCGACTCCAACATGCATTGGAACACATCTCTCGAAGCGCACAAGTTTCGGTTTTCCTTGACAAAGACTAAAGTAAATATAAACTGAAACATAAGAAATATTGGTTGCATTCAGATTTTAGAAAACATAACATTTTATTACTTACACACCATTTAGTAATATACTAATTAATTCAAACATATTAAAAAAAAACATTATTATCATGCATATTGATAAATATTATGATAAATTCTAAAAAGTTTGATTAAATATGTTTTGCATATGATATATATATATATATATATATATATATATATATATATATATATATATATATATATATATATATATATATATATATATATATATATATATATGCGTTTAGAGAAATGGGTGGCGCTTTTGAAGAGGTTTGAAAACACCATGAAACTTCTTTTCTAGCGGATTAAGAAATTCTTACTATTTACCTAAGCGCATTGACATGGACGTTATAGTTCATTATATATATATATATATATATATATATATATATATATATACAGTAGTGTGCAAATTGGTTCGGACAGTAACAAATTCTTGGATTATTTCATAATGTCTTAATTTTTGGCAACACTAATGAAGTTTTTTGTTTTCCATGCAGAATATTGTACTGGTAACATCTGGCAACTGTTTTGTTATGCCCTAGCAACACTAAGCCCGACAGTGCTACACCAGAGCTTGTCGTGGATGATTATTGCTGGGAGCGTGATCCATGGTGTACTTTGTTCACCAAAAAGCGTGAAGGTATTATAGCTCTTAGAAAACATGTTAGTTCATCAGATGGATTTTTGAGGAAATGAAGGTAGCAAAGTCAACTGTTGGCGACATTGTCAAAATAGCTGAAGACACTGGTGAACATTCAACACTGTGGCAAGGAAAATGTGGAAGAAAAAGTAAGTGAGCATTTCATGATGACAAGGCTCCCATCAGAAATAGTATGAAGGATCCCAAGAAAATCAATAAAGACCTCCGAGAGATTTGGCTTTAGCTGGTGCAAATGTTTCTTTTTCAACCGTCCGGCGAAGGCTCATTGAAGTTGGCAGATTTGCTAGAAAACCGGTAAGTAAACAGTTATTGACTTCTGCTATGAAGACAAAACGTCTTCGCTTTGCACGCAAGTATGCTGGATGGATGGCAGCTGACTGGAAGAAAGTTATGTTTTCAGACAAATCGTATTTTGAAGTACATGGGCATAGTTCAGTGGTAGTAAGATCAAGCAAAAATGAATAACTTCAGCCAGAACACATTCACCATGCGCCAAAATACCCACCTAAGAGATGTTTTAGGATATTTTAGCGCTAAAGGCCTAGGGCGGCTTGTTACTATCGAAGAATGATGAACAGCGTTAAATACAAGGCAATCCTGCAGACTCACTTGATTCACGCGATGCAGAAAGACTTTCCTGATGGAGGCGGCATTTTCAGCAGGATCTGGTTCCGTGACATACTTTCCAAATAATGCGCACATTCTTCAAAAAAAGTGGACTTACCGTTATAGATTGGCCTGGGAATTCTCCTGACCTAAACCACATCGACAATCTATGGGTTATAATTAAACGTGGAATCGAGAAGTACTAACTCCAATCATTTTTTCCTTTTCCTTACGTGGTATATACACGTAAGGATTTGTGTTGTTATCAATGCCTGGTACCATAACGAAGAACTAGCAAAAATGTATTCAAATTTGGTTGAATCTATGCCATGGCGAGTGAAGCAGGTTCTAAAATCAAAGAGCGGTCATATTTCATATTAAATCTACCATTATCTTATCATTGACGTATTAATTTCAAATATAAACAACAATTATCAAATAATTGTATTATTTCACCAATGTCCGAACTAATATGCACACTACTGTATATATATATATATATATATATATATATATATATATATATACTGGCGTCAGTATTTTGATGACATCCCTTTGAATAGCACTAACTTTCCTATAATTAATTTTTAAAAATTTATCTTTCAGAATAATAATGAATAACATTAAAGTGACGAAGCAAATGAAACGCCACGCTGTAATCAATGCCATAAAAAGCTTAGCTTAATGCTACAGAGTATGTTTCCTTTCGGAATGTTGCTTGATCCATCGTTTCCAAAGATAAAAAGACCTGGAAGCTGCTGATAGGGATCCAAATAATGCAAAAGATTCTAATACCATCAGAACCCAAGATTTTTTGCAGAAAGTAAAGGAAAAGTTTCAGGAAAACACCGCAAAGTCGTTCAGAGCCTTTGCAAATGACTTCAAGGTGTTATAATGCGCCTTCACAAGAGTTTATGGATGAAAATATCCGATACAAGTAGTAGGTGATCGGAAAAGGTGAGTTCATATCAGATAAGACGGAAGAGAATCGTTTGATCGGTGAAAAGCGTTTGCCCTCTTGATATTGAAAAATATCAATAAGCTGGAATGCTTTGTGTTATAAAGGTAGTGTTTTAATTATGTGAAAATGGGTTGTTTGGTTGAGCTGAAAAACAATTTGGGCCAATTTGCCTACATTGAGCTGCTTGATCACTAGGTTTTACCGTTTGGCCTTTATCTCAACGCGGAACATAACATTACAATCCTTGTGGCCAGAATAAAAACTCCCGCTTTCACCTGGCTAGGACCTTTACTAAGTAGCATATTGAACAGAAACAATCACACATCTGGATTAGCCCTCAAAATCACCGGGTATGAACCCCATCGAAACTATGGGACTACCTCGAACAACGTGACAAGAGTCAGGTCCAGCATCGACGCAATCTGGCCGAATTACACAATTGTTTGATTCAAGAATGACTGAACACTGATGTCTTATGCAGGGTGAAGAAAAAGTCGCGATAGTCGTACATACGAGTAGGAGAAATTAAAATTATATATTAGTTTTCGGCACGGTACTGTGTGTTATGTTTGTTCCATGGTTTCTGTTAAACTCTGCTGCAAACATGCGATTGCTTCCTGACCCTGCCATCATTATGATCTAAATTCGTTGTTCTTTTGCCAAATGCATCTTAAGGGCATGTAAAAATAAAAAAATAACACGTTAAAAAATAAATATGGGAGTTCTATTTGTTTCTATTTTTTCTAAATATCGCGACTTTTGTTTCCCCTGTATATTAAGTATCATATCCAGTCCATGCCACGTTATTAGGTATGGTCCCGTTCCAATATATATATATGTATATATATATATATATAAGGAAACCACTGTTATAGGAGCATAAAGTTTATTATTATTATTAAAAGTTTTTAAACGGGACTACTTTTGATATGGTAAACTACATATCGAAACTAGTCCCGTTTTAATAACCGTTCTAATAATAATAATAAACTTTATGCTCTTATAACAGTGTTTTTCTTGTATATTTATTTACTTGTTATTGAGTAAAACAGTGTTTTCATATATATATATATATATATATATATATATATATATATATATATATATATATATATATATATATATATATATATATATATTTGTATATACGAGGTAAGGAAAAGGAAAGATTGATTGGAGTTAGTACTTTCGTTATCTTAACATTTTCATACTCACAATGGGAATGAAAAGAAAACGGAATAAATATCCCCTAGAATCCCTTTTCTTTTCTTTTCCATTTTCATTCTGACTCCATCATTCTTCACTGATAAAGGAGGAAAGGCACTGAAGATGATCGCATATATCGAAAGCTCAGCATTTAAAGTCAAGTTTGCTTTTTACCAAACACATTTCATTTAAAAAAGAAGATGAGTGAAGGAGAAGTTGTTTACCATCTACAAGTTTAAATAAAAAAGATAATAAAGAAATGGAAAGTTTCCAAAGAAAATTAATTAAGGCGAAATATACTATGGTCTCTAACAAAATCTGCATATATATATATATATATATATATATATATATATATATATATATATATATATATATATATATATTCCTTTTTCTTATATTGTGACCTTCGTAGTACTTTAGCCTACTTATCTGTTAATGGTCAGGTTCGAAATTACACCATCTCCTCAAATAAAATAGCTGTGAAGTTTTTAGTCGCCACTGAAAGTTTTTTCTGCGACCTTGTAATTTTCTGGTTATTACCTTAATTTCTAACTTTGTTAATTGTTCTTTATTAGTATCTTTATAAAAGTAGATATGGACTAATTATGGTTGTCCTTTTTACTGATGATTTCCTTTTTAATTCGTTATTGTCCCTTTTCTCTCTTGTTTGTCCGTAATTTCTTCCATGCAAATATACAATAATTTTCAATTATCAGGGAAATTATCTTCAACGAAGCATGTTTTAGGGCCAAAGAGTTGCGAATATTAAGGTCTTTGTCAGCTCCATGTCCTTAAAAGTCTTTCTTTGTTCTATTGTTCCCAAAATCATCGGTTGAGTTTCCGGATTGCCTGCAATTCGTTCCTCTCTTGGAATTCTCAGTTCCTGCCTTTGAGTATATGGATAACGGCCCTTCATTAGACAGGCAAGTGATTTTTGTTTTTATTCTTAATCTGCCATGAGTTTTCATCGCACTCCATTAGGCCCTTGTTGGTCAACATTACTTCCTTTTGTAATTTATCATTAAAGAAGTCATTTTTGAGCTTGTATAAGGAAAAATATTTATAAATTTTGTGACCTGTATGAAGATCAGCATTCGATATGGAGCGGAGGGTAGTTAGGGACAGTTTCGTACCACTCTCAACTTTGTTTCATTTTGAAATAATAAATAAATATCGTTTCCTTTTATATCTTCATATCTGCATCATGTAAATTCCCAAATTCAACTACTGCCCATTCCCTAATTCGTGATGACCCTTTCATGTTACCCTAATGAACCCTGCTCAACTTGTTACGTCTTTATTAATCCGAGAATAAAAAAAAAATGCTAGGGAGAGAAGAGATCTTTGAACACAAAGAACCTCCTTAATAAAGACTTTTCAAGGAGAATGATGTAAATGCGAGAATATTCTTCAAAATGAATTTCTTTGGCCAGTCAAAAAACAAGGCTCCGGGGATGATAATTGGATCCTCTTATGATGTAAAAGGAGATAATTTTTTGCTTGTTTAGAAGAGCCGAGACTACTTCACAGTTTCCAATGTGAAGAAAAATCAAGAGGTTTCCAACTGACGAATAGCGATCCTTGTTTGGATGGCTGCTTGTGCAGAAATAGGGCGGACAGGTAAAGGAGGTATGGAAAATGGAAGTACAGCATTCACTCGACGGGTAAAGGAGGCAGGGGGAATGATAATGCCACTCGGGAACATTTATTCAGGTTGATATGAAATTCAAGATATGCCTTGAGGAGAGGCGACCACACTTTCACCCCAACCGGATAAAAACATGGAGTAATGTGAATTTAATTTATTACTCTCGAAAAGAAAAACATCAAAATTAATGGTAACAGTCTAGTGGCAGATAATATAATAGAAAAATGAAAGAAAAAGTGACTCGAAATAACGAATGGTAAGACAAAAATATCATTATAAACAAATGGAATTTATTTTTATATTTGCAAATCATATTTTGCTAGAGGAGCCACATAAAACTCACAACATTCACATGCTCTGGTATGCATCCCTATCGTGGCATCAAAAGAAGACGTCAAATTTGTTAAATATTTGAATGCAGCTCACAATTCAACTTGGTCAGCGTTAAGTTTCCGTATTTGGGCATAGGTTTAAACATTTTCATCTTTTTTTAATAAAATCGCACGTGTAAGCATTTTCGTTCTTTTAAAGGATATGAGTTTAACCATTTTCCTCTTTTTAATTATATAGATTTAAGCAGTTACCTCTTTTTAATGATATCGGTTTAAAAAATTTCCTCTTTTTAATGATATATTATTGAGAATTTTTCTCTTTTTATTGATATAAGTAAAAACATTTTCCTCTTTTTTTGATAAAATCACACGTGTAAGCATTTTCCTCTTTTTTTAATAAAATCGCACGTGTAAGCATTTTCGTTCTTTTAAAGGATATGAGTTTAACCATTTTCCTCTTTTTAATTATATAGATTTAAGCATTTACCTCTTTTTAATGATATCGGTTTAAATAATTTCCTCTTTTTAATGATATATTATTAAGAATTTTTCTCTTTTTATTGATATAAGTTAAAACATTTTCCTCTTTTTTTGATAAAATCACACGTGTAAGCATTTTCCTCTTTTTTTAATAAAATCGCACGTGTAAGCATTTTCGTTCTTTTAAAGGATATGAGTTTAACCATTTTCCTCTTTTTAATTATATAGATTTAAGCATTTACCTCTTTTTAATGATATCGGTTTAAATAATTTCCTCTTTTTAATGATATATTATTAAGAATTTTTCTCTTTTTATTGATATAAGTTAAAATATTTTCCTCTTTTTTTGATAAAATCACACGTGTAAGCATTTTCCTCTTTTTTTAATAAAATCGCACGTGTAAGCATTTTCGTTCTTTTAAAGGATATGAGTTTAACCATTTTCCTCTTTTTAATTATATAGATTTAAGCATTTACCTCTTTTTAATGATATCGGTTTAAATAATTTCCTCTTTTTAATGATATATTATTAAGAATTTTTCTCTTTTTATTGATATAAGTTAAAACATTTTCCTCTTTTTTTGATAAAATCACACGTGTAAGCATTTTCCTCTTTTTTTAATAAAATCGCACGTGTAAGCATTTTCGTTCTTTTAAAGGATATGAGTTTAACCATTTTCCTCTTTTTAATTATATAGATTTAAGCATTTACCTCTTTTTAATGATATCGGTTTAAATAATTTCCTCTTTTTAATGATATATTATTAAGAATTTTTCTCTTTTTATTGATATAAGTTAAAACATTTTCCTCTTTTTTTGATAAAATCACACGTGTAAGCATTTTCCTCTTTTTTTAATAAAATCGCACGTGTAAGCATTTTCGTTCTTTTAAAGGATATGAGTTTAACCATTTTCCTCTTTTTAATTATATAGATTTAAGCATTTACCTCTTTTTAATGATATCGGTTTAAATAATTTCCTCTTTTTAATGATATATTATTGAGAATTTTTCTCTTTTTATTGATATAAGTAAAAACATTTTCCTCTTTTTTTGATAAAATCACACGTGTAAGCATTTTCCTCTTTTTTTAATAAAATCGCACGTGTAAGCATTTTCCTCTTTTTTTAATAAAATTGCACGTGTAAGCATTTTCGTCCTTTTAAAGGATATGAGTTTAACCATTTTCCTCTTTTTAATTATATAGATTTAAGCATTTACCTCTTTTTAATGATATCGGTTTAAATAATTTCCTCTTTTTAATGATATATTATTAAGAATTTTTCTCTTTTTATTGATATAAGTTAAAACATTTTCCTCTTTTTTTGATAAAATCACACGTGTAAGCATTTTCCTCTCTTTTTAATAAAATCACACGTGTAAGCATTTTCCTCTTTTTTTAATAAAATCGCACGTGTAAGCATTTTCGTCCTTTTAAAGGATATGAGTTTAACCATTTTCCTCTTTTTAATTATATAGATTTAAGCATTTACCTCTTTTTAATGATATCGGTTTAAATAATTTCCTCTTTTTAATGATATATTATTGAGAATTTTTCTCTTTTTATTGATATAAGTAAAAACATTTTCCTCTTTTTTTGATAAAATCACACGTGTAAGCATTTTCCTCTTTTTTTAATAAAATCGCACGTGTAAGCATTTTCGTTCTTTTAAAGGATATGAGTTTAACCATTTTCCTCTTTTTAATTATATAGATTTAAGCATTTACCTCTTTTTAATGATATCGGTTTAAATAATTTCCTCTTTTTAATGATATATTATTGAGAATTTTTCTCTTTTTATTGATATAAGTAAAAACATTTTCCTCTTTTTTTGATAAAATCACACGTGTAAGCATTTTCCTCTTTTTTTAATAAAATCGCACGTGTAAGCATTTTCGTTCTTTTAAAGGATATGAGTTTAACCATTTTCCTCTTTTTAATTATATAGATTTAAGCATTTACCTCTTTTTAATGATATCGGTTTAAATAATTTCCTCTTTTTAATGATATATTATTGAGAATTTTTCTCTTTTTATTGATATAAGTAAAAACATTTTCCTCTTTTTTTGATAAAATCACACGTGTAAGCATTTTCCTCTTTTTTTAATAAAATCGCACGTGTAAGCATTTTCCTCTTTTTTTAATAAAATCGCACGTGTAAGCATTTTCGTCCTTTTAAAGGATATGAGTTTAACCATTTTCCTCTTTTTAATTATATAGATTTAAGCATTTACCTCTTTTTAATGATATCGGTTTAAATAATTTCCTCTTTTTAATGATATATTATTAAGAATTTTTCTCTTTTTATTGATATAAGTTAAAACATTTTCCTCTTTTTTTGATAAAATCACACGTGTAAGCATTTTCCTCTCTTTTTAATAAAATCACACGTGTAAGCATTTTCCTCTTTTTTTAATAAAATCGCACGTGTAAGCATTTTCGTCCTTTTAAAGGATATGAGTTTAACCATTTTCCTCTTTTTAATTATATAGATTTAAGCAGTTACCTCTTTTTAATGATATCGGTTTAAATAATTTCCTCTTTTTAATGATATATTATTGAGAATTTTTCTCTTTTTATTGATATAAGTAAAAACATTTTCCTCTTTTTTTGATAAAATCACACGTGTAAGCATTTTCCTCTTTTTTTAATAAAATCGCACGTGTAAGCATTTTCGTTCTTTTAAAGGATATGAGTTTAACCATTTTCCTCTTTTTAATTATATAGATTTAAGCATTTACCTCTTTTTAATGATATCGGTTTAAATAATTTCCTCTTTTTAATGATATATTATTAAGAATTTTTCTCTTTTTATTGATATAAGTTAAAACATTTTCCTCTTTTTTTGATAAAATCACACGTGTAAGCATTTTCCTCTCTTTTTAATAAAATCACACGTGTAAGCATTTTCCTCTTTTTTTAATAAAATCGCACGTGTAAGCATTTTCGTCCTTTTAAAGGATATGAGTTTAACCATTTTCCTCTTTTTAATTATATAGATTTAAGCATTTACCTCTTTTTAATGATATCGGTTTAAATAATTTCCTCTTTTTAATGATATATTATTGAGAATTTTTCTCTTTTTATTGATATAAGTAAAAACATTTTCCTCTTTTTTTGATAAAATCACACGTGTAAGCATTTTCCTCTTTTTTTAATAAAATCGCACGTGTAAGCATTTTCGTCCTTTTAAAGGATATGAGTTTAACCATTTTCGTCTTTTTAATTATATAGATTTAAGCATTTACCTCTTTTTAATGATATCGGTTTAAATAATTTCCTCTTTTTAATGATATATTATTAAGAATTTTTCTCTTTTTATTGATATAAGTTAAAACATTTTCCTCTTTTTTTGATAAAATCACACGTGTAAGCATTTTCCTCTTTTTTAATAAAATCGCACGTGTAAGCATTTTCGTTCTTTTAAAGGATATGAGTTTAACCATTTTCCTCTTTTTAATTATATAGATTTAAGCATTTACCTCTTTTTAATGATATCGGTTTAAATAATTTCCTCTTTTTAATGATATATTATTAAGAATTTTTCTCTTTTTATTGATATAAGTTAAAACATTTTCCTCTTTTTTTGATAAAATCACACGTGTAAGCATTTTCCTCTTTTTTTAATAAAATCGCACGTGTAAGCATTTTCGTTCTTTTAAAGGATATGAGTTTAACCATTTTCCTCTTTTTAATTATATAGATTTAAGCATTTACCTCTTTTTAATGATATCGGTTTAAATAATTTCCTCTTTTTAATGATATATTATTAAGAATTTTTCTCTTTTTATTGATATAAGTTAAAACATTTTCCTCTTTTTTTGATAAAATCACACGTGTAAGCATTTTCCTCTTTTTTTAATAAAATCGCACGTGTAAGCATTTTCGTTCTTTTAAAGGATATGAGTTTAACCATTTTCCTCTTTTTAATTATATAGATTTAAGCATTTACCTCTTTTTAATGATATCGGTTTAAATAATTTCCTCTTTTTAATGATATATTATTAAGAATTTTTCTCTTTTTATTGATATAAGTTAAAACATTTTCCTCTTTTTTTGATACAATCACACGTGTAAGCATTTTCCTCTTTTTTTAATAAAATCGCACGTGTAAGCATTTTCGTTCTTTTAAAGGATATGAGTTTAACCATTTTCCTCTTTTTAATTATATAGATTTAAGCATTTACCTCTTTTTAATGATATCGGTTTAAATAATTTCCTCTTTTTAATGATATATTATTAAGAATTTTTCTCTTTTTATTGATATAAGTTAAAACATTTTCCTCTTTTTTTGATAAAATCACACGTGTAAGCATTTTCCTCTTTTTTTAATAAAATCGCACGTGTAAGCATTTTCGTTCTTTTAAAGGATATGAGTTTAACCATTTTCCTCTTTTTAATTATATAGATTTAAGCATTTACCTCTTTTTAATGATATCGGTTTAAATAATTTCCTCTTTTTAATGATATATTATTAAGAATTTTTCTCTTTTTATTGATATAAGTTAAAACATTTTCCTCTTTTTTTGATAAAATCACACGTGTAAGCATTTTCCTCTTTTTTTAATAAAATCGCACGTGTAAGCATTTTCGTTCTTTTAAAGGATATGAGTTTAACCATTTTCCTCTTTTTAATTATATAGATTTAAGCATTTACCTCTTTTTAATGATATCGGTTTAAATAATTTCCTCTTTTTAATGATATATTATTGAGAATTTTTCTCTTTTTATTGATATAAGTTAAAACATTTTCATCTTTTTATTGATTTGGTTACACATTTAATTTTTTTAATGATCAATATAGTCTTAACCATTTTTTCCTTTTTAATGATATAGGTTTAAACATTTGAATCTTTTTAATGATATATGTTTAAGCATTTTCCTCTTTTAAATATTAAAGTTTTAAGCAATTTCCTCATAAAATGATATACGCTTGAGCAATTTATTCTATTTAATGATATTGATTTAAATATTTTCATCTTTTGAATATTATGGATTTAAGCATTTTCCTATTTTTAATGATATCATTTTAAGCATTTTCCTCTTTTTATTAATATAGGTTTAGCATTTTCCTCTTTGAAATGTTATAGGTTAAAACATTTTCCTTTCTTTAATAATATAATATACGTTTAAATATTTTCCTGATTTTAATAATATAATTTTAAGTATTTTCCTAATTTTAATGATATAGCTTTGAGCATTTTCTCCTTTTAATGATAAAGGTTTAAATATTTTTCTCTATTTAATGATATATTTTTAAATATTTTCCTTTTTTTAATTGTATCGGTTTAAGCATTTTCCTCTTTTTAATGATATAGGTTTAAGCCTTTTCCTCTTTTTCATGATATTAGTTTAAACATTTTTCCCCTTTTTAATCATATATCTATTTTTTTCTCTACGATTTAAAGTTAAAATTACGGAATTTTCTTTCTGGGCTCATTTGAATAGTAACCAACGAGGCAGGAAAACGAATCCGTCCCAACAATAATAACGAACCATGAATTCGAACACTAATTAATTTTCTTGTAACTTCTTTAATGGAAAATTCTTATGAAATAACTCAATGCGCAAACAGTCCGTTCTCGATTATTTAAATCATAAAAATGGTATATTTTAATAACAAATGACTGTACCCCAAATTCAACTTGGGTACAAAAAAGTTATAGATTATAAAATGGGACGTAAATATAAAAAATATTGAACATGAAAGAGAAGAAAGATCACTCTCCCGAACACCCTTTGTTTTCTACAACTTGAAGAACGAGCATTTTTAATTGATTTTTTGTGACCCTCTTTCATGTGAGCCGGACTAACTAGTGAATTTAATTTAGACTTTATTACTTTATAAAATTATTCATTTATTTTTAATGACCCATTATTTTTATTCTTTGTACAATCAGATCTTACAAATTGTAAGCGGAGTTACATATTTTCCCAAAGATTGTACTTAATGTTCGGTCCTTCTAAATGATCTATTTCCTTTCATTCTTTGTACAATCAGTTATTGTTTTACTTTAAGAAGAAAAAAACAACGAGGGCTTGTCCGCCATTAAAGTGGCAATTCACCTATAAGATTTTATGGATCTCTATATGGACGATCGATCTAGAGCGGTTGGTTAAATAAACACATTCACAATTTATCTTCAGTACCAAGGTCAGGTTAGAATTCTTCTTGGTTATCCCAAGTCAAAAGGCTCGCAGCTTGCGTGGATGGGGAACGTTCTGGAGGTTGACATGAAGACTGGCACTTGTCGTGGAAAGAGGGTGGCAGTGAGGGTGTTGTTTAAATGACAATCAGTGCCTTTCCTGCCGTGCCAGATTAAGTCGGCCTCGAACGGCTTGGGGTTGCCACGTGTCACCATCAAGTTGTTGTCAGTGGTTGCTGGCTGCGCAGGATATAATGGAATTAAATCATCACCCTATCAAATCTAGTGAGGATTTCGGAATTCTTATTTAAAAAGTGTTACCTACGATTGCGGGCGAGGTCCCTTTTCTCCTGACCACATAATGAAATCTGCATAAAGATCGAAACGACACTCATTGGCAACTCGGAAATACCAGAGGGGTTGTTGTTTTTGTGTTAGGGGTGCAGAAAGAGGGATAACATCAAGTTTTTTCACCAATCAACCAGAAAAAGGGTGGTGTTGTGTGGGTGAATATAGGAAGGGGATGGGGGGCGTTGTTGTGGTTTACTGTCTTTGATAACGTACGTGGTCAGAGCTGTCAGCGCATATGTCTCAGACTCGACGCACCTCTTGTTTGGCGGCAGTTCCCTGCAAGCTACAATTCTGTGGGGAGCAATTTCCTCTACAATCGAACCCGGAAGCCATAGCTGGAAATTAATACATTATCAAATATTAACTAGCGAAGGTCCTCCTTGGCGCCGCTTTCACTGACTATGTGTACCGAAATTTTAATTATAACTTACACGGTCTCTCATTTAATCCTCCATTTTTCGAAAATTTCATTTGGGGGTATGTAAATATTTGAGCTCTACTCAAGTTTCCCACTGAAGTCTCTGCCTTCCTTTTTTTCTTTTTTTTATACACGTAGGCCTCCACTATTTTATGAGTAAATCTTGAACAGTTAAAAAATATTATTATACAACTATGTCAATCTCGATTAACCAGGGCTAAACGGTCAATCTTGATTTATTGTAAAAGAATTATGCTGCGCCAAAATGCTAATCATGACGCATCAGAAAAAGATTTTGCTCGACCATTGTGCAAAACTTAAATGAGAAAAACTATAGTGTGCCAAAATCCTAAACTCGATTCATCAAAAAAGAAATTTTGCTGTACCAAAACACAAAACTATAAATGATGAGAAAAAAATATGGTCTGACAAAAGACCAAGGTTACTTCTCCAGAAGAAAATAATCTTTGTCAAAAAGAAAACCATAAATCTTCCCCAAAATATAGGCGTAAAAACGACAAACTTGACAAATAAAAAAAATTATGCTCTACCGAAATGACGATCTAAACTCTTCATAACAATTATGCCGTGACTAAATGTAAATCTTGTCCGGTCAGAAAAAAATATCATAACAAAATGCAAACAATAAATCACCAGAGAAAAATGTGCCTGGCAAAATGCCAATCTTAAGTCACCAAGAATAATTATGATCTGCTAAAACATAACTTTAATCATTAGAAAAAAAAATCGTTTTCCCAATATTCTAATTTCGAATCATCATAAAAAATTATGCTTTGTCCAAGTACTAATCCTAAATAATCAGAAAAATCATGTTGTGCAAAATGACCAATTTTGACTCATCCGAAAAAATTATGTACCCAACAAACCAAATACTTATTACTTATTTCACTAACCAATTCATTGCCCTAGCGAATATAAGTCGTAGCTAGAGATGGCTTTCTCTTAGATCCTTTATAACACCTGATCTTATTAATTGAGTTGATTACTGGGGTCTTTTAGCTACTTTAATGGGGGGAGGGGGCACTTTTGACGCTGTTACACAAAGTCTATTAGTGAATCTTCTAAAGGACTTCTTCTGTATTATTTGATTGAATGATATTCTCACTTCTCTGGGGATTTATACCAAAGTATTTATAGTTTCTGGCACACTCCCATTAAACAGATTTGTGTAAACTCTATTCATTTTTTATAGAAATTCTCCCTATTATACGAAAATTATAGCATTAATAATATCACATATATTCGTTTTGTGCCAAGTAAGGGATCCGAAATAAAAGTAATTTCTAAAGTTTTCAACCTAGAGAAAAAATACATATATCAAACTGAAATTCAACTGAGTGTAATGACATGCATTGACATATCGTCGACTTTATTTCAAACCAAAACTCTTTTCTGCTTCTTCCCGACTTCTACCTTTTCTCCATGACCTACTTTTGACACTCCTATCTTCATGACACTCAGCCTGTTTTCCGCTTCGAAGTCAAAATAAAAATAAATGGAAACATAAATTTATTAAATATTTTATGATTTCATTCATGCTAACTTTACACCAATGTACGTGAAAGGGATGGTCTCATTTGGTCGTACTTGTAACAAGAAAGCGACCTCGGCAGCTTGTCTTCATCTTACGAGAACGTAATTAACTCTTGCTTTCAGCTGCGATGCGGTGAATGCGACTGCTTCTTCTAGGTCAACCGTCCATAAATCGACTCCGTGGCTGCATCGCAAAGCAAAAGCCAAGATCTCTCAGCAGTTCATTCACCGAATGGTTACATGCAGGTAAACGTGTACGTTTTAATAGATGAACGCAGGCGATAGAGGAAAACACAACGTCTTGTTTAGCGTGAACAGGAAAATTGCTTGTCTCTTTTTTTATATAAAGATTTACCATTAGGATAAGGAGTGTACAAGAACCCAAGATATATGCTGTCAACCGAATAAACAGGAAGTCGAATTGCATATTTTTATATATAGATGAACACGAGATAGAGTGAAACATAGCATGGTTTGGGGGGAAAGGGGGGAATTATCAGTCGTAATTTAGAAAAACTTACAATTTGGTATATAAGTACACAGAAATACAAGATGTAATAATCAAAATGAATCGCCTAGTTTGCTTTTTAATCAATAGATTGATAACCCCCTCAAAGAGATTTATTAAATACGCGTAATTCGAAAAAAAATGGAATTACATTCCTGAAAACACGTTTTAGACAAATAGACAAAATGAAAACAAAGTAAATGGAAGGTTGTCCAAATTTGCTATGTCACATTTTTAAAAATGCTTCAAACAAACGTAAGTTAATTAAGATATAATTATTTATATGACCTATATATAAACTTTCGAATACCCTTGCATGACTGGCGGTATGTTTTGTTTTGTTACCAAGTAATAATATTTTTCAAAATACCTTAGGTTAGAAAATTAATTATAGGGATAAAAATGGAAAAAATAATAGCCACGTGTTACTGCGAACATTTTTGTGATCTTGATAATTAAAATTTAATCAATATATAAAGATATCTAAGTTGGCTACAGGAAAAATTGGAGGAAATTTGGTATTCATGTTTTGAAATAAGACAGTGTCAAAATAGGTCGATAATAATACTTGAAATACTGCAATAACGTAAAAGGTTTTACGAAATTTAATTCATTTAATTGACAAATGCTCTATCAAATTTATTTCTAATTAAATATACCCCAAACACGCCATCACTCATAATAATATATTATTTTTTCACGAAATTCAGTATAAACTGTGACATGACTAATTTTGGTATGTTTTACATATATCAATTGACAGACAGATAAAGAAGACCGAAAACTCATAGAATATTTTTATAATGCAACGAAGTAAAAAGCTAAGATTACCCTAAACGGGCAACTAAATTAATTCCCTCGATTAAAAATAAGTCATATATCGAAAGATAAATATATCAATACTCCTGACTCTCAAAACTAGGCGATTGCTAGGGGAATTTATCGGACTATATAAAATTTTAAATAAATTTGCAAACTTAAATTATGAATTTTTGTTTTAAGTACGACCATAGATAGTGTCACACGTAACAACGGTTTCAAACTGAAAGGACGGAGGAGGTTTCAAACGAACATAGCTAAAAAGAATTTCACCTCTAAAATCATCGATAAATGGAACGCACTCCCGGTGCAGGTAGTAAATGCTAGTATTGGGAATAGTTTTAAAAACAAAATTGATAGTTATTTTACCAAAAATGATATTGTTTAAATACGGAGCCCTGTTGTGGATTGAATATCGTGTGGGTGAGCATTGGGGCGACAATGCCCAAAGGAGGACTACTAGCATATTAATATAGAATGGGACTGGCCTTTGAGTGGACTAAGTAGTTCTTGCTGGCTCCCTGTAACTTTTTAACTAAAATATATATACACAAAATTGTAATCTACGCAGTGATGGTATTCGGTTAGTAGAGCAATGAGTTGTTCCTTCACCCTGCAGTGGGCAGGATTTGGGCAGGCTCCTGATCCACGCCAAGCGAGTCACTTGTTTAGCGTAGGTGAAAAGAGTCGCCTCAAATCAATACAGAGTATCAGGAAAGGGGCAGGTATACATGCGTAGATCTGGCTTACAGCAGGTTTAAGATGTAGACAAATATAGACATGGATAAGATTACAAGATATATTAAGGAATGAATATACAAATTGGATTTTACATATATGTAAAATAAATAGTCAATAGTGGGCAAAAAATAGGAAATTGGGGGGAGAAGAAAAAGTATATGTAAGTAGAAGTACGAAAAACAAAATTTCCAGGAGAATTTGGAAATAAGATAACCACTTAGGACATTTGATTCATATTGTAAAGGGAATGACAGGTAAATTTTAAGTTTGGGGATAGTTTAGTCGGCACACAAGGAGTAAATTGCAACCTTAAATGCTATACAGGATGGCCATAAAGTCTGAGCACATAGGCAAAATGCATTTAAAAAAATTATTTTACATCTTATTTAATGTTGACTACATTTTATTTAATTGAAATGTTGATAAATAATATTTGTGATACAAAGTTCGATGCACATTGTGAGATATACCCAAATTTGCGTATTTGAGAAGATTCATTGAGTACACCTTCTCCTTTTGGATACCCAAGAAAACAAATCAAGGAGTGTAATGTTTGGTAAAGGAGTAACAAGGAGTAACAAGGAAAGGAAGTACCCTAGGAGACCTTACGGTCCATTCAAAGAGGGTACCTTTGGGCTAGCAATCGAGGAGGCACACGGCTGCTCAATTGTTTTGCGTCCCTAAACGGCCACTTTTCAAGACTTTGTCTAGTCTTGACTTGAAATGGTCAACAGATTCACTGTTGACAACTTCCAGTGGAAGTGCGTTCCACTCACCGCAGATACTGTGAGTGAAAAAAATTTCCACACAGATTGCGGTTGTAACGCTTCAGTTCAAGTTTGAAGCCGTGGTTGCGCGTTCTGTTCTCACTCAGTGTGAAAATATCCCGGTGGCCAACATTGTCAAACCCTCGAAGTATTTTGAAAACTTCGATGAGCTGACGTCGCAGTCTACGAGTTTCCAGCGAGAACAGATCTAATTCCCTTAGTCTATCCTCATAACTTTTATGTCGGATAGAGAGAATCAGTTTGGTTGTCCTAGCTTGTACGCGTTCCAACCTTGCAATGTCCTTTCGAAACGAAGGACTCAAAATTGTACGGCATACTCCAGGTGTGGCCGAACGAGGAAGTTGTACAGGCAAAGTACTATCTCCCTGTTACGGTATTCAAACTGGCGCTTTATGTAGCCTAACATTCTTTGGGCTTTCTTTTCTGCCTCAATGCACTGTTTCGAGAACTTGAGGGCACTAGTGATAGTAACACCCAAGTCCTTCGCAGTGTCACTCGATTCAAGGGCAGTGCCTTTAAGGATGTACTGAGATTTGGGGTTTCGGTGGCCGATATGCATAACTTTGCATTTGTTCACGTCAAAAGGCATTTGCCACGTGTCCGACCACTCTCCAATCCTTTGAAGGTCCTCTAGGAGGCGGGCAGTATTTCCATCCTTTGCAACGTTCATACCAAGCTTGGTATCGTCGGCAAATTTGGAAATCTTGGCAACCATGTCACCGTCCATGTCATTGACGTAGATGATGAATAGTAGTGGTGCCAGGACAGAACCTTGAGGCACCCCGCTAGTAACGGGAACCCACTCAGAAGACTGTCCATTCACCACCACCCATTGCCGTCTGCCACTTAGCCAGTTCTAGATCCAGCCGGCTACCTTTCCGTCTATGCCCAGCGCTCAAACTTTCCGGAGAAGGCGGCGGTGTGGTACCTTATCAAAGGCTTTCTGAAAGTCTAAGTATACCACATCCATTGCCTTGTCCCGATTGTGCTCACTGAACACGAAGTGGAAGAATTCCACGAGGTTCGTCAGGCATGACCGTTGCCTTCGGAAGCCGTGCTGGGAACTCTTCAGTAGCAGGTTTGACTCTAAATAAGACGTTATCTTGTCCATTATCATGCTTTCCATGAGTTTACCGACTATCGAATTTAAACTGATGGGTCGGTAGTTTGACGGATGGATCAAAGTCACCTCCGCCTCACGCCAGTCTCTAGGAACGCATCAGGTCCGGATTGAAATGTTAAAGATAGCGCACAGATGTCGTGATACTTCATCGCACACTTCCTTCAAAACCTTGGATAGAAACCCGTCCGGTCCGGGGGACTTATTCGTCTTTAGGCCAGCGATCTTTTTCTTTATTTCTCCTTCGGTGAAGTCCATTACTTCCAGCTTTTTCCCCGAGTAGGAATCCGTGGGCTGGGGGATGGGACCACACTCTTTAGTAAACACCAAAGAGAAGTAGTCATTGAGCAGGTTAGCATTTTCTGTATCTGACTGAGTTAATGCACCCTCCTTGTCCACCAAGGGCCCGATCCTACGATATATTGGTTTACGGCTATTTACATAGCCGAAGAACTCCTTGGGATTCTCCTTGCAGAGTCTCGCCACTCGGAGTTCCTCAGAGCACTTAGCCGCCCTTATGCTTGACTTCACTCTTCTGACTAGCCTCCGGTACTCGTCAAAGGCACCCGAGATCTTCGATCGCCGGTACGCATTTCTCTTCTCCCTAAGCAGTTAGCCGATTTCTCGATTAAACCACTTTGGTTGAACAGAATACCGACGGAGGCATTTCAGAGGGATGCAACTTGATTGAATACTCATGAACTTATTTTTGAAACTGTTCCACGAATCCTCAACATCTTCGCATACCGCTAACCTTACATCAGTTAGCCCAGCACAAAGGCTCGCAAAGTCTGCTCTTCTCGTGTCAAGTTTCCTTGATTGACTGGCAACAGACCTTACCTTCGGGATCTTGACGGTAAATCGAATTAGCTGGTGATCACTGCCACCGAGCTCTTCGCCTACAGAGAGATCCTCAACGATATCATCCTCAGAGGTGAAGACCAAGTCGAGGATATTGTCACCTCTCATCGGTTCCCTGACCCATTGAGTGAGGAACTCGTTGTTGGCGAGCTCCAGGAGTAGCGCGCTCTCCCCACAGGCTGCTCTGGTTTCCCAGTCAACTTGTCTGTTGAAGTCGCCCATAACGATGCACACTCTGTCTTGAACAAGTTCACCCAGCAGCTGGTACAGTTCCCTGTCCTTCTCAACGGGTTATGAAGTGGGTCTGTAAAGCACCAAAGTCCTGTATCTGACAGGACCTATCTCTAGGTCAACGCCTAGAAGCTCGTGATCGGATATAATGTTGGAGTTCGTAGATTTGATTGTATCCTTGACATACAACACTACACCACCACCCTCTCTGTCTGGCCTATCTTTGTGAAAGAGTTGGTAGCCAGGAACCGTGAATTCGCCTTCAAAGTCTCGGTTTGAGGTTTTTAACCACGATTCTGTTATGACTACCATTTTGGGTTCTTCCGTCGCTACGAGGCTACGAAGCTCAGGAAACTTGTTCCTTATGGACCTCGCATTGAACAGAAGAACTTTCAGGGAGTCCCCTAATGTAGGACTCCCTATACTCTTCTGTTTCCCGGCTGTTTGGTTGTCGCGGTGGCGCTATTTTTGACAACCTCCGAGAAGGTTGTTTGGGGAGCGACTCGGGCGTACTGGCGTACGTCCGCCTTCCCAATGGGCCGGACACTCCTTTGGGTGCGCTCCACGACATCCTAGATGAGGTTGGCTAGGAAAGCCTTTGCCCTTAAATGAGAGGTGCGCCCCATCCCTTTGGTAAAGGTCTGTCGTAGAATGGACTCTCGACGATATACCATATATGACTATTCGTTGAGGGAACTATTAAATTATATTTAGAGTGCGTGGTTATCTGGTCTACCGATGTTATTTATCTTCAATATGCTTAAGAAGGGGAACTGAGCTCAAGGATAATAGTATAGCTATCATTAATATCAATAGAGTTTATTAATAAAACTATCAACAACACACAAAACGGAAAATATTGACATAAACAGAGAATGGAAAGGGTCGTGAGAAATCTGGCTAATCCGAGGATTAAGATTTGGAAGAGATTTAAAACGGTTAAACAATTAAAGGGATAGGATGGTTCGCTTAACCATTTAAAGTACAGGATAGGGTTGACAAAAAAGGTTAAATACTCATAGGTAATGTTCAGCTTGCGTAATTACACGTTGTTGTGCAGAGGAAGGCGACGCGAAGGAATTTTCGGTCCGCTGGCGAGTTCCAGCCGAAGGGGGGGGAGTTAAATGATCCTGACGTGGCGTCTTGGAAATGAGAACCGTTTCTAGGCGAACGGGCTTGAAGAACAATGGCTGTTCTACGTTGTTCTCTTCTGAACAACAGGGAAGTGAGATTGTCTCTTGTCTATGGGCTCAAAGAACAATGGCTGTTCTAACGTTGTTCTCTTTCTGAACAACGGGGGGGGAGGGCAAAAACCGTTTCTTGTCAACGGGCTCAAAGAACAATGGCTTTTCTAATGTTGTTCTCTTTCTGAACAACAGGGGGGAAGGGTGAAAACCGTTTCTTGTCAACGGGCTCAAAGAACAATGGCTGTTCTAGCGTTTTTCTCTTTCTGAACAAAAGGGGAAGCCCTGTGGACTTGTCATCTTAAGGGCTCGAACCTTGGCACTCAAGGGATATTGTCCTCTTCTGGACAATGATGGTGGATTTCGAGGTAGAGGGCCCTTGGTGCACAAGCTGAGACCGGATCGGCGGGATGTCGCGCAAAGATAATCTGGATCTCGAATCTGCTCTTAGTGGTAAAGTTTCCATATAAATAGTCGAGACATCCCCTTGGCGTAGGGGAAAATGGATTGTGGGGCTTCGAGGGAATGCACAGCCGCGCCTGAGAACAATACCTTATCTGCCCATAAGCCTAACTCAATCTGGCGTGATCGGCGCATGGCGCGAAACGATGGGGAATAAACCTCCTTGGTTAAATATTCACTCAGGTGGCGCGATAACGCGCCCGGCTTCAAGGCGAAGATGCACGTGGGTAGCATCGTGTTTCTAAACAACATGTGATAACGGTTGAAATTAAGCGGCCTTAAACCGTTCTATCACAAGGTCTTTTCTACCATTGAGTACACCTTCTCCTTTTGCATACCACAAAAAAATAAATCAAGCATGTAACGTCTGGTGAATGAGAATACTATTGAGTACACATTTTCCTTTTGCATACCCCCCTTAAAATTAAGGAGTGTAGTGTCTAGTGAAGAAGGATAACAATAAGTACAGATTCTCCTTTTGCATACCCCAGAAAAAGAAATCAAGGAGTGTAATATCGGGCGAAGAAGGATAACATTGAGTCCACCTTCTCCTTTTGGATATGCAAAAAAAAAGAAATCAAGGAGTGTGATGTCTGGTGAAGGAGGATACCATTGAGTACACCTTCTCCTTTTGCATACCACAAAAAAAAGAAATCAAGGAATGTAATGTCTGGTGAAAAAGAATAACATTGAGTACATATTCCCCTTTTGCATACCCCATAAAAATAAATCAAGGGGTCTAATATCTGGCAAAGAAGGATACCATTGAGTACACCTTCTCCTTTTGGATACCCAAGGGAAGGAAATCAGGAGTGTAATGTCTGGTGAAGGAGGACATCATTGAGTACATCTTCTGCTTTTGCAAACAACAGAAAAAGAAATCAAAGAGTGTAATGTCTGGTCAAGGAGGAAACCATTGAGTTCACCTTTTTCTTTGCATACTCCAGAAATTGAAATGAAGGAGTATAATGTCTGGTAAATGAGGGTTTCCTTTGAGTACACATCCTCCTTTTGCATAGACCAGAAAAAGAAATCAAAGAGTGTAATGTCTGGTGAAGGAGGATACCAGTAATTACACCTTCTTCTATTGTATACCCAAGAAAAAGAAAGCAAGGTGTGTAATATCTGGTGAAGAAGGATACTATTGAGTACACCTTCTCCTTTTAGATACTCAAGAAAAAGAAATCAAGGAGTCTAATGTTTGGCCAAGGAGGATACCATTGAGTACACCTCCTCCTTTTCTTTTTCATACCCCAGAAAGAGAAATCAAGGAGTGTAATGTCTGGTGAAGAAGGATAACATTGAGTACAGATTCTCCTTTTGCATACCCCAGAAAGAGAAATCAAGGAGTGTAATGTCTGGTGAAGAAGGATAACATTGAGTACAGATTTTCCTTTTGCATACCCCAGAAAAAGAAATCAAGGATTGTAATTTCTGGTGAAGAAGGATAACATTGAGTACAGATTCATCTTTTGCATACCCCAGAAAAAGAAATCAACGAGTGTAATTTCTGGTGAAGAAGGATAACATTGAGTACACTTTCTTCTTTTGCATACCCCAGGAAAAGAAATCAAAGAGTGTAATGTCTGGTGAACGGGGAGACTATTGTGATATTTCCTAGATGTCTAGCCTTTAGAGACACTGTATTATACCTTCAAATAAAGCTAGAAAACAGTGAACAAAAATGTAATGATCAATCATTATATAGACAACAATTCTAATGCATTAGTATAATATACATAAAAATGATTTTTCTTTCATACATTTACTTACAAAGTAAAGCTATTAAAAACGTAATCGAAGGATTTATTTGCAGAAGGATTCATTTCTATTATCATTTGCACGCAAATATTTTTCTAATACGCCATCGATTATATTTTATAATATTAAAGTATTATGTAAAAATACCCCGTCTTTCTGATTAATTCTGAACTAAATTATATATTTATAATATTTTTTTTATCATTAACACTTGAATCATAAATATTATTACTATTTTCGAATGTCTAAATTCTTCCGGTGATGAGATCCTGAAATAGCGAATAATTCCGGGTGAAATAAATAAGGGAGTGATTAATTGCACTAAAACATTATGGCACTGATCACCCGACGGACTGTATTGATAAAAGGAAAACAATTGAATGAGTGAATCGGAATATAGTTTTAACTATCTGTTCTTGGGAAATAACAATATAATTGGGACATTTTACCTTTCCATAATTTAGTTTTACATTTCGTTTATTTTGGTTTATTAATCTTTCGTGTGGGTTGATTGTAAATAAGATTTAATCCGGAAGAAGATTATACAAAAATATTCTTCGGAGTGATTTGAATTATAAGTATTATCAGCCAATAACCTCGAGATTGATTTACTACAAGGAGCTTTGTATGCTAATGATTTACCTGCACTGTCTATAGTCATTATATATGAAAATCATGCTCATTTTACCCAATCAGGTCAGGTTTTCGAAATATGAGCACATACCAAAAACTCCTATATTTCCAAATATTTGTTGTGAATGAAACACATAATAGCAAATACTCGTATCGGGCCGATTTACTCACAGAAGGTTTACAGAATATTTTTAATAGATAGCATGAATAGTAGTACAATGCACAAAATAAGCTACTCATCGATGAATGGTCTCTTCAGTGACCTCCGATTGTACCGATCAGACACCACATCCCTCTTAAGGCACGGTGAAAGCGCTCACCCTATTCTTCACTGAATTCTCCGCAATCTTCTGGAAAATAGTCCGGATGGGACCGAAGAAAGTGCATTTTCACTGACATACGCGCACCAAGTTTGCGGAAATTCTCCATTAAGTCATCAACCATCTTCTGGTACTAAGGACTTCTGTGGTTACCGAGGAAGTTTGCAATGACTAACTTAAGGGACAGCCAGGCAGAGAGTTCAGTAGGATTTAATGAATCATAAAAAACTAGTCTTTTATGAGTTCTCTTATCTGAGGACCATCAAATATACCTGCCTTAAGCTTCTCCATGCTGATTCGTTTGAACTTGTGGTGGAGGAAGGCAAATCCTCCACCTTCCCTGTCCAGTGCTTTTACAAAGTTCTTCATTAGGCCGAGTTTAAGGTGTAGGGGTAGAAGTAACACCTTGCTCGGTTCAACCAGAGGGTGAGACAGAACATTGTATGACCCGGATTCTAATCCTTGTCTTGATGGCCACTCTTGTCTGACATAATTCTGGTCGTCAGCCCGACTATCCCACAAGCACAAAAAGCATGGATACTTTGTGTACCCACCTTGAAGTCCTAGGATGAGTCCAACAACTTTATGATCTCCACAAATCAACCATTTATGTTCCTGGTAATTGAAAGCAGACAACATACGTTCCATGCTGTTGTGGGATTCTTTCATTTCAACCGAGTGTCCAACAGGGATTGATGAAACCTTATTTCCGTTATTCAGAAGAACTGCCTTGAGACTTCTGTTAGACGAGTCAATAAAAAGTCTCCATTCCATGGCAACATACTTCATACCCATATATTTCATCAGTTCAGCAATATTGTTACAGTAGATCAGTAAAGACGCTTCATCGAACATAAAAATAATTTTCTGAATTCGCCTTCGCGTTCCCGATACCAATAGAACGTTGTTCCTGGGGCAAGTAGATGTTTCTCTCGAAGACAAGAACCCAGCAGCTGGGCAGACTCCTTAGATAGGTTCATATCTCGTGTCAAGTCGTTGAGTTCGGCTTGGGTCAATGGCACCAATTTACTCGTCCTATTCTGGCTCGTATACACCACACTCACCTGTATCAGTCATGTCAGTAGATTCGGAATCAGAACTAGATTACATGATGACATCCGGCTCAGGAACAGAAACATCTGGTCCATGGGGGATTGGCTTTAGGGCAGAAGGAACATACGGGTATTGAACATGGTGCTTGTTCTTACGATTGATGCCTTTTAAATTTGTCATGCAGAAGAAGCAGTCGGTAACGTGATCTTTCCCTTCCCTCCACACCACTGGGACACCAAATGGTAAACTCTTTCTTTTCCTATTCCTCCAATCCCGTAAGTTCCTTACACATGTTTTGCAGCAGAATGGGGAACAAATTACTTATCCTGGTCCCCTAGTTTGACTCGAAAATAAGCGTATTAAGCCTTCTTCACAAAATCCGTGATTTTTGCTTGACGGTCTGGAAGAACCACGTGTTCGCAGATGAAACAAAATTTATCAGGATGGTTCCTACACTTTTATTCCATCGTTCTGCACAACTAGGCCTGAAAAAAGAAAGAATAACTAGTTATTTAAGGTAACCCATGACCAGTTGTGGCAAAAACAAAGCCCATATACGCTTGGATGATAGCGCCATTTGGGAAAAATATGCTGTAATAAAAATCGAGTGTATCTTAGAAACCAGACCTGGCCAAAGAAAATGAATGATATTTTTTAATTTAACACGCAAAAAGGATCCTAAATTAGTTGGAAAACACTTAACCTTTGAAAAAGTTTTGAAACGCAGGCCAGTGTAAAGAATATCATGGTTAAAATTGTTTGTTAGCTCTACTTTTTCAAGATAAAGTACACCTACGTGTTGCAACAGATTTCAACAGGCTTGTGGCATTGTGTTTCTTACCACACACACAGTCCTACTGCCTCTCAGTAGTGTGCTTGCAGTCATAGAAAGTAGTAGCGCTGTGCAAGTTTACATTTTAAGGTAAAAGGTAGGTGATTTTCCTAGTCAAACACGAAGAAAATTATAAAAAATATACATTGAGCACGCTAATGATATGTATGTGAGTCCTTTTATATTAATTTTTATTTTCCTACTGAATGATATAAATACTTCTGCTAAGCTGTCTAGCTCTGTAGTATAATGATTAATTTATGAATAAATTTTATGTTTATTTTCTAATTGTTTGTTGTTTTCTCCTTTCAGATGCATCGTACTTGTGTGAATATGGCAGAAAGCTTTGCTGCATTTGTGGTAAAGTGACCTTTGCATCACAGAAGCGCCGTATAACGGCTATGGTTAGAAAGGCATATGACCTATATTTTGGATGCAAGATTGGTGACCAGGATAAGAACTGGACTCCTCACATATGCTACAAAACTTGTGCTACTAACCTTAGCCAAAGGTTGAACAGGAAGAAGAAATGAATGACTTTTGCTGTGCCAATGACGTGGCGGGAGCCAACAGACCACACCAACAATTTTTATTTCAGCATCGTACCTCCAGTACAAAATGGCTTGTCAAAGAAGAAAAAGGAGTCCATTTCATCAGCTATTCGCCCAGTTCCACATGGAGAAGTTCTACCTGTTCCTAATGGTCCAATTTCGGTATCATTCGAATCATATGAGGAAAGTGGTGAGGAGGAAGCAGAGAAGGATGACAGTGCTGGATTAGAGAGTGACCCAAATTTTGATAAAGCACACTCCTCTAGGCCACATTTAATAACACAAGGGGAACTCCATGACCTCCTTAGGGATCTACAACTAACCAAGAATAAGGCAGAGATGCTAGGCTCTCGTTTTCAACAGTGGAATCTCGTAGCAACTAAGGTGAAAATTTCAAAATTTCATGAACGTCAGCAGCAGTTCAACAATTTTTTCGTAATGGAAGCTGATTTAGTGGCCTGAAACAATATTAATGGTCTGATGAAAGCACTTGGCATCAAATACGAACCCAGATACTGGAGACTGTTCATTGATTCATCAAAAATGAGTCTGAAAGGTGTCTTGCCGCACAACGGCAATAGGAAACCATCAGTTCCTGTGGGCTATGCACCACATATGAAAAAAACTTATGAGAATATAAAGCATATGTTGACAATGCACAAAATATGATGAACATCAATGGCAGCTCTGTGGTGACTTAAAAGTTGTTGCTCTTGTGATGGGCTTGCAGGGCGGATACATCAAGTACTACTGATTTATGTATGAATGGGACAGCAGGGCAAAAGGTTTTCACTATATCAGGAAAGACTGACCACCTTGTTAATCATTGGATGGGAACCTGCGATGAAAAATGTTCAACATCCACCTCTCACTGAATCAAACAAAATTTTGCTACCACCACAACACATAAAACTTGGGCTCATCAAGAACTTTGCAAAAGCTATTAACAAATTTGTTCAGAGATTCAAGTATTTAACATCAAAATTCCCCTCACTGAGCGATGCTAAGGTAAAAGAGGGAGTTTTCTTTGGTCCTCAGACTTGAGATCTTCTTAAAAGATGGTTAATTTAAATCAGCCCTTTATGGGAAGGAAAAAGCTGCTTTGGAAGCATTCAAGTTAGTGGCGAAGGGATTTCTCGGAAACAGAAGGGAAGAAAACTATGAAGAATTGGTAGAAAACCTCATCAGGGTTACAAGAACATGGGATGTAACGTGTCAATTAAAATTCACTTTTTTGACTCACATTCAGACATTTTTTCCAGTGAACTGTGGGTCAGTTAGTAACAAACATGGTGTAAGGTTTCACCAAGATATTTCAATCATAAAAAGGAAGTACTAGGTTAAATGGGGCACAACAATGCTTGCAGACTATTGTTGGACATTGGCAAGAGATGATTCTTCATCCAACTCTATAAACATTAAGCAAAAAGGCAGAGAGTGGATATAGATGAGAGTTTAAACCCTAATGACACATACTGTACGTTATAATAAAATATTACATGCCGCTTATCTTTAAACCTATAGCCAATAAGCATTTATCAAGGTGATATTTGGATTCAGTGCATGAAAATACATAAGAATTAACTAATCTCATTTAAGAAGTACACAACTTTTCCAAAAATTGTTGACAAGTGTAATAATAATAATAATAATAAATTATTATTCAACTGTCAGAGGAGGAATAAATATCCGTAGAAAGTGTCTTCGAGGAGAATAAGGAACCATGCTGATGACAGTTAAGCAACATTGAGTTTGATTAGTTACGAGATGAGAGTTTTGATACAACTTGACTTTACATAATCTGCTACGCACGGTAACGACCTATAGTTCGGGCCTCCTCACTCTTATCTCTTAATCCCCACGAAGATACATATTAAGCCTATCCATACTTCATCTATTAGTAAATTATATAAATCAATGCTTTGACTAACAATAATACTTTGCGTATTATTCCTTCACTACATATTTTCTTCCTCTTTGTTTATATTTCTTTATTTATAAACTACTTTTGTGTAATTCCCTCCTGACGTTCTCTGATACCTAATTTTCTTTATTCTCTTTCATGCATTCACCTCCTTTCATTTCACTTCTGTTTATTTCCTCCACCAATCAATAAATACGAATTTTCGTTTTAAAAAAAAATTGATTACCGATTCCATTAACCGGTTCTCGTCGTTTAACCGGTTTCGGTCAACCGGTTTTGATTCTCTTAAACGATTTTTTTCATATTGTCTTTGACCCCCTCCACCCCCTTCTGGTGGGTGATTGGGCGCATTTCACAAAGGTGTAATTAACAGGTGTGCTCGCATCAGGGCAGCCAAACCTGATTCCTTTCAACCCCGTGTGTAAAAGCACCTGGGGAAAGGGGCAGGTAACCTGGAACAAAGAGGCTTCAGGCCTCCGTAAACAGGCTTCTGGTTCTGTGTGTGTGCAAAATTTGTGCCAAGAGATGAGTCCCGTTTAAACATATGTAAGGATTATTATGTTAGGATGAGGGTGGTATTGAAGCCTCGTGTGTATGTGAGGAGCTTTCGCTAACCTGATAAATACGACGGTAGGTAGCGACCGAACTGGTACGGATTCGCTACCAGCGAATGTGGACACAAAACTTTCAGCGGCGCTATAGTTTGCCACACATTGGCATATACGCTGAAATCTAACCCCCGCTTCCCTTCCCGCTCGATTGTGCCCGCTCGATTGTTATTCCAAAGGTACCCTCTTTGAATGGACCGTAAGGTCTCCTAGGGTACCTTCTTTCCTTGTTGTTACTACATACGTATTCTTTCCTCTATTCCAGGATCGTGTCGATGGAGTACTGTATCGCTTAGGGTTGTACTCACATCTAGGTACCTCGGCATGGAGTACTAGTATCATCTACAGGGTTCTCATATCCACATAGATTTTGTTGGTTAGGGTTAAAACACAGTAGTATCCGACCTACCCCCCACACCTGGAAGGGCGCTTGGTGTTTCAAGCTTGCAAGCAATTGTCATTCTGATCTTTATGTGCAATTTCTTATCCGGTCTCGGGACCTCGTCCATGATGCAAAGGATGTATGGCGCAACTTACAACTATGTGTATGTGAGCGTATGTAAGGTGATGGGAGGGACTGACTTTTGTGAATGTTTGCGGGGGGAATGTATGTATTTTTTTAAAAGGGGTTTGGGGTCTGGGGATCCCAATCTTCTTTACGGATGTAGAGCTATATATCTTCCATACATTTTCGCTTTCTTTATCTTCACTTTCTTTACAGAGCGCTCCTTACAAACATTTTATAAGCTATGTCCTCTTTGGTTTCGTTTTTTTTTAAATATTGATATTTTCAAAAACTTATCAATATTTTCTAAACAAAACAAAAAACCCTCTATAGACAAAATATTTTTTGTCCCTTTTTTGTATCTCTTAAGTGCCCACATTACACATAGAACCATCACATACCCTCGTGAGTCGCACATTTAATCCAAATGCCCACGTCAGTTCCTTCAATATTTGATTGCGGCAAACAAGCATATGAGCGCAAAGGTGCGCAATGCCAATCTTTGGTTCATCACAAAACATTTCGCGCAGCAAAATTCCAATTGGGTCTCATCAGAAAAAAAATCTTGTACCAAAATCCAAACCATAAATCATCCCGATAAATTCAGTTGTGCTAAAGTGATAATATTAACTCGTCAGAAACCCAACCAAAAATCATTAAAAAAGTATGCTGTGCCTAATTCCAAAATTACCATTAACTAAATCAACTGTTCCAAAATGGTGATCTCGACTCATCACATAAATATTTCGCTCGACTAAATCGCAAACATTAAAACATCTATAACATTTCTCTTTAATTTAACTGGAGATAAATATAAATAATTAAAAACAACTCTATTATCCAAATATTACTTTATATTATCCGAATCATCTACTTTATAAATGACCCCCGTTATGCAGAGACCAAAGGAGGTTCGATTACATTACAAAAGGGATCGACTCCATTTTCCTAAATGGGGTTCATAATGTTTAACAGATTCAAATTATGGCTTCAAATCAACATCCATTTTAACGATCTGAATAATTTCCCCTTTAAAATGTTATATGTATCAGTACGGTTGCACTCTTACACTTCAAAAATTCAACATTAACCAGGTTTTAACAAATTGGGATCGGTGTGCTTCATCGCCTCTAAAACTACCTCTCCCCTTTATGTCCTTTATGCCCAGTGTTAAGCACAAGCCCACCTGCACTGCTCTCATTCGGGATCTTTCCATCTCCTTCCATACTATAGTCTCACTCCCATACACCAATTTTGGCACTAACATACTCTCACGCAGCTGTCTATCACCTTCCATACTCAAACTCTTCGCATTCAGTAAATCTCTAGTACTACAATAGAATTTCCGACTATTTAAAACATTGTGGTCGCAAGTTTCTTCACTTATACCACACCCTAGATAATTAAACCATCGCACTTGCTCATGTATAACACACCACGGACTCGGATATCACACCTCTCATCATTCTCACCCCTAAACTCTATTAACTTACTCTTTTCTACATTCACCTTTAACTTCTTTTTTTACACGCCCTGTAAAAAGCTCCAACCTACATTTCAATATCTCTCATTTTCAGCCACCGACACTAGGTCATCAGCATATACACATAGTGAGAACCAATCCCTCACTATTCCTCATCAATCTCAAAAATCCCTTCCCTCATTTCTTTACATACTTCTCTCACTACTACACTCCTAAAGATATTAATCGGCCACGACGACATTATAAACCTTTTCTTACGCCTTCCCACACCTCACGTATCTCAAATCACTCACTCCGGCTCATTCATCCCACAATTCACCTCCTACTTCGCACATATATACTAATTACACCATCCCTTAGTTTACCACTTATTCCATACATGAATAGCACCTGGCATGTTCTATCGATACGATCATGAAATTACTCCAGATCCATGAAACCAGCATACATTTTTCATCTCTTATACCTTGTTTTTTCAACTTTGTCTCAATCCAAATATTGGGTTTACACACCACCTATCAGCTCTAAACTCTTTTGTTCATCCTCTATCCATCCCTCAGTTATCCTTCTTATACGCACAATCAAAATATTTTTCTATACGCTTTACTCACAACACTCAACATACTTATTTCCATATAATTCTTGCATCAACCTTTATTCTTTACACCCTTATACAACGCGCATATTGCTGCCCTGTTTCAGTCTTCAAGCACATTTCCACTTTAATATCCCATGCATCACAGCCACCAGACTTATCATTTAACACATTCTCCACAACCCTGATATTCTCATCTGCACTATTAAGAATTTGCAAGTACGCTTCTTGTTTACTTTCCATTGCACACTTCAAGCCGTTACTTCACCAATCAGCATTTTTATTTAGCTTTCCAGTCCCGGCACATCCACATACATCCCTTTCACTACCTACTATCATTTTCTTAAAGTTGTTCCACATTTTCTCTATCCCCATACTCACACTTATTTCCTCTCATTCTTTCAATCATTCTCACATACTCTTTCTTCCCTTCTGTCAGATTCACTAGCCTTTCTCTTTTAATTCCTTCTTCCTGTTCAACTTCCTCCATGTAGCAGCCAGTTTAGCCTTGCCCTACACAAAAATGTGATCCCATACTCCCACACTCATATCTCTTACAGCGTGCACAGCAAATAACTCTCCCACCACATTCTTTCATCTTGGTAAGGATCAAACTCCTCTTGTTTTTCCAACCCATATGTATTTATGCACATTCTTGTTTTGAATGAATGTGTATGCTGCACATAATCTTCTTTCAACACAGAATCCTCTTACTCTCTCGTCATGTTCATTCTCTTTTGGTGTAGCAAGAGCTCCAGTTACCCCCTCCCATATTCTGTAACCTCTTTCATCCATTGATGTCTCTCACAATCATCAACCCAGGCTCATTCCCTCTTCTATTCACCACTTATCCCAAGTCATTTCAGAATCTCTCTATCTCAGCTACACTTCTACTATTACAAAGCTTATACACTACAACCACGCACAGTTTTACTCTTACAAATCTCAAATTCACAAACATAATTCTCGAGTTCAGGCATTCATACTCAATCATAGCATCATGTCACTCATCGATCAAAAGCATCTCTACATCCTCTCTACTCCTAGCACACTGATCTACACTTAATTTCAGTCCAACCAAACAAACTCTTCATTTCCTTTCATGTTTGTCTCACATAGATCAAACATATGCAATATTCGCGTTTTTAAGAGACATACTACCGCACCCCTCTTTCTTACATTACATATACCCAACATATTCCACTCACACACTCGATTCACCCAATGAAGCGGATTAGCCAAACTGACTGGACGAGGTTCGCTACAACCCCGCTCATTGCCGTCATTGCGTATTGCGTTCACTACCGAGTGTGCCGATTCCCAGGCCAGTGTCCCCTTTTCAGGGTTTATTCGTCTTTTATCATAGGAACCGGAGATGGGGTATGTTTCAATGGTTTTGCCCCCTATATTACCTATTAAATTTCACATGTATAAATTTAGAATTCCTATATATTTGAACATTATGCTTTGATACCCACTGACCTCAATTCATATTATGTATTATTTCGCTCTCAAAAAGGGTGAATAATCTTTTTTAACTCTTAGATTCCTTTATTATTGTGATTTAAAAGTTTTGAATAAACATTTCAAAAGTTTTCTTTTTGTTGAGTTTTAAGTGGGAATTTTAAGTTGTATTTTAACTTCAATGTTTTTAAAATCAGCTTGATTTTTAATCTTTATGATATGTATTCAAAAATGTTGATAGATTCCCATATTATAATGATTTTAAAAGTTTTGAATAAAAAATTCAAGAGTTGTATTTTTAAAATTTCTTTACCCATTTATCGTTGATGAGTTTTAAGTTGGAATTTTAAGTTGTTTTTGTTTAACTTTAATGTTTTTAAAATCAGCTTGATTTTTCATCTTAATGATAAATATTTTAAAAAGCTAATAGAACTTTGTATTAGCTCTGATAATTAGGTTAAATGTGAATATCTAAGAATATTTCAATCTCTTTAATTATGTAAGTAATTTAAATAATTGTAGGGAGAAGTTGAAAATATAATTTTACCACCTTTAGTCCCTAGTCTGCAAATTTCTTTATTTTAACTAATATTTGATTTACTTTTAAATATATGTGTGCACTTATACACAAGAGTTTAGGCATCAATTTGCTATCAAAGTTTGAGTTGAACTATCTATGGACTTGATGTCCTTCATGATGCCATATATGTAAAAAAAGACACTTCGGATGTATTAAATCTCCTGCTACTTGAGAAAACCACACCACACTAAATGCTGAACAAAATTGATCTACAGTTCTACAGTCATCTATGACCCCTCCCCTCCATCAGAAAAGTCAATATAGTCCAAACACCGCAAGAAGACCACCACGCCTAATCCCATATATAAAGGGATATTTAATAACATAATAAGTAAAATATGTTATAAAGTAGTTGCACTGAGACAGATGAAAAAAAAATAAGGAATAAATATGTAAAGTGAATGCTAGGTAATAGCTTTCGATGTTGATGTTAGGAAAGGTTATGGCAGTTTCTAAAGATGTGAAGAGTGAGTGGCAAACTACCGAATTGCGTGAGGGGTAATTTTCTTGGAAGTAAGGGGTGCGTTGAGAACGAGGGCAGGAATGAATAGTTTGGAATACGTGTGAAATTTAAAATCTTTGCGGATGAACTACTTAGGGAAGTATGAGGATTAAGGAAAGAGTTGTGTGAGTGAGGATAAATTGTAAAGGATGCGTTTTATCTATTTTGGTAATGCTGATGACGTAGTATCAGTAGCTCGAGTAAGAGAGAATTGGAAATGTTGGATGAGGCCTTTGGCAGGCTATATGCGAGGAACCTCAATTAAAGGAAGAAATACGTAAAAGAATGCCATTCAGTAGTGAAGATGAGGTGGCGTGTGATATTAGAGTCGGTGGTGTGTTATTCTTAAAAGGGTGGAAGTTTCAACTATTTCAGAGGTACCGTAAATTATAGAGGTACTGGTGAAGCAGATTGCGTTCGCAAGGTTATAAATGGTAGACAAATCTCATGGGGAATCTGAGCGTCAGCGAATAATAAGGTTTTCAGTGTGGAATGTGCCAAGAATCAGCATGAGAGTATGTTAGCGCCAACTTTGGTGTATGGGAGTTAAACTATGTAGGGAGAAGGAAAGATCTCGAGTGAGAGCATTGCAAATGTCTAATTTTGAGAGTGGAGGGGTAGGCTTGGCCTGCGACGTATAAAAAGAGTGAAATATGACTGGCTAAGAGATGGTTATAGTAAAAATAATGTAATGATAATATTTTTGCATGTCGCTCTTCAAGACCAAAGGCCTTCACAGAGCGCCTCAACAACCTTTAATAGTCGGTCGGAGAGGCCATTTAAACCTTGGAAAACGATAGAGTATACAAATACTTAATCAAAGACCAGAATTTCATCATTTTAATACTTTTATTAGCTTCTAAATCAGACATTTTAGGTTTTCACTTTATGAATTTTCGTAGTTACCCACGGTAATAATTCTCCGTAAGGGGCACGGCAATTTGTTTTTCTGGCCGCCGTGCTGACGGGACTCAGCACCTCGTCCGGACACTACTTAGCCTCTTCTTCTTTCTGACACCCTGTTTTCATTACCCAGCTTCTTCACTTTCCATACAACCTCTCTTACAACTTTCTCTAGTCGGCTTCTAATTTCACAGGATAGATGCCGACCAGCTTCACCTCACCCAACCATCCCAAATCGGGTCAGAGAGGGTAGGAGACAACGCCCCCTCATAACTGAGCTCCGGGTTGTGCTGGTGGGCTTTTAGCAGCCTGCTTTACCCCCACCCTCACCTTCCTCACATAACCTTTCTCTATCCTTTCACTGTCTATCATTTTTACCCTCATCACAAGGTGGAACCGCCATGCGAAAAGGCTGGCAGGCCACTGGGAAGGAGGTGTAGTCCTAAATGGCGGAAATTGGTTCTGCCAGTCCCGTGTTCATCCCTCGCAAGGTGGGCTACTGCGGGGGTGATTATCGTTTGTGTCCCGTGAATACTATAGAGTTACCATGCCCCATGATGACAAATTAGAAAAAAACTATCTGCTTTCCTTGTAACATCATCGGAGCCGCCTTCGGGCCGCTTCAAAGCAGAAAAGGAGGTCCCTCCCTCCTGTGCTTTTTTCAGGGGACCCTCAAAATTTCTTCTACGGGAGAGGAGGTTTACTCCTTTCCTCGGCTTATGGGTGCAGTAAACTCCTTTTCTTTCACACGGGACTCTCAAGAAAGCACGCAAGCGGTTCATGCTGCTAATGCTATTCTTTCAGGCGTGACAAGTTTACAGGGGGCCAGTGTACCTGCCCCCCTTTCTTCTCCGATAAATGCCGATTTTCTGGCATTAGACGACAAAAAATGATCCTCGAATAAGATACGGTTGGCTGGGGGGAGGGACTTAGAGACCCTCCCTGAGATAGACATGGTCCCTGAAGTAATCCATCACCAGAAGGCAGGATCTTCCATGGGGTCGAACCCAGGCTCGGTGCCAAGCAAGGAATCCGAGTCCGCCCGTATGCAAGCTTCTCCTCAGACGAGGTCTCACAAGGAGAGGAGGGATCTCCTCCCCAGGCTGGTGCCCCTGTAATAGCCAAGATCTCCATATCAGAGAAAGATCTTGCTGAGGCCGTCCGTCTGGTCTAGGGGCTCCTGCTGGTAGAGGGCAGAAGCAGGTTTATTCCCTTCCCTCCTCTCCTAAAAAGAAAAAAAAAGAAACAGAAAAAAGACGAAAGAGACTCGGGGCTCGTCTCCCTCGACGAAGGCCACGGGGACAAACCCGTCCACTGCCGTTTCGCTTAGCAACCAAACCAAGATCAGCCCGTCCGGCCGGGGCTCCCCCAGGTGGAGAGTCCCTGACTAAAACTAAAATTGCAAGGGCGCAAAGCGGAGCCACGCTTTGGGGCCCCTCATTCAGAGATTACCTTACGTTTAGAAACCCACTGGCCTCAAACGCTTCCTAAGTTATCCGCTCCACTGATGGCAGCATATTGTCTAAGGGGAGCATGAACCATCAGAGGAGAGCTCTAGCTAGCGTGATTGGTAGAGAGCCGAAGGTGACCCGTTTTTTTGGACTGGAGCCTTCTGGTGAATGCTTCGAATACCTCAGAGGCGGACATGATTAGTGCCCTTAAGACACTTGATGGGAGGCCGGTGAGTGTAACGCCGCACTCTACCATGAACTTCGTGAAGGAGTGGTTTATGAGAGGGAACTTGTGGACTATTCCATAGATGACATATTAGAACTGGTAGACCAGGGAACGATCAAAGTCAAACGTGTGATGAGAAAATAGGGAGGAGACTCAAGACTCACCCCTAAACTCTTCATTACTTTCGACTGTGACAAGCTCCCAGAGTCGGTGCGTGACGGTTGGTATCGCTACCGCGTAAAAAGCATTCGTGCAGCTAGCTGTTGTAGAGGTGCTACTACTATCACTGCTTCGGTCATACGACTCGCTCATGTAAACGTGCAAAGTTGGGGTTACTTGAAGTTTGTGTAAGTTGCTCCAAGGCTGAACACGATAAGTCCAAATCGTGTGTGGTAAGTGTGTCAATTGCGAAGAGCCGCCCCCGCTCCTTCGAAACAATGTGGTGCGTATTTCCTTGAGAAGTAAATCCTGGCCGTTCCGGCCCAGGATCGTCTCTCATTTCGCAAGGATAAGGACTGGGTCCTGGCGTACCCAGCGCTGACTGGGACGTCTTATAATTCATTGTTAAAAAAGACACATTCTGCTCTTGGCCCCTCCAGTCTTACTAGTAAGTTCGTTCCCGCTCCCATTCAGAACCCTTCTGCGGGGTCTACCTACCCTTGGCGCTCCACTGGTAGAGCTCTCGGTATAAAAGGTTTCACACCCAGCCCGGCTAAGACCAGGGTTCCATTGCTTCCCCCAGCGTGACCTTTTCCTGTAAGGCGAAGCGGCCACGCGCTTACACCGAGTCGTTAGAATCACAGGAGGCAACACCCCTCAAGCTGGGCGTAAAGCCATCTTCCGCGGTTCCTAAAGCTGCATCCTGACAGGAGGACATCACTAAAGTAGCTTTGGCTCCTACGCCCACACCGAGTGCTAGGCTAGGTGACTCGAAGGCGGTGGATCGTCCAAAGGAGGGACCCTCGCACCCAAAACCACCTTGCCTGCCTAAGGTTTCGAGGCAGGGGTAGGAAAAGTCTTGCATAGTGAGCCCAACCTACCCCAATATGTCCTCAAAGGCGACAGCGCCTTCAGCGTATTGTCAGACCAACATCGCCCAGAGTTCTGCCTCCGGGAAGCGTACGACCATTACCGTGAGGGTCTTCTCTTTGAAGAATGTGCTCGCATCTCCTCTGAGCTAGGGCTAAGCCTGGAGGGTATATTCCTTCAATGGAATTGCTGCGGAGTCCGGGCCAACTAGGAAGCGCTGCGGTGGCTCGTATCCTCCCGCTTTCCCTTTGCTATCTTTTTGCAGGAGACCATGCTGAGCGCGTGATCCCTGCCCACCCTCCCTGGATATAAGTGGTTTTCGACCCCACCCCCACGGGATGGGGGCCGGGCAGGTGACGTCCGCCGTGTCGTGGCACTGTTGATGAGTTCATTTCTCGTTCTCGGGGACTTCAACGCGAGATATCCACTCTGGGGAGACTATTCTTTTAATCCCTAAGGGTTAGGTCTTTGCCGACCTGATCTACGAGCTGACGATAGGTGTCCTAAATATGGATGAGTTTACGCATCACTGCAGGAGAAACGCTTCATTTTCTTAAGTCGATCTATCTTCCTTCTCTCCGGATGGGAGGTGGGGTGGGAGGTAGTGATCACTTACCCATTCAAATATCAATTTATGGGCTGCTGCCACCTAAAAGCCCACCTTGGTAGTGCCTGGAATTAGCGCGGTGCTCCGCATTTCAGGAAATGACTGATTTCTTTGTCTCAGTCGAGGAGTTTAGGTCGGTAGATGCTGTTTAGTTCTTATCTGGAAACCTCATCGCCGTATGCCTAACTAATATTCCTAGAACTTCTGGCCGTTTTGCACGCCGACCGCTTCCGTGGTGGTCAGCCGAGTGTGAGGCGGCCTTCAGACAGAAACGTTATGGATACCTGCGCTATAACGCCGCCCGAACGATTTCACTGTCGCTGAATTTCGTCGAGCTATGTCTAGGTTCCGGTAGGTTTCGAAGCACGCCCGTCACACTTCCTTACGGGGATAGGTGTCTTTACTTAACGGAAATACCCCTCTAGCATGAGTGTAAAAGCGAGTCAAAAGAATTCGGGGCAAGTTCTCGCAAGACCTTCCCCGTGTTTTCCAGGAGAATTGGACCGCGTCCGTGGCAGAATCCTTCGCGACCGCTTTCTCCCCATTCTTTAGCCGGGATGCTGATCCGCCAGCATTCAATGCCCATCGTGATGTTGCAAAAGGCCGCAGCTGGACTTTACCTCAAGGGCGGAGAACCTTTCAAAGACTGGTTTACAGTGCGTGAGTTGTGTTCCTCTCTCGCTTCGTGCGTGGACAATGCCCCTGGTCCAGACGAAGTCATGTACACCATGCTTCGACACCTGAGTGAGTGAGGCATGGCCTTTCTGATAAAATTTGTTCAACAGGATCTGGGTAGAGGGTACCATTGCAGACTCCTGGCGAATGGCTACTGTGCTCGCTTTTTGCAAACCGAGGAGAGATCACTCTACCCCGGCCTATTTTTGCCTTATCTCTCTAACCTCTTGCGTGTGCAAGTTGATGGAGACATTGCTAAATGTTAGATTAGCCTTTTTTTCTGGACAGCGGAGGCCATTTGTCTTCTGCACAGTTTGGCTTTCGCAAGTGCCATTAAACGTATGATGCTCTGCACCACCTGAAAAATGCCGTCTGCGAGGCCTTCCTTCGTAGACAGCACTACGTCAGGGTGTTTTTCGATCTGGAGAAGGCTTATGATACCGCATGGCGATACGATAGAATGGAGACTCTCTACACAATATGGGTGAGAGGACGCCTACCAATCTTTATATTTGAATTGTTTAGATCGTCTATTCCGAGTACGGGAGGGAGGGTAGCCCTCTCCGGCCCAATGGAGGTGGAAGAAAGTGTCCCGCAGGGAAGTGTCCTCATTGGCACATTCTTTGCGTTGAGCATCAACGGCATCACCTCGGTGCTACCGGAAGATGTTCTCGCTATGCTCTACGTAGACGACCTTTCGATCTCTTTTGGCGCGGCTCAGATGCCAACTCTAGAGCGTTGACTCCAACAGTCATTGAGCGCGTCTCTTACTATACCTAAGCGCACTGGCTTCGGTTTTTCTTTGCTAAGACTAAGGTGATGCACTTCTACCGTCTTCCACGGCTCCACCCTGACCCACACTTGTTTGTAAATGGGCATTCGCTTGGAAGTGGTGAAATCACACCGTTTCCTGGGTCTTGTATTTGAAAGACGCCTCACCTGGGAGGCTCATATTTACAGCCTTAAGGTCTTTTGTACCCACGCCATGGATATTCTTCGCTCTGTGACGTTCAGCGCCTGGGGCGTTGATAGGGCTAGTGCCTTATTTTTGTATTGATCCTTTGTTCGTTCAAAGCTCGACTACATATGTGAATTTTAATCATCCACAGCCGAACCTGTATTGCGGATGGTGAATTGATCCACAACACTGGCCCTCGCCTGGCAACCGGTGTCTTCCTCACGTCCCCCATTGACAACCTACTTATCGATGCTGGGGAGATGCCACTCGCTCTGCTCAGTGCACAGTGCATCATTCGCCTGTAGGTTCCTCCCTCATTCTCCAACTGCTCTAACTGCATCTGCAGCTGATCTCGAGAGTGCCTATGCTGCCTAGAGACGCCTTGAAACCCTAACCGTTTGGCTTTAGGGCTAAGAAACTCTTTCGACAGCTCGGTATAGCTCTCCGGGCCGATGTTGCCCTTAGTTCTGCCAAGAACGCTACCTTGGAAGGTACCACCTTTTACTATTTGTCGCCACGCCTTTGCTCCCAAAGTATCTACAGTGCCGGGAGTATTGTGTTCGACCTTTTTGGAGCACACGTCACGTCACGCTAGAACCATGCCAGTGTTTTCGTATGGTTTCAATTCCCAAGAGTTTTTCAGTTTCCACGCCGTGTCCCCTCTGTTCGAACTCAGCGGGGCTCTGCCATGCACTGAATCTGTCATCACGACCGAGCTGGTTGCAATTCAGTACGGGAGAAAACGCTACAGGCCCGATTTGGGGACTGAATTGTGATTTATATCGACTCACAAAGCGACTTGAGTGCGTTCAGAGCACTGGAATCACAGCATTTCCTGGTTCGCGATATTCATAAGGCTACGTTTTTTGCGAGCCGGGCGGATGTCGAGATTATCTTCTACTGGTTTCCTGGACATGTATAAATTTCGAGAAATGCAGGCGCCAAAGAGTCCGCGAGGACTGGACGACTATACCAGCGTTTTGCCTCTTCTTTACTCTGATTACATGGCAGGAATACGGGCTAAACCCCAGTGCGGCTTGGCACAGAAGATGGAAGATGGTCGAGGGGAACTTAAAGTTACGTGCCATTACGCCGTGACTGTTCCCGCGGACCTACCCTTCAATGCCGCGGCGGTTTTAGGTTGCTTCCTATCGTCTCTGAATTGGACACACCGCCGTTTGATGGAGCACTCACCTGTACCTTATTGCGACCTCTGCATTGACGACTGGTCGTCACGTTCTTGTTGAATGTGCCGGTCTAGGTGATCTTTTGGCACGTTACCTGTCCGGGTACCGTAACGAACAAGGTCGCTACCGCTTGTTTCTTGTACTGAGGACTATTTTGTGCACATAGAGTTGGGGACTATACGACATTTTGGAGGAGGCTGGGCTCCTCCAATTTATTTGACTGTTTTTTGTAGGTCGCTCATTCCTGCGCTGTAGGAAGGAGGTGGGCTTACCCTTGACGCCGGAGTGCGCTTCCTTATTGTTTGTTTTTGCTTTCTTTTCTTTTTTCTGACCGTTTTCTTCGTTTGTTTTTTAACCTGTTCTTATTTTTCCTCTTTCTTTTATCTTTGTTTTTTAATCTAGCCTACTAGTAGGCTTTAGCGTGAGTACGGCCATTTGCCCTAGTAGACAGTTTCCATATGGGCTCTCAAATTAAAAAAAAAAATAATAAAAAAAAACAGCATTATAATTTTCTAGATTTAACGCTTTAATCCCGTTTTCTTTGACCTTAAAATAACTAAGAGAACTTTTTTCTTTCTTAATAGGAATATTTCTTCGACAACGAATAGGGGCATAATCACGTAATAAGCAGAAGAAGAAGGAGAAGAGGGAAAATAAGTAGATCTGAGTGAGAAATGGCTTAAAAGGATTCCATTACGAATAAAAGCGAAGTTTAGACCCTTACCAATGGTAACTGAATGAGCAATCGCGGGATGTTTGTGTATAAAGGGTAATTGTTGGATTACTCTGGATTCAATCGTGTACTTCCTCTACACTTGAAGGTAGCATATCCCGAAGCTTTAACCTGAAAATAAACCACCTCGATACCTACACCTGAATATGAGCCACTACGAAGCCCACACCTGAAGATAAGCCACCCCAAAGCCTCTCCTGAATGTAAGCCACTCCGAAACGTACACCTGAAAATTAAGCCACCTGAAACCTACACATGAAGATAAGGCACTTAAAAACTCACATTTGAAGCTAAGCCACCCATAAACCTACACCTGAATATTATGCCATCCCGAAACCTGCACCTGAAGATAAACCATTCCCAAACCTACACCTGAAGATAAGTCACCCCAACGCCTTTCTTGAATGTAAGCCACTCCGAAACGTACACCTGAAAATTAAGCCACCCGAAACCTACACTTGAAGATGAGGCACTCAGAAACTCACATTTGAAGATAAGCCACCCAGAAGCCTAAATTGAAGCTAAGCCACCCAGAAACCTACACCTGAATATTATGTAATCTCGAAACCTGCACTCGAAGATAAACCATTACAAAACCTACACCTGAAGGTAAGCTACCCCGCAACCTATCCCTGAAAATAAGCAACCGAGAAACTTAGACCTAAAAATATGTCACCTCGAAACTTGCACCTGAAAAATAAGCCACCCTTAAACTTACACCTTAAAATAAGCCAGTTTAAAACCTACATCAGAAGATGAGCCACACCAATTTTCTCACTTGATGATAAGCCACCCCATAAAGTCTTGTGTGTATCTGTGTGTTTAGGAGAGGAAAATAATCGCAAAATTACTCGAACAAATGTAAAGTTGCCACCGTTCGGTGAAAATGTAACACACAAACATACATAAATTAATACACACATGCATACATACAGACAGACACAATAAAATAAGAATATCGTTATGAAAATATCGGATATGAATAAATAGGAAGTATTTACCTTAAAATATATTATCTGAACTCATGGAAAATGACAACAATCCGATTAATGGCCGTAGGGAGATCAAATTTGATCCAATGTTGGAGTAATATTAAAAGGAAATTAAATATAGAATTGTTTGCGAATTTTAAAATTTGAATTAAATATTCAAATTGGAATCGTATATTTTTTCCCCTCCAACACCAAAATTTTAAAGGGAAAATTTTAAGATAAAATTGCATAATTTTATTCAGTTTGGTTTGCAGTATAAAGGGATGGGGTTTGGAGGTGGAGTTATCATTTCAGTGGCTATTATTTATACCAACCAGATTACTTTGTGGTAAAGGGATTGATAATTTATTCAGTTCCTTATCACATCTACATTTGTTATTATAGATGAAAAATCCAACGAGGGCATCTAAACCCTCAAAGTTTATAAAGGGAGACTCGTATAAAAAGTGGTAAGGTTAAGGGAAGTGAAAATGTCATATATAAAAGAGAGACTTTAGGTGTCTTAATTCTGGCTCAATTTGAGAAACCCATAACACACCGTTAGATCAAAGATCTAACCAATCTGAATATTGGTTCAGAAGGGCACGCAGTCAAGGTGTCAGCTTCTACAGGTCCGGTATCATTGTATATCAACGTGAGATTAACATTTATCTAATTGCATTAATTTTCAGAATTAGAATTGGAAGTTTATGAAGACAGGGGAAAGGCTGCACATACAGGGGTAGGTTTAAACTCAATATGTTTATAAATTTATTGGAGACTAGTTTCAAAAGGTTCTAGCTCTTGAAATTAGTCTCCTAACGCCCAATATACTGAGTTTAACCTCACGTTGATCTTCGAGAAATGGGAACAATCTGACGTGTTCAAGACGCATGACCCGGTAACATCCCTTCATAACAACACCAAATCATTCCAGTGTCAACGGGTGTGTTTAGGCAATTAACAGTTGTCGCCCGAGTACCTAAAATATCATTAATGTACAGTAGTTTCAGTCGAAATTGACAGGTTTTGGCAGTTCACAAGGTGTGGTTGAGAACGAGTAATTAAGGTATCATCAGAGTACAGTAGCTGCCAAACTTATATTTTTGCAGTTACGAGATGTGACACGAATACTTAGACATCAGCACTGCCCAGTGAATGCAGTCCAAACTGCTATATATCGGCAGTTTGAAAGACGTTTCGCGAGTCCTTACGCCTTCATCAATGTTTATTGACTAGAGTCAAAAAGGTTTTGTTTTGCAGTTCACAACGAGTGGTCTCAGCACTCAGGGCTATACAATGTACTGTGACTGCAGTCCATAATACCTTTGCTGTTCCCTAGATTCGGTACGAATAATTAAGGAATAATGTATAAGAATGAAGGTTTCTTATGAAGAATTTGCTTGAAAATAGGATAAATTGTTCATTTGAAAACTGGTATTTCGTCTCATACATACGAAAGAAAGAACCAATGAGCGAAGCTTGGATTTGGTCTAAGGCGAAAATAATGAACCGTTATTCTGAAGTCATTTTTAGTATGGAATAAATAATACGTATGTGAATGAGAGAAAATAACAGAAAAAATAAGAAAAAATAATAGGTCCTTTGACCTCAAATGTTGAGATGGTCTCTTCCAATACTCACCCACTCCTGAGGTACAGAAGAAATATTTACGCTAATATAGAATTAATTCTTCGAAAGTTATAATCCTTTTACAATGAGGAGGAATCAATGCACCTCCTCCGCAATAAATAATAGATGAGTTTGAATTTTGACAGTAATGATGATGAGATCTATTTTTTGATTGTAGGTACCGTTGCCCGTAATTAAGTGCATAATCCCCCGGGAGAGCTGCGAGAACAAACTTAAAAGTAAAAACACTCTTGAGTCTGGGATGGGTAGTAAAAACCGACACCAAATTGACAAACTAATCTTCCATCATAAAGGAGTGTTCATTATAATAAATTCTAGTAACAGCAATATACTAGTATTATTATAAAAATAGCTCTAACATCTTTTTTTTTTTGTCAGTATCTGTAATGGTATGTGCAACCTCCGTAGATTTATCGCAAGCATTCCATTTGGTTTGGCGGCGGTCGTGATATGACAGAAAACTCTTAACCTACGTTAAGGTGATTGCTCAATTTGCCTTTTTTTTATCTTTTTATATTCTCCTAATTTCTTCGATTCTTTTGTCTCTTCAATTATTAATAGCGATCCTTCTTTGCATTACAATATTTTCTTTATTATTACCCAAATATTATAATTTACATTTTGACATCGAACTTATTAGACGAGTCAATTCGAAATTCATTTTGTGGGTCTTTGTCATCTAAAATCAAATCTGGAATTCAATCTCTTTCATCTTGTATCTCCTTTGAATTCCACTCACTTTTGTCTTCTTCTCCCTCATTTAATATTTCCTAATGAAAGCTTATAACCGGATTAGTGGGCACTATGCACACCCTTAAATCCAAAGCTGACATCACTGAGATACGATGGTTGGAATTGCGCCATGTCCCTGATTTTGTAAGGTAGTATATGGTACAATCCTAGCCTTGAGTAGTGTAATTAGGGTGGATTAATAAAGTATTTGTTCTATCTGCCAATGCCTGTCTGTCTATATCTCTCTATGATTGAACCTGTCTCTTTCGGTCTATAGGGCGTTCGACCTCTCTTTAACCTCTCTCGCTCTCTACTTCTATCTCTCTCTCTCTTGAAAAAACAAAGAAAATAAAAAATCTTATCCCCGTTTGTCTACTATCTATCTACCTCTCTTTTTCTTTCTCTACTAATCTCTGTAATTCTATCTCTCTAACTCTCTCTCGCTCTATCTACTTTTCTCTCTAACTCTGTCTTTCTCTTACAAAAACAAGGAAAAATGAAAAATCGATCCCTGTTTATCTACTACCTCTCTACCTCTCTCTCGCTCTCTCTACTTATCTCTCTACCTCTTTCTCTCTACCTCTCCATCTACCTCTCTCTCGCTCTCTTTAAAACTCTCTCTCTCTCTCTCTCTCTCTTTACATCTATCTCCCTCTCAATCTCTTTACATCTCTCTCTCTCTCAATCTCTTTCTCTCTACCTCTCTCTCACTATCTCTACTTACCTCTCTACCTCTATCGTTATACCTCTCGCTCGCCCTCTGTATCTATCTCTCTCCCTCTCTCTCTCTCTCTCTCTACTTTTCTCCCTACCTCTCTCTCTTTAAAAAAAACAAGGAACAATGCAAAAAATCAATCCGTAATGACTTGTCTTCTTTTAATAGGCCCCCCAAAACTTACCTTTCCTAACGATATTAATTTTCTATATGCATTTAATTTTTTTCCAGCTTCGTCCATAACTCCTCCCTATTTCACCCCCTTCCTCTCCACCACTCTTCATTCACACCCGAACCATCTCGCTGAAATCTACCCCCCCTCCCAGCCCGTCCCTAATGGCAAAAAATGGAAGTCTCTCTTTATGATGTAAATCATCCTCACACTCATCAATATTCTAAATACCTCACCCACATATCTGAGTAAGCCTTACGCATACATATCCTTTCATACAACAACATACTAACTTCGCAGCCTTCACTGCTTCATGTTCAGCTAACTCATAATATAATATGGACGCATACTCGTCACATACAATCTTATGTCGCAAAATTACATACTCACTAGACAGTTAACAGATCTACTTATCTATTTGCCTACGAGCATACTTCAATACCTATAAATGCATGTAGTTACATATCGACGTATATATATATATATATATATATATATATATATATATATATATATATATATATATATATATATATATATATATATATATATACCAGGCAATGACTTCGCTACGAAGATTAAAATTTAAAATCTAAATAAAAGCAGCCATGGTTAAATTTTTAGAAATTTTCTGAATTTCACCAATTATAATAATTTTAAAAAGAAACTCTAAACTAAATTTCCCCCCTTTCAAAATATCACGTTGTTAAAATATAATTATAGAAGAAGTATGTAAAAATAAATTTTCTGAACTTCACCATTTGTAATTCTTTGGGTTTAAAAAAAGTCACAAAATTTCGATACTTATATTTATTTCTGAACTTCACCATTTTTTTTTTTGTATTCTAGAAGAATTATTAGAAATAACTTTGATGAAAAAACATAAGTCATAACCAAACTAAGATGAAATTATTATTCAAATAGTCAAATAAATCCCCTTCTTAAATTATAGAGTTAGTGATGATGATGATTACCCCCAAATATATTTCAAAATACAAACTATATATAATTACGCTCACAAACCAACCAAAAAGAAACACAAAATTCGGCATATGAACATTACATTTCCATACGCCTGTCTACTCCTACCTTCACCTATAGAAAAAAAAAATCTATATAAAATTTTTTCATAGCTCGACGGATCCAACCTATCCTCGCATACCATCTGGCATTTTTTTTCTTCCAACCGGATATTGTCGTGGGTACAAAGGCCTTTCGTACCCCCAGGAAAAGGGTTATGCAAGTCTGCCCTAAAAAATAAAGGAGAAAGGGTTAAGAAAAAAATCGATATTTAACCGAAAGAAAAAGGGGGAATGGGAAAAAGGTTTCCTCATGATACATAAGAGCAAACTTTGGGATATAAGAGGAAGGAAAAAGAGAAATGAAACAAAAAAAGATAATTAAACAGTTTACATGTTAGGTAGTGTTTACATTTAACTGATGACAATATATATATATATATATATATATATATATATATATATATATATATATATATATATATATATATATATATATAGAGAGAGAGAGAGAGAGAGAGAGAGAGAGAGAGAGAGAGAGAGAGAGAGAGAGAGAGAGAGAGACAGACAGACAGAGAGACAGAGAAAATTGCCCCAATTCATGGATTAGGTATAAAAAAATAGAGAATACGAATGAACTTCATTCACAAAATAATTGAAAACAATACAATCAAGAGTCGAGTATATCCCATCTTTAATTAGTATTTTATATGTTTTCATTTTGGTTTCATAACTGCCTTAATGCGTGTATTTCTATTTCATCAGTGGTTATCTTATTGTTAACTTACAAGTGGTAACTTTTTGTTAAAAATATCTCAAGAGAAACAGATTCCTGAAGCTCAAAGAGCTCACATCATCGCATTGTCTTGAGAGGGATTATTCCATTTCAAAATTGCAAGAAAATTGAAATGCTCCAGAAACGGTTTCCAAACAACCATTAAAAGGTACAATGAAGCCAATTCTTTCAAAAACCGTAATGGTCAAGGTTGCAAAAGGTGTACAACTCCAAGGGAAGAGAGGCTGCTGAAAAGGACATCTCTGGTCGATAGGAAAAAACCTCTTCTGATGTAGCTGCAGAGTTTCGGGAAGCAACAACCAAAGATAAATCAAGAGACACAGTGAGAAGAAGGTTATTAGAAACTGAGCTCAAAGGATGTAAGGCTAGAAAGAAACTGTGGCTGTCTCGGTGAACAAGAAGAAACGGTTGCTTTGGGCAAAAGAACATGAGGACTGACTGATGATGATTGTGCTAAAGTTGTTTGGTCTGATGAAAGCAACTTTGAAATAGGTTCTTCACATTAGTTTCCACCAATTTATTATGCTTGTAGACATTATTATTGGATACCAAAAATTATCAGTAAAATTTGTATTTCTCCACAGAACTTTGGAGCCCCTGGAGCTGTTTAAGTTTGTCGAAGAGTTGGGGAAGTTTATGATCCGAGATGTGTTATCCCAACAGTCAAATTTGGAGGTCGCAGTGTAATGGTTTGGGGCTGCATGTCATCTTCAGGTCCAAGATTGTTGTTTACTTATGAGGGCAGAATAAATTCCAACAATTATACCAGCATTTAGACCATGTTTATCAACCTTCCTTAGGTATCATTTTCAATGATGACATGCCAGATGGTGTACTCTTCTAACAAGACAATTCTCCATGCCACACATTTAGAATTCGAGAAGGTTGGTTTGAAAAGAAAGGTGTAACATCGATGGAATGTTGTCCTCAATCTCCAGACCTCAACCCCATTGAACATTTGTGGTCACACTTGGGCACAGCAGTGACGGTACACAAATGTTCCTCGAAAAGTGACTTAACAGCCAAAATTCATGAAGAGTGGCTGATAATTGAACCAATCACCTGTGCCAACGTGCCAACGAGGTTATAAAAGCAAAAGGAGGTCATATCAATTATTGATTATTGATAGAATATACACAAATATGTCTATTTGTATTATCAAGTATTAAATAAATGGGTTTCGATCATATTCTTCACTTTTTCATACAGGCTCCATAATTTTAGGCAAAAGATATATACTCGTATATATATATATATATATATATATATATATATATATATATATATATATATATATATATATATATATATATATAGAGAGAGAGAGAGAGAGAGAGAGAGAGAGAGAGAAAGAGAGAGAGAGAGGGAGAGAGAGAGAGAGGGAAAGAGAGAGAGAGGGAGAGAGAGAGAGAGAGAGAGAGAGAGAGAGAGAGAGAGAGAGAGAGAGAGAGGGAGAGAGAGAGTGTGGACGCTCCATGCAGTCAATCTCTCGTTGGTTCGAGACTCAATTCTCAACTTTGCTTACACCTCCTTTCATTCTAGAATGGGGCCTTCGGAAAGTGCAAGGGCGGGGCCGGGGGTCTATGGGAATGCATTGGAGGCAAAGAACGTACGTAGGGAAGTTTTAGTGTACAAACCTCACAGGAAGGTGCTTGTACACAACATGACACCAAACAACCACAGAAGAACCCTTTCATGCTTTGCAACTTTGAACCACATTTCAATTTATATCAATTCTGTTTCTAAATGTTTCGTTTCCTTTTTCTTCTAATTGATCACTAAATATGTGGATACAATGTCTTTGATTGATTCAAAGAATGATTTAATATTTGATTTAGTACTCGAATGATTGATTGACCCCTGGTTAAATTAAAAATGTATGATTTAGTTATTAATTGAATCATTTCCTCAATAATTGATCATATGATTTTTTCCCATTCTTTCATCATTCATTGATTACAAGATTTATTTATGGATTTTACATTATTTATTTAAAGATTTATTGCTTGTCTTTTTTTTCCAAGATTTGGAAAATTAGGAGAAGGCAAAATAAGTAATTCAAGAAAGGAATATAAATAAGAAAAATACGAACATATGAATTCAAAATATTAAGTGCAGGAGAATTACACACACAATCAGTTTCTACCTGTCATCTCTCCAATTTGTTTATTAATTGCACCCGGCTCCTTTGTAGATCGCGAGCGAGGACCCTTGAATGGATGATGATATTTACATCAAGAACAGAATGACAATTGCTCACAAGCCACGAGGAACTAGAGGGCAGTCTTCGTTGGGTCAATGGTGTATGTATACAAAGAGGTCGTACATACTCTCTTCTACCACTAACTAGCTAGCAAGGATTCTTTTCTGGCCCAAGGGAGGGACACTAATTAAGGAATGGAAAAGTGATGTGTTTTGTGCGGAAAGGGGTGGAAGAAAAAGCTGGGATTGGCATTGTAGTGGCACTCTGATTGTTATATGTGTGATGACATTTGCGGATGGACCTACCTGCACCCACGAGTCATACCCACATGCTGCCAAAACGCGACTAGCTCCCTACGGACACTGGGATTGAAGAGCTAACTAGGCGACGAAGACCAACCACTTATCTACTAGGCTAGTGTGAGCTTGGCTGTAAATTTGTGTATATTTTGAATGTTTAAGGTCACAAGGAAATGATCTCGTAGGAGTTAAGAGGAAATTCTCTCTATGTAAGAGTAATATAGCCAACTCGAACGGTAGACGCGGTGGAAGCTTCTAGGGGTGCTAGCTGTCGACATAGCATCTTCACACGTTATTATCGTCTATATTAGCATTTTATTTTTCTAATAATTTACTATTTGGACATTTTAAATAGAAATAGTAGTTGTATACTATTTGAATAATAGTGGTCTATAAATCAATTCAATCAAAGAGACAAGTAGAAATAAACAAACTATCAACCTTTCAGAAATATTAGGATAGGAGTCCTTCTCCGGACCTACGCATTCATAAGCCAAACTATTTTATAGTTCATTATAAAATAATCCCATGATCGTTTGATTGAAACTTAAATTACGCAGGTTCGTATACCTTTTTTGTCAATTAAGACCATTGGTCAAAATTTGAAGTTACTTTTGTATGAGAATTACCTTGAATATGTACTCAATGGCCCTTTAATACCCTTTCGAGGTATGGTTAAAAAAGGATGAAAGGAATATGCGACCCTTAAGGGGATTTTAAGGAGCTGCTGCTCTAATTTCTCTTGTTTGTAAGAGTTTTGCTTCTCTTTCTTCTCATGTTCTTAGAGTTTTGCCCCTCCTTCTTCTCTTGTCTTTAGCGATTTGCTGGTCTTTCTTCTATTGTCTTTAGGATTTTTTTGCTCTTTCTTATATTGCCTTATGGTTTTTGCTGTTCTTTCTTCTCTTATCCTTAGGGTTTTACAGCTCTTTCTTCGCTTGTCTTTATGGTTTGTGCTGCTCTTTCTTCTCAGGGCCTTAAAGTTTTTTTCCTCTCTGTCTTTTCTTGCCTTTAGCGTTCTGCTGATCTTTCTTCTACTGTCATTAGGGCTTATGCTGGTTTTTCTTCTCTTGTCTTTAGTGATTTGCTGCTCTTTCTTCTCTTGTGTTTAGGATTTTTTTGCTCTTTCTTATCTTGCCTTATGGTTTTTGCTGTTCTTTCTTCTCTTATACTTAGGGTTTTACAGCTCTTTCTTCGCTTGTCCTTATGGTTTGTGCTGCTCTTTCTTCTCAGGGCCTTAAAGTTTTTTCCTCTCTGTCTTTTCTTGCCTTTAGCGTTCTGCTGATCTTTCTTCTACTGTCATTAGGGCTTATGCTGGTTTTTCTTCTCTTGTCTTTAATGATTTGCTGCTCTTTCTTCTCTTGTGTTTAGGATTTTTCTGCTCTTTTTTATCTTGCCTTATGGTTTTTGCTGTTCTTTCTTCTCTTATACTTAGGGTTTTACAGCTCTTTCTTCGCTTGTCCTTATGGTTTGTGCTGCTCTTTCTTCTCAGGGCCTTAAAGTTTTTTGCCTCTCTGTCTTTTCTTGCTTTTAGCGTTCTGCTGATCTTTCTTCTACTGTCTTTAGGATTTTTTTGCTCTTTCTTATCTTGCCTTATGGTTTTTGCTGTTCTTTCTTCTCTTATACTTAGGGTTTTACAGCTCTTTCTTCGCTTGTCCTTATGGTTTGTGCTGCTCTTTCTTCTCAGGGCCTTAAAGTTTTTTGCCTCTCTGTCTTTTCTTGCCTTTAGCGTTCTGCTGATCTTTCTTCTACTGTCATTAGGGCTTATGCTGGTTTTTCTTCTTTTGTCTTTAGTGATTTGCTGCTCTTTCTTCTCTTGTGTTTAGGATTTTTCTGCTCTTTTTTATCTTGCCTTGTGGTTTTTGCTGTTTTTTCTTCTCTTGTCCTTGAGTTTTAGCTGCTCTTTCTTTTCTTGTATTTCGAATTTTTGCTGCTCTTTTTTTATCATGTCCTTAGAGTTTTGACTCTCTTTTTTATCTAGTATTTAGGGTTTTGCTGGTCTTTCTTCTATTTTCATTAGGGATTTTCTGCTCTTTTGTCTCTTGTATTTAGGATTTTTGCAGCTCTTTCTTCTCATATCCTAAGAGTTTTGACCCTCTTTCTTATTTTTTCTTTAGGGTTTTGCTGGTCTTTCTTTTACTTTCATTAGGGTTTTTGCTGCTCTTTCTTCTCTTGTTGTTAGGGATTTTGTCCTCATTCTTATCCTGCTTTATGGTTTTTGCTTTTGTTTCTTCTCTTGTCTTTAAGGTTTTGCAACTCTTGCTTTCTTTATCTTTAAGGTTTTACTGCTATTTCTACTCCTGCCTTTGGGTGTTTTGCTGCGCTTTCTTCTCTTGTCTTCAAGATTTTTGTTGCTCTTTCTTCTCTTGTATATATGTTTTTCTGCTCTTTATTATCTTTCCTTATGGTTTTTGTTCTTTCTTCCTTGTCATTAAGGCTTAAGTGTTCTTTCTTCTATTGCATTTAAGGTTGTTGCTGTCATTTTCTCTCCTATCTTTGGGTTTTCTAATGATCTTCTTTTCTTTTGTCCATATCCTTTTTGCTTATCTTTCTTCTATCATGTTTAGAGTTTTTGTTGCTCATTCTTTTCTTTTCTCTAGGTTTGCTGCTGTCTTTCTTCTCTGGTCTTTAAGATTTTTGCTGCCCTTTCTTCTATTGCCTTTGCAGTTTTTGCTGTTCTTTCTTCTCTTGACTTTTAAGTTTTTGCTGCTCTTTCTTTTCTACTCTTTAGAGTTTTAGCTGTTTTTTCTTCTCTTCTCTTTATGGTTTTTGCGCTCTTTTTTTTCTACTCTTTAGTAGATTGATGCTCTTTCTTGTATTGTCTTTAGGTTTTCTTCTCTTTCTTATCTTGCATTATGATTTTTGCTGTTCTTTCTTGTCCTTAAGGTTTTGCAGCTCTTTCTTGTCTTTAGGGGTTTTGCTGTTATTTCTACTCCTCTCATTAGGTATTTTGCTGTGCTTTCTTCTTTTGTCTTTAAGGTTTTTGATGCTGTTTATTGTCTTGTCTTTAGATTTTCTGCTCTTTTTTATCTTGCCTTCTGTTTTTCGTCGTTCTTTCTTTCCTTGTCCTTAGGGTTTTATTGATATTTCTTATCTTGTCTTTAAGTATTTGGTGTTATTTCTACTCCTGCGTTTGGGTTTTCTGCTCCTCTTTTTTCTCCTGTTTATATTTCACCCTCTACCTATCTAAATAATGCTTTACAACCACAAGAAATAAATGAAGTTAACGATGGTTCTCTGGTAGAAGGTTGAAAAAAGATTTTAATAAAGTGATAAAATCAGGTGAATGGAAAATGTCTTAAGGCACTTCGGAACGTTGCCGGCGTAAATTACTTGGAACTGCCTAAATTGGGGTCAGATTGACCTAACCCAATTAGCAAGTAAAATAAGAGAGTATTTTCCCCTCGTAGAGTTACTAGTGGAATAGTTATATCCCAACTTCCCAACAGTGAGGTGGCTACTACCATAACCTCGCCTGCTCTATTTAGAAGAAAGAATTTTAAGTTATGAAATCTGGCTACGCCACCTTTACCCATCACTTAGTAACGTTATAATGTATGCACACCAAAATTAACCATACACGTCAGTGACAACTGTAGAAACACATAAATGGCGACTCGCTCTCGAAACTGTACAGAATTCTTGGTCCAATAACTATGTAGAAATGACTGTAGTTTTCCTCCAATACCCATAGAAACTTAAGCTTTCCCAAGAGTCATACAGACAGATGGGTATTTTAAATATTCCGTCAGAATTGACTGGTAGCCCGGCCTCCGCCTCCATGCACTCGCCCTCTAGGCTTCTCCATATCAAGATACACGAGCGCGCTTTTGTTCTTGCAACCTTCCGATGACGCCCTTGTAAAGGATGACAGAAACGTTGGATTTCTAGTCCCCCTCCATTTTTTTTCCCTAAATCTGGTATCCTGTTAAGTAAATGATTTCATCACCCCTTTCTAACTCTCCCCCATCCAATTGCCCCTCCCCCCGGCAAGTGGTTGATTGGTGCACTTTGGTACCCGAGGGGACAGCATACCCCCCCCCCTCACTCTCGTAGATTTTAACTTTTCTATTTAATATTTCTCACCATTTACTTGACAAACTTCTTACCTATTTTGATGGAGGGGGAGTGATGGGTACGTTTGTGTCGCAAGCTAATCGCCGACCAGCTTTCGTCCATTCATTCGTAGTTAATGCTTGGAACAGGGGGGGGGGGGGCTGATCCCCTCATTCGTGGCTTCGGTTGGGTTGGCGTGTTAGGTATGTCTACGTCCCTCCCCCTTTCTCTACTTCTACTAACACCACCCCATCTTTTCCTTATCTATTATTTTACGCAAGAGTCAGGTGATATCAGAAGGGTTGAATGCCCTCTTTGCCCCAATACCTGAGGGAGGAACTGCGGTTTTATGCCTTCTAAATATTTTCACTCTCCCTATCTTTACCACTTTCTTTTCAGATCTCTCCTTAGAAATTTTCCGCGCGCTGCACCTTCGTTGTTATTGCACTTCAAGTTCACGGGGTTGGGGAATCTATTCTTCTACCTCGATATATGATTCCGAGCCCTTGTCTTTACCATGGCATCTGAGGGAATGAACAGGTAAGAAATTAACACCTTTATATAATGTCCTTCGTTATTCTTAGCTACGAGATCTCTTATCCTGTAGAGAGTTTGAGAGGCTACGAAGCCTTTTTTCGCCCCATACCCCCTTACTCCCACTTTTCTATCCCCTACACCCCTACACCGCTTTATTATTATTATATGGTGACGAATGACGGAAGAGAATAACCGCACGGAACGCTGATAAAGGCAGGCTTCCCACGATCAATTTATCAAATGTACTAATGTACGTGGATGCTGTAGGTGTGTGTGTTTAGATAGACTTGCACGTATGTTTGTTGTGTTTTGTTTATATGTATTTTGTGGGCATACAAATAGGTAGTGTGGTATATCTGTGACGAGTAAAATAAGTGGGTAAGGAAAATATATAATATTGAGTATTTGTTAGAAAAACATGGAAAATAACTAGAGCGGAAGTTACTTGAAGAGAACACCGAAATCTTAGCACACGCTTCAAACGGACGACAGTTGCTTATATTAGAGGCCATATGCATAAAGGAAAAGCAGCCGAAATTAAATCTTCAAGCAAATTCGCAATTCATCTTGCCTTCCTCCCATCCACCAGCCCTTAATAATAATAATCCCTCCCCATCTTAATTATGTGACCATTATAGAGTCTCAACCATTTTCATGTAGGTACCTCCCCGTGTTTAAAGAAATTACATTTCTTATAAATATGTTTGTATAAATTTTAAAACAACTAATCTATATATATATATATATATATATATATATATATATATATATATATATATATATATATATATATATATATATATATATATAAGCTCTGTATCTTATTCCCTAGTCCCAACTGTTTAGCCTTTGAAAATGATATGTGTATATATAGAAACGCGTCAGGCCAATAAAGAATTTCGTTTTGCTTAGTGAACCAGTTTTCTGCCCTCGTCCGTCACGACTTTCTAATGAATTTGGGGGAACTAATCCACGGGTTAAGCCAAGACCAAAAGAGGAATATAAGACAAATCGAGACTCGAAAAGAATACAATTACAAAGAAAATCTACTGCCCAACTATACGAATATATATATATATATATATATATATATATATATATATATATATATATATATATATATATATATATATATATATATATATATATATATATATATATGTGTGTATGTTTGGTAAAAACCAAACTAGATTGCTGAGCTTTCGATATTATTCGAAAGCTCGAATAAGGTCGAAAGCTCAGCAATTTAGTTTGTATTTTTACCAAACACATTCAGTTAAAAGAGATGAATACAGTAGAAGAAGAGAAAGTTGCTAAAGGAAATTAATTAAGGCAAAATACACAACAAAATTTGCATATATATATATATATATATATATATATATATATATATATATATATATATATATATATATATATATATATATATATATATATATATATATATATACTAACCCGCCAAAATTATCATTACATCCGTTCTAATATAAAAGAGTGAATGAAGTATCCTTATCGCTATTTAGTAGGAGCGGAAGGTCGAAAATCGAAAACTTTCGTATTTTTCTTTCTGTTCATAAAAAACGTCTTTTTGAAGGTACACTTTTTTATTGATAAAAAAACGAAGGTTTGAGCAGATGGGGTTAAAAAATAGTCGAATTATTGTGAGCGGGTATAAGGGTAGATGGGCATTTTTTTTTTAATTGTAAAGGGTTGGAAAGGCCTATGAAAAAAAGGACAGTCATGGAAAATGAGAAAATGCATTAATGCATTTAAAATATTCAGCCGTCCGATAACACACTCAGGCACGCACAAACGGTAACAAAAAAATTTAAATTTTGAACTCTTTTATGGAGCATAACGTGTTTTTTTTGTGGGAATGGAGTTAGGGCGGGGGATGAAATAGATTATTTTTCTCATTGTTAAACCTTCTGTCTATGCGTCACTTTATCTATCTAGCTATTTATTGTCTACTTGCTTCTATAGTCTTTCGATATCTTTCACTATTTTAAGTTTGCCTTTCTATTTTTCTCTGTTTGTAATTTGAATTCTTAGTGGCGCTTTGCTACGAACTGGCTGTTACCATTTCTATCTGGTTAAACGCTTGTTTGTCGTTATTTCTCTTTTATAATAGTACTCATATCTTATAAGGAGTTTTCAGTTCGTACCTCTAAAATCGATCGATCTTTGGGGCGAACTTCATCCGTGATTGATCATTTGAAGCTTATCCTTTACCACAATATTAAAGTTAGAGGATTAGTATTGGATTCATTTTATTCTCTTTGTATTTATGATTCATCTTCCTCATTCCTTTTCTATCCTCTAGCCAGTTTTCTCCTCCTAAAGTCTTCACAACAGTGTTCGACTACGAGTCTTCCTTTTCTTTCTCACATTAACTAAATCAATTTCTTCCTTTAACCAAAACCAACCAAATACGGTCGGACATGAGTACTTTTGTCTTTAGCAGATAATAACTTTGAAATAGAAGGAAGATACTTAAAACTCTATATGCTTATCTTATACAGTTTTTAAGAGCACGTTTGGGAGTACATTTTTTTTACCACATAATTAGAGGTATTGGTTGAATTGCTTAGTTGATTCTAAAACAATTTAAGCTTGAAAGTGGAAGAGAATATTAAATGCAGGTATTTAGTTTGGGAAAATCTAAAATTAAGGACAGGATTTTGGCATCCTAAGAGTAATGTACAGGCTTATTCTACTATTAACTCTGCCAATTTTGAGAACTGTTGCCAAGGCCCTGAGCATATAAATCTGATTTATTTGACTAGAGCCTACCTATGTATACAAAAGTTTAGCTCATGTGCGTTTTTAGTGAAATTAAAGAATATTGGTGACGGTTTTAATACAGGTAAATTAATACCAAACTCTCTTGGCAGGTTTGTTTTATCCTAAGGAAAAACTGATCAATGAAAGAGAGATATTTTGTATGTGTGTCTATGTGTGAGGGGTAATGTGAAAACAAGGATCGAATACATACTCGAAAACGAGCTGAATGTTAGATCCTCTTGAGATCGTGGTTGGCATAAGAGCGATATTAGTATAGATACCCACTTGAAGAGTCCTTTCCAAACAGAGCTGATCTCATCTTCCTTCTCCCTCCCCCCCCCCTCTCTTGCTATCCCCCGTCCTCCATCTCCCACCCTTCCACTGAGTGAAGCCTTAAACTCCGCATCACCAACCACTTCTGATCAGCCAAGATACGAGCGCCCAGCTACACACTTCCATGTACACTCCAGGATGGTGGTTTAGCTGGATGCAAATTGGAGTGTGATTGGGAGATACTTGACAGCTTGGAGTCTCTATTATCTCTTCCCCAGTTCTTATCTCCCTTTCAGAGTCAATTGATTGAGAGATTGACTACGAAAAGGCGAATCGACTACTGATTTTTAACCAGGCTTGAGAAGGATACGTATTCAAACCCTCCTTCCTATCCAAACTCTTCCTTTACCTCTCGTCCTACAATAGGTCGGTAATGTTGCAATATTGTTGATCTACGGTATGTGAATGGTTTCGTAAAGGAAAAATAGTCATATATAATTATTTTTTGTAGGTGAGTTTGTTGAAGGTTTTATTGGAAGGTATTATATTGGTAAATAGGTATGAGGTAGTTCTTTATGTCGTTATGAAGGAGGATTGTGGTTAGTGTATAAAAACAATATATTTTTAAAGTTGGGGTTGCAGTGGAAGTATTATGAAGGTTACCTACCAATTGGTTCGATGGCAAAGTCGTATTTTATCAATAATATCATATAACATTTGAAAAGTAGATATTTTTATGTAACTTGGGGATATAAATTTACGATCGAAGTCTGTCATAAAAGCATCAGCCTCGTTGCAGATCAGTACCTTTTCGGATGCTGATTTCACGGCTCGATCTAAGAAGATATACAAAGCTATGTTGCGCTAATCTAGCCAAATTTAATCGTGTCTTGGGGAAATCAAATTGCCTTTTGCGCTAATTTAAATGAAGCTGAACGTTTCATCTCGTGATCTAACAGTCTCATGTGCCAATACGACGTGAGTTAGTTTTTCTCTTCTTCACATAACCAAATATAGTATTTCATACGCCTTTATGACCAGATTTAAGTGTTTTGTGCGCTGGTCTGACTACAGCATGAATACATTTGACCAGATCTGACCGGTTCATGAGCTGCGTGGAGTGGTTATGTTAACTTCGTGTGTTGATTTAATCCTATTTGTTAATACACCGCTTTGTGGATTCGTGGAGAAAGATGATTAATTAATCCCTGTGTTGTCGTTTGCACGAACCGCCTAATTCAGCGAAATTGCAACCAAATTACATAACAATTTTAACAAAAATTATTCAAATATAGAAGTATTTTTATATATTGTGACATTTATTATGTATTTGTCAAATTGTGTTATACAATTTCTTTTTCTATGATAATAAAACTACTATAGCAAAGGTCAATGCTATTCTCTGAGATTCTGAGGTGTAGCAAATCAATCAACTTTCTGGATTCCAGTTCCAAAGAGTCATTTTTTAATGAGATTCTCTTGCTATTATTCCTAACCAACTCTTCCTTTCTAAGCGTCTCTAAAACAAGCTAAACTCTTGGAAGAATTAATATATTTTTTAAATTTTTTACAACTTTATTAAAATTTCAATTCGCTGTTAATTTTTTAACGCCAAATGACTTTCACCGCGGTGGTATTAAACTCACTTCAACCTTCCTGTATACACTTTATCTCAATATTTTGTTCATTAAATACTCACCCCTTAATTTGATCGCCATATTTATATATCCCATATATATGTGATTTAAGAACTAGCCCTACCCCTATTCGCGATGTCAACTGCAATAATTCTTCGATCTTAAGTCCACGACGACTGCTTCTTTCTTCCGAGCGGAATGGGTCAAGATTGGAGATGACAGTTTGACAAGTTGTTCGTGTACAAGGCTTTGGCAAGACCAATGGATCGCGGAATAAAATAATTCTTCTAATCTCCTGTCTATTCCACCTTTCAATGAGAAAAGAGGATGAAATCATGCGTGTAGTATTTATGAAGAACGAGGGAAGAGCCAGGACCTGCACCCCATTGAAAACCTATAGATGATCATTGGTGGAAAATTTCAAGACCAGCATCCTTCAACTGCGACGGATTTATGGACGAGAATTGATCAAGAATGGAAAAAAATAACTCAATAATTTTGCAAGAAACTGGTAAGGTCCTGTAGTAGTCGTTGCGCTGAATTAATAAAAAATAAGGTTTCAACACCTCATATTAAGTGTTTTAACTTTCATCGTTGTTAAATCTTGCTTTATTTTTAGTGTGTTTGCTTACTAGCCAATTCTGTGAATGATCGTTACCTTATTTTGCACGTGTCAATAACTTATATTGTTATCATCATCATCATCATCATCATCATCATCATCATCATCACTAACTCTATAATGTAAGAAGGGGATTTTTTGAGTATTTGAATAATAATTTCATCTTAGTTTGGTTATGACTTATGTTTTTTATCAAAGTTATTTTTAATAATTCTTTTATGATATCAAAAAAACAAAATGGTGAAGTTCAGAAAATTAATTTTTATATATTTTCTTCTTCTTCTTCTTCTTGTTCTTTATCTTCTTCTTCTTCTTCTTCTTCTTCTTCTTCTTCTTCTTCTTCTTCTTCTTCTTCTTCTTCTTCTTCTTCTATAACTCTATATTTAGCAACGTGATCTTTTAAAAGGGGGGAAATTTAGTTGAGAGTTCCTTTTTAAAATAATTATAATTGGCGAAGTTCAGAAAATTTATAAAAATTTAACCATGGCTGCTTTTATTTAGATTTCAAATTTTAATCTTAGTAGCGAAGCGCAAGCTCCCCCCGTAAGGGGGACTGGTGAAGCCATTATATGTTTTATTTAGTATAATTTCTTGAATATATGATTCTATTATATGAAACCTTCATAAAATATATTAAATGGATGCATTTACATATGTACAAAGTAAGTTTCCTTTACCTACCCAGCATAATTAAAAAATATTTTAATAGAAGAAAATCCTATTTTTATTTTTCTCGATAGTATATATATATATATATATATTCGGTGATTAATGGGATAAGATGGAAATTATAAATAATTACACGCGATTATGTATTATTATTAGCACATTTGGTATAAGTGATAAATGATAAATTACAGGTTATTTTTTTTATAATTACCGCAAATTTATCACATTTACTGAATCTGTTACTAATTAATTATAATTGCTGAAATTATTTCTAATTAATCACAATTGCCACAACTTAAAAATAGCACAAAGCTTATGCTTGTTTGTTTTTAATATAATTTCACATTCTTCTACATATATGCAACATAGCAGATCGTATGCCGAATGGTTTCTTTGTATGTATACCGATCATGTATGTATGTGCGCGCATGAAAAAGAGTATTTGAGTCTCTTTGGAGAGACTCCCCCCCCCCTCCCTCCACCGCCTTTCCAGCCTTCTAAATTTTCCTGTAAAAAGGCCATTCGATACGTGACAGAAGCTATCATCTCTTCCAAAACATGATTTTTCCACCCCAAAACTGCGCTCAAACACAATGGCGTATATTAACTTAACATTACACCCTCCATTTCTGACTTTTTTGCCCCCAAAAGCTTTAATCTGTGATCTTTTGTTCGACTTTTTGGATTTTTTTATCAGAGTTTTCTTTTATTAGTTTTTCTTCTAGGGCGGAAATATAGCCCTGCTACATTCCTTACAATCACAAACATACACACAAATATATATATATATATATATATATATATATATATATATATATATATATATATATATATATATATAAATATATATATATATATATATATATATATATATATATATATATATATATATATATATGCGTATAATGAATAAAATATTCATACACCGGAAAAATTTATTATTAATAATTTTACAAGTATCCAAATAACTTAGAACTCATATAAAAGATGGAGATTAGAATAACGTGCACTATTTTGAAATTAAAAAACTTAAACTTCAAATGAAATACTCGTACATTAAAATTTAAACTATTCAAATTAGTATATACTAATTACGAACTTTTAAAGGAAAACTGTGTTTGAATAAATAGTCAATAATATTCTCGAATGTTCGACTAATGTTTTCAGCAACTTATGACGTTCGGAACTTAGTTAGACAGCCATTCATTGTCTTTTCCTGATCAAGCAAGGTTGGCAACATGGCGAAATGGAAAGAGTTCTTTAGTGAATGTAAGAATGAAATTATTTATTGAATGTAAGAATGACATTATTAAACTTTAGACATTTTTGGTGAATTACCGAGATATATCGAAACGGTTAAATGTTCCGTCTAGTACCAATGATTCGCCTATTTTGAAATGGAAAAAGGCTAGCATTGCACAATCTTCCTAGAAATGCCCCTTCCCGTAACAACTCAGCCAAAGCTTTAAGAAGGATTATAATTAGAAGAGTTTAGGTAAACCCTATGAAGATAAGTAAGGAAATCCAAGATGAACTTGTTGCTGTTGGTTTCAAAACGAACAATCAGTAAGGAGCTGCATCGCAATTGTTTGAAATCTCGACAACCTAGTGAATTCTGTAGTAGTGTTATGGTCAGATGAAACAAAAATTTAATTGTTTGGAAGGATTCAACTTGTCATGTGTGGAGAAAAAATGTTAATGTTTATGAATCAAAGAACACCATGGATTCATCATGGTAAGGAGATGCTTTTCAGCTAATGGTTCGGGAGCATTTCATGTGATAAATGGCACAATGAATGGAGCTCAATATCGTAGAATTTTTCACGAAAATTTGCTCAGCTCTGCCCAACAGATGACCACTGCTTCCAAAGAACACTGCCAAACTGACTCGGGATTGGTTTATTCACATAATGTGACAGTGCTGCATTCGCTTAGCCATGCACATGAATTAAACCCTATAGAAAATTTATGGTCAAAATACAAAAATCAGATTCACTTGCGGGAGTTCAATCACATGGCTGAGTTGAAGGTAATATGCAACGAAGAGTGGGCGGAAATACCGAACCAAACATACAAAACACGTCGCAAAACAATGAAAAACGTCCACATACAGTTATTACTAACAATGGTTATGGAACTAAATACTGATTTTGGAATATTACATCTGTACGAATAATTCTTTTCCTTACCTAATTTAAATAATTTAAATTTTGATGCATTTCACTTGAAGGTGGGTTTGCTCATTTAAAATGAGTGCATTCTATTGTAATCTGCATCTTTTGTAAGTTTTTTTTAAAGTTATTCGGATACTATAAGGTTGGCAATAATAAATTTTTCGGGTGTACGAATATTTGTTTCCCCAATATATATATATATATATATATATATATATATATATATATATATATATATATATATATATATATATATATAATTCAAGATGACTAGTTAGGCTGTGATGAAAATTTCGTATTGGTTACCTTATGATCATTCGAGAAATTAAAGACTGTGTAAAGAATTTAGTTCAACTTTATATATATAACTACTTCCAAGTACATCTCAAAATGGTATATGGACTCTAAAACATATACACAAATATAAGATGCAAATATTACTTATTTATGAATATAGGTAAAAAAATTTAAATGTTTGTCTTAATCAAGAATTCAACACTGTAATATCCCAGATGGAATTTGGAAAACGTAATGATGAAAAACTGGGTCAGTTTTCATATGAATCCTGTTACGTTTTACACTATTTCTATTAACAATAAAACAGAAAAAAAGAGCGATGGAATGTGAAGAATAATGAATGATTCTTTGCAATGATTAGATACAAACTTGTGTTGTTGTTTCTTCACCGTATGAGAAAGTCAGAAATTGAATGTTCAGATGTACTAAAGTTTGTTTGAGGGCGGGAGAGAGGGACATAGTTCATTATAATTGTAATAATAGGGGAATATCATGGATTAGAATTCAAAGTCCGCTGTGTAGATTTAATATACATATGTAGATAGATTGTAACTTCCTGAATTACTTCCAATACTTAGTTTCTAGGAAAGAGAGATCCTAGAAAGAAAGTATGTAAGTCATAAGGCAAGAGTGTGAGTGTAATGTGATGGGGAATGCGCGGCGTTATGGATAGGGGATTAGATTTTATAGCTAATGCCAAAGTGTGGTCAAATATGGGCATGTAATATGCAGATGTTGCTTGAGACTAAGATTGAATATTAGCCTCAGGAAAAAGAAACAAGGTCTGCTGACCAAAATGTCGCGTGGCCTCACTTATTCTGATTTATGATCACACCTAACATAATATAGCCAAGCATATCATATTATAGCCTAGCCTAGTATATCCTAGACTAGTATAGCATACTATACTTTAGACTAGAATAACCTTGCATAGCTTAGCCTATTATAGCCTTGGTTAGCTAGCCTATCATAGCCTAACGTAGTATTCCGTAGTGTCAGAGAGAGAAGGTTATCCCCCTCCCTTAAAACCAAACGTCTACCCGTGGCACCTTCGAGAGATGCACCTGCACGGCCAAACAGGCCCAAAGGAGCAGCGAGAATTTCGCGCGACCGCGTGATCCGTTTGGGTTCCCTTTCTTCCCCGTCAAATCGCCTGATCGGCGCCAGACCTACGGCGTCAAAGACTTTCTGCGATGGTCGCCCAGAATATTCTTCCCCTATTCTCCTTAGCACGGCAAGTAAAATGAGATCTCCGTCCCCCTTTGGGGGGCCTCTGGTGACCCGCTTCGCCAAAGCAGTATAAATACTTCGGGAAAAGCTTTGAGAAATTAGTACCATACAGCCCTGTCTTGGTAGGCAGCCACGTACAGTCTCGTACGCCCAGCTTCGCTTCCCAACGGCTTCCAGCTTCGAACGCGATGTGTCACCTCTCTAGCGGGCCTCGCTCGTACCTAAGGCCAGAGTTCCCGCCCGACAGACGATAGACACAGACAGCCATCTAACACTCGGGTATCGACTTCGTTCTCGTCTGGAGTACTTTCTCGTTCATTTCTCAGAGAGGTTAAAGAAGAAGGAATCTTGCAAGTGGAACTTTGCAGCGTCCCGCTTACTCGTCGTACCCAAAGCCTCCAGTGAATTAGGCTTTACGTGAGTCTACCCGTCATTTGCACTCTCTTCCCTTTCCCTGGAAGCAATCATCGTACATCCTCTTTCAGACTCTCGTCCCCGTCTAGTCATTTGTATCCCTCCCCCGTTTGGTACCCCGGGTCTCAACCTATTCATTGTCATTTATTTACTTTTGCTAATAATATTTTCTTTGTATATAGTAAAGTTATTTTTCTAAAATCAGTTTCTCTAAACCCAAAACCTCTAAGAGTTGATTATTTAGGGCAACCGCACTGAATATATATCCCAATTTGTGGCTGCTTCCTTCAGAGTCAATCCTCGGCTAGCATCGACGTTCGACTCTAAGGCATTATTTTCTAGGGGCAGGCTTTTTAGGGTCACCCCCAGTATCTGATCTAATTTGTTTTAGACCTGTGACAGATTCTAAAGGGTGTTATTCTTGTATATTAAAGGTTCTGGTTTGAGAAACTGTAGAAATAACCTTACCTATTTCCCATTTTGTGTGCGTATTTTGTATTAAATTTTGTGAAGCTTTAACCCTTTCCAGGCTTCATAAAACGTCTGGTGTATTGTAAAGTAGTTAATCTTATTTCTTCTTTTTTGTATTGTGTTTGTGGTTTCCTTTGTTGCGTATTGGGTAACACCGTCTCTCGCGAAATTTCAGAGTGAATATTTCGAGTATAATTAAGAATTTGCGCCGTGCAAAATAATTATCGCTGTATTTGTTGTTGTTTTTTTGAGTGAGCAATCGTAGGTCCACCAAAGCCTACCAGCACTTCCGCTGTGCGTCTAAATAATCCTCCCTCCCATTTTGGGGGTGTGTGGTGCTTTTCCTGAAAGTTGGTCGAACGCGATAAAATGTCTTCATTACTTATCACATTTAAGTTGCAAGGAGAGTCGCTTGGGCTTACCGGAAAGGACCTCTTAGCTTATATCCAAGCGGAGAAAAGGACCGAAAGAGAAAAGAGAAGAGGAAAAGAAAGAGAAGAGAAGGAACAAGAAGAAAACATAGAAAGAGAAGCACGAGAAGAAAGAAGAGAAGGAACGAGAAGAAAGGGAAAGAATCCGCCTTCATGAACTTAAAATGAGTAGGACCAGAAACGAGACGCTGTCCATCAGCTAGAGGTCCAAAGCTCTCCCTACCGCGTCTGTTAAGCTCCTGGTTTTCAGGCAAGGCGAGGATTTTGGAGCTTTCTTAATCCACTTCAAAAGAATCTTCGAAATCAACCATTGGGACATCGAGGCAGATGGAGTGGCTCAATTGTTGCCCTTGCTAAATTCCCGACTACGAGATATATTCATATCACTGCCCTCAGAGGCAACAATTGATTATTCAACCATAAAATCAGAGTTACTGGTGGCATTCAACATGACTTCTGACTTTTACCGATCCAAATTCAGACATGCCCGCCTTCAGCCAGGCTAAACATACTGTCAGTTTGGTTACACACTCTAGCGTCACCTCAACTTTTAGCTCAATGTTTCTAAAATTCCGCATGACTACGATGCCATCGTTGACTTCTTCCTGAGAAACCAGTTGTTGGCTGCACTTCCGGCTGAAATCAGATCTTTCGTAAAAGACTGGTAGTGCTTCACATTCAAGGAGTGCACAGAAGATGCCGATATTTATTCAGCAAGCCACAACCTTTATCCGAAAGAATGGAAGAAAATGGACCCTCTTTCTCCCAAACCTAAGCCAAACAAAGGTAAATTCATCCTGAAAAATGGAAGCATAGAAACATCACGTTCTTAGAATTCAATGAGATCATGACTGAAGACTTCGCAAGGAACCAAAAGAACTGCGATTCCCTCCAACCCTTGTGGGTTAAGCCCCAGTCAAAAGAGCAAGAAACCACCCGAGGTGACAAGGTCATCTCCTACCAAGTTACGGACGGCTTACTTTACCGTGCGTGGTCAGAAAACTGCAAACCCCTGACGCCAGTATTGTGTGTCCCACGTTCACACGTTGATCCCATTTTAACCATTGCCGATGACAACATATTTTCAGGCCATTTTAATCACACGAAGACCACTTAGAAAATCTTCAAATATTTTTATTGGCCAGGCGCCCATTAAGAAATCCTTCGCTACTGCAGGTCTTGCCAAATCTGCCCAAAGACTGCCATTAAAGGGCGAGTTAAGCTCGCACCGTTGCAGAGAGGACCCCTAATTTCAGAGCTGTTTTCCGGTGTTGCAATTGATCTCATCGGTCCGATACACTCCTCATCAAGTGATGGGCATAGCCACGTGCTAACTTTAGTGGATTTTGCCACCCGGTTCCCCGAGGTTATGCTGTTGAAGAATATAGACAGAATTTCCTGTGCGGAAGCACTAATCTACATCTTCTATCGCGTTGGATTACACAAGGAAATCCTGTCTAATCGTAGTCGCTAATTCATGCCATAACTGATAGAGTACTTCGGTAAGCTCCTGATGATAAAACCTCTTTTTACCACCCATTTCCACCCAGCTGGTAACGGGATGTGTGAGAGGCTCAACGGCTCCCTCAAATCCATCCTCAAGAAACTGCACGCCCAAGAACCTTGAGAATGGCACCGTTTCTTGCCGGTAGCCCTCTTTGCATACCGGGAAATTCCCCTTCGCACCTTAGGTTTCGCCCCATTGAGCTTCTGTAAGAACGTAATGTTAGAGGGTCCCTCAACATTTTAAAGAAGCCCTTCTTCAATTCGTAATTAGACCAGGAGATTCAATCCTCCTACGCTTACCTCATAGACCTGAGGCAAAGGTTAGGAAAGTGCGCAGAGATCACGCATCAGAATGTCGAGACAAACTTGAGCAAGTATAAAACCTACTTCAATTGTGGGTTCCAAGAACAAAAATTTAAACCCGGTCACGAAGTCCATTTACTACTTCCCACGGACAACAACAAACTTTTGAACCAATGGAAGGGCCTTTTCCCAGTGATCGAGAGACGCAGCCCCTTCAACTACTTGATCCAAATCCCGTTTAACAGTAAGCTATTCCACGTGAAGATGCTTAAAAAGTACCATCGACGCGCTTCTACCAGACCAAGGGGTCAAGCGGGTAGCTGGGCTCCAAGGCGGATTCTTAATCCAGGGCCACAAGTTGGTTGGCACAAGCGCGTCAATGGTACGTTTTAAGCATACCTAGAATTTCCCCCATCCTGCCTTAGGTTTTGCCTCATTTGAGCTTATGTATGGATGTAATGTTAGAGGGCCCATCAACTTTTTAAAGTAGCTCTTCTCCAATTCGAAATTAGACCAGGAGATTCAATCCTCCTATGCTTAGCTCCTAGACGTGAGGCAGAGGTTAGGAAAGTGCACAGTTATCACGCATCAGAACGCCGAGATAAGCTTGGGCAAGTATAAAACCCGGTAACGAAGTCCTTTTACTACTCCCCACGGAGAACAACAAACCTTTGGTCCAATGGAAGTGCTTCCTCCCAGTTATCGAGAGACGCGAAATATCCTCTTCATGTCTTGCCAGATACCTCCGATTCCCCATCGAACGAGTTGAGCATAAACCCTCAGCTTCCGATCCCTCAAAAGATCCAGTTACAAGGGCTATTCACCCAATTCACCGATGTAATCTCGGATACCCCTGGGTGTGCTACCCAGTTCGAGCACAATATTCTGCTCATCAGCCAGGAAGCTGTCCGTTCGAAGCCGTACCCCCTCCCTATTCACTTAAGGAAAGCGTTCAATGAGGAGGTAGACAAGCTTAGAAGATGGGTATTACAGAGCCCTCGGAGTGGGAGTATTGTTCCCCCGTCGTCATGGTGAAGGCGGACAATTCTTGACGGATGCGCATCGACTTCCGGAAGTTACCCACCGTCCCCGTGTTGGAGGCCAAACCGATTCCCCTCATCGATCAGAATTTGCACATGTTTGAGAAGGCCAAATTCATTACAGTATTAGATCTGCGTAAGGCCTATTACCAGATTTCTTTTAGGAAAGAGGTAAAGAGGTACACGGTCTTTCCCACTGACAAGGGCTTGATGCAATTCCGGCAACTCGCATTTGGGGTGGTGACGGCCTATAGCAATTATAACCCAGGAATGAGACCACCATATGGCTGCCCTTCGTGCCTTTCGTGCCCTCCTGTGCTGGCTCAAGGAACACCACCTTACAATTGGCCCCAACAAGTGCCACTTTGCCTTTGGCACTATTGACTATTTGGGTTTCCACATAGAGAACGACAAAATTAAGGCAATTGTCGAAATGCCACTACCAGCAACAAAGAAGCAGTTGAAGTCATTCATGAGATCCGCCTCCTTCTACCGACGTTTTATTGTGAACTTCGCCTCCATCGCCGTGCCCCTAAGTGATCTCCTCAAGAAAAAGACTCCCGACTGACTCGTCTGAGCCCCCCGTTGGATCGCTACCTTTGACCAGCTTAAAGGGAAGTTAGCCTCAGCAACGATCATCCGCTTACACGACCCCTTTAAACCTTTTGGCATACGGACTGACGCGAGTAACGATGGCATAGGATGTGTTCTCGTCCAGTAAGGTGACCATGGCAAAAGTTTCCCCATCGCGTTTGCGAGCCGTAAACTCCTTCCCCAAGAGAAAAACTATGGGGTAATCGACGAGAAGCTCTTGCCATCGTTTGGAGAATCCACAAGTTCAAAATTTTTCTCTTGGGTAAAGAATTGATTATCGAGACTAACCATAAACCCCTCTCTTGTCTACGGAACGTTAAGAACAATAATGGTCGTCTCATGAGAAGTGGGGCCTCTCTCTCAAAGATTTCCAATTTGAAATTGTATACATTAAGGGTTCCGAAAATTGTTTGGCGGACAGCTTAAGCAGAACTCCCCTGAATTTGTCTCCGGAGTAATTTTCCATTAATTAATTGTAACGTTGAATGGATTACTTTTGTATATATTCCTGAATAATTCTTGTAATTTTGTGTAATGCCTTATAAGAATATTTTCCATTATATTTTTTTATTCTGTGTATATATTTTTGATGAGTTACTCTGTTCGTATGTACCTTTTTTGTTTTGTGGGACCATTTTTTTATGAGGAGGGGGAGAATTATCATTGTATGTAAGCTCCTCGTTATCGAGAGTATGTTGACTCCGGCAATTGATAAATAAATATTCCTGTCTGTCTTATTGTATTATTTTCTATTATTATTTTTTTACTTGATGATGTTACATAATGCGAATAACGAGCATCTACCGAGACCCTTTTATTTGACTTATTTATGTGCACATTAGCCGGTACCATCCCTTTTGTATTTGTGTCTCTATTGAAAATATAGCCGTGTAATTACCCTATATTAGTCTGATGTCACTTCGTTCGGAAGCTCCATTTTTGGAGAGGAGGAGATGTCAGAGAAAGAAGGTTACCCCTCTCCCCCTAGAACTAAACATCTACCCGTGGCGCCTGAGAAAGATGCCCCTGCACGACCAGAGAGCCCCAAGGGAGCAGCGAAAATTTCGCGCGACAGCGTGATCCATTTTGTCTCTCTTTTTTTCCCGGTCACATTGCCTGATCTGCGCCAGGCCTACGGCGTCAAGGACTTTCGCGCGAGTCTGTGATGCTCGCCAAGAATATATTCCCCTCCCCCTTGGCGCGGTAAATCTAATGATATACCCGTTCCCCTTTTGGGGTCCTTCAGCGACCCGCTTCCACCGAGGCCGTATAAATACTTCGGGAAAAGCTTTGAGAAATTAGTACCATACAGCCCCATCTTGGTTAGCAGCCACATACAGTCTTGTACGCTCTGCTTCGCCCCCCAGCAGCTCCCAGCTTCAAACGCGATGCGTCACCCCTCTACCCGGCCTCGCTCTTACTTAAACCAGAGTTTCCACTCGACAGACGATAGACACAGACAGGGATTTATCCCTCAGGTATCGACTTCGTTCTCGGCTGGAGTACTCCCTCGTTCATTTCTCGTCGTACCCAAAGCCTCCAGTCATTTAGGCTTTACTTGAGTCTTCCACGTCATTTACACCCCCTTCCCTTTCCCTGGAAGCAATCGCCGTGCATCCTCGCTCGGACTCTCGTCCCCGCCGAGTCATTCGTATGCCCCTCTACCCCGTTTGGTACCACAGGTTTCATCTTATGCATTGTAATTTATTTACTTTTGCTAATAATATTTTATTTGTATATAGTAAAGTTATTTTTCTACAATCAGTTTCCCTAAACCCAGAACCTCTAAGAATTGATTATTCAGGCCAACCGCACTCGATCTATATCCCAATTTGTGACGTGCTCCCTTCCGCACATCACTGCAGAGTCAATCCTCGGCTAGCATCGACGTTCGACTCTACGACGCCTAGCATAGCCTAGCATAGAAGAGCATAGCCCTCCCTAGCCTATTATAGTTTAGCATATCATATCCTAGCATATTATAGCCCTATCTAGCATATTATAGCTTAACATAGCCTAGTATAGTATAACCTAGCCTAGCATTAACTATCCTAGAAAAGTATAGCCTATACTATCCTATTACACCCTAGTCAAGCATAGCTTAGTATTGTCTAACCTAACATACTATATGCTATCCTAGCATACAATATATTTTAGCATATCTTAGCATAGTACCTATAGCCTAGCCTATAATAGTCTAGCATAGTATAACCTATTCTAGGATTAACTAGCAGATTATAGCATATTATTGCCTAGCCTAGTCTAGCAGAGTATCTGCCGAATAGTTATAATGCTATTGCCAAAACAAAATAATTCCCGGGTTAACCTTGGGAAGACTTTGGCAATTATATCATTCGAAAGAGCATATAAACAAAATAAAGGTTTCAAATTTCGTTAGAATAGGCCGAATTGTTATGATGTTATTACAAAAACAAAAAAAGCAAAACGGGAACCGACCGACCGACTGACATAGTGAGATGTAGACTCGCTCGCGATTAGACCCGCACGCGACAAAAAAGGCAACCCATGTCCTTTGTCTTTATCAAATTATGAATTAAGGATTAATGAGATAATTACAAATTTCAAGAGCCCAAATTGTATCATGCGAGTATGTACAAACTTTGTGCTTCATAATCTAGGCTAGCTTGCGTCAAATTAATAATCATATATGTGTACTCTCTATCACCTTATGTTACTACATATAACTCAGCTTGTAGAAAATTGAGAAAAATACCTAAACGTTTTAAATTTTATTTCTACAAAATAATATATATATATATATATATATATATATATATATATATATATATATATATATATATATATATATATATATATATATATATATATATATATATATATATATATGCCAGACTAACCTACATCTTAAAGAGAGGGCCTTAACTACATTCTAATTCTCCAGCATACGAAATCACGCAGAAAATACTGGCCACCTCATTTCATCGGAACATTTTTCCATTTTCTCTGGGGCTCCTTCAGTCCATTTATTAAAAATACTCGAGTCGCTCTATATAAAAACAACTAAACCAGCACTCAACGAGTCTGATCCCTCCTTTCCCCTACGTATCCCATAACCCTACAACCTACAAAATCATTTTCATTCTCCTTTGAAGTTTACCTTTTTATTCTTGTCCTGGAACTACTATCTGCTTAAGGTAATAATGTGTATATCATTCACTTATTCGGTTCTTTTAATATTTTAATTTGGTAATTTTATACTTTGTCTTTTTTTTACTTTAGTCTCGCTTCTTTGGCTTTATCTGATTTGCCCTAAGCTTGTTTTTCACTGTTTTTTTAGCGTTTTTATTATTCCTGTTTGCTTTGGTTTTTTTATGTACGTTCCTAAATTGAGTGGCTTAACTTTACTTTGTATATATATATATATATATATATATATATATATATATATATATATATATATATATATATATATATATATATATATATATATATATATATATATATATATATATATATATATGTATGAATGCAATGTCCCACAGGAAAAATGAAAAGGTGCTTCCAAGTACTTACGAACTTTATTCAGTTCATTCTTAAGGATAACTACAAGAGAAAATAATATAATAAGATTATATATAAGCTAGTAAAAGATAAAGGACCGCCTTTAAGACAAGAAATCACCAATGGAGAAGTAAGAGAAGGACGGGTAAATTGACATTAAGATTTAGCTATTACAGGTAGCAACGTCAAACCGAGAGGCAAGAAAGAGTCAAGAACAGAACCAAAAGGGTTAAAACGATTAACGGATAAAGAAATAGTCTAAAGAGGGAGATTAGGAGAGACACGAAAATTAAATTGAAACGAAGGGGAGAGGGACAAGGAGAGAGGAAGAGAAATATAATAATGTTAATACAAAATCAATGGAACATATATATATATATATATATATATATATATATATATATATATATATATATATATATATATATATATATATATAGGAATCCAACAAACTGCAAGAAACAGAAAACGGGAAAATCTTTCTTCGGATAATATTTCCTATATTCACAAAAATTCCGTATTGGGGTGGGATTCGAACCGTGCACACTGAAGCAGTGAACACACACATATATATACATATATATATATATATATATATATATATATATATATATATATATATATATATATATATATATATATATATATATATAAAGGGTGTTATCAGTAAGTAAAACATTGTTATTGGTGAAAATTTATTGATTTTACCTTTGGTTCATGTTATTTAAGTCATGGCAATTATGTGTGAAAAATAATATCGCCTAAATGTCCGCCAAGGGTTCGGCAGCACACCTCCACCCTATCGTCAAAATCTTTGATTTAGTCTCTCCATAGTTGCCCCTCGATCTCACCAATATGCCTTATTATCTCATCCTTCAGCTGTTGAATTGTTGTTGCCTTGTTGGCATAGTCCTTACTTTTGAGATGACCCCAAAGGAAAAAATCTAAAGGCGTCAAGTCACACGATCAATTTTCCCTATCGCGAAGTGCCCGAAATGCGTTCCTCTTTGAACGTCCATTTTCGTAATAGGCTTCGATAACTTTAACACGTTGTTCGATTGTTAATCTTTCGATGGTTAAAATTGCCAAAGACTGAAGTTGTAAAATCTGAAAGAAAAAGAAAAGAATCATTAGACGCTTAAACTTAACTCACATTTAAATTCGGTCCAAGTTATTGGAACACTCTTTATATCCTTAATTCCCTTCCCCTCCCGCTATCTAAATTTTCCAACTCTCCCCTCTATTTTCTTCTCTCCCAATCCTCTATACCCTCTCTCTCCCTCCCATCTTTCACTGATCCATTTCTTATTCCCACTCTCTCTTTCTCTCTATCCTTTATCCCTCCCCCTCTTTCCATTGAGGTGATTGGGGTAGAAGATGATCAAAATAGTTTTGAAAGATAAGAATCCAACAGCCTAAAGTTCTGGTTGCGAGCAAAGCGCAAGCCATGTCTTATATATATATATATATATATATATATATATATATATATATATATATATATATATATATATGAAATGAAACTACCGTATACGAGCATAGAATTTATTGACGAGACTAGTTTCGATATGAAGTTTACCATACCCTCCTCAGTCGTATAATGAGAATGGAATGAACAACACAAGTTATTAAGCACCTTAAAATCCCAACAAAAGAAAAAAAACGAAGAAAAAGGGTCAGTAATCAGGGTGTGTGGTTCTAAGATCATTAACTAAACATGTTACAATCAGGTTCCGGGAATAGCAGCTACATTTAAATTGACCACCCGAAAGATAAAAAATGGGAATTTCTCCTATTAGCATAGATTCTACAATTTTTCATTTAGTGAAATATTTACAATTATATATAAGAAAACGAGGCTGTAATCGGTTCAAGATCCAACCTGAAACTCTACTTAAACTCTAAGCAAACATGAGTCCAAAACAACTTCTTTACACATTGAAATTGTGTCATTTTTCCCTTAACCGGGTTCGACTAAAGACTCAACACCCTTTCGCAACAAGTTGGAAGAAGGCTTCCTACGCTACGAACAATGTTCTCAATCCTTCTTCTTACGACCTCTCGTACGATCAAGAAATTTTCCCGGGTATGGCCTATCCTTTGCGTTTTAATTAGTGATTCATTCTCCCTTAATCATCTCCTTTCAATAAATAAATTTGGGGGAAGTGATCAGTTGAACATTGAGTTCTTAAGTGGTTTGGTAGCTGGTGTTTTATCCCATAGTGACAGTGTAAAATATTTTGAGATCCCCAGGCGCCTTATGACTGCCCTTAAATTACTTAATTCTAACAAAAATATCATCCTAACCAAATTCTTCTGTTAGACAAAAATTCTTATACGGAAGACCGAGATCTTCAACAAAAGTCAAACAAAATTGCTTAAACGATCGACTCTCATGCATACAAACTCTCGATGTGGGGATCCTCACTTCTTGCTGACGCTGTTGGATTGACCTCTCCTTCATACATAATCCATTCCTCTGATTTCATTGAAAAATTTAGAAAAATCAACATAGAATGTAGCCGCTTAGTTAGCTTTGATGTAGATAGCCTGTTTATCACTGTTCCAGTTAATGAAGCCTTTAATGTTCTATCTAAGGTATTAGACAATCCGATATAAAATCTCCCTCTAGGCAAAAATACAATTATAAATCTTCAAAAACTGTGTTACTGACAATGTATTTATGATGTTAACATTACGCGAGTCGTTGAATCAGGAATGTTTTTGAAGTAGTTAGAAAAGATACATTTGGGAATGGGATTTCGGTCATTATTGACCGTTAATCCGTAAAGAGTTTTAAGGTTCGCTGGGTGGCGGTCAATTGAACATTAATCTTTGGTTTTTCTTCTTGGATTAGGATCGCTTCCAGGATATGAAAGCGTGTGCGGTCACTTCTCCTTTTGATAATGGTGTTTTGTACTAAAATTTATCGTGTTAGTTGAATTCCATGTTGCATGTAGTGGTTCTTGATGGCGCCGTTTTGCATATGCATGTTGAGTCTACGAGATAGGGATGTGGTTGTCATTCCAATGTATTCATTTGAATTATGAAGCTTGCAATCTTCATGTGGACAGGTGAATTCATAAATTACATTGGAAGTTTTCAATTCTTTTTTCGTACTTGTGTCGTTGATAATGAGGTGATTACTTATTTTGGGGGTTTTATAATATATTGTGACTTGTAGCGTTTCTTCTGGATTCGTGCATTTTGTATTTTGGAGTATACTATTCTTGAATGTTCTTTCGTCGATTTTATACGATTCACTCATTTGGTTCATATCGGAGATATTTATTGGGTGTTTCTTATTGTCTTCATTTTGATTATTGTTTTTTTCTTGCAAGTTTTTCAGGAATGTATTTGTTTCTTTGTCCACCACAGTGTTGGAGAAACCATTATTGATGAGGACTTGCTTTATTCTTTATATCTATAAATGAATCTATAGATATAAATTAGAGCCGATAACTGAGGTGAAGCAAAAATAAGGAGAAATGTACTAATAAAGCTATTGGCAAATGGCACCAGTGGTAATAATACTAATAATGTATTTGACAGCGTCAAGTTTTAAATGGTAATTTGAAGTTTCTAAGACACAACCATTCTCTCCCAAACTAATCTGAGTTCGTCTAATTATGTGAGAGTTCTTTTTTTGTCGGTAGTGGTCAGTGGATTTGCTTATGTGGGTTCGCTCAGGGAAAATCTTGTTGTACATACTCGCATGTCTCTTTGTGTGTTGACACGATGGTCGTTTTCAGCTTTGGAGCGTCCGGACTTTTGCTCTCTTGCGCACCTTTGACATGAGAGAGCCTGAATATCCTGTGCATTTGTTATCTTTTCTGGAGGTAATTTAAGTATTTGAATTTGAAAGCTGACGGGAGAACCTTTATAGAACCGATAAAGGTGCAAAGTTTGAGATGAAAGAACGGCTGACTCCAACAAATCCCCCCCGTCTTCTGAGGAAAAGAGGAAAAGGAGGAACGCCATGTATGCCTTATTCATGATGGATTGGTATATAGAATGTAGCGGATTGATTGGGGGTAAACAATAGCGGTTCTAATACAATCTTTGAGGAACATCCTTCCAAAAATCTCTTTTCGAATTGCCGTCAATTTACTACACGGAGTAGGTATTTGAGCCTTTGTTGCTCACTCGTCACCCTCTCCCGGTGTAATGGTAATCCCAACTGGGTGAACCAGTAAGTAGGTGAAATGACTTGAAATTATGGAAGAAAGAGAACGTTTACGGGGCTTACGATGGCAACCGTTGATTCTTGTTGATTGGTTGATGGTTGTTACATGGTGGAGAGTTTTGTGACCGTCTTCTTTCCAGTCAATCCTTAATTCGAAACATTTTTATTTCTCCGGGCAATTTGTTACTACTAGGACTGTCACTCCAACATATGGTGTCTTGCTTGTGAAGGGCACACTAGCAAATGAGATCGTGCGTTGGAAGGACACTGGTCAGAGCCATGTGGTTTATGTGTATAATCGGGATATTAGCTCCTAAAATTTTACGGAAACTTTCCAAGATGGAGCTGGATCAAAATACACAGTTTTCCCTTGAACGTTTACTAAAAATATATTTCTTTGATGGATGAAACTTTACAAGTTCAATGCCGTTCAGCCTTTGATTAAATTCAATTTTACAGAGTTTGAGAGGCTGACGATTGAGGCAAATAAGGATGTTTGGTCGCTTAAATTAGAGTTCGAATAATTTTGTGTTAATTTAGACTGAGTTAAACTGAGCGACTTTATCAAGCACAGGAAACTGAGTCAAGCTGAGCTGAGAGGATGAATGTCTTTAAAGCTCTTTGATCGAGTAAATTAATGGACGAATGAGTTTATATATATATATATATATATATATATATATATATAAACAGAGAGAGAGAGAGTGAGAGAGAGAGAGAGGGAAATTAGAGAGAGAATCAGACAAAGAAAGAATGATATAGAAACTGAGAATGAAAGAGAAAGATAGACAACTTGAGAAATGGAGAGACAAAAAAGTAGTCGGACTGCAGAGATAAACAAGAGAACTGAGACAAATCGAGAGTTGTTGAGGGATCCAATGAAACTAGCCTATCAGCTGATGAAAACGACTAAATAAACAGTATCAAAACGCTGAGTGAGAGAGAGAGAGAGAGAGAGAGAGAGAGAGAGAGAGAGAGAGAGAGAGAGAGAGAGAGAGAGAGAGAGAGAGAGAGAGAGAGAGCGCTTACGTGATAGAAGGATGCTGATAAAATGACAGTTAATTGGAAAGATGGATCGAAAATCAAATAAACTAACAGATATGCTGGGTTATTCATATTTACAAACTAGATCAAAAAGAGTGTGCGTGTGTGTGTTTTTGTGTGTCTGTCTGTATGTGTGGGATTGTTTGTAAATGTGTGAAAGAGATGAAGAAGCAGACTGGTGGTAGCGTTAATGATGGGGTTGTTGAATGAGATTTGGTGTGCTCACTAGAAGAGGGGACAATGATGTCAATAAAAGGATTGTGGGATTCTCCTTATTTATGGAATAAATCGCCCGCTGATAGCTTTTTATGTCAACACGCTTCCGTGTACGCGTGTGTACATATGTGTATCAGTGTGTGTACTCTTGCGTGTGGTCAGAGGGTCGATGGACTGTCGAAGCGCTGTTGGGTTCCCTTGAATGGTCATCCAAGCGGCTGGTAGCGAGTGTTTTGTCATTGAGTGGACAATAGGTCTTTTATGGCTCGATTTAGTAGAGGCTCACAACACGACGCTAACACGAAGAATCACTAAAATGTGAGATTTTGTCACTTTTTGCCATTCATACGAAGTGAGGCTTGAATGGGGCCATACTTAGGAAAATATAATACCTTATTATTATATCGTAATTTTATTTATTCAATCCCATTCTTTCTCAAACCTTCTCTTTCTCTCTCCCATTTTCTATATCATATTCTCTAACGATCTCTCTTTCATTCTCCTCCGCTCTTATTCTCTCTCATTTTCTTTCTTATTCTCTATATCATATTCTATCACATTCTCTCTCATTCTTCCTCGCATTCGCTCTCTATATCATATTCTCTCTCACATTCTCTTATAATTATCTCTTTCATTCTCTATCTCCTTTCCTTTTCTTTCACATTGTCACCTAACTGATCCTGTTACTGATGTTGTTGCTGTTCTTTTTCTTTTTTCTCCCCTTATTTTCTAATTTTTGGTGTTTTTTTCATTTTTTCATTTTTCTGTCTGTTTTCACTCTTTCACCCCTTTGTCCCCTTTTGTCTCATATGTACCGAGGAACACTTGTGGTGCTGGTTTGAATCCCTACCATTTTATTTTAAAACCACCCACTGTTTACGTGGTCGACCGCCTCCTCGGTGGCTCGTGGTTGTGGTGCGCTTGCCATAGTGTACTTACTCATAGTGACACGAAGTCACTTAATTAGTCGAAGAGAGAAGCAACTACAAAGGGTTAGACTCGAGGGCCTAAGGGCGAAGATGGATCGAAGATGACAAGGAAGTGCCTCTTCGACATAACTCATCGACCCAAATGTCCCTTTATATTTCAGTTCGCAGTGGAAAGCGCCACTAATTTTTCGATTCGGTGGAGAACCTAATAGCGAACCTGTTGCGCCTCTAGTTGGCCAGATTCTTTGACTAATTATATTGAAGGGAAGTTTGCAAATCATGTGGCGTTATTATTGTTATTATTATTGACGGTAGTACATAATACTCAATAACTAGGCGTTTAAATTACTTCAATCAATAATTGTATTAACACATTAGTTTTGGTTGCCCGTGGGTCACAATTTATTTTTAGCGATTTCAAATCAAAATGTATGTAGAAGTTGTGGGATACTAATCATCATCATCATCATCCCTAACTATAATTTAAGAAGCGAATTTTTTTTTAGTATTCGAATAATCAGTTCATCTTAGTTTGGTTATGACTTATGTTTTTTTATCAAAGTTATTTCTAATAATTATTTGATAATATCAAAATAAAAAATGGTGAAGTTCAGAAATAAATATAAGTATGGAAATTTTGTGAATTTTTTAAACCCAAAGAATTACAAATGGTGAAGTTCATAAAATTTATTTTTATATATCTTCTTCTCCTTCTTCTTCTTGTTCTTCTTGTTCTTCTTCTTCTTCTATAACTCTATATTTTAGCAACGTGATATTTTGAAAGGGGGGAAATTTAGTTTAGAGTTCCTTTTTAAAAGGATTATAATTGGCGAAGTTCAGAAAATTTATAAAAAATTAACCATGGCTGCTTTTTTTTTAGATTTTAAATTTTAATCCCAGTAGCGAAGCGCAAGCTCCCCACGTAGGGGGGAGGGAGAGGCGAAGCCATTGCCTGGTAATTCATATTTTTAAAATCTTAGTTTTTATTCGGGGGCTATTTAAATTTTGTTCTGATCTTAGTTTTACCGGGGCCATGTCATTCGTCATACATATATGTATGACAAAATTATACTGCATAGGTCCATGTCATACATATATGAATGACGCTGTCATACATTTTTGAATGACAGTGTCATCACTGTCATACATATATAAATAACAATATCATACACTGTGATTTTCTATGGTTATTGTCTAGTGCGTGCGTACATTTGTGTGTTTGTAACTGTATGTGCGTTTTATATTAGCTATCACTTAGCTCGTGAATTTCTAAAGGAAAAGAACCCATGTAGTACTGTAGTAGGCACATTTAGAGCTAATAAGCGAAATATGGCACCGGAAGTAATGCGTGCGAAAATAAAAAAAGACGAAATGGTGGTACCTTCTACAAAGCATCCCCACGGATAGTAGATGTTTCTGAACCATTCAATGAAGATGGTAATAAGAATGACTTTCAATATTAAGGAAGCAGGAAGTAGAAAAAGACGCAGAACAACTAAAAAAACAATAGGTATTTTATCATATAACAGGAAAAATTGGCATCGACTTGTCTGATCGGATGGGATCTTATCTAACAACTTGCGGAAAGGAAGAAACTGGTACAGGAAGCTTTCCATGGAAATTCTTCCAGGAATATCTGTCGCCAATGCTCTGGTCATATACAATAAAGGAACAGGAAATAAAATGCAGATAAAGCGATTCCGAGAATGCATTACAGAATGTCTTTTAGACTGTCATCAACCAAGGGCTCAATCACGAGTTAAACTAAAAGCATCTCTAACGAAGTCCATCTTCTAAAAACTAAAAGAAATAAACAAAACAAAATCTTCGAAGAAAATGCAGTCTGTTATGAAAAGATGTCTCGTGATAAGGACATAATCTTTGCCAGAAATCACAGCAAAATTGTTTTTACTTATTGCTGTGAATGCCCAAATGAGCCATTTATGTGCATGGAATGTTTTGCTACAGTTCATCAGTAAAGAAAAGAAAACCATAAAATAAAATAATTCTACCTAAAAACGCAAAAAAAAATTTAAAAAACAATAATAATATTTAGAAAAAACAAAAAGACACAAAAAAAAAGGGTTTCACCATCCAACTGGCTCCACTTGCTGAAATCTGGATACGATAAATCAAAAGGTTGATTTATGAAAACTAAACGTTGGATAACGTAAACATAAAAAAGTAAATGCATTTTTACCAAAACAATGCAATTAAACACGTAAAATTATGTACATATACATGTAAAATAAACTACCCTATATTTTTTATAATAATTCTCCAAAAGCCATAAACAATACATAAAAAGTTTCCTCCGGTGCCACACTATTCAAATAACATTCTAAAGCTCCATTAACGGCTCTCGTATACGTATGTATGACACGGACTCAACCGGTGCATCTGTTGTCATTCGCATTTGAATGACGCGGCTTCTGCTATAACTTTAGTGTCATTCAAATAGGAATGACGTGGCACTCAATGTGTTAAATACGATTAGATGAGTATTTTGCGAGAATAAAATACGATTCACATAGACACAGAAGAGAACAATTATCATTGAGGGTAAATGAAGATCAATTGGCTTTAATTGGAGATCTAAATAAAGCCAGAGAGAAAGTATGTTTGTAGACGTGTTTTTCCTATTCCTTTCATTCTTTTCTTTATACATTCTGTCAACACCAGTAAAAGAGGTAAATATCTTATCCACGCTTTTGTTGTATGTTGACGGCAATATTTGTTAGCACTTTATCAACCTGAGAATAATTGCATAAATCTTGGGTGCACATGTTGATAGATGTACACAGATAGCTCAACGACTAGAAGAAAAGTGAAAAATAAAAACATATGATTTTGAAATATTAAATTAGAATGGATGTTTAGATCATTAACATTGATGTGCTTGTTACATATATGTACATATAAGGGTTAACCAATTGTCCTTTACTCTCATAATGAAATGTTAGTTTTGTAGCTCTTCTTTCAAGCTCAGACAAACTGGGAGTGACATCAAATGTAGTGGCTGAGTTGAGTTAAACGCAAAATCCTTCCAAAGTCAATTTCTATTTTTAAAAAATCCTTGTTCCACCTAACATTCATTCCTTCATCTAGAGTCCATCTCTTTTTCAACATTCCTTATTATGCTCTATCTCATTTCACCCTCTTTCTACCCCCCCCCCTTTAGTGCCCTGTTCCTCTTATCTAAATTGAATTAAAGGGCAATTAGGAATGGACAGGCGTGTGTTGAGTCGAGCCGCAGAATTGGTCTTCAAAGACGTTTCGACAGGACTTCGAAATTGGCCGAAAAAGGGACAGCTTCCATTTGATGTCGAAATTTCATTTCTTATTATTAAGGATAAGTCCCCCAATAATTCTTTTTCTGACTTCTCAATCCAAGTTTTTGTTGTATTATATATATATATATATATATATATATATATATATATATATATATATATATATATATATTATATATATATATATTATAATGAAATCACTGTATAGGAGCCAAAAGTTTAATTTACGAGACTAGTTTCAGTATGTAGTTTATCATACCCTCTTCAGTCATACGTATACTGAGAATGCGATTGTTACAAAAGTCTATAAATAGCATACAGATCAGAGAAAAGAAAAAAACACAAGGAAACACAAAACAGGGGAAAAGGTCATTAATCACGGGGTGTGAGTCTAAGATCCTTGACTAAGCTGTTTACGAGGAGGTTACGAGAATGGGGGCTACATTTCAATGGCCCATCTGACAAACTAAAATGGGGAATTTCTCCTATTAATATAGATTCTCCTATTTTTATTTTACGGAAATCTTTACAATTATATGTATATGATTTGTGCCTTTGAATAGTCAATTTGGTGGTTGAAATTGCTAATATGATTAAAATACTAGATGTGGTACTGCATCGTCTGACATCACCTTTATGTTCATAAATTCTTTTTGTTAAAGTTCTTCTGGTCTCTCCTATGTAGAATGAGGGACAGTTTGTAGAGCCACACGTTCTTGGTCGAAGGAAAAGATTTAAGGATAGAAAAAGGGTATTTAAATGTGGTTAGGCCTGGAGAAATAACTTTGTTCACTCCTTTGAGGAGGGGAGAAAAGGGGATGGAAAAGACACTTGGTATTCCTAAATTTGTTTTTATCCTTGGGACGGTAATGAGTAGATTTTTCTTTTGATAAACTTTCATTGATCACGTGGAGGGGATAATTTAATTCAATGAAACTGCAGGTTATATATGTAATCTCGTCTTCTAAAAATCAAGGGTCACATATCCTAAGTGCTCTCAAAAACATACCTGATGCAACGGTTCGCTTAATGTTAATATCATGATGAGAAAAGAAATGGATATAAGAGTTAGAATGGGTTGCTTTTCGGTACATAGTGAAGCTAATTTTGTAAATGACTCTAACAGATTTTACATCAAGAAAGGATATACAAATATCTTTTTGCCACTCTACTTTAAAATTAATAGTGGGATGGAGGTCGTTAAGATTTTTAAGGAAATTGTCAAATAAGTTTAAATTATTTATAGGCCAAATCGATATGACATCATCTACATACCTATACCAACCAAAAATTATGATGGGAAATCACAGAAGGGAGTAATGATACTTCGAAATGTTCCATAAAAAGATTACACAATATGGGTGATAAAGGATTATCCATGCTAAGACCATATTCTTGACGGAAAAAACCCATATCGCTGATAAATACATTGTAAGTACCACAAAGTTTAGCAAGATTTATAATTTTATTTTTGCCTAGAGGGAGGTTTAATTTTTTACTATCTAATACCTTAGATAAAACACCAAGAGCTTCGTTAACTGGGACATTAGTGAACAGGCTTGAATAAGAACCCCGAAATTGATTGAAAACTTAAGACTTCGATCTTAAGAAAGGTAATAGTACATTAATGCTATTTCCCCAATATTTTATTACATTGACGCGTTTTGATACAGCGCGTATTATCCTCAGAGACAAAGTGGACAAGCATTTAAAGGAAGAGGGGTATATATTACACTATGTGGTTACAGACTTACTAACATACACAAATATGGAAGCGTGTAAGCAAACCAAAGCCCATTAGGAAAGGGGTAAGGAAGGTCAAAGTTGGGGAACTTATGACGGACGGGTAAGGGAGAGAGGTTACTCTCCTTTTCCAGGGTGATTAGCATCTTGGGGCGAATAGATTGAGCACACCGTTGCTCGATTCCGTCATCTTGCACTTGGAAGTATCACATTGGAATTGAATTGTTAATTTGACCTTTTTTGCTTTTCTTAGAATAAATAAAGTTTCAAAGAAGAGTAATTGACGTCGATTTGGGCCTGAGTCTAATCATTTTGTATTTCCTCCATCATATATCCTATTTATTAATAAACCAACGTTTCGAGGTCCAGCTTCATCATCAGAGTACTGAAATCAATACAAAGACAGCCAATTTAAGATGATACAATATATCTATATTATTTAATTATAGATTTAAAATTTTGTAAGTACAAAAGTAATGATGCAGGAGAGAAGCATTTTACGGAAATGAGCAGCGGGACAGATGATATTTGGTTATTGAGGGGAGTTTAGCTTTCAAAATGTATTAGAATTCAAGAATAAATTCGAAATTACTTGAAAACAGAGTTTCCTTTCCTGGGGGTTATTACATTCATTGTTAACACCAGGTGCTGCTTTCTGAGTTCCTCTCACACACACACAAACACACATGTGCAAAAATTCCCACAGGAAAAATGAAAAGTGGAATCCAAGTACTTTCGAACTTTATTCACTTCATTCTCAAGGAATACAAGGAAGAAAGTTCGAAAGTACTTGGATTCTGCTTTTCATTTTTCCTGTAGGATTGTTTGAAATTATTCCTCCACTCACACGCCACTGATATATATATATATATATATATATATATATATATATATATATATATATATATATATATATATATATATATATATATATATATATATATATATATATATATATATATATATATATATATATATATATATATATATATATATATATATATATATATATATATATATACAATATATATATATATATATATATATATATATATATATATATATATATATATATATATATATATATATATATATATATATATATATATATATATATATATATATGTATATATATATATATATATATATATATATATATATATATATATATATATATATATATATATATATACATATATATATATATATATATATATATATATATATATATATATATATATATATATATATATATATATATATATATATATATATATATATATATATATATATATATATATATCAGTGGCGTGTGGTGAATTTTGAAGAAGAGTAAGCAATTCAAGATTTACAAAATAAATATGTTAATTGAAGTAAATATGTCGTCCATTAAAAATAACTATAAAATTGTAAGCTACTCACTTTGTTTGAATTGTTATTTTTTAGAACTTTATTTAAAAGTTAAAATATCTTCTGTATGTATCCGCAACCAGCTATCAAAGATGTTTGATCAAATTGACCTACATTGTATTCGCGAGTGCAACACTTTGTTTTGGATGACATATAGTGTTGGCTTAGGCCTACCTGTTTTAATAATAGTTTATTTTTCATTATAAGTCATCGCCTGAAATTGATTTTAATAATTTTTAAATAATGCAATCGCATTTTCTCACAACCTCATTTGCATCCATTTTGTTTAAAAGGGGGTTATCACTTAAAAAATATGAATAAACAATACGCCACACTTATCTAAGCTCTGCTTCACACCTACTGATCTCAAAGATACAAGGGGTGACTCCGGTAGAGCTGCCAGAATCCAGGAAATATTAACAAAAGGCTTAAGATCCAAGAGCTAACCATACAGAGTTTATGCTACGTAGCTGCTTTCATTCTCAGAACCAGTAATTAAATATAACCTAAAAAAAATTTGAGCTTCAGAGCATAATAATACTTACATCATTGTGTCTTAAGACATTTTGTTGCTTTTTCCTAGATTCTGACAACCCAACAGAGTTGGTAGATGCAAGCCAATGACTGCAAAGCTAAATTTGCTTACCGTATGAAAATAGGTTAGTTTTTTATTAATTCTAACACGGCGTTGAAATATCTAGATAAAAATCATAAAACTCTAATGACTGTCTATTATTGTTAAGAAAAGCAAAACATATTTTAAACTATTCATTCCAAAGCACCAAAAAGCAGAACTATTATTGAAATTAAGAGAGAAAAAGAAGAGTAGAAATCTCGACAAAAGGATGCATTTCTTCAATTGACATCGCGTTCTGCAGGGTCTAATGCCAATTCGATCTAAAGTGAACGGTACCGTATGTTGTATACAAGTATAGGTAAGCATAAATGTGAGAATACAATTGATTATGCTTTCATATTAATTGTTGCGGGTGGGTGTAATTTCTTTTACTTTTCTTCTTAAATAGGGGAAGCATTGCTTCCCTTGCTTCCATTGACTGCACGCCACTGATATATATATATATATATATATATATATATATATATATATATATATATATATATATATATATATATATATATATCGAAGCATCCTTTTAAGGTGACGTGGACTGTAGTAGTCCAGTGGTTGGATCATTGACCGGAGACATAAAGATCGTTTGATGTAGCAGGTTCGACTCCGCCCCCTACCCACATTTCATTGACGGGTAGAGTTTGATCCAAAAGGTTTTCACGCTGGAGAAGACGAATTCCAACCCGGTTCCATCCTAGGGCGACAAAAGGGCGTTGACGCAGATGACACGAGACAGATTGGCAGATTTCTCCCCCCGTCCGGCTTTGTCCTGTAAATGGTAGAAAGAGATTCTGATAGACAGAAAGACAAGGGCAACAGGGGAAAAAGGAAAAATAAAACTAGAAATATAGGAAATAATGAAATCAAAAGAGATTAGGTTATGTGATTCCAAGACAAAACTCGATATATCCACCCAGTGTTAGTCCCTAGGAAGCTCTTGAACTTATCTATGCTGGAGCTCTCGTGTGTTTAGTGGATGCTATGCTGGTCTTCTAGCGTCTAGGTGTCGGGTTCTACCCCAAGCGAGCTCCAACCAAACCGCCAACGTACGTAGAGGTCTGGTAACCGAGGTATGTGCTTACCCTCACGGGGCAGGTCGGTCTTAAACAGGTCATCTCCTACACAGCCAACAACACCGCTGTTTCCCCCTCTTGTCTTCGCCGCACAACACACACGCACTCTTCTACTCTGTTTCAATGAATCCTGCGGATGACTGGTTTATCCACATTTTATAGGCTTTCTATGGGAGATGCCGTCGTTGGTTACTTCTCAAAGACGTAAACAAAAGACTAAAGAAAAAAACTGAAGGAACTGCATGCCCTCCAGGGCATATATATCTTCCATCATTTTGACTTCTTCACCTTCACATTTTTTTACCGATCTCTCCTTACTTTTTGAGGGATACGGCCTCGTTGCTATTACGATTTAAATTAGAAGTATAAAAAATCACATACTAGAGGAAGAAACCATTTTAGGTCATGTTTTTTATGATTTTGATCCATTATAATATCTTAGTTATATGTGTACTCAGATATAATTGGGTACACAGCCTTATAAATATAAAGGCGTGTATATATTGCGTAAATCTTTTTGCTGATTTATCATGAAGTCTTTGCTTCACATCTTAGAACCAAACTTGGTATCCCAGTATGGTTCCTCTCACGAGGGAACTAGATTTTTCACACATATATCTTTTCTTTATTTAATATTTCTATACTAAATAACATAATATATAGTTCTTACATTAAACAAGCGGTCCAAAACTATATTTCATGCTCTTAATGAGGACGAAACAGAAGTATAGAATGAAATACAATTTTATTCCACTTTATCCTGTGATTAAGAAAATTTCCCCCAATAAATTTAATCGTTTTTTTAATTTTCTATGATTCGCCAATACAAGGATGACAAATATATTTCCCTCTCTATCTTCTCCCGATCTTCTCATTTACGAGGTCTAATTAAGATATTTCCTCGACTTAATCATCTTCTGCATCTTTCTTCTGAGAATGGATGGCCTCAAAATTCGGTTTTGCCTTTTGAGCCACCTCTAGATCGGTGGCACCCGCTGTAATTTCCATTTGCTTCCATTACTGTTCGTAACTTCGAATTCCCGACCATTAAACACCTCATTACAAAGACGCAAGAATTACGTACTAGATCACCAACCAAAAGATGGAGGATGTTAGGAGCTTTTGTGCCGGCCACAGCTGATTTGAGAAGAGTGTCACCGCGCCAGATCATGGTAGACTGTATGGTACCGTCGGTAACACATAGGTTTCTTGCATCCTGGGGGTGATGGACCACGAATATCATGGTGGAGATGGATTTATGATTTTGCTACATAATTTAGAAGGATAAAGGGCAATTTAACCAAGAAACCACTTCTGAGATGGGGTGGGGTGGGAGGCGGTTTGACACCCATCCCGAAAACAAGAAAAAAAAACTTCAGGAGGGAATCGGTCGGATCTCGAAAGGCTTCGAGGTCTTATAGTTGAGTGGTGGTTGGCCGGCGTTCTTGGAACTTCCAAAGCATTAGCCCCCCAAGCCCTGCGGTAATAAAATTTATAAGAAGATGAAATTTCCAGGGATTAGCCCCCTGGTGTTAAAAAATATTTATAAGAAGACGAAATCCCAAGGGATTAGCCCTCCGATGGTAAAAAAAATATTTATAAGAAAAAGAAATTCCCATGGATTAACCTCTCGCCGGTGGTAATAATCATTTGTGAGACGAGGAAATTCACAGGGATTAGCCTCCCCCGGTGGTAATATACATTTTTTAAGACGAGGAAATTCCCAGGGATTAGCCTCCCCTCGGTGGTAATAAACATTAATAAGAAGAGGGAATTCACAGGGGTTAGCCCCCGGTGGTAATAAACATTTATAAGAAGAGGAAACTCTCAAGGATTTTCTCCCCGGTAGTAATAAACACTTATGAGAAGAGAAAATTTCCAAGGATTAGCTCCCTGGTGGTAATAAACACTTATAAGAAGAGAAAATTCCCAAGGATTAGCCCCCAGGTGGTAATAAACACTTATAAGAAGAGAAAATTCCCAAGGATTAGCACCCAGGTGGTAATAAACACTTATAAGAAGAGAAAATTCTCAAGGATTAGCACCCAGGTGGTAATAAACACTTATAAGAAGAGAAAATTCCCAAGGATTAGCACCCAGGTGGTAATAAACACTTATAAGAAGAGAAAATTCTCAAGGATTAGCCCCCAGGTGGTAATAAACACTTATAAGAAGAGAAAATTCCCAAGGATTAGCCCCCAGGTGGTAATAAACACTTATAAGAAGTGTAAATTCCCAAGGATTAGCCACCAGGTGGTAATAAACACTTATAAGAAGAGAAAATTCCCAAAGATTAGCACCCAGGTGGTAATAAACACTTATAAGAAGAGAAAATTCCCAAGGATTAGCACGTAGGTGGTAATAAACACTTATAAGAAGAGAAAATTCCCAAGGATTAGCCCCCAGGTGGTAATAAACACTTATAAGAAGAGAAAATTCCCAAGGATTAGCCCCCAGGTGGTAATAAACACTTATAAGAAGAGAAAATTCCCAAGGATTAGCCCCCAGGTGGTAATAAACACTTATAAGAAGAGAAAATTCCCAAGGATTAGCCCCCAGGTGGTAATAAACACTTATAAGAAGAGAAAATTCCCAAGGATTAGCACCCAGGTGGTAATAAACACTTATAAGAAGAGAAAATTCCCAAGGATTAGCACCCAGGTGGTAATAAACACTTATAAGAAGAGAAAATTCCCAAGGATTAGCCCCCAGGTGGTAATAAACACTTATAAGAAGAGTAAATTCCCAAGGATTAGCCCCCCCGGTGATAATAAACATTTATAAGCCGAGGAAATTCCAAAGTCTTCTCTTCCGACTCAACTTTACATGTCATAATGTGCGGGTTGTAGTAGTAGTATGTAGTGGTGGTTCGCCAACCTGCCTTTATCCAGGGAAATCACAACCGGATAATGAAATGGACATAAAGGTAAGTATAACAATCGCTGGTGAGCCCGAGGGCACCAGGTAGAACCTTCCTCGCCACGGGGCAGAGGGAATTGTTGCGCGTCAGAGGTATGTTGATATAGATACCCGTCGATAGGAATCATTGGAACGAGGAGTGTGTGTGTTTTTTGTACTGTGAAGACGGGAGAGGAAAAAAAGCAGTGTTGTAATTGGCTATGTGTGTCATGAGAAGGGTAGGATCTACCCACCCGAATGCATGGCTGAGCACAGTGCGTCCACCAGTCGGTAGCCAGATCTCTTCGAGCGCTGACGTGTGTGTCCACTCTTGCCGGGAGCGAACCTGGTACCGAGTAGACCTAGTCTTTCTTCGTAACAGACACCAGGATTTGGGAATTCATTCCCAGAGTTGGTGGTATAGCTGGTGGATTAACGATTTTCTCCCGCCATCTTATCTCAATTCTCTGCCAAATACCTGCAGACCTGGTTGAGAGGGAGGAGATAAAGTCCCCCCAAAGGACAAGTAGATTAGTTCATCATAACTTTACTCAACTAGCTTCACCTCTTGATTTCTTATGTGTTCTTTCATATTCTTTGTTATGAATAATAAACAATCAGGATTTTCACCAGACTACCATTGAATCTCAAAATAATGGTTGTTTCGTATAAACCGTGGCATTCTTGATAGCGCGAAGTTCACAACCACACATTAAAAAGAAACATGGCGGGAGAGAGAAAAATCAGGTCTAGATAATGAAAAAGAACTAGAACCAAAATATAGCCTGCTTTCTCCTATTCTCCCCGCATTGCACTCACAGATATATAATTCTCTTACTTTCTCCTTTCCCTTTTCTAACAGTCTCACATCCTCTTCTCTCTCTGTCTCTTGCTTCTTTCTTAAAACTGTTTATTTCGTAAAAAGGTCTATTTGCCCCGCGGACATTTACTGAACCAGGTAACTGCAGCTCAACTTCACTCAGAACTGGACACAAACTTGCAAATGGGGAAAGCTCATAGCAATATATCTCCTCATAACCATGCTGTTTCAAACCTCCGTACCGCCACATTCTTATCTCAACATTGATGTGAGTTCGCAATCTAACCCTGATGTATATACATAATTCCATGTTGCTCCTGTCTCACCTGTTAGTAAATCCGAGATAACTATACTAATGGGAGTAGGATTAATTAGCTCTAAATGGAGATCAATTTACCTCCTCAAAGTTCCTACAATCAATATTTATTAACGTCTGCTGTAGCAGTTTGGGGAAGCCGCTTTTCTCTATCCAAATCAACAACTACTCAAATCTTTCAAACGTCTTTCGACACAACTCGTTCCATTTTCAGGGAATTTCGCTTTTTCAATTTGGATCAGGGGGAGGGGGGTGTTCGAGGGGTCTGGCCCTGGTTTGATGTCTTTTGAGAAAATCCTCACATCCTTCCGTTCACAGACCCTCGGCACTTCATGCATCAATGTCACGAGTGGTGCCAAAATGATGCTGTTTTCTCCTCCCCCTCCCCCCCCCCCACTTCTCCCCAACATACCCTGGTAGAAATTCAAAAGAAAAATAGGAACACATTATTTTCTTCTGTTTCCCTCTTTTTATCTTTTTTATTCTTTTTTTTATAATTTTTAGGCCTATTCTTAGAGCTCTCAACCCCTGTGAAATATAGCCATTTATTTGAATATTAGGACGTTTGAAATATTTTGTCTTACTAATTATTATGCATGTGGGAATATATATAAGAAAATGAGTAAGACACACACGCGCATATACATGTATACCCACTCATGAAAGATTCCTAAAAAACAAATGTGTTATGAAATGGAACTATCCCCCCTCCCCCTATTTATTTCTATATGCGTATAAAAACTCCCATAAATCGCGTAATACTATGAAAAACACCCGCGGGAAAAAGAAAAGTCGAGTCCACGTGCTTTCGCCCATACTTCCTTCGTTCGGCTTTGATAAGTATAAGAAAAGACGCTTGGAATCACTTATTTCTTTTCTTTTTTATCATAAATGTGTTCGGATTGCCACAATGACTTGTTCTGAACCAATCGGAAAGTCCACTCTAGGGAAGTCCAGTGATTTTAAGTCCTTTTTGAGAAGTTCGTTACTTATTAGGAAAGTCAAACCAACGAGAGAACCCCACCAGAAAAATGGGTAAAGGGGAAATTGTGGGAAGGAACCTAACCCCAGTATCATTAGGGGGTTAGTACTTGGGGAACATGGGACACGAAGGTCCCGCAACTCTCCAGAACCCCTGCAACCTTCACAATTAAAGCATATCCTCTCGCAGATGTTAGGGAAAGCATCATTCAGATGCCAGCTACCGCAAGGTTGCCCATTAGGGGGGTGGAGTAATAAACCTTTTGAAACGCTTAATTGGACTTTAGGACCTAAGACCACCCTGTATAATGAAAGAGTATCCGGAGTAAAGAAAAAGAGGAATAAAGAGTAATAAAGAGGCAGCACTTTCGCATCAAAAAGGAAATAAACAGGGAATGAGTTAAATGAATGAGTTAAAAATGAATCCTTTAAATTAAGGAGTTAAACATGAATCAGTTAAGTTAATGAGGTAAAAATGAAAGATTTAAAAATTAATTAGTTAAAGATGAATGAGTTAAAATTAATTAGTTAAAAATGAATGCACTAATTTAGTTAAAAATGAATGAAATAAATGAGTCAAGAATGAATCAGTTAAAAAATTAATTAGTTAAAGATGAATGAGTTAAAAATTAATTAGTTAAAAATGAATGAACTAAATGAGTTAAAAATGAATCAGTTAAAAATTAATTAATTAAAAATGAATGAACTAAATGAATCAAGAATGAATCAGTTAAAAATTAATTAGTTAAAGATGAATGAGTTCAAATTTATTAGTTAAAAATGAATGAACTAAATGAGTTAAAAATGAATCAGTTAAAAATTAATTAATTAAAAATGAACTAAATGATTCAAGAATGAATCAGTTAAAAAATTAATTAATTAGAAATGAATGAACTAAATGATTCAAGAATGAATCAGTTAAAAAATTAATTAATTAGAAATGAATGAACTAAATGATTCAAGAATGAATCAGTTAAAAAATTAATTAGTTAAAGATGAATGAGTTAAAAATTAATTAGTTAAAAATGAATGAACTAAATGAGTTAAAAATGAATCAGTTAAAAATTAATTAATTAAAAATGAACTAAATGATTCAAGAATGAATCAGTTAAAAAATTAATTAATTAGAAATGAATGAACTAAATGATTCAAGAATGAATCAGTTAAAAAATTAATTAGTTAAAGATGAATGAGTTAAAAATTAATTAGTTAAAAATGAATGAACTAAATGAGTTAAGAATGAATGAGTTAAAAATGAATTAGTTAAAAAAATGAATGAGTTAAAAACGAATTATTTAAATTAATGAGCGAAAAATGAATGAGATAAAAATAAATTAGTTGAATTGAATGAGTTAAAAATGAATCAGTTAAATTAATGAATTAAAAATTTATAAGAATGCATTTGCTTCCTGTGTTTTATTAAGAAATGGAGTTAAATGGAATTTCACTTTTAATTTCACGGGTAATAAATGAGCCGAACACAAAATATATTAGGACAAAAATAATCACAACCAAATAATCGCAATCTCATATTAAGTTTATCCACTTTATTAAATTTTGCGAAATCGATTTTCAGATTAAATTGAATTTCATTTTAAGGACGGAAGTTCTAAAATTTAATAAAGCCATAATACTTTTAGCATTACCTGCTAATAATAATAACATTACTGTTAATAATCACTATTATTTAAATATAACCGTTATATTTTATGGAAATATAATTATAGTAATTACGTAACTAATTACACTAACTACATAATTGATCTCGTTAATAAACCTTAAATAAAAATTAATGTAAACTAACCGAGGTACTGTAGTTGGTAGTTGGCTAGCCACCTTTAATATAGAAAATATTAAATCAAATGTTAGATGATGGAACCACCAACAACAAAATACAAGTTTTTGTCCCAAAACAGGAGAAAATAGGAAACTCCGCCTACTTTTGACATTTAGCCAATGATAATCGGAGATTTGAGGGTATCTTCCCAAACTAACCAATCAGCGGCGCGGAATCTATTAATCACCCAACGTTCACATTTTTAGGGAAAAAATCTTCATTTGTGACCTCTCTGAGTAAAAAAATATGGCGAACTGCAGTAAAGTGAAAAGGACCATTTTCGTCGAGATTTGCGTTGAATTGGGGGTTAATGCTAGAAATAATTGAAAATCATTTGGACGATTTTCCTATATTTAATACAATTCTGGAAAAATATCAAAGATTCATTGCGTTGTGTTAATAATGGGAAAGTATTTAAGAATTCCATATATAATTCTGACCTCGCCAGATAATGCCATCCGGCTGATTTGGTCCTTTCCAATAAGTTGATATCTTCGTTGAGATAAGGAGACAGAAGAGAGTTACGCTCCCCCATTACCCATTTTCCGTTCCCTTTAACCTCACTATCTTTTCAATAAAATAGATATTTAATGACGGAGCACTGATGATAATTAAATCAAGTTCAGCCTAAATATATGTTCATTTAATGGGATTAAAATACAAATGGAGGTTTTATTTCTAGATTTTTAAATTGCATTAACCTTTTGACTACGAATTGTGCCACATGTGATTTTCTCCTATCATGTAGTCAGATCTTGTATGTAAATATTAAAAAAAACAACCCCCTAACTAGCTTTTAATGGTTAACTAATATTGAAATAGGACAAAAAAAACAACCCGTAATATCTCGAAGAAATTTTCTAAAATACATCAATCTTTTGACGTAAACGTATATACTTGGGTAAACTATGTAGAGTCGGCGGTCACTTCCGAGTATACCCGGGCAGATTCGTTAAGTGGTTAGGGGATTCAGGATCTCATCATTTGGTGTACAATCGGTTTTAGGCTGATCTATTTGTGATTAAGTGCATCGAGCGCATTAAAATAATGTCCAATTAAAACTATATTAAAACCGGGATCAACTGAAGTACTTAGACCGGAGTATCTTCAGTTTTTTTCAAACTAAGGGGAGTATGCGAACTTGGAGTGGAATATCTTCAGTAAAGGAAGTTAGAGTGGAATTTCTTCAGTTAAGGAACTCTAGGTGGAATATCTCCGCTTGGGAACTTGGGGATAAATTATCTTCAGTAGGTGAATTTGGTGTGGAATATATTTAGTAATGGAACTTGTGGTGGAATATCTTCAGTAGGAAAACTTGTGGGGAATATCTTCAGTAGGGAAATTTGGGATGGGGGAATATCTTTAGTAGGAAAATTGGGGGGGGGGGAGTTATTCCAATAAAGGAACTTGGGAGGATATCTACAATAGGGAAACTTGTGGGAGAATATCTTCAGCAAGGGAACTTGTGGGGGATATCTTCAATAAAGGAACTTTGAGGGGAATATCTTTAGCAAGAGAGCTTGAGTTAGAATATGTTCAGTTGAACCAAAATTAGGGCCTGTATATCAGTCTGTGTATCTGTTCTTGTATATGTATATCAACAGATTCAGTTAACTTTAGAGAAACGGTTAATTTCTGTTAAATTAAAACAATAGCTACGTTGGATGTATTTTTTAATGTATATGATTTACTTTTAGATTAAATTAAATGTTGAAATTCTTAGAAACATTTAAAATCTGGACGAAAGATAAGTTTGTAGAAAAATTGATGGTTGAGCTCTCTTCTCTTCTTCTTTAACATCCACTTCCGTTTACACTAAGAGTACACATCCCAGTGGTAACCTGCGAAATAGAGAATATCAGTCTTGGCATCTATACATCTAAGCATCGGTTATATAACCTTGTGTATTAGTTTCGAAGCATCACACTTCGTCATTCAATCTTTATAAAAAAGAATGAATTTATTAATTGAAAATAAACAATTAGTTTCGTCATTCAATCTTTATAGAAAACAATGCATTTATTAATTGAAAATAAACAATTAGTTTCAAAGCATCACACTTCGTCATTCAATCTTTATAAAAAAGAATGAATTTATTAATTGAAAATAAACAATTAGTTTCGAAGCATCACATTTCGTCATTGAATCTTTATAAAAAAGAATGCATTTATTAATTGAAAATAAACAATTAGTTTCAAAGCATCACACTTCGTCATTCAATCTTTATAAAAAAGAATGAATTTATTAATTTAAAATAACAATTAGTTTCAAAGCATTACACTTCGTCATTCAATCTTTATAAAAAAGAATGAATTTATTAATTGAAAATAAACAATTAGTTTCGAAGCATCACATTTCGTCATTGAATCTTTATAAAAAAGAATGCATTTATTAATTGAAAATAAACAATTAGTTTCAAAGCATCACACTTCGTCATTCAATCTTTATAAAAAAGAATGAATTTATTAATTGAAAATAAACAATTAGTTTCGAAGCATCACATTTCGTCATTGAATCTTTATAAAAAAGAATGCATTTATTAATTGAAAATAAACAATTAGTTTCAAAGCATCACACTTCGTCATTCAATCTTTATAAAAAAGAATGAATTTATTAATTTAAAATAACAATTAGTTTCAAAGCATTACACTTCGTCATTCAATCTTTATAAAAAAGAATGAATTTATTAATTGAAAATAAACAATTAGTTTCGAAGCATCACATTTCGTCATTGAATCTTTATAAAAAAGAATGCATTTATTAATTGAAAATAAACAATTAGTTTCAAAGCATCACACTTCGTCATTTAATCTTTATAAAAAAGAATACATTTATTAATTGAAAATAACAATTAGTTTCAAAGCATCACATTTCGTCATTCAATCTTTATAAAAAAGAATGAATTTATTAATTTAAAATAACAATTAGTTTCAAAGCATTACACTTCGTCATTCAATCTTTATAAAAAAAGAATGCATTTATTAATCGAAAATAAACAATTAATTTCGAAGCATCACACTTCGTCATTCAACTATACAAAGATAGACAAAATATTGAACTGTAATAACAAAAAATAGAAAAAAAGCAAGAACAACAACTGCGTCACTATCTTGCTTAACCCTTCACAGCAAGCCGGTTCCTCCGTGTAAATATTCTCTCATGTTTTGTTTTTTCACCCATCCAGTGGTTAATTTTTGTTTGTCTCCTGCCAATATTTTCTCAATCCTTGTACAGCTGAAGGATGGAGCGTGGATGCTCCGAAGCCCGGTCTGTCTTTGCTTTGAATGAAAAGATTCTTTCTTTTCTAAAGCTTTAATTTGCATTGGCAGGTATAAACCCTAAAACTAGAGTTATGAAGATGTGCTGGAATACTGTAATATTGCCCCTTTTTATTAATAATTTGGCTCCTATCATCACCCTTTATCTCTCCACCACGTAAACACACTCGTCCAAACATTGGCTTTATCAAAATATGTTGGAATAGTCGTGTATTATTGACCTTTTGCTAATAATTTAGATCCTACCACTACTCTTATATCTTCCACCACCTTGTTAGGTTATATTTTCCTATCTATTAGTCAATAATAACAAAAATATAAAAAGCACTAAAATTTTATATTCACTCGTATATTACAAATCGACTGAAAGTTTAGACGAGTTCGTGTATATATGATCCTGTATCTCTCCCATATTAATGACAGTATTACAACATGCGTGTCAATCTACACACTTACACACGCACGCACATACACCCAATGAGCTATTGATCTATTCTTCTCCCATTTTTGTGACTATTATTTTAATCAATATTTTAATTTCGGTTGGCCTGATTTGAACGCCAATTTTTAAGGTTCGCCTTAACAATACATGGATTATGTGTAAAATCTACACAAGTAAACAAAGTATTTATATAAATATGAAAGTTAAAAAGAATATGTTCTGCAGAATAATATACTAGAAAAAAAGATTTAAAAATTAAGAAGGCAATACCAAATAATGAATGGGGATAATACTAGATCACAAAAGGATTGAAAAATTAGGATAGATAAATTAAAAGAAAAGCCTTCTATATATTTATTAATAGAATATCTGATTGTCTATCGAACATAATAATCTAACTACTTAACTACCTAAAAAAATTTAGTTGTTTATTAAGCTAATATCCACTTTTCTAAATTTCTATCTCATCTTTAATAGTTTTCCTTGGCCATACGATATATATATATATATATATATATATATATATATATATATATATATATATATATATATATATATATATATATATATATATATATATAAATAGGGGATTGGGGGCAAAAGAGGGGATCTTTCATGACCTGACCCCATGTTATGTTTGTAAGCACTTTTGTAAGCACTTTTCTAATATTTTCTATCCAGTGTCAGTTGAAAAAGGGTGTGAGATACACCGAAACTGTTCTTAATTAAATTGTCTTCGGAGAATGCGGTTTAATTCCTCATATATATATATATATATATATATATATATATATATATATATATATATATATATATATATATATATATATATATATATATATATATATATATATATATATATATATATATATATATATATATATATATATATATATATATATATATATATATATATATATATATATATATATATATATATATATATATATATATATATATATATATATATATATATAGTCATATGAATTGCTGCTGACCAGTCTAATCTTCAATTTCACGGTGAAGGTAAAGACACATAGGAGGCTGAGGTACATGTGATTTATTTATAGAACGTTTCGGGCGTATCACCCATCTTCAGGTTCTAAAACATAAATTAATCTAATACAGTTAAAGAATATTAAAAATATTTAAAATAATTAGGTTATATATATATCGTTTTTATACAGTTGCCACAATTAGTCATGTCACAATTTACGCTGAATTTCTTTCAGATGGACAATTTAATATATTATTAATTCATATGAGATAACAGTGTTTGTGGTATATTTTGTTATAAATATACTAAATATATACAACATTTAAAAATACACTAAATTTAATTTGGTGACATTTCTTTACGTTATTGTGGTATTTCAAACAGTATAACGAAACATTTTGAAACCGTTTTGTTTCAAAAAATGGTTACCAAATTTTATTCAATTTTATTCAATTAAAGAATGAAGCCGAATTACCTATTAATTCCTACCATGAAAAATGTCTGGTTATTCGAATTATCCAGGATATGTGTGTAGCCATTTTCTCACTCCACAAATGTCTATTAGAAGATAATTTTTATTTTGAATGTAATAAATAAAAATGCTTGAATAGAGCTGTTAGGACGAACTTTACTATTTAGTCAATTCTGTTTGCGGTTTGTATTTTGGTTCGTTCCTTTCCTGTCACTCTATACATATATAAGTGCATTTTAGGACTTATTTAATACAATAACTATAAAAGGTTTCGATGGGAGACACTCATTGCCTTATCTTAATCCGGGGCCTTTGGTTTGATGGTAGAGAATGGAAGAGACAGGGAGAGGGAGAGGAGGGGAGAGGTTGTGAGAGGGGTTTGGTAGGGACTTGAGAGCAATGAGGGAGGGTGAATGAAGAGGGAGACCACCGCTGACCCTGGACAGTTTGCTCCAATAATCCGATGACGTCATCAATTCATTCCCCTCTCATTGGTCAATTTAGAGCCAATCAATAAGCCTTACGCGTCTAATGTACTTTTCAAAAGGTCATATATATATATATATATATATATATATATATATATATATATATATATATATATATATATATATATATACATATATCAAAACCTGAGGACACAAAAATCTTAAGTAATCACGATTAAAAATTATAAGAAATATAGACATGGAAAACATTTCAATCAATTCCACTTTTCTTCCCTTGTGTGTGTGTATGTGTGTAGGTAGTGTGAGTTCCCTCATTATGATCACTTAGAACTCGATTCACGTCGGAATTTCGTTTAAGGAGGAGTTGCCTCTTAAAGGACCGATTGCACGTCACTCCCACTTTGAGACACATGAATGCTAATATAATATATATATATATATATATATATATATATATATATATATATATATATATATATATATATATATATATATATATATATATATAAACAGGAAAGTATGTAATAATATTTATATTAAATTCCCATACTCCTCCCAATTAATTAATTTTAAAAAGTTAGCACGGGCCAAGAACATCAATGTTGCCTCCCAATACGAAAAACGATCCGAAATAGTCTGTCTAAAAATAGATCCACCGATAAAGAACAGGGGGTTTATTATATTCCATTCAAAACTTGCAATCAAGTATACATTGGAGAAAGCAGCAGATTCTCCAAGAGAATGAAGAAACACAAATGCCACATGCGCTGTGAAAGCCTATCATCCAGCCTGTTCCTACACATGTCAAATGAAAGCCATTCAATTGACACTGATAATGCACATATAATTTATAATTCCTACGACTATATACATAGGCGTCTAATAGAATCAGCTCTTATAAAGGAAATTTCAAACTATAATAGTTCTGATGGGGAATTCAACACTAATCCCTTGATAAGGAGTAGATTTATACTTCCTCTACTTAAAAATGCCGTTACCCCCCAATAATCACATTCCGACTTATAAATTTGTGTGTCCCTGGGTTAAGCATATCTCCATGTTCATTAGTATACTAGCGATTGAAGATGGCTGACGCCTCCGTCGAAACACTATATACATATATATATATATATATATATATATATATATATATATATATATATATATATATATATATATATATATATATATATATATATATATATGAAGCTGTCAGGAAATTAATACATTTTTTAAAGAAAGTAATATTATTTTTATTATACAAAATAACATTTCTTCAGCAAAGATGATTCCATCATAGTGAAATTTAGGATATTATATCCTTCACCACTTCCCCCCACCCTGACTGCCCCCACCCCTCCTTCATATCTGCGTAAACTTTACCAGTGAATATTGAGGATAAGGACGTTCTTCACCACCTAATAAATGCATTATTTTTTCTCTTGAGTCAGACGTGCCACGTGTGGAGGAAGTCCATTTTCATGAAGAAGGAGCAGACCTTTTCGGTTCATCAATGAAAGACGTTTTTCTTCAAGAGCTTCATTTAAACGTCGAATTGTTGAAAATACGCTGTAAGTCTGAAACATATGGCTGGTAATGAAAAGCCTCTTTCGCATCCCACCAAATGCAAACATTAAAATTCTGCTGATGGAGATCACATGCAAGAGTAGGAACGGGATTATTTTTTTGGTGATCAAGGCATTCTATTTTGCTTCAAATGTTGCAGCAAAGAGTCCACTTTTAATCTCCCATAACAATTCTCTCCTGAAATGGCTAAGGGGGATTTTGAGTCAAAAGAGATGAAGCAATATTCACACGCAAACTTTGTCCTCCAGACAGCTCATGTGGCACTGAAAACACCATTTTTGTGCACTTTTTCTATGTTCATAAAAGGCCAAGGCAGTAATGGCTTAAAAAGGCTTAGGCAGTAAAGGCTAAAAAAGGCCTAGGCTACAACTAAAAAACGCCTAGGCTTTGATAGCTTAAAAAGGAATAGGCATTACTTACTACATCGGAAAAAAGGCCTAGACTTTGGTAGTTTAAAAAGTCTTATGCTTTGGTAGTTTAAAAGGAATAGGCGATACTTACTGCACCTGAAAAAAAAGCTGTAAAAGCCTCGGTTTTGGTAGCTTCAAAAGGCCTCAGCATTACTACAGCTCCAAAAAGCCTCGGCATCACTACAGCTGAAAAAAGCCTAGGCTTTGGTAGCTTCAAAAGGCCTCAGCATTACTACAGCTGAAAAAAGCCTAGACTTTGGTAGCTTCAAAAGGCCTCGGCATCACTACAACTGAAAAAAGCCTAGCCTTTGGTAGCTTTAAAAGTCCTAGGTATTACTACAGCTGAAAAAAAGGAATAGACTTTTGGTAGTTCAAAAAGACCTCGGAATTACTACATTTGAAAAAAATGGCCGTGGCTTTGGTAGCTTAAAATGTCCTAGTCATTTCTAGCTTCTCTCTAAACAGATTTGCAGAAATATTTGAACTATTAGAAAATTTTTTAAATTTTCTAAAAACGACATTAATTTATTTCTAACCCAATATATTGTAATTCTTTTAGTCCACGTTTCTCCCTTTAAATCATCGCTTATTCATGTAGTTTTTAAACCTTTCTTTGAGTCTTTGTTTCTTGCTTTAAATCATTTCACCTTTCGTTCTCTGTTTCTTTCCTCCGGTTCTTTTTTCTTCCTTTAGGTCTTTTATTCTTCATTTTTGTCTTTATTAATTCATTTGGGACTTTGTTATATACTTCCCTTTACTCTTTGTTCCTATATTTAAGTCTTTGTTTCGATCATATCTTTAACACAACCCTTTTAGTCTTTAATCTTTGTTTCTTACATGGGCTCCCCCCCCCCTCCCCATCTCTAATTGGTTGGTCTTCTCTGCAGTAATGGGCTGAACGACAGACAGATATAAATTGGAATCAGATTGGAATCAATCTCCGCTATGACAAATAGGTAAGTAAGAAACGCCATCCTACCCCCAACCGGATAATGAAAGCAACGTAAAGATCAACATGACAATCATCAAGAAGTATTTTATGTTTTAGACACCAACCAACTATCAGGGAGAACCTTCGTCACCCCGGAGAAAGGGGAACGCATCCCACGTCAGTAGGGGGTTGCAACTCCCCTTTGGCAGAATTCATTGGAAGTGAGGATAAGAGCATGTTCGTCATGTTGTGAAAACGGGAGGGAAAATGGCGGTGTTGTGACGGGCTGTGTGTGTTGATCTGTGTAAGATCTATCGACCTCCGTTGGGATAAACAAACGTGTGTCCTCCAACCGGGGGACAGACATCTAGGTATGCTGGACGTTTGTGTCCGCTCTTGCTGGGGATCGAGCCCGATACCTCGACGATAGAAAACCAACGCTGTGTCCAGGAGGATATATATATATATATATATATATATATATATATATATATATATATATATATATATATATATATATATATATATATATATATATATACCATTCTCATCATCCTATATGTCTTTTTTTACTAGGATATCCTGGTTGATTCGGTGTAGTAGTGGAACCAGGTTATCACCAATCCTGGAGTACTGAGTAATTGAGTCATTCTGTAGTTCGTTGAATTCAGGACATCCTAGATATTAAAGTCTTAAAATTCCAGATATTGAAAGATTCAAGAGATTACTGACGTCTCGTGAGCTTGCGAGGGTTACTGATCTTTCCCTTATTGAGACTAGGCTGGTGTCTCATGATATTAAGAGAGGAGTACTAATTTTGCGTTAGCTTGACAGCATTACTGACCTTGTGTCTTCTTGAGATGAATACTGACTTTGCGTCAATTTGAGGAGGCTAATGAGGTCTTGCGAGCTTTGGAGGTGTTATGACGTCTCTTGAACTTGAGAAAGGTACTCAGGTACGAAGAGATAGGGTGGGGTAATAGTCTCATGACTGGGGGGGGGGGGGTTCTGATGGCTCGGTTTGTGAGAAGGAGATTAGCTTCCCGTGAGTCTATGAAGGGTATTGACATCTCACGAGGTTGGCATTGTTAATGATATCTTGTAATCTTGAGAGAGATATTGAGTTTGCGTGATGGTGAGAAGGGTACAGATGTCTTGTGAGTATGAGACGGGATCCTGACGTCTGATGTGTACAGAGAGGTAGTGGTGATCTTAGGTCAGATTAAGGGGGATACTGAACTTGCTTGAATTTAAGAAGGGTACTGACGTTTCCTGAGCTTGGAAGGAGTACTAACCTTGTGTCCTCATTAGAAGGGTACTTATCATGAGATGAAAGTAAAAAAATTAAGAGGGGTTTGCATGAGTTGAAAGGTTAGTGGCTCGACACCGATGCGTTGTATTGTGTGTTTTGTTAGTGCTATTAGACTGTGTTGGCTGGAGGGTGTGAGGGAGATGATGAGACACGAGTTAGGGAAACGTATTATTCGTGGATGTTGTTGTTGTCTCATGTGTGGATAGGTGTTGGTTGAGGGTAGTCGAGGATGGCGGGGTATCTCAAAGCCATCGCAGCGTATTTTCTGGCGTATATTAGGGTCTATGTGGGGTCTCTTACGTGTTTCCACAGCTGTCGTGTTAAGCGGGTGTGGGTGTATCGACTGGTGTGATTGCTTTTTAGGATCGTGCATGTGGTCATGAGTGTGTAGCAAGGAGAACGACATGCGCGTTTCAGAGCAGAGTTCTGAATGCGCTGTGCTTTCCTCTTCCATGTGTGACTCGCGGCTCTTAGTGAAATTTGTGCGTATGTTAAGAGTAAACGAACTAGTGCTTAGTATAAGTGTAGTGGTAGTTTGCGGCTGGCAGGGTATAACCTGCGCGGCATTTTGTTTATGTATGTTGCTCGTGCCTGTGTGCTGTTCTGGTGTACGTGGAAGCGTAAGTACACTTACCTAACGCCTGCTTTAATGAGCATGGCTCTTAATGTAGTTTGATAGGTGTACTGACTCCTCGCCAATCTTAAGAAAGGCACTGATTTCTCTTGAACCGGAGGCTTACTGACGTCTCATAAGCTTGTACGAAGTACTAAAGTTGCATTAGCTTGAGAGTGGTACTGACATCTTGGGATCGTTAGAGGGGTATTGACTTTCTGAGAGGCAGTGTTTGGTTTTGACGCCTCGTGAGCCTGAAAACAGTACTGATGTCTTGTGAGTTGAGAGGGGGTACTGACGTTGCGTTAACTTGAGAGGGGTACTGAGCTTGAGTGAGTTTGATAGTATTGACGTTTCGTGATCTTGATAGAGATATTACTTATTTTCGGCAGGACTAGGGAATACGGCCGTCTCGTAAACTTGCGAGGGGTACTGATTTTGCGTCATCTTGAGATGGGTACTGACCTTGCGTGAGTCTGAAAGAATTACTGTCGTCTTGTGGGCATAGAAGGCTACCGAATTCTCGTGAGCTTGAAAAGGGTACTTACGTCTCGTGAGCTTGACAGGGTTATAGATGCCTCTTGTGTTTGTGAGAAAAACTGATGCGTAGTAAGCTTGAGAGGGGTACTGGCGTCTCGTGTTCTTGAAAGGCGTAGTGATGTTTTGTGAGCTTGAAAAGGGTCTAACATTGAGTGAGCTCGAAAGTAGAAATGAAATTCCGTGAGGTTGAGAGGGGTATTGATATCTCATTAACTTGTGACTGATCTGTCGGCTCGTGATTTTGAGAGGATAAACACTAATCTTGCGTGTGTTGAAAGGAGTACTGAACTTGCATGAGCTTGAGAGGAGCATGGAACTTGGATAAGTTTGATAGGTTTGCTGACATCTATTGAGTTTCAAATGGGTACTAGGTGCTTCGGCGAGAAAGAGACTGATTAATACCCGACTCGTGTATAATCTTAATATGTGGAAAGTATTTAATAATACAAGAACTCTGAGTTCGTGGTGTCTTTGGTGCTTCGTTAATTTCCAGCTATTGGATGGTCCATTGGTTCGTGAACTCATAGAAGGAGCACTCTTTGGTGTCACAAAAGTTGTGTCTTAGATATTTTAGTGACTCTTTGGGGTCTTGTTTACCCTAGGCCCATTGATCATATTCAGGATCACCTATAATTTTATCCAAAAGGTGATCCAAAAAGGAAGTTGAAAATGGTCCATAAGATAATCCTTATTATGATTCAAAACCTGATCCAGATGTACTTGAAGATGATGGATAAGATGATCCAAAAGATGATCTGAAAATTGGTTTTTGCCAGATGAGCCAGTAGATGATGCAGATGTTCGAAAAGTTAATCTAAAAGGATCCCCTAGAAGTTAGTGCAGAAGATGGTGGAGGGTATATAAAAGTATTATCCTTGAGTAGCATCTATTCCAGCAGCAACTATGGGAACATTTCCGAGAACTACTAATGGCTGTCGCAGATAACAGAAACTCTCATACAGTTTTTTTTAATTTCACCTCTTGTTGCGACCATCCGCTTTGTTCTTAGATGCAAGGGGTATTACTTCAAGCATCTGCTACACAAAGTTCTGCTACTCACATTGTTTACGTTCAAGCATTTTTTTACTATATCATACACGTATCAAAAAGCTTCGATAAACAACTACATTTATTATAAATATCTATTATATCATTAATGCACAACAAATGCGATTGATTCAAATATAAGTAATTGCAAGAGTTTGTTTCATTACCTAGAAATATCGTCTACACCGGAAATACACAAAACTTCTTCCCACATTTCATTTGCTGAGAATAGTAACCAAGTTATATAACTATAAATACCTCCTACACAGCATTACATTCTCTTTTATACACAACTCTTTTACCCATTTGATTCACTTAATGAGAATAGCAACCAAGCCCTTACTATGTTAACTACAAATATCTTTTATACTGCATTACATTGTCTTTTGCACACATTTTATTGGCCTACTACGTATAGTAGCTGTAACGTTTACTACACTCAATACACAATTATCTACGCAGAAATAGACAACTCTTTCACACACTTTCCATTGTCGTACAAGTATCTTCTAAGGCTAGAATTTCCCATCTCACTCCTTGCCATGCATTGACTAAAACTATAGTTTGGACTAGTCAACCAGTGTGACAACCTTTCACTCACACATTTGTCCTGTAAACCATAAACGTCTGCTCCATTTGCCACCAGCATCTGCTACCCCGATTCGAGGGACGGAAAGAAGAAGCATTTTTGTAACAACAATTTTCACGGCCAGCAGGAAAAAAGGGCCTGTTTTTAGGCCTATTTTCGAGGCAAAGGAATAATTTGCTTTGCCGTCCCCTCGTGCCACAATTGACCATTGGCGATGGCCCTCCTACCGAAGGGGAAAGTATCCAACGGGGAAACTTCACGAATATAATTTTATGACTTCATTTTTTAACATCACGTTTGAAGTCGAAACGCATATATACACATTCCCCTCTCTTCGTCCCTGCCTGATTGTCTCAGTGTGATGTTTTGTACGCTCTTTGCCCTTTTGCAAAGTCTTTTATCGTCCTTCCATGACATATATGCGCATGATTTACCTTCTCTATTTTTGTTATAGTCTTTGTCATCTTTTAAGGCCCGTATACTCGTATATATTTGTATGTGTTGAGCCACTATTATATTTACATTCCGACGACAAGGGGCAACTCGCCTCCTTCGACAAAGGCGCTAAACATCAGAATTCACGAAAACAAAAGAAAATACGCACAAATGATCAAGTCTAGAATGATGCTTTGGCTATCTTCAATGACCTTCGTATAAGTCTCAAAGCTTCTATGCTATTCCAATGGATAGGGGAGATACCTCAAGGCGGAAGCCACCGTGCTACAAATTGAGCGATTCCAAGACTTATAAAACTGTGGCGTAAGGACGAAAATGGGCAAGTTGAATAGCGTTTGATACGCTTTTGTTAAACATCGTAAAACGAAGCCGGTGGTCCGAGGGCTAGTTGAAAAACGAGCCTTGTTCATGGGTTAAGTCGGTCTTTCTGGACGGGGCGTTATCTCTTTCGTATAATCAAAATATTTATTCTCGAAAGGTAAAAACAATGGAGTTTCACAAATCCAAAATAAAAAAAATGGGATTGTCATCCCTTTAATGTTCGAAGTTATAAATAAGGTTGATTTTCATTGAAATAAAATCGTTTGGCGTCTGCCGATGTGGAGAGATGACATCACCTTGAAACGCATGTAGTTTTACATCTCCAAAAATTATCTTTATTTTCCTTATTAAGTTTCCTCGTAAGCAATCCTCGGTACGCAGGTTCGATCCAACGGAATAAGCAGAAGAACAGTAGGAGTTCTCGAAGAGAGGAGAAAAATAATGAAAATGATAAAGGATAATAAAAAACTTCTGTCTGACTTCATTTCTACATTACGTCTAATGTTCTATGGTCTTAACGGAGAGATGGAGGCAGAAAGAAGAAGAAAATTTGTAGATTGAGGATACGAACTCAATCAATGTACGAACTTTAATTTGAGATTTATTGGTCTACGAAAGAGTCAAAACAGCTAAATGTGAAAATAAAAACGCGAAAGCGAAAAGTAAACGTGAAAACAAGACAGAGGAGAAAGAAAAAAAGTGAATAGGTAAAAATGGTAAAACGAAAAAATTGAAACTTTGAAATGAATGAATGTAAAAATGAGAACAATAAAAACTAGAGGAGAAAGGGTAAAACAATTTAACGAAAAAAGTAAAAGAGGAAACGGAAAATGAGAAAATGAGAAAATAAAAAGAGTAAAAAAGAGTAAAACGTTAAAACATTAAATTGAAATCACGAACAAACGCTTAAACTAAAAGGATGGAGAAAAGATAGGAAGAAAAATGACAAAAAAAGAGATCGAAAAAAGTTTTAAGAAGTGGAAACATTAAAGCTTGCAAACGAAAAAAAACGAGAAAAGGTGAAACAAACAAAACTTGAAACGAGAAAATGAAAAAAGTGAAAAATGAGAATAAGAAAACTTAAAAAAGAAAAAAAACACAAAAATGAAAAAAATATGATAAGTGAAGAACAAACGAAAACAAATGTGAAAGCATAAAAGAAAAAAAACGTGAAAAACGATAGAGCGTGAACCGTAAAAATAAGAACACGTAAAATCGCCAAGAAAATGTTTAGGAGAAAAAGTAAAAAAAAAGGGAATATAAGAAACCCTCAAAACGGAAAACGAAGAAGCACGAAACCCAGAAAACGTGTAAATTGTGAAACAAGAAATAAAGAAAAGTGAAAACGATAAAGTAATAAAACGTAAAAAGCAGAAAAGTACAATATGCGAAGAGAAAGAGAGAGAGAGAGAAAGAGAGAGAGAGAGAGAGAGAGAGAGAGAGAGAGAGAGAGAGAGAGAGAGAGAGAGAGAGAGAGAGAAAAATACCATAAATGTTGAAAACGAGAAAATAAGAAAGGAAAAACGAACAAACGTGAAAAGGTTAGAAAAAGAAATGAATTAGAGATAGCAAATGAGTGAGTGATTCATTTTATTGTGAAAGATACATAAGACGAAAGGAAAAAGGGAACTGAAAATAATAAATCACTATAAATAGATCGATAAATGTGTAAAGACAGAGAAACAAGAAAACGAAAGAGAAAAGGAGGCTATAAAAAACAGGTAGAGGACGATCCTTTCTCTGAAACGGAGCCAGACAGCGGTGGTGCCAGCAAGAGCCCCCAGGGAGCCACAAAGACATTGGCCAGTCCCCCTATGGCCAGTCCATCTTGGCCTTTGACACTCTTCTGGCCATTCCGGGTCTGCACGCCGCTGGAACATTCGTTCCAGCTGATAAAATGGCCTCGAAATGTCCGAGCCGCATTTTGGAATAAGTTTCCTTCTCGAGACCGACGGAGGACAGAGATCATTCGCCAAAGGGCCTCGCAAAGCCTTTAAGGCTTACTGCTCTATACATACTTGCACCACGCACACACGCACACGTAAGCATGTGTGTAAAACTTCCATTATGTTTCTCTTTATTATGTATATATATATATATATATATATATATATATATATATATATATATATATATATATATATATATATATATATATATATATATATATATATATAGAGAGAGAGAGAGAGAGAGAGAGAGAGAGAGAGAGAGAGAGAGAGAGACGGACAGAGAGACAGACAGACAGATACACAGACAGACAGATACACAGACAGACACATAGACAGACACGCAGAAAGACACACAGACAAACAGAGATGATGAGTTATTGCAAGACGATAACCACTTCAGAAAAATTTATATTCACTCTCCTTTATGGCGAGATGATCGTGTGAGCTTTCAGCACTTGACGCTGCTTCCCTAAGTTTATATATATATATATATATATATATATATATATATATATATATATATATATATATATATATATATATATATATATATATATATATATATATATATATATATATATATATATATATATATATATATATATATGCAGTGGGACGCTAATTTACTACACACTCTTAGGAATAAATTTTCATACTTTTAGTTAACGCAAGTTAATCAAATTTACAACGCACCTGGAACTGTATGGATTAAATACAATGTAATGATCAGAAAAGAAAAATGGTACACATGAAAAACCTTCTAAGGACAATAGTGAACTTTGACAAGGTAAAAGTTTACAACACATTCATACAAACATGGTTTAGTCCTTGGTTGCATAACCCTTGTTGTCAATTAAAGCTTGCAAGCGCTTTGACTTGTCTCTTACAATATTTTAGACGTGTTTGGGCTGATTTTGTTCTATTCATCCAAACATATTTTCCTCAAATCACATAAGTTATGCAGATCTCGTTTCTAGACCATGAGTTTAAATTCCCCCCACAGATTTTCGATATAATTCTGGTCAGTAGATTGACTTGGCCATTCCAAAACATTAATTAAACCTGTATACATACAATTCTTAGTTTATTTTGCTGTATGCGTGGGGGTCATTGTTTTTTTGAAATGTTCATTCAAGTTTCAAGTTAGTTAAGAGAGCCAACGCTGGATAGCAAATTTCTTTCCATAATTTCCCTGTAAATTTCGCCGTTCACTCGTCTTTCGACTACCTCCATTTTTCCTACCTCTGATGAACAAAAACAACTATATACCATGATGGATCTACCACCGAATTTGAATGTAAGGATCGTATTCTTTGGGACGTAAACTTTAGACTTTTTCTCCCAACCTTGCTGATTGAATTTCCACCGAAAAGTTCTTCGTTGCATCTGACCAAAGGATTTCTTCTCAGAACGGTACCAGTTAATTTAAATGTTCATTTCGAAACGCCAGGAGAGCTTAATGGTGAGTTTTATTAAGGAGTGCGTCTTTCTTGGATTATGAGAAAAGATCATAAAGACGCAGCGTTCTACTTATTTTATCCTTGCTACCTTCAACTCCGGCAGCTCTCTACGAGTAGTCAGTGATTTATCACATACTGCTCTAGCCAGTTTTCGAGATGCTCGTTCCGTTAACATCCAAGGGCAACCTGAACGATCCAAAGGATGAATTGAATTACGAGACTTTCAAATGCGAATTATGGTGTGAACTGAATTTAGAATTACTTTAACTAGGCCACACTTATGAAGGGCTACAACGTGGGTGTTTTTCCCCAATGATGAAGATGTTGACGGTACGACTATCTTGCAAGGAATGAGGCAGTAGCCTTACACGATGACGAAAGAAACCTCGCATTTAGTTTAGAATATTCTAGACATATATATATATATATATATATATATATATATATATATATATATATATATATATATATGATGAAAATTAATGCAATATCGCAAGAAAAGATGAGGAATTAAACCACATTCTCCGAAGACAATTTAATTTAGAACAGTTTCGGTGTATCTCACACCCTTTTTCAACCGAAACTGTTCTGAATTAAATTGTCTTCGGAGAATGTGGTTTAATTCCTCATATATATATATATATATATATATATATATATATATATATATATATATATATATATATATATATATATAGTCGCCCTGGGTTACACTCATTCTAATATTTCTACATTTTTGCCTAGGTTCGGAGACCAGAATTGAATCGCGTACTCTAGATGCGGTCGAACTAATGATTTATATAGGGGTAAAATTATATCTTCAGACTTATAAAGAGAAATTCCGTGCGATGTATCCTAGCATTAGATTCGCTTTCTTAGTGACCTTGTCAAAACCCGAGCCAAAGATCTGTAAATAATCGGAAGCCACCTTGAGAGTACATCAGGTCCCTTCAATATGCCGAGGGTGTCCTAAGTGACGATCCGAACCAAGTGATAAAGAAATACATTAGAATGAACTTTTTCTGAATGTTTTTACCGTTGATGATACAAATAATTTAGCTGCCATTTTGACTAAGGTACTTTTCAAATATTGAAAATATTGACATAGTAGAAAATTAAAATAGTTTTTATAATAAAAAATGATAGTATCTCAAGCGATTACACAAAAAGGCATTAAGACTAATCCTTGAAATTTTCGGCCCATCTCCCTTACGCTAGGCGTTGGTACACTTGAATTTCATTGTTAGAGATAGGATGGTAGAACATCTGGAAATAAATAACTTAATAAATAACATACAGCATGGCTTTCGACTTGGATTCTCATGCTTAACTACATAATGAACTTGATTTTTTTTTACTAAATGATCACAGCGGTTGACCAAGATAAGGCTGTATATCTAGTTTATATCTATTTCAAAAAGGATCTTTACATCCTTTAGTACAAAAGTCTTAATAAAGTTAAAAATTCCCGGAATAGGGGACAGTGTACTAAAATGGATTGAATACTAACTTGGGTAGCCATAGGCGGGGAAAGTGTTGTCACTAGAATTAGTTCATCAAGGGCATCGGTCAATAAAGACCGATGAAAAGAAACTAGATACTCGGCAAAAATATCATAGTGATTGTGATAATGTGATACCATGAAAAAAAGACTTGTATTTACCTTAGGCAAAAATGGTGGGACAGATGGCAGATGGAATTTAAGGTGGTGAAGTGTAAGGTAATATACACAGGTCATGATAATCTCTAGACATTACAGGGTGGTCAAATTTTAGAAAAGTAAACATGGCAAAAGGTTAGGTGTCTTAATCTTAAGTGATTTAAAATTGTCTAAATCGAAAGATATTAAAATTGTCTAAATCGAAAGATATTCTTTAATAAAGGGCGATCTAGGAAAAGACAGTAAAAGAGATATATAAAATAGTTTATTTCTTTCATAAAAACTATATATCATTCAAAAGAGTAGATTTCCAAGTTTATTATCAAATATTTATTATTTAAGAATGACTCCTTTCAAATGCTCTCCATTAGTTTCAAGCATTCCAGTGTTTTGGCATGAGTGTTCAGCAGCACTTTACCGAGAGGGTGTGGTGCTTTGGCCTGTATCTCATTGTGATGGCGGACTTTAATTTTATTTTTAATTTTGGACGCATAGTCTATAGTCGCTTATAAACTTGAAACTATTTTCTTTGGAATGATGTGAATAACCTATGGTTGAAGAGTTATAGGGTTTTCTTTCGGACCCAATTTTCATGGATCACAAATATATAGTACTTGTAAGAACCTCATTTTGATGTGCTTCTTCTGACTATGCCGAAGATGCTTTGGCTGAAAGACAGGATGCCGAATAGACACGAGGCCTAAAGAACAGGACGCAAAATGCGAACGAAACTAAATGGACAAATGACGAAAATAAAACTTAAGCCCACATATGCAATTGCATGAAAATGGAAAAAAATACAATAGACAAACTAATATTAATAGCAAACACAAGATTAAAATAAAAATATCGGAGGTATAAAAAAAAATTAGAAGATAAAATATAATGATTAAAGGCAATTGAAAAATGAGGAGCTCTTCAAGTAACCTTTTAATAGCTTTAAAATTGTGAGGTATCTGTCGCAGAAATGAAAGCCATTCTGTATTAAGTGAATTATATATATATATATATATATATATATATATATATATATATATATATATATATATATATATATATATACATATATATATATATATACATATATATATATATATATATATATATATATATATATATATATATATATATATATATATATATAAAGAGCAAATAGAATGGCTGCAGGTGATAACAACAACCACAGGGCTTTCCCCCTTTTTCTACTTTTCAAATTGATCTAAACCCTATGGTTAATCTATACCCAACTAAGGGCCTCAAAATAAACTTAATAATTAACCCAATCTTTTATTAGTTTTCATTACTTAACTAATGCGAAAGTTCATCAATGCCTAACATCGGTACGTGGAGAGAAAACAAGAGCTTAAAATGGCTTGATGCAAATGGCCTTCTCAGGTTGATGATGTATATACTGACAATAATTTAAAAAGCGACCATAGATTCCTGTTTTATTGAAGCCCTTTTGAACTCTACTGCTCTTGATGAAGGCTTCTGCACCTCTTTAGGACTAATAAACTGAAATATCTCGTCATGGGTTCCTTCGTCATTTTTGTTCGTGATACAGTAAACTAGTAGTAGAGTTTTATTACAGGAAATAATTGCATGCATTTTGTTAAGTTGTTTTATATTAGAGGCAAAATCAAAGGTACCGTCGAATAACCATGTTTGTTTGATAACAGTTTAAAAAATTCTGTCGATATCTTAATAGCTATCACTTTCGTAAACACATAAATTCTCTTCAACTAGTGCACATCTGTCATAATTGTCCTGATTATAGGTTCAAGTTTCTCTATTATGAGGTGCTACGGCACACCATAATAAAGAAACACCTATGGGTGAAACATGTGTAGTTTCAAGTCTGCCTGCATTATTATCGGCCTGTGCCCATTCAGCGTCCTGTGCATTCGGCGTCCTGTGCATTCGGTGTCCTGTCCAATTGGCCTCCTTTCCAATGCGCTGCTTGTCATCGGCCTCTTGTCTTCATCTTCATGTCATCGAACTTTAGATTCGGCTTCTTGTTTTTGACTATCTGCCTTCAGCCTCTTGTTTTCGGCTTCTTGTCTTTCGGCATTCTTTCTGGGAATTTTTTGGAGTATGCAGTATAAATCTCCAAACACGGGAAACGGCAGTGTAATATTAGACAAAATTAATTCCTCTCATTTATAGCCAACCGTAGTTTTTGTCCTTGCTTAATTCTGTAACTATTAAGTGATATGATGATAAATTATTTTCTACCTCACGTAGAACACGGAAATATATATAATATATATGCAAAAGGGCACGTTGATTCTTCAAAAGCTGAGACCTACCTTCTTAATGTCTCTCTTCTCCAATGTTAAAATGAAGCTATGTAGAAGAATCCATGGTAAATATATATATATATATATATATATATATATATATATATATATATATATATATATATATATATGCGATTAAGAAGGCAACGTTGTAATTAATTAAGATGTTCAACAAGCCCCTAGAAGGAGCTCTTCTCACAGTTACGAGAAGATAACGCATAAGACAGCCATTCTAAGAGAAACAAAAATTTGCCTATCAATCAGCTATTTTAATTGTTATCGCTGCTTTCGAAGAGAATGGAAAATTTACTTCTATCCATTCCAGCTCGGTCTTATAAATTGAGAATTTTTTCAATTGCGCAATCACAATTATGTGGTTAAAAAGGCAATGTTGTAGCTAACTAAGCTCTTCATCAACCCTTCGAAAGAGCGCCTTCCAACGGCTTGATGAAGAGCTTAGTTAGCTGCAACATTGCCTTTTTTACCGCTTAATTGTGATTAAGCAATTGCAAATAATTCCCGATATATATATATATATATATATATATATATATATATATATATATATATATATGTAGGTTAAAGCCAGAACGAGTATTCGTAACATATATAATTTGAAACGTTTCGAACATTAGCTATGTTCATTTTCAGCCTATAATGGAGTAAAACAATATGGGAGCAAGCAAACTTAGTATACATAAAGAGATATATGTATTAATGACTGACAATAAGTTGAATTTGAGAGAAAATAATGCGACACTTCGGTCAAATTCAACTTATTGTCAGTCATTAATACATATATCTCTTTATGTATACTAAGCTTGCTTGCTCCCATATTGTTTTACTTCATTATAGGCTGAAGATGAACACAGCTAATGTTCGAAACGTTTCAAATTATATATGTAACGAATACTCGTTCTGGCTTTAACCTACATAATAAAATCGAGGTTTCCGAAGGATGTTCCAATTTCTACATTTATATATATATATATATATATATATATATATATATATATATATATATATATATATATATATATATATATATATATATATAAGAGAGAGAGAGAGAGAGAGAGAGAGAGAGAGAGAGAGAGAGAGATGGTATGATTGGGTAAATGTAAATTCTCTCCTTTTTGTCCGGAAGTAAAAAATGAGAGGAAACGACGAGGTCACTTTATGATATCCGTCCAAGTGGGGGGTCCTTTTGGATCCTTAAAAACAGGATGGAATATGGAATGGGCCACTTACTCTCAAACAGGGTTATTATATTCAACAGACATGTGCTGCTCATGCGCTTGCAATATGACAGGGAGTTCTCGGGTCTAAATTCTAGTTGAGGCTGATATTATATATATATATATATATATATATATATATATATATATATATATATATATATATATATATATATATATATATATATATATATATACTAATGATTATTATTATTAGTGTGCAGTTTCATCTACCGATAACAATTTTTTTTTGGGGGGGGCGGTAAAAATATTCACCCGAATGTCGTTCGGCTTCTTCGTCTTGCCTCTAATGGCCGGAGAAGACCCCTTCGCCCTAATCCCTGGGGTTCGAAATTCCCCATAATGGGACCGCGGTGTGTGAATTCCTAACCGGTGGTCCAGCGATATCGGGAGCCGAGAGGAAGCGGGGCAGTAAGTTAGAAGTGACAAATGAAACTGTTATGGTGGGACTCCTCGCTGCGAGCGGTGCCGCAGCCACCAGGCCAAGGGGATGGAGCAGGCTGGACGGGTCGGGGAGTGGCGTGTATGTTTACGTGTTGGATAGAGAAAGCCACCTCACCAAAGGAAAGGATATAAAAAGCCATATCATCCTGACCAAAATATAATAATAATGATAATAATTCTAACTAATATGTATTAATGTAAGACCCCGTTTACTTAAGTGTGTAAGTGCTTTAGTTAATAATTACGTACACGGGAAAAGAGGAGCAAACACTTTTGTGTCCGTGGGTTCCTGGAGTCCTTGGTCCGTGATGATGAAGGCAAGTGAGGAATAGGAACGAGTCATTCTTGGAGGACAAATTTCTGAAAATCACAATTTACCAATTAATAATTATCTTTATTAAATAAATTATTTTCAAAAACACAAATAAACACAAGACCGAAGGAGAAAAATATCTAGGTTTACAAGGGTATGTGCGTGAATGTGTGTAAGAAAAATGCTAATAAACCTAAAATATGTGTATGTAAATCCCCTCGAACGATAAATGAAATTCTGTCACTTCCTCAGCAGTTTCACTCTCTCTGACTCTCTCACACGCGCTCTATCTCTTTAACTCTCTATCACACCCTTCCCTCTCTCTCTACTATTATCTTGTCTCCACGTCTATCCTGCGCTTCAACATTAAAAATGGTGTGTCATAGTGTTGAAGTGAAAACGGTCATTTAATTACCCTCTCGGATAAAAATGATCTGAGAGGAGTGGTGACCCATCAAGTGATTGATACAATGCCACCAGCGAACTCCATTAACCATCCTGAATATTCACCCATTTTCTATCGCTCAGATTCAACACTTATTTATCTTTTAAGTTCATCTCCATTTTGCACTTAGCCAAAAGGCATATTACTTAGGTATTTCTTATTTTTCGCACTGTATGTATGTGTGTGTGTGTGTGAACGAATGCCTCAAAAGGTAGAATATGAACAAATGTGTGGGAGATAAAAAAAAAGAGATCCTCATAAGGATAAAATTTTATAATAATAAATGTCTATTGTAAAATCGGAGAAAATTTGCATGGTATATATAGTTGTTAAAGCTGTGGTTTTTTAGTTAATTTCAAGGTGGTTTAACAGTTATGTAGTATCCATGTCTGAATCGGGTACTCGAACATAAACTATTTGTTTCGAAATTAATTCTGGTCTTACAATCAATGCTTTAATTAATTTATTTATCCTGGTTTAAAAAACTAAATTTGGATAGGCAATTTCCTTTAGCAGCTAAATATGTGAGAGATTAATTGGATTAAATTAAATTTGGCAAGGCTCCGAAAGCCTATAATTATGTTTACAGGATTTTGAATTTTGCTTGGCTATCTCTGGAGCCTATAATAAACTTCTGAGCACTAAGAACCTAATTCACTAGAGGAAACTACTAAAAGTAATTCTTTTAATTATTTCTCTAACTAATTTTTAATCTTCTCATTTAAAAGATTATTTTTCTCGTATCAAAGATTCCCTAATAAGAGAAGATATAGGATCAGACATAAGATTTGGGTATTTTTTATTGGAATTGGCGATCTTATACGCAGTCTTTTATTGACCCCAAACTTCTGTATGTTTCCACCTGCGATTAAAGGCTTAGGTAAGGCTAATTTTAGGGGGAAGAAGTATACAGTACACCCATGCAGACATGATATTAATGAATACAAAGTTTCCATCATATTTACTTTTATATTACTCTAAAGGGGTAAATTTCTCGAGTACCAAAGACCGAGACATTCACCATTAATAGTTTTATCACAGGGGCGAATCTCACGATACACCAATTGTTGCTAACTTCCGATGTACCATATGTGGTACATTTTGTAGTCGGCGTCTAAACAAACAAAAGTGGTTAAACGGTTGTCCTGAATGATATATTAAAGTGTTTGAAACATGAACTACTTAGGTTCCTAAATTCATATTTATGCTGCTTTCCCTTCATATCCGAAATGTTCGGATTGGTCTCACTCACACTTGGTACAACGATACTCAGCTTTTCCGCCTCGTATTGATCCTTCATGTTCTTTTAAATCTCTCTTTATAAGAACATGTTGGGCTTTTGTGCATCACAACATAGACTTTGTTAGTAGGCTCGTTGCCCTTAGAGTCAAGGGATAGGTGGGAGAAGGCTTACACCAATCTTGTTACAGACATCTGAGAATCTTTCAAACGCCAAGGAAATAATTAGGAGACGTTGATTTGGGTGGTTAGCATTCGGTAGTTTTGAGCACCAGATGAACAACGCCATCTGAAATATATTAAGGCAAATTTGAACTTAAATTACAACGAAATGCGAAACCTTAACAATAAAAAATATAACCTTAAATGGACTAAAGCTTGTTATGAAAATATATAATATTTCTAAATGCTATTTAACTTTTTTAGGCATTAGTTTAGGTATATGGGAAGAGAAAAGTACCAATACCATCGTCTGACGGCGTCGTCATAAAGTGCCACTAAACCCTGATAGGGGACCGCTAGCCTGGGAAGTGGGGGATAAGAAAGTTTTGTTCCCGCGAGCGCGATACTTAATATGTGGCATTGATGAGTGCTAACCACAGTTTGTGAATAAAAAACGGTTGATAATAATTAAAGTAAGATCCTATGACCCCCTTCTCCACAAGTGGCCAGGGCTTCAGCGCTTGACCTGACCTGAACAAGTCGGGATGAACTGACTCCAATTGTGACCAGGATATTTTAAGTACATTAACCATCCTTTCAGTTCGTCTATTCAGTCTGAAGTACACCATAACCAGAGACGAAGTCGAGTCTGTCGTGCCTCTCCCCCCTTATTCTTTGTTGACTTGGGATCCATTGCCCTTTATTGGTTTAAACAAAACAGAAGTGCGTAATGCGCGATAATCACACGAATTGGACGAAGCTTATAAATCCTACATAAAGATGATGCGAGATTGGGGGCAGGAATTTCTTTATTCATACCTGGAGGAATTTATGTAGCGTGACCGATTTTCTTCTCTTTTTTTTCCCATCTGGCGACTGTCAGCAAGGGTAGAAGTTGCCATAATTAAAAAAAAACAAACATAACAATACAAACAGTAAGTAAAGAAAATCAAACCGAAATAAAATAAAAAATCTTACAAAAGAAAGAAGATACAGAAGGTAAGCTGCAACGTAGGTAGGAGGTCAGCTTCCTTCCTCGCCGGAGTATGAAACCAACACCAGAGTCAAATGAAATGGAGGCTAACCTCCTCTAAGAAGTCAAATAGTACACATGACTGTGTAGAGGATTGTCTATTAAGGCTTATGAGAATTTATCTACTCATATCCCTCTGTTGTCACAGAAAATGACTCATTCTCGCAGATAATTTTGTTTCTTTAATTTTAGTTGGGATCTTTTTTTTTTAATTCTGGAAAAGAAGTCGTGGGACCTTTTGAAGATTACCCGGCCAAAATTGACCAAGGGACAACAATTTTCAAGTAGAAGGAACTGGGGGGTTTATTGTTCACATGGATCAATTTGAAAATAACCCGCTTAAAATGGGCGTGAGTAACATAACTTAATTTTCATATATGAAAATCACGTTAGTTTGCCCCTTCACGCCCCATTTTAACCCATTTCTTTTCAAATTGACCCATTAGAACCATAGACGCTGCAACTTTTTTACTAATAATTCAAAAAAGTGGTCAGGTATCTATTAACTATTTGCTACGACGAATGGCAACGTACCCCCTAAAAATCTTATAAATAGAAAATTAAGCGTCCACAACAAGCATGTAAAATCTCACCAAATAAATACAAGATTCAAATTTTAGAAAACGATGAATCGATGCAGAAGTTTTTACAAGCCAATTTACAAGTATTTACGTTTCGTAGAAAACACAAAAATTATTTCCCGACATTTTACTACTTAGACCTCCGCTTCCAAGTTTCTATTTTAGCATCCCTATTCTTCAAATTGGCAAAACTCAGACACCAATTCTTCAAATGGGCAAAATTTGGACCTTTGTTGTTCACATGGGTCAATTAGGATCGCTATTCTTCAAAAGGTCCAACTAGTGTAATTTATGAAGGTAGTTTGACTCAGTAGAGATCCCATAAGGGATATTTGCTTTCAATGTAAAACGAAGGTCCGTTCAGGATAGTTAGCTACCAGCACACCTACCCCATTCTCCTTCGAACTTATATCCTCACACTTCCATCTTCTTCTTTTTCTTCTCATTCTTCCCCTCCTTTTTATTCTTCTTCCTTTCTTCTGTTTCTCTTTCTTCTTCCTCCTCCTCTTCTTCGTCTTCTTCTTAAAAGACAGATCAGTCGTGTTATTAGCCCCATTTGGGTCTCTTTAAAACATTGGTGCCTAAAACAACGAATGAACATTTTGCTTTCTATTTCACATCAAAGTAACATATAAATTGTAACCTAACCTATGCTAGGGTAGGAAATTTTGTAATTTCCAACAGTATCTGTTCTTAGAAGATGAATCCAAAACGAACAATTCAACACATTGTTTCTCATTTGAAATCACTTTAACATATTACATCTCATTGGATCTGGAAGCAATAAGTTAAAGTGATCCCTCAATGTTAAGGATCCTGCCTAAATTTTTTAACCTCTACAGCTTTCAATAGATCTCCCATGGCCACCCCATTTGTTATAAAAGATTTAAAGTCAAATTATTCAAAATTCAATTGGTGCTTCATACTTTTAATTAAATTGGACTCTTGATAGGCGAAAGGACTCTTTGTGAGTTCGCTTCTCTCCTGCCGCGAGAATTTACCACCACGATTAACCAACAAACACGCCATAGATTTATGCACAGTCCCCAAATTAATCCACAATCCTCAGATTAACATACAATCCTCAGATTAATCTTAAATCATCAGAATAACACAAAATCCTCAGATTAACACACAATCCACAGAGTAATACGCAGCCATCATCTTAATCTACAATCCTCAGATTAACCTGCATTCCTCAGATTAATACACATTCCTCAGATTAATTCGAAGTCCTCAGATTCATTGGCAATCCTCAAGTTAATCCATAATCCTCAGATTAACACCCAATTAAACCTCTTAGAAAAGGAAAAAAATGTCATTCTAGCTTTATTCAAGTGTGGGAATGTATGGAAATATTGTTGATCCTTTATGTTTAACAGCTCTCAAACAAAGTGTGATCGGTGCGCATCAACGTATTGCCGCAGTTACGTATTGTGCTCACAGGATATTTCGAGGTCTCGATAATCCGGATCAACGACTTTTACAGGCAAGAAATATTAATCCTAATAAAAAAATGTGAGATTTTTTTTATAGTTTTTTTTTAAACAGTGTTGTTGCTTTTTTTTATTGGCGTGGAAGCGATTCTTATAAGTTACTATGTCGGTCCGTAGGTCGTCGGTCGAATGGTAACTACTTTACATTTCAATGAAGTTTTTGGCAATCGTAACTATTCGGCCGATTCTAACGAAATTTGAAACCCTTATGTTGTTTTACATTCTCATTCGAATGATATAATCGTCAAGGTCCCCCCAATGTTTTTCCTGGAATTATTAAAAGAAAGCGAACTATGGGTTGGATTGCACTACTTGTTTAAAGTTGTGAAGATAGTCAGGTCATATGTCAGAATAATTGAGACCACGCGACTTAGGTATGTTGACCTTTTTTCCATATCCTTTTACAGGTCCTGAATTTCCGTACATTTATTGCACAACCACACATGATAAATACATACACATAAATGCGCATTGATATATCGAATGATGTGTAATTATGCATGAAAGTACAATCCTTACATTCATATATTTGCATTACACACACAATATACATATAATACACTTAAACACACAAACTAAAACAATTCTCCTTTCTAATGCATTTCTATACATTTTCTTTCCTTCCAATCCACACCTCTCCAGCGATTTACCCCCCTTCTCTGATACCGCCATTTCTCCCTCTTTTATTTCCACTCCACGAAGGTGGGGCATTCCCTTAATGGGTCCCGCAGGAGTGGAGCTTCTCCTGTAATGAAAACGCATTCACGGACTACAGATATTTTACTCCCTTGTTTCTCCTCAGAGGCGAAGAAGGTGAAGATGACGTCGCTAGAATTCATGGGCGAAGATGCGGGGAAGATACGGTCGCTCTTCTTCGCTCCGTTGCGTTCCCGGCCGCGTTTACTTGCGTGAAGTTAAAGGCCGAGGATTCGTAAGAACTAGGATCATTAACGGTGTGTGTCAGGAGAGGATGTGTATTTATATGGAGAGAGGGTGCTGAGGGGATCAAGGAGCCGAACTGTATGTGTATCTATGTGAACAGAGGTTGTTAGGGGGGGGAGAATACCATGTTGGTTTGTGTTTATGGATCGGATTTGAGTTATGTGTATCTATGTGGACCCAAAGTGAAGGAAACGTGAGTTAATCGATAAGGTGACATTTATGTGTATCTATGTTACAGAGGTGATTTTGGGGAGAGAATTGTATGTTGCTGTGTGTTTGTGTGTTTCTTAAAGGGGAGGATATGTATAGCTATCTGAATGAAGTTGGCTCATTGGGGAGAAATTTGGCCTAGTGTATTTTTATATCTGTGTGTGTGAGTGTGAGTCTATGTGAATGCATTTCTTCCATGCATCTACAGTATGTTCATCTCCTCGTGAGAGTCGAGATGATTGCTTTTGGAGAGATTTGGCAGTGTCGTATCTTTAAGGCTATAATGGTGTGGATGTATGTGTGATTGTGTTTGTATGAGAACTTGTTTCGTTGATGCATCTATGTGTACTTTTCTGTGATAGGAGAGATGGTTGCCTCTTAAATGTCATTGTATTTTTGAGGATTGGTCTGTATACATAATGTGTTTTATCTAAATGTGTCATCCTTAAGCCTCTATGCGTGTGTCCCTCTGTGTGAGTGAATGTAGATGCTAGATTATACATTTATCATAATGTCTTATTTTGGGGCTATATAGATGTGTGTACATGTGTGGCTGTGCTTATATATGTTCCCTCGCATAGATCTAAGTGTGAATTTATGTTTGATAAACGATTATGACTGACGTGTTGTCTGTTTGTTTACGGAGTCTGTATGTCGTATTAATTTACATATATATACATGTTCGTATGTGTGTGTTTTATTACCTATTTGTTTGGTATTTGCGGCATGTATACGTATGCTTGAAGCTGAACACATAATAGAGATGAGCATTTGTGTGTTTTCTTAAGTGTGCATGTTTGGCAACGAGTAGCGGCTAAAAGCATTAAGAAAATACTCTAATTCTTTCCCCGTTTGGACGAAAATGAGGAAGTGAATAGATGGTGGAAGGGAAGAGTGAGAATGAAAAAAACGTTGGAACAGAATGAGGAGGCCACTGGGAGAAGAGGTTGTTGTATTGTGGAATGGAAGTGTGGCGAAGCGACTTTCAATGACTTCTTTGTTTCTTTCGAAAAATGGAGACAAATTCGGGCCAAAGGAAACATTTCAGGGCACATTAGTTCAAGACTTATTTTGAGAAGGACGGAAGATACTTTGAGTTGAAGAAGGAGTACGTGGTAGCAGACGTTGAAATGTTGCTAACAGTTTTGACGTATTTATATACGTCCTATGTATTTTTTTTTCGGCGCTAACGTAGTACCTGTATAATTGCATCAACAACCCAAATAAGTCTATATCACTTTTGATATTACATTGGGTGTAATAACTGAAACTATTTTCAAAACACAATCTACCCTCACACTTAATTAATCGGTCAACCATAAACTCGGTTACCATAATGTAATTGAGATGAAAATTATCATTGTCACGGAAATGATCGCAAAGAACTCCATGAAAGTGAGATGGAAATTTAGATATAATTATTTTTTTTTATAAAGAATGCTAATCTACAAAGAATCTTTGCAGTCGTCATTAATTTACTAAGGAAACCTCATTCTTACTGTTTAGGACTTCTGGGAGACCTACTGTCCGGAGAAGAAAAAGCGAATACTACCATTACTCCTGTAAGGTGTCAATAGCGAAGAAACGTGAGGCTGCTTTCCATCAAAGTCAATTGCTACTTTTATCTTTCTTCAACGAAATACCAGAAAGAACAAAGAACGGTCTCAAACTAGTCTTCGAGAGGACCTCACATCAACGCCCCAAGAATAGTTTAATGATGAACAACGAATGATTTCAAACTAGTCTTCGAGAGGTCCTTTCATCAAAGCTCCAAAAATAGTTTGATGATGGACAACGATTGATTTCAAACTAGACTTGGGGAAGACCTTTTATCAAAGCTCAAAGAATAGTTTGATGATGAACAACGAATAATTTCAAACTAGTCTTCGAGAGGCCCTTTTATCAAATCTCCAAGAATATTTTGATGATAAACAACGAACGATATCAAAATTTCTTCGAGAGGACCTTTTGTTACCACTCCCTAAATGTTTGATGATGTTCCGTGAGCCTTTTCACATGATAGAGCACCTTATCAGAAGGCAAAAGTGGTAATAAATCAGATCAAACTCCATCGCATTGTAATAATGGGGCCTTGGCCGGTAAACCCCCCTGAATTAAATTTGGAACCTGTGAAGTGATGTTCAAAATGCGAATGACCAAAGAAAAGTGAACGAACTGTAGCAAACCCAGGCGATGTTAAGGAAGGACTGAAAAGCAATCGCTGGGAATTTGCTCCAGAGGTTGGCATTTACCATATTAGAGGGAGTTGTAGAAGTCATAAAGAAAAAGGACAAACCCAGTAAATACTCATTTTATGAATAGAGTTCTTATTTTAATATGTTGAAAAAGGGACACATAAGAACCACGCAATTTGTATCTTCGCCTACGCCTTTGACCACATATATTTTAGACACACCTCGTACAAGCGCACCCAATAACATTGATAGAGTTTATAGAAAACCAGTCGAGGTAAGTTCCCTCTAAAGGATAGGGAAATTAGAGATTACAAATAGTTATGATCAATTTGACATCAACTTCAGTCTTAAACCTCGAACGTTTTTCCAGAGTGTGATTGACACGCAAAAGTGCCACTAAAACTAGCCTTCCGTAACACATTAGAAATCTAGATATTTTCTCGAAACTGCCCTCAACCAACAACTTTTTGTATCGAGAGACTATTTTATCTTTTTCAAAATTCGATCAAGTAAGAGCAACGACATCTCATCTAACTAAAAAAATAGGGAATTAATATTTGAGTGAATTTCTCATCAAAAAAAGCATGAAAATATGATTTTAAAAGTAGATATAATCTACATTAGGATTGAAAAATTAATTGTGTACTTTCAGTACGCATCTATGTACCTATCTCTACAAAAAGAAGAGAGCGAGAGAGAGAGAAAAAAGGGAGAGAAAAGAAAAAGAGAATAGAAAGAGAGAAAGATAAAGAGAGAGAGAGAGTTACCATTGAAGGAAGAAAAAGTCAACTACTCTAGTACCTCGTCCTGTCGAGTTTTAAACTGTTTGACGAATGAACTATTCATCACTTCTGTCCTCAAACTGTTTCATGTTTCGCAAATCTTATATGAAAAGATGTTTTCACAAATTTCTTTCCTGAATGGGGGCAAATCCAGCTTGTTTCCGTTGTTACGGATCTGATTCATCTCCAACGTAAATAACTTTCTATGATCATCGTTTTCAATTCCCTTTGTAATCCTAAAGTTCTCGTTCAAGTGACCACGCAAACGGCGCATCTCCAGGGAGAACCATCCCAGTTCCGCAGCCGGGTCTGATATCTTTTGTGCCTAAGATAGAGGATTAGTTTAGTAGCCGTAGTTCGAGCCCGTTCTAGCCTCCCAGTGTCCGTATGCTGTGTAGGACACCATAATGAATGATTTAATGCAAGTGCAGTCAGATTACAGAGTTGTACAAGTGAGGACATTCTGCTTGTTTTGAAACCGAAATTGTATCTTTATGTGCCCAACAGTCTGAGCCTATTTTTAAACCTCTATCCACTACTTGTATAATTTTAGGTCATTGCTAGTTAGTGCACTTAAATCCTTCTGTAGGTAGTCATCTTTAAACGTTTACCCAACAATGATAGTTCTTCCGAGGGTTATCATGCCCAATATGCATCACCTTGACCGTGTCATGGTTAAATGACATTTGACATCTCTCGGACCACTCACCTAAGATTCGAAGACTTTCCCGCAAGCCTTTCACAACTTAATGCACTCTAACCCCGACTTCTAACATGGTATTGTTCGTTAACTTGGCTCAAGAGCATAAAGTCCATCATGTATATCGTTGATGTAGACGATGCATATCAGGGGATCGAGTATCGAAATCTGGGATACCCTGCTATTCCCTTGCGCTCACATCGATACTGCACCATTGATCCTTACATGCTGCCTCTGATCCTCAAACTAGTTTTCAATTCTGTCGCTGAACATCCTGGCTATGCTGAAGGCACAGATAATACTCATCAGCCTGTAGTATGGCATCTAATCGAAAGCCTTTTAAAAGTCGAAGTATAAGACGTCTACAGTTCGACTACGACCATACTCACTCAAAATACCGTAAAAAAATCCTAATAAATTCGTGAAACACGAACAGTTCCTGCGAAAACACATCCATAGTCAAGTCTTGAGAATCTAAGTGTTGAAAAATGCGATTAGCCATTATGTTCTCGACCAATTCATCCACAATTGACGTCAGACTAATAGACCTATAATTGCCTGGATATTCACGGTCTCCCTTTGTGGAAATGAGACACAAGTCCGACATCGTCCTTTCGTACATCATTTCCACAGTTTGTTGCGACTCGTTGAACATCGCGGCGTGGAGTGGTGACCCATCGGCTGCTTTCATGAAAGATTTTTGGAAGAAAGTCATCCGAACCGGGAGGATTGTACGTGAGGTTGTTACTATCTAAAACTATGTCGCTTAGGTTATCTCCTTAGAGATTCCATCCCGCCCTTGGAGTTGGGTAAATCACTTCTCTCGAAACAGCAGCGGAGTAATCGTTGAACACGATGTCGATGTCAAAGTCTGAGTTATACAACACGATATTGTCGTCTCTCAGGAAGCCTTTCCGATGCCAAACGGTTTGAAGCTTTTAATGTGCAAGAAGAATTATTTCGTGGTCTCTATACTGTGGTACGTGTCACTAAGTTCTTCACAATGTTGAGCTTTTCACGTTTGCATTTTCACTTTTCTATCCTGCACTCTACATTGAAGAAGACAGTCGCCGCTACAGCTGGTTTTCCAACTAATGTATGGCAGCTTTCTATCCCGAATCCCCGATACCACGTCGCAGATGAACACCTTTGGTTGGTTGGATTTTTTGTCGGCCTTTTATTCGAAACCACCGTGGCCTGCTGGGCTATAAAGAGGTCTCTGAACTTCGGCCACTTTGCAAAGGCTCCGTGTCCACCTACAGTTTACAGCCGATATATCGCGTTCCGAAGAGCGTCAAAGTTCGCACGCCATTAATGAGGTTTTAATTTAGTAAATAGATATCTTTCACACTGAGTGATGACGAGAAACATTAGTGTGCGGTGATCACTCATGCCCATTCACTCTCGCGGGCAGATTTCGCAGACCATGTCATCATCGGTGATGAACACCAAGTCCAACACAAACTCACCCCCTCGACGGCTTATCGAATCACTGAATCCATAAGTTATCGTCAACGAATTCGACGAATCGTTTCCCTTCCCCGACACTCGATTTATTACCAAAGGCAATCCGGCGGCAGTTAAATCAACCATGCTAAGAGTCTAGTCAAAGAAAAACCTACCGAGACTCACGTCTAATCCTTAACCTCTTGATCATTTCTAACCTTACAACAGAAAGCGGTAGAGCAGTTTAGGAAGTATAACATAACTCCGTCCCTCGTGTAACACGGTCAATCTCAGTGGAATATCGCAAACTCCCCCTCGAAGTTTTGCCTGTCCGTCGAGAGACACCCTCATCATTTTTCACCTGCTAAGGGCGCAGCCGGGAGACGTACCTCCTTAGGGCTACATTCAGCGCCTTGGTATGAGCCTCTACGGCGTGCTGCTGCAAGGCATCACCGCTTTCCCTGATGGAGCGCTCCGCAACTCTCAGCCACCCAGTGGAGCCAGTATTGCAACGAACAGCACCCTTCTCTTATTATTTATTATACTTGGCAACTAGTCCACCAGCATCCTTGTGTCGCCCTCAACAGCCAAAAGGCATTCTGCTCAATTAACTGAGCTAGAACCTTTTTACTACCTTCGTACTCCATGTACCAGTTGTTTCGTCTAAAGAGCCAGTCGAATGGCTCCAGGAAGTGAACTCTTATCAAAGAACAGAGGTGTTCCAAGATCATTCTTTGCCCTCATCGTTTTCATTTGGATGCTTCAGTTGTCCCAACCCTACCTACTCTAAGCAAAATTTGTTCCCACTGACTCTCGAAACTCACATCGACCACCTACCAAGCGCCTCGTTGCTCCGACCTTCCAACGGTAGCCTTGTTCCATGCCAAGTTCGTTCTCAAAGCCTCAGACTTTGTATTCTCACACCACTATGCATTGCACTTCCTTATCAGAAAGGTGGCAAAGCGGTTTAGGGTCCTCACGGGATTCTTAGTGGTACAGGAAGCCATCTTTTTCTTTCGTTTTGTCCCCCGCACATTCTGGAGCCCCGCATCGGGCAATCCGCCACTAATCCCTACAGTACCCTCTACTGGCGCGATCAACGCTAGTGCTTGCCAGCTTAGTGCTCCTACACAAAATAGCTGCTACAGCTGCTGCCCATCTTTTCCTCCTTAATAGTTTATTCTTCTCACTAGCTTGTTGAGGATCAACAGAGACTTTCACGGCTCTATTAGCAGCAACCATCACCAAATCAACCGCAAGGCCTCTGTTTTTGGACGGCTCGACGATGCCACGAAGTCAACAATGCTTGGATTGAAACTACATCCGTTCCCTCTACCGCTAATCCCTTAATAACGCTGAAAGGGTATATCGGGCGAACGGCTGCTTTGCGCCTGTGTATACTCACTCCACTCCCGAAGGGCCTGCGCCTTTAGCCGTATTCCCTGTTGGTCCGATTCCCGAGCCCAGCCCTGCAGTGTATTTATAACCACTTACCTTTTTCCTTCAGACCCCGAAACTCTGCTCCCACCCTTGCAACCAGCATCGTTATTCCCTATCTAAACCTCCAGAAAACTCCAGAATCTACTGTTCTACTACCTCTCTAACCAGAACCGATGACCTTATTCCTCTTCTCCATATCTTCTGCATCCTGCCTCCTGTCTTGCCACCCGGTGCCAGGCTCTGCACCCTAATTAACCATTAACCGTTATTAGCGCAGAATTCGCCGCTTCTGACATTGATATAAAGCCTCTCTGAACATTTACAACCGCCTCACAAAGGTGATCGCCCTGATTTAGCAGTTCTGTCAATTCCAACAAGTCATTCTCGAGGTGACTAACATGGTTCGTCACCTCGACGAGCCTGCAGTGGTGACGTTCTTCCGCTTGCTTCAGTTTCCTCTCCATTGAAAAAGTTTCTCTATTAACCCTATCTCTGCTTTACTTCCCTCTTGAATTGATATCCACACATTCTTCTTGAATGTCCTCGTCTGGGTTATCTGCGCGCACGTCACCTCTCCCGGAAAGGGGATTAGCGGGGTTGCTACCGCTTGTCCCTAGTAGTTGGGACGAGTTCGTGCACACAGAGGTGTGGAATATCTGAACTTTTGGAGGAGGCTGGTGTCCTCTATTTTATTTGACTTTCTTTGGCATTTGATGTTGGTTACATGATTCTACGCCGGAGGAAGGCGGGCCTGCCCCCGACGCCGGAGCGTGCTTCATTCCTCTTGTTTTTTTTTGTTTCTTGTTTTTGTTTTTAGTTACTTTAGGATTTATTTGTTTTTTGGTATCTTTGCACCTTATTTGAATCTAGTTTAGCATTAGGCTATGGATAATTATGGCGACTTATGCCCTAGTAGGCAGTCACCATATTAGTGCTGGGAAAAAATCTTGAATTGATACCTCCCCTCTTCACTCAACCATGTCGTTCCACACCCTTATTTCCGCTTCTCCCGCTTTCAGTTTCTTTAGCCTATCCACTATACACATCACTTTCCTCCTCTTTGCCCTCAACCTACAACCACGCATTCCTCACTCTGGAGCTCAATGAGGCGATTTTCCTAAGCTAGATAACAAGGGTTCGTTTCTCTCAGCTTAAAGCCTCCAGTTTTCTAACTTCATCTCGAGCTTGCAAGATATCCAATTACTCGTACGTCTGCAATTTGCATATCATCCAACGTACCATTTGAGTATTGTGCATCTGAAACACTTCGATGACGCCGGGCCACGCATTTTATCACAGATGAAGAGGAAAGTTAAAATATAGCTTTAAATGTTGAGGCGAGAAAACAACGAAAAGGTGAAATGGTAGTAAAAGGAAATGTCAAAAGAAAAAGAAATCAACGAATCATATTCCACTGTAGAAGAACGAATGGCCCTATTAATACAAAAAAGACTTAGCTGATGATCGGTCACGTGAATGAGACAAGCGGAAACAACGGAAATGTAAAACCCTAATGACTTTAATTTTCTTTAAATTATAAGCTTATCACAGACACTGTTACAAAGATTTTATCTTATTCGCTTAACACTAACAGACAACTATCACAAAATAAGACTAATTAATTAATATTTCACATTGAACACTTCTTGACACGTACGATGGCCACGAGTATTTGTGTCTGATTGTGTGTGTAAGAGAGATAGAGAAAGAGATATAAGAAAGAGAGAGAAGAATGAGAAACTTTGAATTATATTGAATATTGCCGAGTCGGTCTTCCTGCCTCTCAACTTGGGTCTAACTAAATAGTTATGCTTTCGCGCTTCCTTCTAATTAAAACCTTTGGCGCCAAACGGAATCAGTGACGAATTAAGTTTTATTGAAGCGATAAATTCTGCCGTTCCGCTGACGAAGGGGAAAGAATGACGTCATAATGAGATGTGCCATCGGAGACGAACGCACAAAATAGCCTTGATGGCACTATGTCATAAGGGAAGATGGCCCGATGGTGTATTTTCTCTCGCTATTTCTGCGTTTGCGATAGGACAGGTGTGCCCTTATTTGGGACATAGGGGGTGATTAGTAATTAGCCACAGGTGCCTCGCAAGAATAGCGCCTTTGTTTTCATGTGTATGCTGAGAGTGTGGAATTTTCTATGTACATGAATGTTTAACTTATATATATATATATATATATATATATATATATATATATATATATATATATATATATTACAGCACGGGTATACTAGTGTATGCATGTATATAATGATAGTTTCTGTCATATTAGTGATTTTGAATGTTAAGATTTGGAGTTAGGTAGGGTATGGAGTGAGACATATGTGAAGTCTTATGCCTACTCCACTACTCTCGGTGCAATTCAGATTGTGTTAGTAGATGGTTCTTTGCACTCTTTTGTTTTTTCATCAAAGTTAAAAAAAGTTAATTACATAATGTGATAGAACGAGTTGAAGCTGCGTTAATTTCATCTTCTATCACATATTATTTAAAACCACGATGTTGCCCACGTGCATCTTTGATTCGAAGCTTAGCGCCTTATCACAGCCACCGGATGTCAATGTTTAAACAAGGAGGTTATCGTCCCCCCGTTCGCCCCCATACGCCGACCTCGCCAGATTAAGTTAGGCTTATGGGCAGATAAGGCATTGTTCACAGGCTCGGCTGTTCATTCCCTCGAAGCTCCCACTCCATTGTCCCCCACGCCAAGGGAGTGTCCTGGCTATTTATATGGAAACTTTACCACTAAGATGGAGATTGGAGATCCAGATTTTCGTCGCGAAACATCACCACCACCCTCTCTCCCTTTGTGCGCCAAGGGACCTCGACTTCGAGATTCAACATCGCTTGTCCAGAAGGAGGACAATATCCCTTGAGTGCCAAAGGTTTGAGTCTTTCGTGACGTCAAGTCCTCAAGGCTTCCCCCTCGTTGTTCAGGAAGAGAAAAACGTAGAACAGCCATTGTTCTTTTGAGCCCTTCGCCAAGAAACGGTTCTCACCCTTCCCCCTTGTTGTTCAAAGGAGAACAACATTAGAACAGCCATTGTTCTTGAGCCTGTAGACAAGAAATGGTTCTCACCCCCCCAGCCCTGTTGTTCAGAGGAGAACAACATTAGAACAGCCATTGTTCTTTTGAGCCCTTCGCCAAGAAACGGTTCTCACCCCCTTCCTGTTGTTCAGAGGAGAACAACATTAGAACAGCCATTGTTCTTGAGCCCGTAGACAAGAGACGGTTCTCACCCCCCTTGTTGTTCAGAGGAGAACAACATTAGAACAGCCATTGTTCTTGAGCCCGTAGACAAGAGACGGTTATCACCCCCCTGTTGTTCAGAGGAGAACAACCTTAGAACAGCCATTGTTCTTGAGCCCGTAGACAAGAGACGATTCTCACCCCCCGTTGTTCAGAAGAGAACAACGTAGAACAGCCATTGTTCTTCAAGCCGTTCGTCGAGAAACGGTTCTCATTCCCAAGACGCTACGTCAGGATCATCTTATCCCCCCCCCTTCGGCTGGAACTACCCAGTGGACCGAAAATTCCTTCGCGCCACCTTCCACTGCACCACTAGTGTGAAAGTTACGTAAGCCAAACGTCACCTTTGAGTACTTAACCCTTTTGTCAATTCTATCCTGTGCTTTAAATGGTTTATCGAACCATCCCATCTCTTTAACTCTATATTTGTTTTACCTTTTTAAATCCTTTAAATCCTCGGATTAGCCCGAGCCCCCACGACCCTTTCCATTCTCTGTTTATGTCAATATTTTCCGTCTTGTGTTTGTTGATAGTTATTATTACTAAAACTCTATTTTATTAATGATAGCAATATTATTATCCATGAGCTCAGTTCCACTTCTTAAGCATATCGAAGATACATAATATCGGCTGCCAGACATTAACGCACTCTGAAGATAATTAAGGAAGTTCCCTCAACGAATAGTGATATATGGTATATCGTCGGGAGTCCATTCTACGACACATAATAACATGTGCTTATGTTAGGATTACATCCTTACATATGATCAAACTCAAACTGTACTCTTATACTACTACTACTACTACTACTAATAATAATAATAATACTAATAATAATGATAATGATAATGATGATAATAATAATAATTATAATAATGTTGATAATAATAATAATAATAACACTAGTGATAATAATAATAATTAAAAGATTATCACATAGGCATGAAATAAGAGCTCAGAAATTCACACAAATGTACATTATCTTCTAAAGCTAAAAAGTGCAGAGGATGACGCAGGGATTCCATTTTTTCCACCCCCTTCTTGCTGACGCAGCCTCCCTGCTTTAACTAACCCCTATGGCGTCGACAAACAATCTTCCCTCTTAAGTATCAAAATTCTTTAATACCGACGACTAATTTCCTGTGGTTTCACTGTTTTCTTTTTTTGCAAAAGACATTCTTAGGTAAACCCTGTCGGGCTCCACCTCTAATCATCTTGAATTAATTATTATTGGTTAATACTAAGATAAGAGTATCATCTATCTTCAAAATGTATTCACATTGGCTCAGTTGTATGAAATTTACGCCCCATCAACCCTATGAAAATGTTAACTGGAGAGTTATTGAAAAAAAACCATCCCACCTTGTTCAATGCTCTCTATAACCATTAGTTCAATTGTAAAGATCTAAAAAAATAGTAATAAATCAAATATAACTGGACTATTATTACAAAACCCCTCCTACTTTCTTTGATATTTTATGTAACCACACCCACTTGAAATGAACATATAAAAAAATATAAAACTTCTTATGAGAGAGAAGACCCCCTCAGGCATAAATCCAACACCTTGAAGTTGTCTCATTACGTCCTTTTGTTCCGTGTAATTCGACATAACCGATTCATATCTTCAAGCGACTGGTAGTTTCCTCTTTCGTCGAGCATTATGCCTTCTCCAGTCGCGTAAGACGACGTTACCAGCCGTAAAGTGACGCAATCTTCCTCACCAGTTGTATCAGACGACGTTCCGAGCCTAGTGACTCCTCCAGTCGTAAAAGGGTTTGGCAACTGATTGTGACACTATCAATCTGATATTTTCAGAAAGTCTTTAAAATTCTTTTTTTTTTAATAAAGATTGCTAAAGGGCAAAATTCATTCATTACTGACAGAACCAGGTTATTCTCACAGAAAAGGTGAGAGTGTAGAGAAGTACCATTGACACTCCTAGATTATTATTAATAATAATCAGCCATCTATTCTTATTACGAAACAGCTGAAAGCACCTTGAAGTAAACGTTAATTCAAAACAAACTACTAACCAATAGAAAATTACCAAATTATCAAATTTACACCGGAATTGTCTCACGTAAATGTATTTTCGAGAACTTTGAGAAGACGAGCGCAAAGAAAATTTTCAAAGGTCTTTGACCACGAGAAAACCCAAGTTCACCTTTAAAATGAGAGTTAAGCGTTTAGAGTGTGTAAATAACTATTGTAATTTCAATGCAGATTAGTGAAAATCGGTGACTAGCAAATTATATTTAATATACAACGTAATGCATAAGTTGTATATCCCACATCCTGCCCCCCAAAAATTCGAATGGGAAGTTTGTTTCTTTTTTAACACCTTTATTTAAGCAACGAATCCGTATTTCAGGTAATGTGGGACAAAGCGCTGTTTGTTATGAGTGTCAGTGAGGAATTCCATCCTGATTAGTTTATGAGTATTGTTAAATATACAACATCCGTAATGATTTAGTACCTAATTAATGGTAAAGGTATAGGTAGGCTCTAGGTATCGAAAAGTTTTGTAAAGCAAGACATTTTTTTCTCTCTATCTCATTCTGTGGCTGGTTTAAAAGAAGAATCATGCCATTTCTATGCAGCGTGTGGCAGTTCCTGACAGAGCCACATGGCGTTCTGCGTCTCTTCGAGGAGCGACCTACTTTGAAATGGAACGAACTCGACAACAGAATGAGCGTCGTCATAGGCGTTACGAGAGGGCACCTCGGCCCCCTCCAACCCCGGCTCGCTCCAGTGACCTGAGTATGGACGCCGCTGCCGCTCCCGTATCGGCCTCCACAGTCACGGGCGAACTCACAACCGAGACTACTCTGAGGGCATCCGTCATCATCGACCTCGATGGACTTCCCTAAGCAGCCATCAGCATTTACACTGCAACGTGTTTTGCAGCATTTTGGCAAGCCCAAAATATTCCTAGCCGTGAGTGGCTAGCTAACTCCATTGATATGAACCCGATATAAAAGTTATGGGAACTAATTGGAAAAATGAAAGGCGAGTCCAAAACATCGAAAGCAAACTTAATGGAGGCAAATATGGATATGAAAACATAATAAAGAGGTGCAAATCAACTGCTACAACTGCATTAGAAGCATGCCTCGACGCAGTGCTGCTCTGATTAGGGCTAAAGGGGCCCCCCAACTAACTACTAAATAAATGGCACACATCTTCAGGATATTCAAAGATACTACCTTGTAATATCATTGTATCATTCGTCTAATATTTGTCAATAAAACACAAATTATTCTCCAAATGTGTATTTTTTAAGCGTTTCTTTTAATTTGGCCATTTTCTGTATGTAAAAATTTCTATAGTCTTTACATAATTTAAGTTGTTGTTTTTCGTTTATTCCGTTTAATTTATGACATCACTTTTATCGAGATGTATTTTTTGTCCTGTTTTCGCTTCTCACTTTCTATTTCCTTTAACGTTTGTCTTCACACTTATGTGTACTTATCATTCTTCCGGCTGTCAAACTTCGTTCTGTGTGTGAAGTTGTGTTCGGGTAGTCTGTTTGCGACTATGACCGGCCACATCGTTCTGATTATGTGCGTGCTTGTCTATGTGTGAGGAAGCTTGCCTATCCCTGAGGTACGCATATGCGAGTGTGTGAAAACCTACATCGGCGTCTCTGTTCCGGGTCCTTGGCTGTCCGGCGTCACCAGGGTACTGTTTCGGGTTCCTTATTTCACCGCGCCTCGACAGAATGGCGGGTATGAGCGGCCTCTGGTGAGAACTAAGTGGAAATGAGAGGGGCACAAACCAGAAAGACAAAAAGAGGAAGTGAGACAGAGAAAAAAACAGAAAAAAAGCGATATACGCACAAATAAAAAAGAATAATCAGGTGTAAACAGAGACACAAAAATCCCCTAAAATGTCTCATTTAGACCTTGCATTGGAAAAAAGAAAACAATAGACGGAAGGTCAAAGTGAGGCAAATCAATCAATGTGTGTATAGAGCCGTGTGCTGCTGGAGATCTCCGTGGAAGGCCACAAGAGATCAAGTAGGAAAAGCGGAAAAAGTTCGGAAGAAACTTAAGAGGGGATAAGAGTAGTTGACAGTGCGTGGTGTTTTTTGTGCATGTAGGTAAAGAAAGGTATTGGGTACGAGTGGAGCGGCAGGAGGATAGTGTGGGAGGAGAGGCGCATGTTGTGGAAAGGCGTTGTTGATGTTACCGTTAACTTATGTGTGGATAGGTATTGGCTAGGGGTGGTCGAGGTCTACGGGAAATCTCAATGCCATCGCAGCTTGTAGTCTTGTGTGTATGTGTAAGTATGTGGGGCCTCTTGCAAGTTTCCCCATTTGTTGCATTAGACGCGCGTAGGTGAATTAATTGAGTGGTATTAGTTTGTTGTTTTTATGAAGTGTGGTCATTAGTGTGTATATAGGAGAACGACATGCAACGCTTCAGAGCTGAGTTCTGAATCCGCTTTGCTTCTCTCTGTCTTGTGTGACTCAGAGCTACGAGTGTGATTGGAAGGTATGTAACTAGTGGTCTAACTAGTGTTTTATATAGTTTTAATTGTAGTTTACGGCTGGCCGGATCAAACCTGCGAAGCTTCTTCTTGGTGTTTTTTTTGGCCCTTGTTTAAATGATGTTTTAGTGTGTGTGAAAGGCCAAAGTACATACGCTCTAGTATCTTGCATATATGCTCTAACAAAGTAAAATGTATGTAGTTGTTGAGGTGTTTGGTGCTTTTGTGTTTCTTGAGTAGTAAAACATTGCATGATATTTTGAATGGCTGTTGGAAGTGGCCAGAGTCAAGTGAAGCGTTGAATAGCTCTATAGTGTAGCAAAGATGGTTTCTGGGAGGTAGTGAATTATAATGACTGGAAGACCGGATGGGCCGGGGCGCGTTTTTGGTGTTAATTTAATGTAGTGTTTAGTTTCCTCGACGATGATAAGAGTGGTTAGTGCGGTGTTGGTATCGAACACCTCCATTCGTATCAGAAAGGCAGGCTCAATCTCATCGGGTGGAGAGGGCACCATTCCAGAACTCCCTGGAAGTGCTCTTGTGTTTGTGGGTTGTGTGTGTGGACCGTGACCCAATGGGACCTACATGCGTTGGAGATGTCCTTACTATCCGTCAGTGCATCGTTGTTAAGTTGGAGTGTGATGTGTTTTGATGAGTTCCTGCCCCCTCTTTACGCGCCACCAGAAGAAGAAGAGGTCAGTGCAGCGAGCGTCGTCCGCAGTACGGACCAGCTCGCGTCATTGGTGGTTCCTGTCTAGGTGCACATATTCTAGCATGTTTTATGTATATGTGTGTTACACGGTGTGTGTAGGTTTCGTGCGGTTTTCTGCGCTGTCTTGAGTGTACACCTGTGGTCGTCTATTTGACTAGGGATGGTGTTCTCTAAGTTCAGATTGGCTGGTGTGTTTTCAGTTATGTGTCTTTCGAACTCCTCCCAGTTCATATTGTTGTAGTCGAAGAGGGTGGGATGTGGTTATAAGTATTGCCGAAGATAAAATTGTCATGCATATAAAGATGTGTCCAGATAGTACATGGATACCTGGGGCAATATAGGTGTGAAAGCGATGTTGCATGGTCTTTGCGGATGCTCATAGAATGTGGGGAAGGGCTGGTCGATGTTTTCGCAGCGATATCGCTGTAAGGCACTGGTCAGACCCCCTCCAACATAATTAGTGGTGTTCGAAATTAGTATGGGATGGAAGCGTTAGGACCCCCGCAAAGAAGAGAGAGGGGTGGTATATGTGTAAAAGAGAAAACGAAAAACATCTTCATCTATGTAGTTGGAAGAGTGAAAAAGCGATGAAATGAGTCAATCACCGATACTTCATTCCCCAGCGAGACATTTGTCTTCCTTACATTTTGAACTCATACACTGCCATACCCAAGCCGGTTCATACTTTGGGGTTTTGGGAAATTTAGGCTCCATAGAGTTATCCTAAATAATTCCTTCACCTTTTATCCTTTTTTACAATTATTATTTAAAGTGGTTTGTTTATTATCATTTATGATTTTTTTTAGTCGCGTGCGACTCTATAAGTTACTATGTCGGTCCGTAAGGCAGTCGGTCAGAGGGTAGCCATTTTACTTTTCAAGGAGTTTTGGGTAATAAGATCATAACTATTCGACCGATTCTAACTAAATTTGGAACCTTTATGTTGGTTTACATTCTCTTTCGAATGATATAATCGCCAAGGTCCTCCCCAGTTTAGTCCGGGAATTATTAAAAGAAAGCGAACTATGGGTCGGATTGCCCCCATTTGTTGAAAGTTTTGAAGGTCGTAAGGTCATAAGTCAGAGTAATTAAGAGCACGCGACTTAGGTCTGTTGGCCTTGTTTCTTATCCTGAAAGCTGTGTGGTGGCAGACAACTTAGACTTTTTATGTAATAAGGTAAAAAAACTCTCACCTAGACAACCACCTCTATAAAATAAACATCCCTAATAAAAAATAAAAAACTGACACAAATAAACATACACATAAGATATTTGTAAAATTATTCATCCTCAACCAAAAATGTAGTTTTACGAGGGGTGGTCAATAAGTTTTGCAATTCGGATATAAGGAAACGAAATATGAGGAAAAGTGTTTTATTATTTTTCAATATAACTACCCTCGACTTCAATGCACTTGCGCCACTTGTCCATGAGGCTTCGAATTCCGGACAACCAGAAATCTTCCGACTGCTGTTCAATCCACTCCTGGACGGCGAGCTGGACATCTTCATCGTCCCCAAACCGGCGTCCGCGCAGTGTAGCCTTGAGCTGGCGGAATAAAAAGTAGTCGCTAGGGGCCAGATCTGGACTGTAGGGGGGATGATTGAGCTCCTCGAATCCGCACTCGCGCAGGCCAGCTTGTGCAACTCTGGCCTTGTGGACTTTGACGACGTTGAAGTCGATCATGGGGCGTGAGGTTTATAGGGACCCAACGGGCAAAGACCTTGGTCATGGCCAAATTGTCGTGGATGATGTTGATAACACTTCCATGTGATATTCCAAGTTCTCGCTCAATTTCTTCCACCTTCACCCGTCGATTTTCGAAGATCATTCTCTTCACATGGGCCACATTGTCCTCGTTGGTCACGTCTGACGGGCGTCCTGGACGAGGGTCATCTTCAAGAGACTCACGACCATGGCGGAACTCCCTATTCATGCGAGCAATGGTTGCATATGAAGGGGTGGCGTCGGTGTATACTGCAACCATGTGTTCATGGATCTCTTTTGCATTCTTGCCTTCCTTGGTCAAAAATTTGATCACTGCGCGGTGCTCAACCTTCTCCATTGTTGAAAAATTTGTGACTGACGATCTGCGATCAGCTCCTGCTTCTTAAATAGACAAGGAAGGAGCGTGCGGCTGCAGGTCAGGACTTGTCATAACTTATCCTAACACCCCCACAAACAGCCATCCCCCTCCCTCTGTTTTGCTCTACCGATTCGCAAAACTTATTGACCGCCCCTCGTAGGTTCGTTCTTCCTTACATCTATAACATGCTTTCACACTATTTACACAGAACAAAATAATCACACATTGAACAACGCTTTCGCAAACTCGTTTACCCTCCACACTTCATCAAGTTGTACTTGACAGTCTACAGAAAAATCTCCCAACCCCCCCTTAAACAACGTGGAAGAACGTGGAAGATGAGATAAAAAATATTACATATTCCACCTTGTTTATCGATTCATTCCTACTTTATTTCTACCTAAATTTTACACACACCTGCATCATTGCATCGTCATTAATAAATAACAGTTAACAATGCACTTCAATAAAATAAACCTATAGTTACATTAGATATTGTATGCGGGTGAAAGATTTTATATAGAGGTAATAAGTAAAAGAAGTAAACAGGAGAACCCTAAATCATAAACAAGCCAGCGGAGTTCCCAACTCATCTAATGGAATTAATTCATTTACACAGTGAAAAAATAACCTCCGTAAAATAAATAGGTACAATAATGGATACTCATCAAATCCCCGAATTATCAAAAAAGGATTCACTTGTATCCAGAACATAAACAATTTGGACATAAACAATATCTAATTTATACTTCTCTGACTTGTATTTAAAAGCGATGCCAAGTTGTATTCACATATATACTGTTTACTCCTAACTCGTTACGTTTCAAAACGCATTGTTAATACTATTACTACTACGAAAAATAAATAATTGATAATGATAATAGAAACTACTTTATAGGAGGATAATTAATTTACGAGACGAGTTTAGGATGAAGGTTTCCATACCATCTTCAATCGTATAGTGAGAGAGGAGAGACAACCACACATAAGATGGTATGGCAAACCTCATTCGTAATTAATCTTGTAAATAACTATTATCTCCCTATCAATTGACTAAAATATATATATATATATATATATATATATATATATATATATATATATATATATATATATATATATATATATATATATATATATATATGGTGCCCATAAAATCTCTTTACAATTTAAAAAATTTATTACAAAGACAATTGATATTGTACTCAGTGGATACCAAAGGTTTTGAAACTCATTTAATACACTTTGAAAACCACTGAGTACAATAGAACAACTCTGATTAAGATATCTTATCAATTGTCTTTGTAATTTTTTTTTTTAAATTGTAAAGAGACTTTATGAACACCATATATATACATATATAAATATATATATATATATATATATATATATATATATATATATATATATATATATATATATATATATATATATATATATATATATATATATATAGAGAGAGAGAGAGAGAGAGAGAGAGAGAGAGAGAGAGAGAGAGCTATTCCAAAGTTCGTTTTCTTTCAGTTATCCATCCTAGATGACCAGAAGAAGACACATTTTAAGCCATCTTCAATATTAATCCAGAATCCCCTCAGCTGAGGGGAGAGAGAGCATACCAGGCCTAACCTCCTTCCCTCGGATCCCCTCACATATCTCGATTCCCCCGCTAAAATGGGGAAAAGGGGAAAGAAAGGAGAGTGGGATTATTAAGGGGAAGCGAGATGAGGGTGAAAACTCCCCCCTCAAATTTGGACACATGCACTGGACAGATTACCCAAGAGCGGAGAAAAGTTATTATTATGTTTAATAAAATGTAAAATGAAGTTATTCAATGGAAATGATTATTTAGGGGGATTTTTCGTGTTCTTGATTTTAGGAAATGAAATAAGGGAAAAATTATCATTTTCATTTAGGATTAGCGATACATATACGGATATACATATATACATAGAGACATATCGTAGCCGTTTGAAAGTAAACTAGAATCCTAACTTTTCAAAGTTATGTAACAATGTTATATCTATCTATCAATATTATAAAAAGCCTTTTGCTTTATTTTAGAAATTTAGCAAAAAATAAGAATTATAGTATACATGAATAAAGGGAGAATAGGCAAGGAAATAGAAGCCTTTTAAAAATTGTGAATTAAAAAAAGGAGACAAAGTAGAATATACGAATGAAAACATGATTTAGGGGCGGAAGTTGTCTCTATTTTGTGTAAGCCAATGTGTTTGGATGTTTATGTATAGTTGTTGTGTTGAGTTTGAGATTTGCGTGGTTGTAAAACTATCTGTCCCCCCCCCCTTGCTACAAATGAAACCTGGAGGGACGGCACACATCTGGGGCTACTTTTGTGAGACAGAGAATTTGAGGGGCATTTCACTCTGATTGCGTGGTACCAACTGTGGAGCATGGAGGTGGTTATATCATGGTATGGGATTACATGTCTTTCATTAGGGCCAGGAGATGTTTTTATACCGCGGAAGAATTAGCTCCACAACTTATGCCGCTATGATGTCACACGGTTCAGAGCCTCTATGAAAGATACAGCCCACAACACTAAGAAATTAAGGCCACGAGTACAAATAAAACAGAACTGTATGAAAAATTACCCGCTTAGTAGGGAAAGAAATGTGAAATTTTGGTGAAATCAGTCACATATAGAATTATGGTTGTGATTTAAGCTAATTATGGTCCAACTAAGGGTTAAAATAATTAAAAATTAAACATAAATATATATATTATACTGTTGCAGCATTACATTCCTATAATTATACTATATTGTCTGTATTAAACTTTCTAAAAAGTTGCAGGGTTAAGATCCAATCATACATCCACCTCCCTATAACTACACACACGAGTTTTGTTCTCCAAATCCTGCATTTTTCGCACAATTCTAGTTTAAAGATTCATCGTAAATTCGTGTTCCAGACCTGATTCCAGGTCCCATCAAATTCCAGTCTGTGTTCATGTCTCCGGGCGAGAATTTCCATTATGGAAACCCCTGAAAGTTGATGAAGCAAACTTCGAAGCGTCCACAAATATTGATGGAAAACAGAGTTGTTTCATTTTCTAAGATAAACAACAGGGGGTCATTCCGATTCCATTTTTGTTCTATTTCGAGGGGCGATCAATTCTACCGATTTCTCAAAATTTGGGACTTGACTGAATTTAATACCTTCATCTACTGAATCGACGCGCATTTGTTAATGACTGTCAATAACAATTTTTATCCGCCTATCATCATTCTGTTCAAGTTCAAAATTCCTTATGAACACTAGTCCAGAAATTTTCTCTCTTTCAATTCAGTTTGCTTAGGAAATTGGAGTGTACGTCTGCCTTTGTTTGCATGTATATGTTGTGTGCACGAATGTGAGTACATGATAGGTGTGTTTTAAACTGTTTTGTGATCACGTCCGTAAGTTGCTCCTGTTACAAGGAAAAGAAATTGCTGACAAAGCTCTTCTCGTGTTGCAATTTCATTCAACAAGAATTTGGCGTCGATTCCGTTGTCTAAACAGATTCAATTACTTTGTCTTCTTTGATTTACCCTTCGGTTAATGAATGTCTGTCTGTTTTCTTCTCTCTCTCACTCTCCCTCTCTCTCTCTCTCTTTCGTTGCACAGATCGATAAAGCGATTATATTCGCATAAAACTATATCTATCTAGCTTTCTGCCTGTTTCTGTCTGATTTTTTTACTCTCTCTATCTCTCTCTCTCTATTTATCTATCTATCTATATATATCTGCGTTTTCTTGTTTGTTTTTACTCTATTTATCTATTTATCTCTCGCTCTCTCTGTCTCTCTCCCTTTTTTTTTTTCTCTCTCTCTCTCTCTCTCTCTCTCTCTCTCTCTCTCTCTCTCACTCAGTCTCGCTCTCTCTGGTATGTTTATAGCGATTCAATTTATTTTATGCTCTCCCCTCGCATACTGACCTCTCACGAGGGATGAGGGATGTGTGTGAGGACAGTAACTCTGTGTCCCCCTAGCCCGAGGGGGCATTTTCCCCTCTTCGATACTCCTCCCTTCAGGGTAGAAGCAGCCACATCAAATTGCAAGGTAGATATAAACAGATATTGCTTTTATTTTTGCGCTACATCCCATTCTAACTCTTGTGCCCTCTTTGTATAAAGTATAAAATTGATTGCAACCTCCCAAACTGGTCAGATGTGTGCGTAGTTAATGGTATACAGACGGGCCGGACACACTATTTAAAGATATTGTTTGACTTCAAATTACACGTACATAGATATAGCTGTACATGCATGCATGCATGCCTTAATTGATATTGCTTAAATTAAATAACGGCTCTCTTACGAACCTATTCAAGGGAAATTCTCTCGTTAGTTTTCGTTTCTTACTTTTAAGTTAATAACAAGAAACCCCCCAAAGTTAATGGTGAAGATGCTATCGTTGTTCTTCTCCTTTTAGTTTTAATTAAATAATAAATACCAACCACGTCATCCATGGTTCAAATTAAGCCAATATCGTAATTTTAATAATTTATGCTATTTCCTTACCCGCAAGCACACTGAAAAGACCAACCTAATCAACCATTTGACTTCTATTTGGTGGTGTGATGTAAAAGTTCTTCGAATTTACAATCTTGTTCGTATTCTTCATTCTGCCTTTCTTCACCTTTTTGAAGATTCCTATTACACATATGTGAGGAAGGAAAAATAACCGCACCCCATTCCCGCGTGTGCGGAAAAGGCAACTAAACCCAGATAGGGGTTGCGGGCCTGCGAAGCCCCGATTCGAATGTTTTGTTCTTGCGGACGCGATCCACAATGAGTGGCGTTGATGCGCGCCAATCCTACTTTGAAATGTGGTGTTGCAGAAACGAAAATGTGTGGAAGACACATAGCTGCTATTGAAGTAATCGCGTGTTTGTCACTCCCCCCAACCCTCACACTCATTGTGCGCCTTAAGTAGTCTTCTCTTCAGTCTACTCGGGCTATATATCATCCAGCACATTTTCACTTCCTCTTCCTTCAAAACTTTCTTTTAGATTTCTTCTTACCAACTTTCTATGGGATACGCCCTTGTTGCTCTTTTGTTTAATGTAATCCACTACACTTTCCATCTTTATCTTCACCCAGAAACTTCGAACTACATCTCTTAAAAATCGTACCCACCCTCACCAAACTCTCTCCCACAAAGTGGGTCGGTGCTTATTAACTCCAACACGACTGTAGGGGGTACATGTCAACCGTGCCCATTACAGCTTTGCGTGTGGAGATCGAAATTCCTACTAATTTTCTTATTTTTATTTTTAAACGTTTTTCCTCTTATTTCATTTTTGGGATTTCAACTCATCAATTTGGATTTCTGGTCTCGGTTCGAATCCACCAAATCCTGAAGGAATAAGAGGAAAATTTGGAAAATTAGTAGAGAAATATGAAGAACAAAAACGAAAAATAGAGCTTGAAAAGGGAAAATTGAAACTTGCATACATTAAGCCAAGTTGTTGTGTTTGTGCGGTTTTAAAATTATTTAATATGAGAAGTTCCAAAACGCACAGAGAATATTAAAATGCATGAGCAATATGAAACACACGAGCAATACAATAAAGTCAAACATAATGAAAACGCACGAACAATATGTAAACGCATAAAATAGGAAAACACACAATATGAAAACAAAACAAAAATGCACGAATTATATGAAACGCCTGACAAATATGAAAACGCACTAACAATGTTAAACTCACGGAAAATATGAAAACGCAAGAACAATATGAAAATACATGAACAATAGGAAAATGCATAACAATAAGAAACGCACGAACAATCTGAGAAACTTATAAAACGCATGAAGAAAATGAAAACACACAAAAAATATAAAAAACGCACAAATAAAATGAAAATGCCCGAGCATTTTATAACCGCACGAACAATATAAAAGCGCATTAAGAATATAAAAACACGATCAATATGAAAACGCGTGAAAAATATGAAATTTCACGAACAATGTGAAGGCGCACGAACAATTTATGAAATACATGAAAAATAGGAACACGAATAAATAATATAAAATCGCCTAAAAAATATGACAACATATGAATAAAATGAAAATGCACGAATATTATTGAAACGAAGAACCATATGAAAAAAAATGAAATTATTAAAATCTACGAATAATCTAAAGCTCATGGACAATAGCAGTACACGAACAATATGAAAACTGACGAAAATATGAGTATGCTCAAACATTATGAAAATGCCGGAACAATATCAAAACGCACGAACAATGTGTAATTGCATTAAAATATGAAAATGTTTTAATAAAATAAAAACGCACGAGCATCATAAAAAACGCACAAACAATATGTAAACGCATAAAAATTATTACAACGCACGAACAATATGAACACGCAACAACTATAAACACGCACATATATGAAAACGCAGGAAAAAAATAAAACGAAAGAGGATCATAAACACGCACGAACAAGATGAAAACGCCTGACCATTATAAAAACGCGGAACAATTTGAAAACGCAGTAACAATATAAACGAGCAAACAAAATGAAAACGAACGATCAATATGAAAACGAACGAATAATATTAAACGCCCGAACAATATGAAAACGCACGAAATATATGAAAACGCTCGAACAACATGAAAACACACCAACAATATAAAAACTATCGAATATTATGAAAACGTGTGAATAATATTAAAACGTACGAACATATCAAAGTTCAGGGTCAAATGAAAAATCACGAACAATATCAAAAGATAAGACAATGAGTGTTAATCATCTTTGTTAAAAATCTTTCATCTAAGATGTAAAACGAAGACAGAGATTCATTGAATTTATATTCACACCACCAACTACATACACCCATATACAGTCCCGAGAAGCGGAACGACAAAACAATAACACATTCGCTTAACAACCTCACATACCCTGTTCCTTACCACACTCAATATATTTTTACATACCTACATACACACACATAAACACGGATACCCTTACACTCATACACAAGACACGCTCCTTATTATTATATTTCCCTATATTGCGCACATTAATAATATCGCATAACACACATTCAGATTTCACCCTTTGACCAAGTTAATATACATATATTGACAAGCTTTACATGCTGCCACACAGGCACATTAACACAACACATATGCCAGTACAAATGCACATTCATTCCCCTAACCAACTCACCCTATGGATAATTATGTGATCTACACCCCTTTAACAAACCTCCCTGACGTTCAAACTCACTTACATACACAAATCCATACTCCAACTACTTATACTTTCCTTTCTCCTATACATAAAACAGGAATAATGACACATACACATACCTTGCCCCTACACTTTCACACTCGTACATAACACTTCCCTTTACCTAACTCACTATATATTACTTTAAATCCACACCCAACACACATACACTTGAACTAATGTGCACAGTACTCTTCGTGTACAATTCTTTACTTGACCCGTCGGGTACGGAATCCCCCCACATCTTTACACACATACACTTCAAATGAGGGCAGTCTCACCACCGCACATAAATGAACACCACCTCATTTTATTGTACGTCTTGATTCTCCTTCCCATCTTTAATCCTGCCTGTACATTTTAACCCTGAGACTCGTATACCCCAGGGTGCACAGGGGGACTCATAGATCCACGGATGTGCAGGGACCCCATAATACGCTCCCTAGGGTAAACCTTGTGGGTGTGGTGGGGTGGAGATGGGGGTCACTGGTCCGGGAAGGGTCAGTTACAATGGGATGAATAGGGAGCTCATCTAAAAAGGTCACTCTTTGCATATTTGATAGCCTTTTTGTGTCCCTGCGGAACTCCTCAGGGGGTTCGGGACACAAGGGAGGCAGAGATGCCTTCTTAAAAAGGGGATTACGACCTGTTCGCTGCATATCTAATAAAGGAGAAGAATCCGAGGAGGGGGGTCTTTTGGACATCCTGATGGGCGCACATCACTTCAGCGTGGGCTAAATCAGCTGAAGGAGGGGAGGCTATGTGGTATTGACTGTTAATGTGTATCTTTCTTATGTTTTTCGCATGTTGATTCATGTGTGTATGTATTTTACATGTAAATAAGTCGACATGTGTACGTAATAGAAAAGTATCTGATAAAAATGTGGGTAAGTGCAACCAACGAAAGCATTTTCACCTCGTGTAGAAAAAGGGAAAAGGGGGTGGGGAGAAGCCTAACCCACAATGTTGGTGTCCAAACTACGTATTATCATTATTATTATTATTAGGTCCCCCCAAAACAAGTTCGTACAAAAAGAATATTCACTCAAAAGTACGAACATGAATCCCCTAGCAGTGCGTAAGAAAAAATAAGCATTCACACATTCACACACTCACACACACACACACACACACACACATATATATATATATATATATATATATATATATATATATATATATATATATATATATATATATATATATATATATATATATATATATATATATATATATATATATATATATATATATATATATATATATATGGAAGATATCACTTTAACGTGATGTATATCAGTGAAAGAAAATGGTAAACCACAATATTTGAATCAATATTTTATTTGTAACTATCGGACTAGTTTTGGCAAGATGCTATTTTCAACTAATAATGAAGAAACTAGACAAGAGCACAGTGTATATAAGGTAAGACACATGAGTGGATAATATGTGACTGAGAGATTTTTCCCACCGCATTTGATAAGATTTCCGCCAGCCATTTGGACATTTGGATTGCTTATAGCTATGGGAGCCAATGCAAGAGATGATTGGGCGTAATGGGATACCTTCTTTATGGGTTTTCGGTAACCCATACATGTAGGGAAGGGGAGGGGGGGGGATTGTTTTAAATTTTTTGGTTAATTCAGATTTGGAACCTAAGATTTTTCGGATGTCGTCATTAAAGGATTTCGTCTTGTTGTTCAGAAGATTAGAATTTAAAATGCCATAGGTAGTGTTGTCACTTAAGAGATCATTTAATTTCTGCGAATATTGAGTTTTATCCATCACAATAATTTAGTTTGTTTTGTCGGATTTTGTTATAACTATGTTTTGGTCTTTCTGTATAAGTTTTAAAGTGTTAAGTAACCTTTAGGTACATTTTGATATTTCACATTAGCATTCGAATTAAAAACACCGCAAAGATAACCACTGAGAAATTCACTATTTATCTCCAGATTTTCACTACCTTTACTAAGGGACGCTAAATGTTGTATTTTTAATGAATCACTATTAGAAAATAAGAACGAAAGTCCATATCCAAGAATAATTTGTTCATCGTATGTTAATTCACGGGAAGAGAGATTCAGGATGTTTTTTTCTCGGAGATGATGAAGTGCACCATGGGCTTTTCTTGAAGAGTCAGGCCACTTTAATAAGAGGATGAAAGAACATTTAGCTGATATCAGAAGGTGTACGAACTCTTCAAGTCTCTTTACGCACATGCAAAAGCACGACAATAGAATTAATTTTAACCATGCAAAAATCATTTATAAATCAAACAATTATATTGAGAGGAAAATTTCGGAATTCATCATCATCAACAACGTTGATAATTTCAATTTATCTGAAGGGCAATGCAAATTTAACAAATATATAATGAATAGTCGCCAATCGTATTTATAAGCCCCAGACGCAATGCGTTTCGAGGATTAGCAACTCTCCAGATTGTTTTCGGTTCCATTTCATTTTGTTTAGCTTGTCATTCACGCCAGATTCCCTCGAGTTATTTTTTTTCCAGATTGTTTCTTGCTGTTTCCTTTTGTGTAGGATGTATCTTACCTTATAGGGTCGACCCTCTGCTATTCGCCGTTCTTAATCCGCGTCTTCACCTATCCGCGGAAAAATTTTGAGGGGGTCCTTAAAATTCAAAATTTGCGCCATTTCCAGGCATTCAAATAATAAAACTAGCTGTAGAGGAAGTGAAACCCCAGACCATTAATGCCTGTTGGAAGAAGCTATGGCCTGAGGTTGCAAACGATCACAAGGGCTTATCTCCTGAAGAGATCAGAACTGCGGCAGTTACCTCCTCTCTTAAATTGGCTAAGCTCCTTGGTGGCGAAGGTTTCAATGATGTAACAGAGGATGATTTTAAAACCCTCATAGATGAACACTCTGCCCCATTAAACGATGATGACTTGGTTGAATTAACCAGGATAAATACGGAAGAATCTGACAAAGAAGAAGAAGATGAGGAAGTTCAAGCTGAAGTTGGGCTTACGTTAGAGAGGCTAGCCGATCTTCAGAGGAGAATTAAAAGTGTTCAGGCAGATTTGAAATCATGGGACCCTCACATGGTGCGTTCCAAGAAGGCACAAAATAGCTTCGATCTTGCTATAGGCCCTTACTAGGACATGCTAAAGAACATGAAAAAGCAATGATCTCAATTGCATATTACAGTGTTCCTCACCCCATGTAAAAAGCCTGAACCCCTAACCACACCCGAAACTACGCCCTCCACCTCTCGAGAAATTTTTCCTCCTCCTCCTTCTCCTTCGGTGTTTACTGAGCATGAGTCTGAGGACAATTAGAATCTCCTCAGCTTCCCTGTGCAGATATATCATCATCATTGCTATCGTCATCATTGAGTGCACAGACAACATCATCTACAATCATCAGTCATCAATCATCATTCTTCAATCAAAACAAAACTATCTCCAGGTGAGAAAACATTATACAATAAAATAATTTAATGTGTTCTGATACTTTATTTCGTACTGTATGTGTTCATGAACATGACAAAACATAACTTCTTGAACTAATATGGAGAGCGTATTGCGATGTTTGGGAAGGGTTGGGAGTGTCTGGGGAGTAGCGTCAACTATCCGCGGTTTTTCAATATTCGCGGGGGTTCGTGGTCCCTATCCCCCGCGAATATTGGGGGTCGACTGTTGCTTCATTATTAGTTGAAAATGGCATCTTGCCGAAACTAGTCCGATAGTTATAAATAAAATCTTGATTCAAATATATATATATATATATATATATATATATATATATATATATATATATATATATATATATATATATATATATATATATATATATATATATATATATATATATATATATATATATATATAGAGAGAGAGAGAGAGAGAGAGAGAGAGAGAGAGAGAGAAAAAAAGAAGAGAAAGGGGAGGAGAGAGATAGAGAGAGAGGTCGAAACTACTCGGAATATTCGTTTGTTTTTCCTTTTTCCTTTCTTCTTCCTTGTCTGTTGTGAGATTAAAGGAACAAAAATACAAATAATTGTTGGAAATATGATAATAAAAAGAAGAAAAGGAAAAAAAAATGCAGGGAATAAAATGAAAACAAATCGCCTTCACTTTAAATCAGGAGGAGTTTTTTATTTAATTTAAACGAAAACCAACGATAGCATCTCTAGAAAGTTTGGAAGGTGTGATGTGTAATGAAAATGGTTAAGATGAATGGGCGAAAATGTGTGGAACATAAAAAAAAATGCAGATTATCTGACAAACTATGGGGCCCGAAGGATACTTAATCCCTCAGATGTCAGCTGCCGCATGTTGTCTATGCTAGACCTGACACCACCTTAGGTACCAGAAGAAGGAAAAGGCCGCTTTAGGCCATGACGTATCTCAGAGACTACGAATTCGATGGTGCGGACTTCAAAAGTTGGCCGAAAAAGGGAAAAATGAAGAAAAAAAGAAATAATAAAATGGAAATGAAAATAAGGAATAGAAATGAAATTAAATTCTAAGATACAGACATTTTCTCTGTCCAAACTCAGTAATTTTAATTTCTTTATCTCCTATTTTTTTCTTATTTAATTTTAATTGTATCTTACTACAATTCTTTCATATCTAGTTTAATTCACTATTTTTTGCATATATATATATATATATATATATATATATATATATATATATATATATATATATATATATATATATATATATATATATATATATATATATATATATATATATATCTTACTACAATTCTTTCATATCTAGTTTAATTCACTATTTTTTGCATATATATATATATATATATATATATATATATTTATTTATTTATATATATATACACATATATATATCAGTGTTTATCGTTTTATCTATCCTTCTATATGTCATTATCTCTATATCCCGCTGTATGGCTATCCAACGTAATTCTGTGAATCCCTATTTTCAGCCCTTTCCCCCTCTCTGTCTCTTTCGACTGTCCTATGAAAGCCATTTCTCTCCCCTATTTTCGAGTATTTTTTATGGTAGGGGAAAGAGAGAGACAAGGGGAAAGACAGGGTGAGGGATAACCCCCTCATCTGTCTCCTCCCCTCACAATGGCGTGTCCCTGGTGACTGAACATCAAAAGTTTTGGACGGTTTTGAAACGGACCTGCCAGGCGCAAGAGGAGAATTTCTTTTTCGGTTTATATCGGTGTACGACAATTGATTGTTAATTTGTTTTCTTAGTGTATCCTTCAATTCTTTATTCTTCTTTTATTTAAGATTTATGCTCAGTTGGCGTTTGTGTCTTTTGGGTATTGTACTTCATTTTACCTACCCGGTCATTTTTTTTTTAAATTTCCACAGCAGCCATGGTAATTATATAAGAAAGATACCTGAAATGGAGAGAGCGAACATGTCACTCATTGACTAAATCATATTTATATTATCATATATAATTTTTATCTCTAAATAATATACTGTCAGAACAATTGTCAAAGAAAAGTAAAGTACTAATCTGGTGAATTTTTGCCTTATAAAATTCAATTAAATAACTAAGTGTTCAAAAAGATTTGGCGCGGCTTTAATGCATTTTCGTAAGCGTTGATTGAATTATCCGCAAACTAGGATTAATTTAATTCAGTCATAGTTTCTCAGTTTTCCATAATTGCCTCCTTAAGGTGATGAAGTATTGGAGTCTTGTGATTCAAATCTTAAAAGGGATTTTTTCGATTTTTCCCACAGGAAAAAAAACTACAGTTATTATTCCTTTTAAACGTGTTGAGATAACTCTCACCACCATTCCCGTACCTGACAAACAGCTGCATACTATTAACCACGAGAAGTTAACGCGATGATGAAAGCAAACAGTTGAGCTTATCCACTAAATTACCCTCATGGGGACGTTAAGTTTAAAATGAGTACCCTTGCTACAGCTAACATTTGGAATATTGCCTGGCGTCCAGACCACAAAGTCTAGATATTTTTTCTCATGTTTAACTTATTCCATCTTTACTACTTTCTTTACAGATCTCCACTTGCAAAATCTCGAGAGGGGAAGGGGATGCCCGCGTTAGTTTTCGTGTAAATTAAAGAAAACATTAAGTGAGGAAATAATATTTATGATAATTTTATCAAATTACACAATTTCGCTGAGAAAGTGATGAATGTTTTTTGCTATCCAGTGGCGGAATCATTTCATAAAACTCCAGGCTACGAACCGGCCTCACTTCATCAATATCTGGCGGTTAGCAGATGTGAAATATAGCTTGTTTTTTCCCTTCATTGATTTGAAGATCCGAAGAACACCTGATTTCCAGATAACTTTTTTGTTGGTAAATTGTCTCATTAATTTGGTTACTAATTAAAAATTTGCAATGCTAAAGCAGGAACTCCTGTCTCGAAGTTTAGTATCGTTGTTCAAACCTATGTTTATGATTATCTTAAACAGACGGCGCACATGACCAAAGGGTTTGCAAGCCATTTAAAAATGATTAATCTGGAACAGAAAGACCTCAAGCCAAGAGGTGTTTGAATACAAAGACTCCAGGCCGAGAAGTGTATGAGCAGATAGAACTCAAGCCACGAAGTGTTTTAGCAGAAAGGCCACAAGCCATGACGTGTTTAAACAAAAAGACCTCAGCGCACGGACGCGCTTGAGCAGGAAGACCTCAAACAAAGTCGTGTTTGAAAAGAAAGACCTCAAGCCAAGACATGTTTGAACAGAAGGATCTCAAGCCAACAAGTATTTGAACAAAAAGACCTCAATCCAAGACGTGTTTCAGTATAAAGACCTCAAGCCACGACTTGTTTTAACAGAAAGCCTTCAAACCATGTCATGTTGAACAGAAAGACCTTAAGCCAAGAGGTGATTGAACAAAAAGAGCTCAAGCCAAGACAGGCTTGAACAAAAAGACATAGAGACAAGACGTGTTTAAACAGAGAGATCTCAATCAAGGACATGTTCGAACGGAAAGACCTAAATCCAAGACGTGTTTGAACAGAAAGCCCCCGAGCTAGCAGGCGTTTTAACAAAAAAAACTCAAACAAAGACGTGTTTGAGCAGAAAGATCTTCATCTAAGATGTTTTTAAACAGAAAACACATTAAGCAAAGACGTGTTTGAGCAGAAAGACTTCAAGCCAAGACGTGGTTGAGCAGCAAGACCTCAATCCAAGACGCGTTTGAACAGAAAGCCCTTAAATCAAGACGTGTTTTCAACAGAAAGATCTTCAGCCAAGACGTTTTTAAACAGAAACACCTCAAGAAAGACGTGTTTTAACATAAATAGATAAAGCCGAGACGTGTTTGATCAAAAATACCTCAAGCCAAGACGTGTTTGAACAGAAAGAGATCAAGCCAAGACTGGCTTGAACAGAAACACCCCAAGCAACAACGTGTTTGAGCAGAAAGAGCTCAATTCAAGACGTGTTTAAACAAAAAGGCCTCAAGCAAAGACGTGTTTGAGTAGAGAGAAACTCAAGCCAAGACGTGCTAAAACAGAAAGACTTCAAGCAAAGGCGTGTATGAACAGAAAGACCTTAATCCAAGACGTAATTGAGCAGAAAAACCTCAAACCAAGAAGTGTTTGAACAAAAAGACCTTAAGCCAAGAAGTGTTTGAACAGAAAGACCTCAAGCTAAGATGTATTTAAACAGAAAGACCTGAAACAACGACGTAATTGAGCAGAAATACTTCAACCCAAGACGTCTTTGAACAGAAAGACCACAGGCCGAGACGTGTTTGAGCAGAAAGACGTCACGCCAAGACGTGTTTGAACAGTAAGATCTTGAGCCGAGACGTGTTTGAGCAGAAAGACGTCACGCCAAGACGTGTTTGAACAGTAAGATCTTGAGCCAAGACGTGTTTGAACAGAAAGACCTCAAGCCAAGACGTGTTTGAGCAGAAAGACGTCAATTCAAGAGGTGTTTGAACTGGAAGAACTCAAGCCAAGATGTGTTTGAGCAGAAGGAACTCAAGCCACAACGTGTTTGAACAGAAAAATCTCAATCCAAGACGTGTTTGAAAAGAAAGACGTCAAGCTAAGAGGTGTTGAACAGAAAGACCTCAAACCACGACGTGTTTGAACAGAAAGACCTCAAACAAAGACGTGTTTGAGCGGAATGATCTCGGGCTAAGACGTGTTTAAATAGAAACCCTTTAATTGAAGACGTTTTTGAGCAGAAAGATCTCAAGCCAAGACGTATTTAAACAGAAAGACCTCTAAAAAAGACGTGTTTGAGCAGAAAGACCTCAAACCAATGCATGTTTGAGCAGAAAGACCTTAAGCCACGACGTGTTTGAACAGAAAGACTTCAAACCACAACGTGTTTTAACAGAAAGACCTCAATCAAATACGTGTTTGTAGCTTTGTACCGAATTACAGGCTTCATTGTCTCTGAATTTGGGACGCACCCTAAAATTCCACATACCATTCATAGGTAAGTACCCTTTCCCAGGTCCTTAGTGACAAATGTTTAAGCCACATGCATACTTTAAATTAAACTGAACAAAATAATTAAGGTAAATTTCAACAAAGGTTCATTGCCGACTTAGCAAATGACGAATCTGCGTTCGGTAATAAATGAAAGGGAGGGTACTCATTCAAAGGAATTCTATTTTTTTCATTTTCTTATTTAACTCGAAAACAAAGATTATAATTAAGCAGATGATAATTAATAGTATAGTTACTTTAAACAATCTTCTTGTTCTGATCCCTGAGTGCTGACTAGTTTTTGTGTCAGTCTGTTTGTTATGAACTTTGCAACTATTTTATATGTTGCTGATAAAAGACTGATTGGTTTGAAGTTCTTTAAATCCTCCCCGTTGACTTTTTATAAAAAGAACTCCTATGGGACTGTGGAACTGGTGTCTGTCTTGGCTGACAGACAATATATTTGACCACATCACTCCGAACATCCTCTATATTCGTGATAGGATTGTTCCTCTTTTGATATTTTATTTTCCAGTTTATCCTTTAAAGTCATATTTGCTGTCTGCCAATTGTTAGGTGTTGTTTCATTTGTGTTACTGATTTTTTTTCAAGGTTCTATTTTTTCTCTAGATTTTTCTAACCCACCTCATTTTTCGCGTCTTTAGATAGCCTCACTTATTTTGTGTGTTGGATGATCTTTTCTTATTCTTATTTCCTAAAAGTCGCACATTGTAAAATAGTTTATGTTATATCATAAAATAATTTCCAAAAGTCGCACATCATAATATAAGAATTATGCCTTCCATGTTTAGGGGCAGTCATTGCTGTTGGATAGATTTTCTCAACTACGGTATCTGAGGGAGATGTTGTTGGTGTGTAAGTTTGGAATAATGTAGGGAATATATTTTTATATTTTAATTACAGGTGGATCTGCTATTTAACGCGAGATGTGTTCCATGAAATCACCGTTAACTGTCAAACAGCTCTATGGAATACTATAATAAATTTCGTTCCTATTTCTAAGAAATCTTTCAAATTGTTGATATAAAGAATAAATATAAACTACTTAGAGTTTTTAATAACATTTTATTATATGAAATACGTAGAGTGATAAATAATCGTATACAGAAAGTTAAAATGCCTAATGAGGGGGAAAGAACTCACTCCTTTAGTTCTTTCATTGCCAATCGAAATGTACAGGACTGCATCTGTGGAGGGAACTATAGAATGGTGAGGCTGGTTCATTTTATAGTCGATTTTCCTAGGCTATTTGCATTATCTTCATACTTTGTTCAAAGACGGGTTTGAGAAGAAAGACGTCAAGCCAACACGTGTTTAAACAGAACAGAAAGACCTCAAGCCAATACGTGTTTAAACAGAAAGACCTCAAGCCACCACGTGTTGGAACAGAAAGATCTCAAATAAAGACGTGTTTGATCAGAAAATCTCGAGCCAAGACGTTTTTAAACAAAAACACCTCAAACCAAGACGTGTTTAAGCAGAAAGATCTCAAGCCAATACTTGTTTAAACAGAAAGACCTCAAGCCAAAACGTCTTTGAATAAAACGGCCTCAAGCCAAGACGTCTTTGAACAGAAAGGCCTCAAGCCACCATGTGTTAGAACAGAAAGACCTCAAACAAAGACTTGTTTGAACAGAAAGACCTCAAGAAAAGACGTGCTTGAACAGAAAGGCCTCAAGCCATCACGTGTTGGAACAGAAAGACCTCAAACAAAGACGTGTTTGATCATAAAATATCGAACCAAGACGTTTTTAAACAAAAACACCTCAAGCGAAAACGTGTTTGAGCATAAAGATCTAAAGCCAATACGTGTTTAAACAAAAAGATCTCAATCCAAGACGTTTTTGAACAGAAAGACCTCAATCTAAGACATGTTTGAGTAGAAAGACCTCACGATTCTTATTAATACTTATTATTTTGTCTTCTTCTTTCATTTTTAATATTGTTTGTTGTTTCTATTCTTTCGATCACTTCCGGGGGATCATTTCAATTGATACTTCTGATAAAAGAAACGCAGAGGAATCGCCTGTCTAAAACACTTCTCTTTCACAAATGAAACGTGGTTTGTGTTAAGTAGAGAGTATGTGTTAATTGACATGTATAAGCACAAAACCTTTTGCGTTAATAATCGCTTTTTTAAAAAAAGGTTTTCTAGAAAGATCGTCTCGAATAGTATGATAAATCATTAGAACATTCCTAAAATAGGAGTTAGGAATAGTGCTCTCTTGCTGTACCAGGAATCTTGCGCCATTCGTATTTGTGTCGTTTCTACCTTCTCAGTGTACGTATAACCAGAATGGTCAACCGTTGCTTCTTAGTGCCCTATGTTCCTGGGTGTACATAATATATATATATATATATATATATATATATATATATATATATATATATATATACATATATATATATATATATATATATATATATATATATATATATATATATATATATATATATATATATATATTGAAGGTTGTCTTTGATGTTTCGCTCCTTTGGAGTTCCTCAGAGTAACAAGAAACTAAGACAAGAAGTGAACGGGATCGCCGGCTTATATTCGCGTAGCACTGAACATTACTCAGAAAATTTCAGCATAATGTTTAGTGATATATATATATATATATATATATATATATATATATATATATATATATATATATATATATATATATATAACTTGTCCCTTTATGGGCGACAGTGGATTGATCTACAGTCGATCCAAAATTGTATCATTGAGGCATAGCTTTCCCCTTTATCATTCAACTTGAATTAATTACCTCACCTAAATTGTGCCCATTTATTCTAGCCATTTAAAATGCTAAAAAATGTCAACGTCAAACTCCAAACTTTTATATTCTAAGTGCAGACGATGAGGCTGGATCTCGAAACGTCCAAATAAAGATGTTCATCTCTACAGTGTGCTTGGACTTTACTTTTATTTCTATGTACATATATAGGAACTGATATTTTTGCTGGAAGCTCTTGCCCAGGCAAACACCTGCAAGAACTATGAGGACTCTTTTTTTTAATATTAAAGGGAAAAATAGTTGCCTTAATGAAATTCTATTCACTGTTGACCATTGTGCTCACAAATACTGGTGTCTTTTTTTCTGTTAAGTTTTCTCATGATGGAGAGAATGAAAATATCTTGAAAAGTTTAATCGTTTCCTTTTGGGAAGATATGAGCAGTTAGCTCTTTGTGCTACTCTCTCTCCTTTTTCATCCTCCCTCATTCTCTCTCCTGGCTGAGAGCCAAACCGTGAGAGAACTGCTTCAAACCATTCTTTATCACCCGGCCTACTCTTCTGAGGCAAACATTTTTTTTTCTATCTCTTTTTGCCTGCCCTTCCCTAACCCTTTTCCATCCTTTAAGCCGAAGGATGCCTGCGTCCTATGGAGTGGTATAGTGTCCCGTAGGTTTCAATGGTCGCATCTTCCGTGCGCAAAAAATAGGCAGTTCCGCGGGGTTTTTTTATACGGTTCTTTCGCGGTCTTTTTGAGAATCCCATTACAGGAGATGATTTGCGCGTTTTCTTCAATCTCACCTTTCCCGCGATTTCAAACTGTTTAGATGAACGTAGATTTTTTTTTTACTTATTGTGTGGCAGTGTGCGTAAAATTTTCCCTTTCATGTATGTTTACAAGAGTAAATATAATAATGTATGTAAAGTACCTACATTAGATATAGAGCTTTTTAACTAGCCTATGAAAAATGCAAGATCACCTCTAATGGAAGAGAGAATACAGGAAAAAATGAATAAAGAGGAAGGAAGTAATAAGGTAATGACGTGTTTCACTTTAAATAGTGGGTCAGGTAGGCTATGTTATTAACCTTTAGAACCAACACATCCATACTTTAATTACAAGGGCTTTTCAACAAGGGGAGATCTATTGCTAACATTGGCAGACAAAAAACTATTGAAATATTCATCTATCTACAAACTAAATTTTTACATAATCTACAGTACATTTTCCTATAGTGCTTTTAAATTTGCAAAATTGCATTAATAAAATAATCCAAGTAAATAAATATATATAGCCTTGAGCAAAAGTGTTAAGCACCCTTCATAAATTTATATATTTAATATATTTAATCAAACTTTTTAGAATGTATAATATTATTCATAAAGATGTATGATAATATGTTTGACTATTTTGTTAATATGTTTGGATTACTTTGTATTTTATTAAATGGCGTGTAATTAATAAGATGGTATTTTTTCTAAAATCGGAATTTAACCAATATTTCTATGTTTTAACTTATATTTATAACTATCGTTCTAAATACGTGATACGACTAAAACTAAAGAACCTACAGAACCACAGATAGCACAAATCAGACTTGTTAATAGCCAAGGGTTATTGCAAGCTGAAATTGCTAAATAAATAAAATGTCCAAGATATGCTGTGCAATCAACTATAAAAACTATCAAGAGCACGTACGCCCCCAAGTGGTCGCCAGGGGTGGCCAAGGCCAACCGAATCAAAAAGCTGGCAACACTACTCGCCAACCATGCTAAAATTTTATTTTTTGTATTTATACCAACATTTATGTACTCTTAACATAGCGCAGCAGTCTTTGTTGTATTTGAATGTCAAAATCTTTCAAAAGTTAATAAATATATATATATATATATATATATATATATATATATATATATATATATATATATATATATGCATATATATATATATATATATATATATATATTAGTCAGGCGCACATAGCGCACGTCACAGGCTGGGTTTTGAGTGAAGACACCAAGATGGGTTGTTTTAAAATTATTTTCTGCGTTCGCCGGCTGCTCCATGGACACATTCAGCACTCGTTAACAAAAGGCTCGTCAGTAAGTATATGATATAAAAACAATCACTTCAGTTTAGCATTTAAGTAAGTTTTCTGCCATTGTTGTCTGTGGGGCTTAAATAAATACAGAGATGTTGGTATGTGGATGTGGTTGGTGGTACCACCGCAATTTAGCTAATGCAGTTTAGCTACGGTAGCTGGGCTGACGTTAACGTTAAGCTAGTTAATTTTTCCCCTGAAACAGGCTAGGTAGCTAAGAACTTAATATCATTGTGTCAGGCGAAGGTTAGCTAACTAACTGAAACGAAAGTAGGTAATGTATTTTCCTGTTACATGGGCTATTGGCCGAGGGTAATGATACCTAGCTAACGTTAGCTAGTGTCCACCAAATCAAGCCACTCATAAGTTAGCTAACATTGGTTAGTTAACGTTATTAAGGTTATCAACGTTGGACGGAGAGCCATTTTCAAACTACTTTGCAAACTTGTATTTAACATTATGCATCGTTGACTTAATAACTCTCGGCCACCCAACTATTTTCTCTGGACGATCAATTCCATTTCTAAAGTCTGCGGCTCTGTGAGGGCTAACAGCCCTTAAGGGCGCATTATAAATACCTATTATTATTATTTTTATGGAAGAGAAGTGGCAGAAGACGTCTTACAACTCTTAGAGGAGACATGTATCATTTAGGATTCACTACAAAATTACAGAAAAAAATATCTCGCTGGAGAGTTCTTTTAAACTTCAATTAAAAAATATCACTCAGAACAGTAAGAAAGAGACTTGAGGATAAAAGGCTTAAAGGATGCAAGGCGAGAAGGAAGCCATGGTTATCTGAGCTCAACAGAAATAAATATCTTCTGTGGGCTAAAGATCCCAAAAATTTGGTAGATGAACAATGGTCTAAAGTTAGCTGTTTAAGTTAAAGTAATTATCTAATATGTGAGAAAGACTATTTTATTGTTGTTTTACATGTAGTTTATGTAATTCCATTTAAATATATCAAGAAAGAAAATCATTTAACGAATTAAATTTTATGTAACAATTTTTCAGATTTCCTTCACTTCTGGAACGACTTTGTGAGACGAGGAGTTGGATAGGCATTTCCCCCTCCATTTGTGGTATCATCTATGAAGTATGAAGCTGGTTCAATCATGATATGGAGCCGCAAGCTTTCATCACTACCAGAAAAGATGTTTTTATGCCAAGGAAGAATGAATTCCACAACTTATACCATTATGGTATCACAAGCTTTACAGCCATCTATCCAGAAATTGCATCCCACAACACCATGAAATAAAGTTATATTTCAGCAGGATAATGTACCATGCCATACATTCAACCACACCAAGAATTTGTTTGGAGAAATGGGGATCACCTCTATGGTGTGGCTACTACAGAGACCATACTTAAATATAATAGAACACTTGTAGTGAGTACTTAGAAAAACAATAAAAGTACTAAGAGTACAAATAAAATAGAACTGCATGAAAAATTACAAGATGTGAAAATTTGGTGAAATCCATACCACGAATAATTATGGTAATTGAAGCAGAATGGGGTCCAACTAAGCACTAAAGTAATTGAATATAAATAAATATATAATATAAATATTAAATTCCTTAACTGCAAATGTCTAATTACATTATATAAATGATCCCAATGGGTGTTTTTTATACTCTTGGTCACGTATGTATGTAATAATATAGAAAAATGAGAATGTTTTAAATATTTTATTATTTGCCATGTATTTATTAAGGGGATATGGATAAAGAAGGGGTATAGAAAAGAAGAGATATGAATAAAAATGGGGTATAGAGAAAAGGGGTGAAAATCATTGGTTTCGTGCTACGCCACTTGTCGAAAATTTTCCCATATCCTTATCCCTTTATTTATATATGTTGGGACAAAATTAGACGATTTTTTTATATTATTATACAGGGTGGACCAAAAGTTACTTTACTATTATTATCCTATTTTAATAGTTATATTTAAAAGGATAAACAGTTATAGTTCATTCTGATTATGAATCTGGGCCTTATTTTTGAAATAAAAATCAATTTTTTAAATAATTTTTTTTATTAATTTTTATTAAAATAGCTATTCAATTTTATTAAACTAATTTTTGACTGACCCTGTATTTTAAAAATGTCAAAATGATTAAACTGTATTAAAATTTTTATGATTATCTTTTTTTTTCATTACCATTTTTTCATAAGATACATTTGAGTTAATGGATGGGGAAATTAACCTTAACCAACCGCTTCATGCAAATATGCAATTCCTTAACACAAAACAAAGCCAACAGACCTAAGTCGCGTGCTTCAAAACTTTCAATAATTCCCGTACTAATCTTAGGAAGACCTTGACAATTATATCATTCGAAAGAGAATGTAAAGCAACATAAGGTTTTCAAACGTCGTTAGAATCGGACGAATAGTTACGATGGTATTGCCAAAAAAAAACTCATTGAAAAGTAAAAAAGTTACCAACCGACCGACCGGCCTACGTACCGGCATAGTAACTTTAATTTGAACACAAAATTTATATTTGGAATCAAATTCTTATATGAACTTAAAATTTATATTTGAATTTGAAGATATATTTTAACTTAAAAGTTATATATTTCTTTCTAAATCTTGCCATGTCAGCAACAAACAAAGAAATAACCGGAATACCAAATACTTAGCTTTTAGCTTTGCACATATGAAGATACACACATGAAGGTTTGTGCATACAGATTCACATATGTGTATACGCTTCACTCAGCTCGAAAAAAAGCCATGGCAAATAATAATTGCCTTTTAATATTCGATCATTAAATTTATTATATTCATCGTTAATTCTATATATCTTTCTATGGTAAATGAACTATCGCTTTGTATCTTTCTATTATTATTAAAAAATACATAGATATGAGTATGTTATTCGTAGTCGAAGATTCTTAAATCTATATCTCGCTATATCCATGACTTACCTTGTTCTATTTTGTATATCGATCAGTTTTATGTTAATCATTTCTACTGTTAATCTACTCTTCTCTATATTAACTCTGTTAATTTTGGTGTTCTACAAAGCACTTCACCGAAGTCTATTAATGAATAAAGTCTCTTACCGTATTTCTTCTTAGATCTCTTCCTCATTTTAATTATCTTCAATCTTTATCTTAATCTTTAAATGAGTCAACTTTTCTGTATATTCTCATCGTTTTTTGCATAGCTAAATCAAGGATTAATCACTAAATGATAAATTCACGAAGGAATATTTTAGCTTCACAATCGCCTGTCACAATTGAGGCGCCATTTTGAAGACAAGTGGGTTGCCATTGGTCGCTGGATAAATATTTATGCTGATTTCTATTTGTTTTCTTAGAAATTCTACGGAAAAAATATAAGAAAAAAATAACTTAAAAAGGTATACTTATTATTTTCAATGATTGTGTAGTAATGAATTATAAATCATATAGATTTTGGTTATTAGTAATGTTTAGACGAACAATATGACAGATAATAGATTATAATTGCTAATATGTATTCACATTTGACTTAAACGAATAGATATCTGACGAAATATTTATCTTTTTAGTAAATAAGAATGGTTAACAAATAAGTAATAAAGAAAAATAATAATAGATACGCAATAATATCACATAAAGAACTAATCGGACGAAATGACTTGCATAAATAACAAAACATCTCAAAATAGTAGCAAAATTTGGTAATCATGGTAATTCGCGTTAATACCACAAGAACTAGTCTAAAACAAGAATATTCTGGTAGTCAGAGGGGATTACTAGCCAGAAATATTTTTTATTAATATAGAAAATCAAAAATAGCGATAATATGACAATATTAAATTAGATTTGAGAATAAAGGGACGAGCCTCAACGTCTAGTGCCATTCTAGTGGCAATAAGAACAGAAGAGGAAAATCAATTTGATACCTGATAATAAAATTAATAGAATTTACTATTAACAATGGAAATTAGTGGTAATATTAGTCAAAGAGGAGCTCAATATACATATCCCATTCGCCAAGTTATTCCGATATTTACATAATTTCCTACACTCCAATATAGATCGATATAGTTTCCTACACTCCAATACAGGGTGTGTTTTTTATCAATTTAAATCGAAAACCAACGAGGGCGTCCCGGGCAGAAAGTTTGAAAGAAGAGATGTGCCAAGAACGTGGTGAAAATAGACCAACGTCTTGAAGAAGTAAGAAAAATAAAGTGTATGGTAGAAGTTGAGTGGATAGAGATTGTAGAGAAAGTGGGGGAAGGGAATAGGTTGAGTTGATTGTAGGTGCTGGGAGACCAGCCATCTCCTGGGCTCTTCTTGTTGCACCTTAACCTTCACTTCCTCATTAGAGGAAGAGAGCCGCAGAGCGTCCCGTGTCATCGAGGCCGTGAGGACCAGCAACTGAGAACGCACTCCGCGAGATGTCAGCTGCAGCAGGGTTGCCCACCCTAAACATGGAAGCTCCTGAAGGGGATACGTAGAATGAAGCACGGCCTGCATACGTTTTTTTAAAAATTAGACTTGGGAGGGGATCGGTATTTTTGTTAGCGTTGATGCGCGTTGACTACCTTGAAGTAGAGGGGTGACAGTTGAAAATTAGAGGCCGAGCCGAAATTCCCCTTAAGAGATTAACCCTCTAGACTTGGTCCTAGACCAGATAGATTGGGACGTGGCTGTAGAGGAGGAAGCAGACATACAAACATAGACAGATAGAGCAACACAGACACACAGAGGCACATATAGACAAAGACAGGCAGACACAGAGAGACAGACAAAGATATAATACATACACAGACATACCCAGAGAGACAGACATAGATATAATACATAGACAGACAGACACAAACATGGATCACCTTTACCACTAATAGACAGGGCCTGCAGTTATTGGTCTCTCTTAAAAGTAGATATCTGTAGGGAATCTGTACCTCTACTGACAGGGGCGTCCTGCAAGCTAAAATTCTGCGAGGGCACAATTAAAAAATCCAAAAAATCTAAGAGGCTTAAATTTCCTAGATTAAATGTTAATCAATTCAGAGAATAAAATTAATAATGCCACAGGATTAAGTCACAAATGATTGGATATAATGGTTGAAAGGATGAAGAGAAGTTTCTTACCCCAGGACATCCGTCTACTAAACTCTGAACCATACTGTAAGACTGCACTACACTGAATATCTTGAGTGATAGAGCCATGGTTCTGGTAGCTGACCGCTAGCCTACCATTACTACCTAGTTAACAGCAGCAACAACTCTAAACACTAAATGTCTTTATTTCTCAAATTAATTGCGTTTCATTTTCACACGTCTGTAAAGGGATATTTGCTCCATTAACCACTTGGACAGCAACCGCTCGGTCTCTGACCACCTTCAATCTTCAACGAGCTGACTTCGCTTTGGAAGAAACCAAGACCATAAAGAACAGGAAGGGGTGGTGACTTTTTGTGGTATGATCAATTACAAATTCGAAGAGCACATTTGACTCATACTATAAAATGATCATAACTACATTGTATAGTATTAAAAATAATAGTAGTAAAAATAAAATATATATATTAAAAAGTCCAGTTTCCCCCCTCAAAAAAATCTGAGGGATCACGTGCCCCTCAGTTTCTATTGACATGACGCAAATCCTCTACAGTTTCTCTTAAAACACTTGTGTCAGATGCGACCGATTATTATTATTATTAGTTGGGGTAGCTTTTCTTCTTGAATGATAAGTGTTAGACTGTGGTCATAGTAGGGGAAGAAGGCGAAGGGGGATGATTAGCGAGATTAGTTAAAATGGATAAAATAAGGACTTGGTTTGGTTGAAGATAATACTAAGCAAATATGTGAACAAAATTTATGTGGTAAAAAAGATAAATAGTGAAAAAGTAAATTAGAGAAGTGAATGCAAGATATATCTTCAGAAGGTTCGGCCATATCGAAAGAATGAATTCGAATTATGTAAATACTGGTAATCACAGTGTATTGAGAGAACAGCCGAGAAAAAGACAATTTACATGTCTGCTAGAGAGGGGATTGGAGCCGATGACTCGGGGCGTAAACTCCAGCATAACGAAGCAACTAAGACTTTGATTGCTATGATAATAGAAGTTTATGACAACACATACACACACACACACATATATATATATATATATATATATATATATATATATATATATATATATATATATATATATATATATATATATATATATACAAAGAAAGCAACTACAGGATCTGCGGGTGATAATACAACCACCACAGGTCTATGCCATTTTTATTTTCTGTCTTTCAAATAAAATTTAAAGACAGAAAGAAATATGCAGAAACCTGGTGTCGCTGACTATAAATACATAGAGTACAAGAGGAATAAGAATTGGACGCGAATGATCAAATGAGACAAGAAACCGGAGTTTTTTTAAAGGCAAGAGAGAGGGACATTAGAAGAATCCAGAATCAAAGGACGCAGAGGGCGGCACAGTGAAGGCGGTCATTTACCGTTAAGACAGAAATAACGCCAGGGGAAAAAAGTTTTGAATTTCAGCCGGGACTCGAACCCGGGTCTGCCATCCTTCTCGGTAAAGGATCGCCTTCACTGTGCCGCCCTCTGCTCCCTTTGCTTCTGGATTCTTCTAATGTCCCCCTCTCTTGCCTTAAAAAAAACCTCCGGTTTCTTGTCTCATTTGCTCATTACCGTCCAATTCTTATTTTCTCTTATATATATATATATATATATATATATATATATATATATATGCCAATTGTGCAGCCTGATTGCGGTTATAGAGGCTATCGCAAACGGAATTACACACTTTATAGCTCCCCACATAGCAACCACTACGTCTTGGAATGCATCCTTCTGGCCCCCGAATCTGGTCGTGACTAGGTTCGTTATTGTACTCTTCTAATTCGTGCTGAGTTGCAATAAGTTCTCTTTTTAATTCAATTTTACATTTATTTTCTCTCTTCTCTCTCAAAGCAGTGAATTTGATTTGTTCAATTTCTTCAATGGCCTTCTAATCTTCAGCATTCAACACCAATCGCCACTTGGTTCGATTAATGAAGACCCAGTTTTCCAGTTACGATTTTAGAAGAGTTTAAAATGACTTCATTTCACCATTTTAAAGAGTTTCAACTGAATTCAGTTCACAATTTTAGAAAAGTTTCAAATGATTTCACTTCACGATTTTCTAAGAGTTTAAAATGAGTTCAGTTCACCTTTTTAAAGAGTTAAAGCTGACTTCAGTTGACAATTTTAGAAGAGTTTAAGCTAATTTCAGTTAACGATTTTAAAAGAGTTTAAACTGATTTCAGTTCACGATTTTAGAAGAGTTTAAACTAATTTTAGGCCACGATTTCAGAAGAGTTTATATTAATTTCAGGCTACGATTTTAAAAGTTGAAACTGATTTTAGTTGACGATTTTAGAAGTGTTTGAACTGATTTCAGTTCACGATTGTTAAAAAAGATTTTACTTATTTCAGTTATAAAATTTAAAAGTGTTTAAACCTCTATTATTTCATGATTTTAAAAGAGTTTAAACTTATTTGTAAATTTTTATATATAATTTTTATATTTGGGAGTTTTGTTGACTCTGAACAAAGTGAAAATAGACGAAGAGTCATTTCAAAGAGCTAATACACTGACACACGGAGTACTTGGCATACAACTGCATACCTACGTGCATGTATATAATGTATGCCGCACACTCGTCTTATATCACCATACACAACAATCTTGAGTCTAAAATATGGCTAAAACAACTCACCTCTGAATACATCTTTTGCCAAATTCCATTTCTATTCTGCCAAACACAACGGGCTACACCTCACGACTGTCTGCACTTGAATGGCGTGGGGATCGCCTTTCACTGCTTTCAAAGACACCCAGCCCACATGCCCACATACCCTCGTATGCCCACCCCATGCTCCTCCTGAGGGGGATATCAGTTGCCAACTACCAATTTAAACATCGCCTCGCGATTATCAGATGGACTAAAATAGAGGGATTAATTCATTTCTTCCAATAAATTGATAATTCAAAGCAATGAAAGGGATAATTGAGGAATATAATAAATAAAATTATAAAGTGGTTTATATTAGCAAATCATCGATAATAATAATAATTATCTAATTAACACTACAAGGAACAATCTTTAAAAAAAAAACCCTCTAAACTAATATAGCAATAAATTAAAGTCAAATGTAATTATCATTAGACAGTAACATATAAAAATAATATATGAGTAGATTCTCTGCAGTGACAAATATTTTAGTTTATATGCGAATATATATTAAGGAATAATCTAATATAGTAATAATAATGAGTACAAACTTCGTTTGTTTTGTTTTTTTTGGGGACAAAATCGACTTCCAGTTCGAAGTAAATTTCATTTTGGTGACCCAAGTTCTGGAATTCAATTAATCCGTACCTTCAGTATTACCAAAGCAATAATAATTATATTTAATATATATATGTATATTATCTATTGATTCTAGAATTTTCCATATTAAAGTTATAGTTTTGATAAAAACTAAATAAAGGACGTTACTTTTGTACATTGTATTTAATCTAAGTCTTTGTCATAAACTAATGGCGTCAAAAAATTTGACTTCATAAACGCGCAACCGTGAGTATAAAGAGCCATTTATTCCTAATATATGACATAACAAGATCAACAGACCTAAGTCGCTTGCCCTCAATTATTCTGATCTTATGACGACATGACCTTATGACCTTCAAAACTTTCAACAAGAAGGGCAATGCGACCCATAGTTTTGTTTCTTTTAATAATTCCCGGACTAACCTTGAAAGGTCCTTGACAATTATATCATTCGAAAGAGAATGTAAAACAACATAGAGGTTTCAAATTTCGTTGGAATCGGCGGAATAGTTATGATGTTATTGCCAAAACAAAATAATTCACAGGCTAACCTTGAGAGGACTTTGGCAATTATATGATTCGAGAGAGAATCTAAAAAAACATAAGGATTTCAAATTTCGTTAGAATCGGCCGAATAGTTATGATTTTATTGCTCCAAACTTCATTGACAAGTAAAATGGTTACCATCTGACCGACACTCTTACGAACCGACATAGTAACTTATAAGAGCCGCCCGATTTGAAGCCACTCAAAATAACATAAAATTTGATACTTCGCATTCGAAATTCTATTAGCTTTTTAAACAGTAAATTGCAGGCGTGGGGCCCGGAGGGCATGTAATATTCAAAGGATCAGGTGCAGTAGTGGTGCTCATGTTGTACCAGAGACAAAATGGTAAAAAAATAAGATAGAAAGAATAAAGAAAACGAATTAGAACGAGAAAAAGATTGAGGGAGAAAAAAAACATGGAAGCTAATTAAAGAAGAAAACATTAAGGGCAAAAATAAGAGAATCAAACGAGGCTTAATTTTGAAGGAAAAGAGAAACAAAAACGAATAAAGAAGATTGAAGAAAAAAGGAAAAAAGAAACGAGTAAAGAAGATTGAAGGAAAAAGCAAATCAATTAAAGAAGGACAAATAAACAGCATCTCTCCTAGTCGACAGAGTACTAGACCGAATCCAAGGAACTGAATTATTGTGGAAACACCGGAATAAATTAAGAGAGAAAGAATTGATTTAAATGAAGAAACTTGAGAGAAAATAAAACAAATTAAAATGAAAAAAACTGAAGTAAAAACGGAAGGTAAAAGGAACCTGTATTAATTAAAGAGAAAGAAGATTCAGCTATCAAGGAAGACAATTAAAGAAAGCCGAAACTAAGCAAAATAAGCAGGTTAAAGAAGCAAAAATATTGATAGTAAAAAGAAATAGAATTATAGCATGTATAATATAGCATAGAGAATTTTCAGGTTTATTTGAAGATTTTCCTCTCCCCTAAAGGGACAAACTGAAGATCCTCCCCCCAGCTGCGTTTATATGAAGATTCTCCACTCCCCAAAGGACCCCACTAAAGATCCTCACCATAGCTACGATTATATGAAGATTCTCCTCCCCCAAAAGGACCAAACTGAAGATCCTCCCCTCAGCCGCGTTTATATGAAGATTCTCCACCCCCCAAAGGATCCCACTAAAGATCCTCACCATAGCCGCGAATATATGAAGATTATCCTCCCCCCAAAGAACCCAACTGAAGATCCTCCCCCCCAGTTGCGTTTATATGAAGATTCTCCCCTCCACAAAAGAACCTATTAAAGATCCTCACTAAAGCCGCGATTATATGAAGATTCTCCTCCCACCAAAAGACCAAACTAAAGATCCTCTCCCCAGCCGCGTTTATATGAAGATTCTCCACCCTCCAAAGGACCCCAATAAAGATCCTCACCATAGCCGCGAATATATGAAGATTCTCTTCCCCCCAAAGAACCCAACTAAAGATCCTCCCCCCAGCCGCGTTTATATAAAGATTCGCCGCCCTCCCCCAGAACCCAACTGAAGTTCCTCTCCCAGCCGCGTTTATATGAAGACTCACCCCCCCCCCTAAAGAACCCAAATAAATATTCTTCCCCCAGCCGAATTATATGAAGATTCTCCTCCCCTTAAAGAACCCAACTGAAAATCATTCCCCAGGCCGCGTTTATATGAAGATCCTCCCCCCCCCGGACCCAACTAAAGATCCGCATCCCAGCCGCGTTTATATGAAGATTCTCCTCTCCCTAATTGACCCAAATGAATATCCCCCCTAGCCGCGTTTATATGAAGATTCTCCTTCCCCACACCGCGTTGAATGAAGATTCTTTTCACCCCAGCCGCGTTTATAGGAAAATTCTCCTCCCCCCAGCCGCGTTCATATGAAGATTCTCCTCCCCCCAGCCGCGTTTATATGAAGATCCTCCTCTCCTCCCGGACCCAACTAAAGATCCTCCTCCCAGCCGCGTTTATATGAAGATTCTCCTCCCCCTAATTAACCCAACTGAAGATACCCCCCGCCGCGTTTATATGAAGATTCTCCTCTCCCCAGCCTCGTTTATATGAAGATTCTCCTCCCCCCCCAGCCGCGTTTATATAAAAATTCTCCTCTCCCCAGCCGCGTTTATATGAAAATTCTCCTCCCCCCAGCCGCGTTTATATGAAGATTCTCCTCCCCCCAGCCGCGTTTATATGAAAATTATCCTCCCCCCAGCCACCTTTATATGAAAATTCTCCTCCCCCAAGCCGCGTTTATATGAAGATTCTCCTCCCCCCAGCCGCGTTTATATGAAAATTCTCCTCCCCCAAGCCGCGTTTATATGAAGATTCTCCTCCCACAAGCCGGGTTTATATGAAGATTCTCCTCCCCCAGCCGCGTTTATATGAAGATTCTCCTCTCCCCAGCAGAGGTTATATGAAAATTCTCCTCCCCCAGCCACGTTTATATGAAGATTCTCCTCCTTCCAGCCACGTTTATATGAAGATTCTCCTCCCCCCAGCCGCGCTTATATGAAGATTCTCTTCCCCCCAGCCGCGTTTATATGAAAATTCTCCTCCCCCAGCCGCGTTTATATGAAAATTCTCCTCCCCCAAGCCGCGTTTATATGAAGATTCTCCTCCCCCCAGCTGCGTTTATATGAAAATTCTCCTCCCCCAAGCCGCGTTTATATGAAGATTCTCCTCCCCCAATCCGCGTTTATATGAAGATTCTCCTCCCCCCAGCCGCATTGATATGAAAATTCTCCTCCCCCAAGCCGCGTTTATATGAAAATTCTCCTCCCCCAAGCCGCGTTTATATGAAGATTCTCCTCCCCCAAGCTGGGTTTATATGAAGATTGTCCTCCCCCAGCCGCGTTTATATAAAGATTCTCCTCCCCCAAGCCGCGTTTATATAAAAATTCTCCTCCCCCAAGGCACGTTTATATAAAGATTCTCCTCCTCTCAGCCACGTTTATATGAAGATTCTCCTCCCCCCAGCCGCGTTGATATGAAGATTCTCCTCCCCCCAGCCGCGTTTATATGAAAATTCTTCTCCCCCCAACCGTGTTTATATGAAGATTCTCCTCCTCCCAGCCGCGTTTATATAAAAATTCTTCTCCCCCAAGCCGCGTTTATATGAAGATTCTCCTCCCCCAAGCCGCGTTTATATAAAGATTCTCCTCCCCCCCAGCCGCGTTTATATGAAAATTCTCCCCCCCTTAGCCGCGTTTATATGAAGATTCTCCTCCCCCCCCAGACGCGTTAATATGAAAATTCTCCTCCCCCAAGCCACGTTTATATGAAGATTCTCCTCCCCCCAGCCGCGTTTATAGGAAAATTCTCCTCCCTCAGCACCGTTTATATGAAAAGTTTCCTCCCCCCAGCCGCGTTTATATGAAGATTCTCCTCCCCCCAGCTGCATTTATATGAAAATTCTCCTCCCCCCGGCCGCGCTTATATAAGGATTATTCTCCCCCCAGCCACGTTTATATGAAGATTCTCCTCCCCCCAGCCGCGTTTATATACAAATTCTCCTCCCCCCAGCCGCGTTTATATGAAAATTCTCCTCCCCCAAGCCGCGTTTATATGAAGATTGTCGTCCCCCCAGCCGCATTTATATAAAAATTCTCCTCCCCGAAGCCGCGTTCATATGAAGATTCTCCTCCCCCAAGCCGCGTTTATATGAAGATTCTCCTCCCCCCAGCCGCTTTTATATAAAGATTCACCTTCCCTAGCCGCGTTAAAAAAAAATTCTCCTCCCCAAAGCCACGTTTATATGAAGATTCTCCTCCCCCAGCCGCGTTTATATCAAGATTCTCCTCCCCTTAGCTGCGTTTATATGAAGATTCTCCGCCCCCCAGCCGCGTTTATATGAAAATTCTCTTCCCCCAGCTGCGTTTCTATGAATATTCTCCTCCCCACAGCCGCGTTTATATAAAAATTCTTCTCTTCCAAGCCGCGTTTATATGAAGATTCTCCTTCCCCCAGCCGCGTTTATATTAAGATTCTCCTCCCCCCAGCCGCGTTTATATAGAAATTCTCCTCCCCCCAGCCGCTTTTATATGAAGATTGTCCTCCCCCAAGCCGCGTTTATATGAAAATTTTCCTCCCCCAAGCCGCGTTTATATGAAGATTCTCCTCCCCCCAGCCGCGTTTATATGAAGATTCTCCTCCACCTAGCCGCCTTTAAATGAAAATTCTCCTCTTCAAAGCCACGTTTATATGAAGATTCTCCTCCCCCCAGCCGCGTTTATATGAAGATTCTTCTCTCCCCAGCCGCGTTTATATGAAAATTCTCCTCCCCCAAGCCGCCTTTATATGAAGATTTTCCTCCCCCCAGCCGCGTTTATATGAAAATTCCCCTCCCCTAAGCCGCGTTTATATAAAAATTATCCTCTCTTAAGCCGCGTTTATATGAAGATTTTCCTCCCCCCAGCCGCGTTTATATAAAGATTCTCCTCCCCCCAGCCGCGTTTATATGAAAATTCTCCTCCCCCAAGCCACGTTTATATAAAGATTATCCTACCTCCAGCCGCTTTTATATGAAGATTCTCCTCCCCAGCCGCGTTTATATGAAAATTCTCCTCCCCCAAGCCACGTTTATATGAAGATACTCCTCCCCCAGCCGCGTTTATATGAAGATTCTCGTCCCCTTAGCTGCGTTTATATGAAGATTCTCCTGTCCCCAGCCGCGTTTATATGAAAATTCTTCTCCTCCCTTGGCGTTTATATGAAGATTCTCCTCTCCACAGCCGCGTTTATGTAAAAATTCTTGTCTTCCAAGCCGCGATTATATAAAGATTCTCCTCCCCCCAGCCGCGTTTATATTAAGATTCTCCTTCCCCCAGCCGCGTTTATATGAAAATTCTCCTCCCCCCAGCCGCTTTTATATGAAGATTGTCCTCCCCCCCAGCCGCGTTTATATGAAAATTTTCGTCCCCCATTCCGCGTTTATATGAAGATTCTCCTACCCCCAGCAACGTTTATATGAAGATTCTCCTCCCCCCAGCCGCGTTTATATGAAAATTCTCCTCTTCCAAGCCGCGTTTATATGAAGATTCTCCTCCCCCCAGCCGAGTTTATATGAAGATTCTCCTCTCCCCAGCCGCGTTTATATGAAAATTCTCCTCCCCAAAGCCGCGTTTATATGAAGATTCTCCTCCCCCCAGCCGCTTTTTTTATGAAAATTCTCCTCCCCCAAGCCGCGCTTATATGAAAATTATCCTCTTCCAAGCCGCGTTTATATGCAGATTCTCCTTCCCCCAGCCGCGTTTATATTAAGATTCTCCTCCCCCCAGCCGCGTTTATATGGAAATTCTCCTCCCCCCAGCCGCTTTTATATGAAGATTGTCCTCCCCCAAGCCGCGTTTATATGAAAATTTTCCTCCCACAAGCCGCGTTTATATGAAGATTCTCCTCCCCCCAGCCGCGTTTATATGAAGATTCTCCTCCCCCTAGCCGCCTTTATATGAAAATTCCCCTCCCCCCAGCCGCGTTTATATAAAGATTCTTCTCCCCCCAGCCACGTTTATATGAAGATTCTCCTCCGCCCAGCCGCGTTTATATGAAAATTCTCCTCCCCCCAGCCGCGTTTATATGAAAATTCTCCTCCCTCCAGCCGCGTTTATATAAAGATTCTTCTCCCCCCAGCCACGTTTATATGAAGATTCTCCTCCCCCCAGCCGCGTTTATATGAAAATTCTCCTCACCCCAGCCGCGTTTATATGAAAATTCTCCTCCCCCAAGCGGCGTTTATATGAAGATTGTCCTCCCCCAGCCGCGTATATATAAAAATTCTCCTCCCCGAAGCCGCGTTTATATGAAGATTCTCCTCCCCCAAGCCGCGTTTATATGAAGATTTTCCTCCCTCCAGGCGCGTTTATATGAAGATTCTCCTTCCCCAGCCGCGTTTATATGAAAATTCTCCTCCCCTAAGCCACGTTTATATAAAGATTCTCCTCCCCCAGCCGCGTTTATATGAAGATTCTCCTCCCCCAAGCCGCGTTTATATGAAGATTCTCCTCCCCCCAGCCGCGTTTATATGAAAATTCTCGTCCCCCAAGCCGCGTTAATATGAAAATTATCCTCTTTCAAGCCGCGTTCATATGAAGATTCTCCTCCCCCAGCCGCGTTTATATAAAGATTCTCCTCCCCCCAGCCGCGCTTATATGAAAATTATCCTCTTCCAAGCCGCGTTTATATGAAGATTCTCGTTCCCCCAGCCGCGTTTATATAAAGATTCTTCTCCCCCTGCCGCGTTTATGTGAAAATTCTCCTCCCCCCAGCCGCGTTTATATGAAAATTCTCCACCTCCCAGCCGCGTTTATATGAAGATTATCCTCCCCCCAGCCACGTTTATATGAAAATTCTTCTCCTCCCAACCGTGTTTATATGAAGATTCTCCTCCTCCCAGCCGCGTTTATATAAAATTTTTTCTCCCCCAAGCCGCGTTTATATGAAGATTCTCCTCCCCCAAGCCGCGTTTATATGAAGATTCTCCTCCCCCCCCAGCTGCGTTTATATGAAAATTCTCCTCCCCCAAGCCACGTTTATATGAAGATTCTCCTCCCCCCAGCCGCGTTTATAGGAAAATTCTCCTCCCTCAGCACCGTTTATATGAAAACTTTCATCCCCCCACCCGCGTTTATATGAAGATTCTCCTCCCCCCAGCTGCGTTTATATAAAAATTCTCCTCCCCCCAGCCGCGTTTATATAAGGATTCTTCTCCCCCCAGCCACGTTTATATGAAGATTCTCCTCCCCCCAGCCGCGTTTATATACAAATTCTCCTCCCCCCAGCCGTGTTTATATGAAAATTCTCCTCCCCCAAGCTGCGTTTATATGAAGATTGTCGTCCCCCCAGCCGCATTTATATAAACATTCTCCTCCCCGAAGCCGCGTTCATATGAAGATTCTCCTCCCCCAAGCCGCGTTTATATGAAGATTCTCCTCCCCCCAGCCGCTTTTATATGAAGATTCTCCTTCCCCAGCCGCGTTTATACGAAAATTCTCCTTTCCAAAGCCACGTTTATATGAAGATTCTCCTCCCCCAGCCGCGTTTATATGAAGATTCTCCTCCTCTTAGCTGCGTTTATATGAAGATTCTCCGCCCCCCAGCCACGTTTATATGAAAATTCTCCTCCCCCCAGCTGCGTTTCTATGAAGATTCTCATCCCCACAGCCGCGTTTATATAAAAATTCTTCTCTTCCAAGCCGCGTTTATATGAAGATTCTCCTTCCCCCAGCCGCGTGTATATTAAGATTCTCCTCCCCCCAGCCGCGTTTATATGAAAATTCTCCTCCCCCCAGCCGCTTTTATATGAAGATTGTCCTCCCCCCAGCCGCGATTATATGAAAATTTTCCTCCCCCAAGCCGCGTTTATATGAAGATTCTCCTCCCCCCAGCCGCGTTTATATGAAGATTCTCCTCCCCCTAGCCGCCTTTATATGAAAATTCTCCTCTTCAAAGCCACGTTTATATAAAGATTCTCCTCCCCCCAGCCGCGTTTATATGAAGATTCTTCTCTCCCCAGCCGCGTTTATATGAAAATTCTCCTCCCCCAAGCCGCCTTTATATGAAGATTTTCCTCCCCCCAGCCGCGTTTATATGAAAATTCTCCTCCCCTAAGCCGCGTTTATATAAAAATTATCCTCTCTTAAGCCGCGTTTATATGAAGATTTTCCTCCCCCTAGCCGCGTTTATATAAAGATTCTCCTCCCCCCAGCCGCGTTTATATGAAAATTCTCCTCCCCCAAGCCGCGTTTATATAAAGATTATCCTCCCCCCAGCCGCTTTTATATGAAGATTCTCCTCCCCAGCCGCGTTTATATGAAAATTCTCCTCCCCCAAGCCACGTTTATATGAAGATTCTCCTCCCCCAGCCGCGTTTATATGAAGATTCTCGTCCCCTTAGCTGCGTTTATATGAAGATTCTCCTCCCCCCAGCCGCGTTTATATGAAAATTCCTCCCCTCCCTTAGCGTTATATGAAGATTCTCCTCTCCACAGCCGCGTTTATGTAAAAATTCTTGTCTTCCAAGCCGCGATTATATAAAGATTCTCCTCCCCCCAGCCGCATTTATATTAAGATTCTCCTTCCCCCAGCCGCGTTTATATGAAAATTCTCCTCCCCCAGCCGCTTTTATATGAAGATTGTCCTCCCCCCAGCCGCTTTTATATGAAGATTGTCCTCCCCCCAGCCGCGTTTATATGAAAATTTTCGTCCCCTATTCTGTGTTTATATGAAGATTCTCCTACCCCCAGCAACGTTTATATGAAGATTCTCCTCCCCCCCAGCCGCGTTTATATGAAAATTCTCTTCTTCCGGCCGCGTTTATATGAAGATTCTCCTCCCCCCAGCCGAGTTTATATGAAGATTCTCCTCCCCCCAGCCGCTTTTATATGAAAATTCTCCTCCCCCAAGCCGCGCTTATATGAAAATTATCCTCTTCCAAGCCGCGTTTATATGAAGAACCTCCTCCCCCCAGCCGCGTTTATATAAAGATTCTCCTCCCCCCAGCCGCGTTTATGTGAAAATTCTCCTCCCCCCAGCCGCGTTTATATGAAAATTCTCCACCTCCTAGCCGCGTTTATATGAAGATTCTCCTCCCCCAGCACCGTTTATATGAAAACTTTCCTCCCCCCACCCGCGTTTATATGAAGATTCTCCTCCCCCCAGCTGCGTTTATATGAAAATTCTCCTCCCCCCAGCCGCGTTTATATAAAGATTCTTCTCCCCCCAGCCACGTTTATATGAAGATTCTCCTCCGCCCAGCCGCGTTTATATGAAAATTCTCCTCCCCCCAGCCGCGTTTATATGAAAATTCTTCTCTCCCAAGCCGCGTTTATATAAAGATTGTCCTCCCCAAGCCGCGTTTATATAAAAATTCTCCTCCCCCCAGCCGCGTTTATATGAAGATTCTCCTCCCCCAAGCTGCGTTTATATGAAGATTTTCCTCCCTCCAGGCGCGTTTATATGAAGATTCTCCTTCCCCAGCCGCGTTTATATGAAAATTCTCCTCCCCTAAGCCACGTTTATATGAAGATTCTCCTCCCCCAGCCGCGTTTGTATGAAGATTCTCCTCCCCCAAGCCGCGTTTATATGAAGATTCTTCTCCCCTCAGCCGCGTTTATATGAAAATTCTCCTCCCCCAAGCCGCGTTAATATGAAAATTATCCTCTTTCAAGCCGCGTTTATATGAAGATTCTCCTCCCCCCACCCGCGTTTATATAAAGATTCTCCTCCCCCCAGCCGCGTTTATATGAAAATTCTCCTCACCCAAGCGCGTTTATATGAAGATTCTCCTCCCCTCAGCCGCTGTTATGTGAAGAATCCCCTCCCAAGCCTCGTTTATATGAAAATTCTCTTCCCCCAAGCCACGTTTATATGAAGATTCTCTTTCCCCGGCCGCGTTTATATAAAGTTTCTCCTCCCCTTATCTGTGTTTATAAGGAAGATTCTCCTCCCCCCATCCGCGTTTATATAAAAATTCTCCTTCCCTCAGCCGCGTTCATATGAAGATTCTCCTCCCCACAGCCGCGTTTATGTAAAAATTCTTTTCTTCCAAGCCGCGTTTATATGAAGATTCTCCTTCCCCCAGCCGCGTTTATATGAAGATTCTCCTCCCCCCAGCCGCGTTTATATGAAAATTCTCCTCCCCCCAGCAGCTTTATATGAAGATTCTCCTCCCCTCAGCCGCGTTTATATGAAGATTCTCCTCCCCCCAGCCGCGTTTATATGAAAATTCTCCTATTCCAAGCCGCGTTTATATGAAGATTCTCCTCCCCGCGGGCCGAGTTTATATGAAGATTCTCCTCTCCCCAGCCGCGTTTATTAAAATTCTCCTCCCCCAAGCCGGGTTTATATGAAGATTCTCCTCCCCCCAGCCGCGTTTATATAAAATTGTCCTCCCCCAAGCCGCCTTTATATGAAAATTATCCTCTTCCAACCTGCGTTTATATGAAGATTCTCCTCCCCCCAGCCGCTTTTATATAAAGATTCTCCTCCCCCCAGCTGCGTTTATATGAAAATTCTCCAACCCCCAGCCACGTTTATATGAAAATTCTCCACTTCCCAGCCGCTTTTAAAAGAAGATTCTCCTCCCCCAGCACCGTTTATATGAAAACTTTCCTCCCCCCACCCGCATTTATATGAAGATTCTCCTCCCCCCAGCCGCGTTTATATGAAAATTCTCCTCCCCCCAGCCGCGTTTATATAAAGATTCTTCTCCCCCCAGCCACGTTTATATGAAGATTCTTCTCCCCCCAGCCGCGTTTATATGAAAATTCTCCTCCCACCAGCCGCGTTTATATGAAAATTCTCCTCCCCAAAGCCGCGTTTATATGAAGATTGTCCTCCCCCAGCCGCGTTTATATAAAAATTCTCCTCTTCGAAGCCGCGTTTATATGAAGATTCTCCTCCCCCAAGCCGTGTTTATATGAAGATTCTCCACCCCCCAGCCGCTTTTATATGAAGAGTCTCCTTCCCCAGCCGCGTTTATATGAAAATTCTCCTCCCCCAAGCCGAGTTTATATGAAGATTCTCCTCTCCCCAGCCGCGTTTATATGAAAATTCTCCTCCCCCAAGCCGCGTTTATATGAAGATTCTCCCCCCCCAGCCGCATTTATATGAAAATTCTCCTCCCCCAAGCCGCGTTTATATGAAAATTATCCTCTTATAAGCCGCGTTTATATTAAGATTCTCCTCCCCCCAGCCGCGTTTATATAAAGATTCTCCACCCCCAGCCGCGTTTATATGAAAATTCTCCTCCCCCCAGCCGCATTTATATGAAAATTTTCCACCTCCCAGCCACGTTTATATGAAGATTCTCCTCCCCCAGCACCGTTTATATGAAAACTTTCCTCCCCTCCACCCGCGTTTATATGAAGATTCTCCTCCCCCCAGCCGCGTATAAATGATAATTCTCCTCCCTCCAGCCGCGTTTATATAAAGATTCTTCTCCCCCCAGCCACGTTTATATGAAGATTCTCCTCCCCCCAGCCGCGTTTATATGAAAATTCTCCTCCCCCCAGCCGCGATTATATGAAAATTCTCCTCCCCCAAGCGGCGTTTATATGAAGATTGTCCTCCCCCAGCCGCGTTTATATAAAAATTCTCCTCCCCGAAGCCGCGTTTATATGAAGATTCTCCTTCCCCAAGCAGCGTTTATATGAAGATTTTCCTCCCTCCAGGCGCGTTTATATGAAGATTCTCCTCTCCCCAGCCGCGTTTATATGAAAATTCTCGTCCCACAAGCCACGTTTATATGAAGATTCTCCTCCCCCAGCCGCGTTTATATGAAGATTCTCCTCCCCCAAGCGCGTTTATATGAAGATTCTCCTCCCCCCAGCCGCGTTTATATGAAAATTCTCCTCCCCAAAGTCACGTTTATATGAAAATTATCCTCTTCCAAGCCGCGTTTATATAAAGATTCTCCTCCCCCCAGCCGCGTTTATATAAAGATTCTCCTCCCCCCAGCCGCGTTTATATGAAAATTCTCCTCCCCTAAGCCGCGTTTATATGAAGATTCTCCTCCCCCCAGCCGCTTTTATGTGAAGATTCCCCTCCCCGGCCGCGTTTATATGAAGATTCTTCTCCCCTTAGCTGCGTTTATAAGGAAGATTCTCCTCCCCCAGCCGCGTTTATATAAAAATTCTTCTCCCCCCAACCGCGTTTATATGAAGATTCTCCTCCCCACAGCCGCGTTGATGTAAAAATTCTTTTCTTCCAAGCCGCGTTTATATGAAGATTCTGCTCCCCCCAGCCGCGTTTATATGAAGATTCTCCTCCCCCCAGCCGCGTTTATATGAAAATTCTCCTCCCCCCAGCCGCTTTTATATGAAGATTGTCTTCCCTCCAGCCGCGTTTATATGAAAATTTTCCTCCCCCAAGCCGCGTTTATATTAAGATTCTCCTCCCCTCAGCCGCGTTTATATGAAGATTCTCCTCCCCCCAGCCACGTTTATATGAAAATTCTCCTCTTCCAAGCCGCGTTTATATGAAGATTCTCCTCCCCCCAGCCGAGTTTATATGAAGATTCTCCTCTCCCCAGCAATGTTTATATGAAAATTCTCCTCCCCCAAGCCGCGTTTATATGAAGATTCTCCTCCCCCCAGCCGCGTTTATATGAAAATTCTCCTCCCCTAAGCTGCCTTTATATAAAAATTATCCTCTTCCAACCTGCGTTTATATGAAGATTCTCCTCCCCCCAGCCGCTTTTATATAAAGAGCCTCCTCCATTCAGCCGCGTTTATATGAAAATTCTCCTCCCCCCAGCCACGTTTATATGAAAATTCTCGACCTCCCAGCCGCTTTTATATGAAGATTCTCCTCCCCCCCAGCCGCGTTTATATCAAAATTCTCCTCCCCCAAGCCACGTTTATATGAAGATTCTCCTTCCCCCAGCCGCGTTTATATGAAGATTCTCCTCCCCCAGCACCGTTTATATGAAAACTTTCCTCCCCCCAGCCGCGTTTATATGAAGATTCTCCTCCCCCCAGCCGCGTTTATATGAAAATTCTCCACCCCCCAGCCGCGTTTATATAAAGATTCTTCTCCCCCCCAGCCACGGTAATATGAAGATTCTCCTCCCCCCATCCGCGTTTATATGAAAATTCTCCTCCCCCCAGCCGCGTTTATATGAAAATTCTCCTCCCCCAAGCGGCGTTTATATGAAGATTGTCCTCCCCCAGCCGCGTTTATATAAAAATTCTCCTCCCCGAAGCTGCGTTTATATGAAGATTCTCCTTCCCCAAGCCGCGTTTATATGAAGATTCTCCTCCCCCCTGCCGCGTTTATATGAAAATTCTCCTCCCTCAAGCGGCGTTTATATGAAGATTGTCCTCCCCCAGCCGCGTTTATATAAAAATTCTCCTCCCCGAAGCTGCGTTTATATGAAGATTCTCCTTCCCCAAGCCGCGTTTATATGAAGATTTTCCTCCCTCCAGGCGCGTTTATATGAAGATTCTCCTTCCCCCGTCGCGTTTATATGAAAATTCTTGTCCCCCAAGCCACGTTTATATGAAGATTCTCCTCCCCCAGCCGCGTTTATATGAAGATTCTCCTCCCCCAAGCCGCGTTTATATGAAGATTTTCCTCCCCCCAGCCGCGTTTATATGAAAATTTTCCTCGCCAAAGTCGCGTTTATATGAAAATTATCCTCTTCCAAGCCGCGTTTATATAAAGATTCTCCTCCCCCCGGCCGCGTTTATATAAAGATTCTCCTCCCCCCAGCCGCGTTTATATGAAAATTATCCTCCCCTAAGCCGCGTTTATATGAAGATTCTCCTCCCCCCAGCCGCTATTATGTGAAGATTCCCCTCCCCAGCCGCGTTTATATGAAAATTCTCCTCCCCTAAGCCACGTTTATATGAAGATTCTCTTTCCCCGGCCGCGTTTATATGAAGATTCTCCTCCCCTTAGCTGCGTTTATAAGGAAGATTCTCCTCCCCCCAGCCGCGTTTATATAAAAATTCTCCTCCCCCCAGCCGCGTTTATATGAAGATTCTCCTCCCCACAGCCGCGTTTATGTAAAAATTCTTTTCTTCCAAGCCGCGTTTATATGAAGATTCTCCTCCCCCCAGCCGCGTTTATATGAAGATTCTCCTCCCCCCAGCCGCGTTTATATGAAAATTCTCCTCCCCCCAGCCGCTTTTATATGAAGATTGTCTTCCCTCCAGCCGCGTTTATATGAAAATTTTCCTCCCCCAAGCAGCGTTTATATGAAGATTCTTCTCCCCTTAGCCGCGTTTATATGAAGATTCTCCTCCCCCCAGCCGCGTTTAAATGAAAATTTTCCTCTTCCAAGCCGCGTTTATATGAAGATTCTCCTCCCCCCAGCCGAGTTTATATGAAGATTCTCCTCTCCCCAGCCACGTTTATATGAAAATTCTCCTCCCCCAAGCCGCGTTTATATGAAGATTCTCCTCCCCCAGCCGCGTTTATATGAAAATTCTCCTCCCCCAAGCCGCCTTTATATGAAAATTATCCTCTTCCAACCTGCGTTTATATGAAGATTCTCATCCCCCCAGCCGCTTTTATATAAAGAGCCTCCTCCATTCAGCCGCGTTTATATGAAAATTCTCCTCCCCCCAGCCACGTCTATATGAAAATTCTCCACCTCCCAGCCGCTTTTATATGAAGATTCTCCTCCCCCCCAGCCGCGTTTATATCAAAATTCTCCTCCCCCAAGCCACGTTTATATGAAGATTCTCCTTCCCCCAGCCGCGTTTATATGAAGATTCTCCTCCCCCAGCACCGTTTATATGAAAACTTTCCTCCCCCCAGCCGCGTTTATATGAAGATTCTCCTCCCCCCAGCCGCGTTTATATGAAAATTCTCCTCCCCCCAGCCGCGATTATATGAAAATTCTCCTCCCCCAAGCGGCGTTTATATGAAGATTGTCCTCCCCCAGCCGCGTTTATATAAAAATTCTCCTCCCCGAAGCCGCGTTTATATGAAGATTCTCCTTCCCCAAGCCGCGTTTATATGAAGATTTTCCTCCCTCCAGGCGCGTTTATATGAAGATTCTCCTCTCCCCAGCCGCGTTTATATGAAAATTCTCGTCCCACAAGCCACGTTTATATGAAGATTCTCCTCCCCCAGCCGCGTTTATATGAAGATTCTCCTCCCCCAAGCGCGTTTATATGAAGATTCTCCTCCCCCCAGCCGCGTTTATATGAAAATTCTCCTCCCCAAAGTCACGTTTATATGAAAATTATCCTCTTCCAAGCCGCGTTTATATAAAGATTCTCCTCCCCCCAGCCGCGTTTATATAAAGATTCTCCTCCCCCCAGCCGCGTTTATATGAAAATTCTCCTCCCCTAAGCCGCGTTTATATGAAGATTCTCCTCCCCCCAGCCGCTTTTATGTGAAGATTCCCCTCCCCGCTTGCGTTTATATGAAGATTCTTCTCCCCTTAGCTGCGTTTATAAGGAAGATTCTCCTCCCCCAGCCGCGTTTATATAAAAATTCTTCTCCCCCCAACCGCGTTTATATGAAGATTCTCCTCCCCACAGCCGCGTTGATGTAAAAATTCTTTTCTTCCAAGCCGCGTTTATATGAAGATTCTCCTCCCCCCAGCCGCGTTTATATGAAGATTCTCCTCCCCCCAGCCGCGTTTATATGAAAATGCTCCTCCCCCCAGCCGCTTTTATATGAAGATTGTCTTCCCTCCAGCCGCGTTTATATGAAAATTTTCCTCCCCCAAGCCGCGTTTATATTAAGATTCTCCTCCCCTCAGCCGCGTTTATATGAAGATTCTCCTCCCCCCAGCCACGTTTATATGAAAATTCTCCTCTTCCAAGCCGCGTTTATATGAAGATTCTCCTCCCCCCAGCCGAGTTTATATGAAGATTCTCCTCTCCCCAGCAATGTTTATATGAAAATTCTCCTCCCCCAAGCCGCGTTTATATGAAGATTCTCCTCCCCCCAGCCGCGTTTATATGAAAATTCTCCTCCCCTAAGCTGCCTTTATATAAAAATTATCCTCTTCCAACCTGCGTTTATATGAAGATTCTCCTCCCCCAAGCCGCTTTTATATAAAGAGCCTCCTCCATTCAGCCGCGTTTATATGAAAATTCTCCTCCCCCCAGCCACGTTTATATGAAAATTCTCGACCTCCCAGCCGCTTTTATATGAAGATTCTCCTCCCCCCCAGCCGCGTTTATATCAAAATTCTCCTCCCCCAAGCCACGTTTATATGAAGATTCTCCTTCCCCCAGCCGCGTTTATATGAAGATTCTCCTCCCCCAGCACCGTTTATATGAAAACTTTCCTCCCCCCAGCCGCGTTTATATGAAGATTCACCTCCCCCCAGCCGCGTTTATATGAAAATTCTCCTCCCCCCAGCCGCGTTTATATAAAGATTCTTCTCCCCCCCAGCCACGGTAATATGAAGATTCTCCTCCCCCCATCCGCGTTTATATGAAAATTCTCCTCCCCCCAGCCGCGTTTATATGAAAATTCTCCTCCCCCAAGCGGCGTTTATATGAAGATTGTCCTCCCCCAGCCGCGTTTATATAAAAATTCTCCTCCCCGAAGCTGCGTTTATATGAAGATTCTCCTTCCCCAAGCCGCGTTTATATGAAGATTCTCCTCCCCCCTGCCGCGTTTATATGAAAATTCTCCTCCCCCAAGCGGCGTTTATATGAAGATTGTCCTCCCCCAGCCGCGTTTATATAAAAATTCTCCTCCCCGAAGCTGCGTTTATATGAAGATTCTCCTTCCCCAAGCCGCGTTTATATGAAGATTTTCCTCCCTCCAGGCGCGTTTATATGAAGATTCTCCTTCCCCCGTCGCGTTTATATGAAAATTCTTGTCCCCCAAGCCACGTTTATATGAAGATTCTCCTCCCCCAGCCGCGTTTATATGAAGATTCTCCTCCCCCAAGCCGCGTTTATATGAAGATTTTCCTCCCCCCAGCCGCGTTTATATGAAAATTTTCCTCGCCAAAGTCGCGTTTATATGAAAATTATCCTCTTCCAAGCCGCGTTTATATAAAGATTCTCCTCCCCCCGGCCGCGTTTATATAAAGATTCTCCTCCCCCCAGCCGCGTTTATATGAAAATTATCCTCCCCTAAGCCGCGTTTATATGAAGATTCTCCTCCCCCCAGCCTCTATTATGTGAAGATTCCCCTCCCCAGCCGCGTTTATATGAAAATTCTCCTCCCCTAAGCCACGTTTATATGAAGATTCTCTTTCCCCGGCCGCGTTTATATGAAGATTCTCCTCCCCTTAGCTGCGTTTATAAGGAAGATTCTCCTCCCCCCAGCCGCGTTTATATAAAAATTCTCCTCCCCCCAGCCGCGTTTATATGAAGATTCTCCTCCCCACAGCCGCGTTTATGTAAAAATTCTTTTCTTCCAAGCCGGGTTTATATGAAGATTCTCCTCCCCCCAGCCGCGTTTATATGAAGATTCTCCTCCCCCCAGCCGCGTTTATATGAAAATTCTCCTCCCCCCAGCCGCTTTTATATGAAGATTGTCTTCCCTCCAGCCGCGTTTATATGAAAATTTTCCTCCCCCAAGCAGCGTTTATATGAAGATTCTTCTCCCCTTAGCCGCGTTTATATGAAGATTCTCCTCCCCCCAGCCGCGTTTAAATGAAAATTTTCCTCTTCCAAGCCGCGTTTATATGAAGATTTTCCTCCCCCCAGCCGAGTTTATATGAAGATTCTCCTCTCCCCAGCCACGTTTATATGAAAATTCTCCTCCCCCAAGCCGCGTTTATATGAAGATTCTCCTCCCCCAGCCGCGTTTTTTGAAAATTCTCCTCCCCCAAGCCGCCTTTATATGAAAATTATCCTCTTTCAACCTGCGTTTATATGAAGATTCTCATCCCCCCAGCCGCTTTTATATAAAGAGCCTCCTCCATTCAGCCGCGTTTATATGAAAATTCTCCTCCCCCCAGCCACGTCTATATGAAAATTCTCCACCTCCCAGCCGCTTTTATATGAAGATTCTCCTCCCCCCCAGCCGCGTTTATATCAAAATTCTCCTCCCCCAAGCCACGTTTATATGAAGATTCTCCTTCCCCCAGCCGCGTTTATATGAAGATTCTCCTCCCCCAGCACCGTTTATATGAAAACTTTCCTCCCCCCAGCCGCGTTTATATGAAGATTCTCCTCCCCCCAGCCGCGTTTATATGAAAATTCTCCTCCCCCCAGCCGCGTTTATATAAAGATTCTTCTCCCCCCCAGCCACGGTAATATGAAAATTCTCCTCCCCTAAGCCACGTTTATATGAAGATTCTCCTCCCCCAGCCGCGTTTGTATGAAGATTCTCCTCCCCCAAGCCGCGTTTATATGAAGATTCTTCTCCCCTCAGCCGCGTTTATATGAAAATTCTCCTCCCCCAAGCCGCGTTAATATGAAAATTATCCTCTTTCAAGCCGCGTTTATATGAAGATTCTCCTCCCCCCACCCGCGTTTATATAAAGATTCTCCTCCCCCCAGCCGCGTTTATATGAAAATTCTCCTCACCCAAGCGCGTTTATATAAAGATTCTCCTCCCCCCAGCCGCTGTTATGTGAAGAATCCCCTCCAAAGCCGCGTTTATATGAAAATTCTCTTCCCCCAAGCCACGTTTATATGAAGATTCTCTTTCCCCGGCCGCGTTTATATAAAGTTTCTCCTCCCCTTATCTGTGTTTATAAGGAAGATTCTCCTCCCCCCGCCCGCGTTTATATAAAAATTCTCCTCCCCCCAGCCGCGTTCATATGAAGATTCTCCTCCCCACAGCCGCGTTTATGTAAAAATTCTTTTCTTCCAAGCCGCGTTTATATGAAGATTCTCCTCCCCCCAGCCGCGTTTATATGAAGATTCTCCTCCCCCCAGCCGCGTTTATATGAAAATTCTCCTCCCCCCAGCCGCTTTATATAAAGATTGTCCTCCCCCCAGCCGCGTTTATATGAAAATTTTCCTCCCCCTAGCCGCGTTTATATGAAGATTCTCTTCCCCTCAGCCGCGTTTATATGAAGATTCTACTCCCCCCAGCCGCGTTTATATGAAAATTCTCCTCTTCCAAGCCGCGTTTATATGAAGATTCTCCTCCCCCCAGCCGAGTTTATATGAAGATTCTCCTCTCCCCAGCCGCGTTTATATGAAAATTCTCCTCCCCCAAGCCGGGTTTATATCAAGATTCTCCTCCCCCCAGCCGCGTTTATATGAAAATTGTCCTCCCCCAAGCAGCCTTTATATGAAAATTATCCTCTTCCAACCTGCGTTTATATGAAGATTCTCCTCCCCCCAGCCGCTTTTATATAAAGATTCTCCTCCCCCCAGCTGCGTTTATATGAAAATTCTCCTCCCCCCAGCCACGTTTATATGAAAATTCTCCACTTCCCAGCCGCTTTTAAAAGAAGATTCTCCTCCCCCAGCACCGTTTATATGAAAACTTTCCTCCCCCCACCCGCATTTATATGAAGATTCTCATCCCCCCAGCCGCGTTTATATGAAAATTCTCCTCCCCCCAGCCGCGTTTATATAAAGATTCTTCTCCCCCCAGCCACGTTTATATGAAGATTCTTCTCCCCCCAGCCGCGTTTATATCAAAATTCTCCTCCCACCAGCCGCGTTTATATGAAAATTCTCCTCCCCAAAGCCGCGTTTATATGAAGATTGTCCTCCCCCAGCCGCGTTTATATAAAAATTCTCCTCTTCGAAGCCGCGTTTATATGAAGATTCTCCTCCCCCAAGCCGCGTATATATGAAGATTCTCCACCCCCCAGCCGCTTTAATATGAAGAGTCTCCTTCCCCAGCCGCGTTTATATGAAAATTCTCCTCCCCCAAGCCGAGTTTATATGAAGATTCTCCTCTCCCCAGCCGCGTTTATATGAAAATTCTCCTCCCCCAAGCCGCGTTTATATGAAGATTCTCCTCCCCCCAGCCGCATTTATATGAAAATTCTCCTCCCCCAAGCCGCGTTTATATGAAAATTATCCTCTTATAAGCCGCGTTTATATTAAGATTCTCCTCCCCCCAGCCGCGTTTATATAAAGATTCTCCACCCCCAGCCGCGTTTATATGAAAATTCTCCTCCCCCCAGGCGCGTTTATATGAAAATTTTCCACCTCCCAGCCACGTTTATATGAAGATTCTCCTCCCCCAGCACCGTTTATATGAAAACTTACCTCCCCCCCACCCGCGTTTATATGAAGATTCTCCTCCCCCCAGCCGCGTATATATGAAAATTCTCCTCCCTCCAGCCGCGTTTATATAAAGATTCTTCTCCCCCCAGCCACGTTTATATGAAGATTCTCCTCCCCCCAGCCGCGTTTATATGAAAATTCTCCTCCCCCCAGCCGCGTTTATATGAAAATTCTCCTCCCCCAAGCGGCGTTTATATGAAGATTGTCCTCCCCCAGCCGCGTTTATATAAAATTCTCCTCCCCGAAGCCGCGTTTATATGAAGATTCTCCTTCCCCAAGCCGCGTTTATATGAAGATTTTCCTCCCTCCAGGCGCGTTTATATGAAGATTCTCCTCTCCCCAGCCGCGTTTATATGAAAATTTTCGTCCCACAAGCCACGTTTATATGAAGATTCTCCTCCCCCAGCCGCGTTTAGAGGAAGATTCTCCTCCCCCAAGCCGCGTTTATATGAAGATTCTCCTCCCCCCAGCCGCGTTTATATGAAAATTCTCCTCCCCAAAGTCACGTTTATATGAAAATTATCCTCTTCCAAGCCGCGTTTATATAAAGATTCTCCTCCCCCCAGCCGCGTTTATATAAAGATTCTCCTCCCCCCAGCCGCGTTTATATGAAAATTCTCCTCCCCTAAGCCGCGTTTATATGAAGATTCTCCTCCTCCCAGCCGCTTTTATGTGAAGATTCCCCTCCCCAGCCGCGTTTATATGAAAATTCTCCTCCCCTAAGCCACGTGTATATGAAGATTCTCTTTCCCCGGCCGCGTTTATATGAAAATTTTCCTCCCCTAAGCCACGTTTATATGAAGATTCTCTTTCCCCGGCCGCGTTTATATGAAGATTCTTCTCCCCTTAGCTGCGTTTATAAGGAAGATTCTCCTCCCCCCAGCCGCGTTTATATAAAAATTCTCCTCCCCCCAGCCGCGTTTATATGAAGATTCTCCTCCCCACAGCCGCGTTTATGTAAAAATTCTTTTCTTCCAAGCCGCGTTTATATGAAGATTCTCCTCCCCCCAGCCGCGTTTATATGAAGATTCTCCTCCCCCCAGCCGCGTTTATATGAAAATTCTCCTCCCCCCAGCCGCTTTTATATGAAGATTGTCTTCCCTCCAGCCGCGTTTATATGAAAATTTTCCTCCCCCAAGCCGCGTTTATATGAAGATTCTCCTCCCCTCATACGCGTTTATATGAAGATTCTCCTCCCCCCAGCCACGTTTATATGAAAATTCTCCTCTTCCAAACCGCGTTTATATGAAGATTCTCCTCCCCCCAGCCGAGTTTATATGAAGATTCTCCTCTCCCCAGCAATGTTTATATGAAAATTCTTCTCCCCCAAGCCGCGTTTATATGAAGATTCTCCTCCCCCCAGCCGCGTTTATATGAAAATTCTCCTCCCCTAAGCTGCCTTTATATGAAAATTATCCTCTTCCAACCTGCGTTTATATGAAGATTCTCCTCCCCCCAGCCGCTTTTATATAAAGAGCCTCCTCCATTCAGCCGCGTTTATATGAAAATTCTCCTCCCCCCAGCCACGTTTATATGAAAATTCTCGACCTCCCAGCCGCTTTTATATGAAGATTCTCCTCCCCCCCAGCCGCGTTTATATCAAAATTCTCCTCCCCCAAGCCACGTTTATATGAAGATTCTCCTTCCCCCAGCCGCGTTTATATGAAGATTCTCCTCCCCCAGCACCGTTTATATGAAAACTTTCCTCCCCCCAGCCGCGTTTATATGAAGATTCTCCTCCCCCCAGCCGCGTTTATATGAAAATTCTCCTCCCCCCAGCCGCGTTTATATAAAGATTCTTCTCCCCCCCAGCCACGGTAATATGAAGATTCTCCTCCCCCCAGCCGCGTTTATATGAAAATTCTCTTCTTACAAGCCGCGTTTATATGAAGATTCTCCTCCCCCCTGCCGCGTTTATATGAAAATTCTCCTCCCCCCAGCCGCGTTTATATGAAAATTCTCCTCCCCCAAGCGGCGTTTATATGAAGATTGTCCTCCCCCAGCCGCGTTTTTATAAAAATTCTCCTCCCCGAAGCTGCGTTTATATGAAGATTTTCCTCCCTCCCGGCGCGTTTATATGAAGATTCTCCTTCCCCCGTCGCGTTTATATGAAAATTCTTGTCCCCCAAGCCACGTTTATATGAAGATTCTCCTCTCCCAGCCGCGTTTATATGAAGATTCTCCTCCCCCAAGCCGCGTTTATATGAAGATTTTCCTCCCCCCAGCCGCGTTTATATGAAAATTTTCCTCCCCAAAGTCGCGTTTATATGAAAATTATCCTCTTCCAAGCCGCGTTTATATAAAGATTCTCCTCCCCCCGGCAACGTTTATATAAAGATTCTCCTCCCCCAGCCGCGTTTATATGAAGATTCTCCTTCATCAAGCTGCATTTATATGAAGATTCTCCTCCTCCCAGCCGCGTTTATATGAAAATTCTCCTCCCCCAAGCCGCGTTTATATGAAAATTATCCTCTTCCAAGCCGCGTTTATATAAAGATTCTCCTCCTCCCAGCCGCGTTTATATGAAGATTCTCCTCCTTCCAGCCGCGTTTATATGAAAATTCTCCTCCCCCCCCAGCCGCGTTTATATAAAAATTCTCCTCCCCCCAGCCGCGTTTATATGAAGATTCTCCTCCCCACAGCCGCGTTTATGTAAAAATTCTTTTCTTCCAAGCCGCGTTTATATGAAGATTCTCCTCCCCCAAGCCGCGTTTATATGAAGATTCTCCTCCCCCCAGCCGCGTTTATATGAAAATTCTCCTCCCCCCAGCCGCTTTTATATGAAGATTGTCTTCCCTCCAGCCGCGTTTATATGAAAATTTTCCTCCCCCAAGCCGCGTTTATATGAAGATTCTCCTCCCCTTAGCCGCGTTTATATGAAGATTCTCCTCCCCCCAGCCGCGTTTAAATGAAAATTTTCCTCTTTCAAGCCGCGTTTATATGAAGATTCTCCTCTCCCCAGCCGCGTTTATATGAAAATTCTCCTCCCCCAAGCCGCGTTTATATGAAGATTCTCCTCCCCCAGCCGCGTTTATATGAAAATTCTCCTCCCCCAAGCCGCCTTTATATGAAAATTATCCTCTTCCAACCTGCGTTTATATGAAGATTCTCCTCCCCCCAGCCGCTTTTATATAAAGAGCCTCCTCCATTCAGCCGCGTTTATATGAAAATTCTCCTCCCCCCAGCCACGTTTATATGAAAATTCTCCACCTCCCAGCCGCTTTTATATGAAGATTCTCCTCCCCCCCAGCCGCGTTTATATCAAAATTCTCCTCCTCCAAGCCACGTTTATATGAAGATTCTCCTTCCCCCAGCCGCGTTTATATGAAGATTCTCCTCCCCCAGCACCGTTTATATGAAAACTTTTCTCCCCCCAGCCGCGTTTATATGAAGATTCTCCTCCCCCCAGCCGCGTTTATATGAAAATTCTCCTCCCCCCAGCCGCGTTTATATAAAGATTCTTCTCCCCCCAGCCACGTTTATATGAAGATTCGCCTCCCCCCAGCCGCGTTTATATGAAAATTCTCCTCCCCCCAGCCGCGTTTATATAAAAATTCTCTTCCCCCAAGCCGCGTTTATATGAAGATTGTCCTCCCCCAGCCGCGTTTATATAAAAATTCTCCTCTTCGAAGCCGCGTTTATATGAAGATTCTCCTCCCCCAAGCCGCGTTTATATGAAGATTCTTCTCCCCCCAGCCGCTTTTATATGAAGATTCTCCTTCCCCAGCCGCGTTTATATGAAAATTCTCCTCCCCCAAGCCACGTTTATATAAAGATTCTCCTCCCCCAGCCGCGTTTATATGAAGATTCTCCTTCATCAAGCTGCATTTATATGAAGATTCTCCTCCTCCCAGCCGCGTTTATATGAAAATTCTCCTCCCCCAAGCCGCGTTTATATGAAAATTATCCTCTTCCAAGCCGCGTTTATATAAAGATTCTCCTCCTCCCAGCCGCGTTTATATGAAGATTCTCCTCCTTGCAGCCGCGTTTATATGAAAATTCTCCTCCCCATCCAGCCGCGTTTATATAAAAATTCTCCTCCCCCCAGCCGCTTTTATATGAAGATTCTCCTCCCCAGCCGCGTTTATATGAAAATTATCATCTTCCAAGCCGCGTTTATATGAAGATTCTCCTCCCCCCAGCCGCGTTTATATGAAGATTCTCCTCCCCCCAGCCGCGTTTATATGAAAATTCTTCTCCCCCAAGCCACGTTTATATGAAGATTCTCCTCCCCCCAGCCGCGTTTAATGAAGATTCCTCTCTTCCCCCAACATTTTAATGTAAATAAACTACCTAAGGATCAAATAATAAAATTATTCAAGTTACTTTTTATATTGCAACCAAATATGAGGAGTAGATATTCAAAACTTATTTTAAGGTGATTATTTTCTAAATGGAGGGATTCGCCTCTATAGCTCCCTTTAATGGGGGACTCACCCATACACACACTGATGTTTTAAGTGACTAATAGTATAAGCAAATCGAAAGCTTACCATTAGTTCTGGTATTCAGTTCATAACCTAATATTAGGCTTTCGATATGATTCTACTAAGAGTTGATTAAAAAAGTCGGGGAGTGTGGGGGTAGACACCTTCAACATTAAGAGGGGTATGGGGAAGAAGTTCCTCCATTTATAATATGATCACTTTAGAATAAGTTTTGAAGTCAAATTTCCATACTTTGGATCAGATGAAGATCCTTTCCCCTAGACTAGATCATATCAAGTTATTTCGATATTTACATAGTTTTCTACACTCCAATATAAATCGATGTACAGGGTGTGTTTTTTATCAATTTAAATCTAAAACCAACGAGGGCGTCCCGGGCAGAAAGTTTGAAAGGAGAGATGTGCCAAGAACGTGGTGAAAATAGACCAACGTCTTGAAGAAGTAAGAAAAATAAAGTGTATGGTAGAAGTTGAGGGGATAGAGATTGTAGAGAAAGTGGGGGAAGGGAATAGTTTGAGTTGATTGTAGGTGCTGGGAGACCATCCATCTCCTGGGCTCTTCTGGTTGCACCTTAACCTTCACTTCCTCATTAGAGGAAGAGAGCCGCAGAGCGTCCCGTGTCATCGAGGCCGTGAGGACAAGCAACTGAGAACGCACTCCGCAAGATGTCAGCTGCAGCAGGGTTGCTCATCCTACACATTAAAGCCCCTTGAAGGGGGTGAGCAGGTTGAAGCACGTCTTCCTCTCCCAGACCTACTTGGGAGGGGAGGATCTTCATATGATCCAACCAATTTAAGAAAAATGAAGATTAGGGTCGAAGGAAATCATTTAAGAACGACATAATATTGAGAAAAATAATAATTTAATTCGATGAAATGAAAATTACAGGCAAAATAAGATAATTTGAGAAAGAATCAGGATTGGAGAAAGAGAAAGCGAATTAAAGAAAGATGATTGAGGAAAAATTAAGACCAGCGAAGGCCTCTACTTAAGTAGTCTATTCATCCGGATGGTACCAAGAGTGCCATTTGTGACTGTAGGCAGAAGACCAACCATTTTAAAGTATCAGAAAACGTCAATGCCCAAATCGAGAGCCAGAATTTCAACGTATCTCTTTGGGGACTACGGAGACTCAAGCACAGGAGCGTAGGCCGGCTTTGGATTTATTCTAGTTCGTCTAGCCTACAATAGATAATGGCTGGATCAAGAATGGCAATTTAGTAGTACTTGTCATCTTCGATTTTTTCACCTCCCTTCCACTCATATTTATTCCTATCTTCTCACCCTTGTTTCGCCACTGAACTTTATGTGGGGTTGGTCAACCGTATTTTCTTTCTTACCCAACACATAAAGTCGAGAAGAGTTTCAAAAAGTACTCGTGAGGAACAAAGGATCTAAGAGAGACAATTTGGGAGTTCTCACGAGTACTTTGACAAATTGACGACCTTAAGGATTAAACTAAATAACTCAGAAAATCTGCAAGAAATGCTCACGACGAGCGACACTTTTATGAGCGAATAAGTTTGAGAATTCTCATGAGTACAACACTCAAGGATGATCTTAAAGATTAAGGTGCTAACTCAGGAAAACTACAAAATCACAGTTGGATCACACATTTCCCTCAGAATTCGAAGGAATTCACTGACACAAGATGGACCTTAAGGATGGATATATAATTGGAGACTCAAGAAGAATACGAGGAGCAGATGTGTTTCAAAGATTAACACTCAAGAAAGACCTTAATAATAATGAACAAACCCAGGAAAAATACAAGGAACGGATGTGTTCCAAAGATTAACACTCAAGAAAGACCTTAAGGACAGAGATGAATAAACTCATACAAAATACAAGGAGCAGATGTGTTCCAAAGATTAACACTCAAGAAAGACCTTAAGGACAGAGATGAACAAACTCATACAAAATACAAGAAGCAGATGTGTTCCAAAGATTAACACTCAAGAAAGACCTTAAGGACAGAGATGAACAAACTCAGGAAAAATACAAACCCCAGAAGATTTCGAAAGAGTAGTGTCCTTCAAGGAGGAGCTTAAGGATGGAGATATATGCAAGATAAATGACTGAGCGAAGAAAAATGGAGAATCATTCTCATTCATCATTCTTACAGAGGCAATGGACTTTCTCACCCTCATCACTCTCCTTCTCACATCATCTCTCACTTCACCCTAACCCACCGACACATCTTTCACACATTCCATATCATCTCTGCACTCTCGCAACCACCTGTCACATAAATGATGAGTGCCCCGATTGATTATAGGAATCCCTCTTGTCTTTAAGCTCATACTTTGTCTCTATCTTCGTTTCTCCGTCTGCTTTTTTATTTAGATTTGTTGTCTCTCGATCTTTATTGATCATTCGTCTACGTGTTTTTAGCGACAGTTGTCTATATGATTGTCTTAGTTTGTTTATCTCTCTCTCAGCTTGTCTGAGTTTTTCTGACATTTTTATCTCTCGTTTGTTTCTTACACCATCAAAGGGTTTGTTTGAAATGTATCTTTTTAGGTACATTGACGGATTCCTTGAGTGTTGTCTAATTTTGCGATACATTAACCGTACTAATTTGTCTTGGATTTTTAGGCTGTATATATATATATATATATATATATATATATATATATATATATATATATATATATATATATATATATATATATGGAGCTCAGCCGTGAAGCGTGCATTTAATAGTGAGGATAAATCCCAGAGACTCGAGAAACGGATGCAGAATCTTTTAATTTTTCACAACGTTTCGAAAACTACAGGCTAAAATAAGTTTACAAAGCTAATACATATGAAGAAAACTTGAAAAGGCCAACAAGACATTATTTTAAAATGTGACCAATTATAAAATATCAGTAAAATGTACTATAAGTTAAAATTTTTAAATATGAGTTGGCAACAGTTAAATTTGGTTTAAAACTGACTCAAAAATTTAGTTATTAAATTTAAAGTTTATTGCAGAAATTAATTGAAAACTATGAGAAATTGACTTGGTATTATTTAAAGATAGAGAAAATTCAAACTTTGTTTTTAATTTTGTAAAGAATGTAAGAATTAAAAAACATTTAATATGAAAACAAAACGGCGTTTTGTTGATGATTCCTTGGTAATTTTTAATAATCCTGCACATAGCCAACTTTTCTTGAATTTTTTGAACACTTTACACCCCAATATCAAATTCACCATGGAAGTAGAGTCAAATGATAAGATGCCCTTTCTTGACCTTTTAATCACCTGACCAACGAAAAATTCAAACAACCATTTACTGAAAAAAAACTTTCACAGGACTAGGTTCGAACTACTTTAGTTTTTGTGATTTCAGATACAAAATATCCACAGTAAAAACTTTAATACATAGATGTTTCTCGCAATCATCCACCTACCAATCAATCCATAATGAATTTATTTTTCTTAGGAAATATTTTCTAAAAAAATTATTTCCTCCTGACCTATATGATAGAGTTTTAAAAAAGATATTTATTAATCTCAATGACCCCCCTTAACCCTGAATAGAAGTTCCTAAAATGTCCATATATTTACTAATTTCAGAGATGCGTTTTTTAAACGATAGTTTTAAAAGAAAAATCCCATTTATTTTTTAAAATATATTTTCCCCAAATTAACCCACAAATAGTTTTTATAAACAAACTATCGAAGGAAGTTTTTTAACAGTAAAGATCCTATTTCTTTGGAGTTCCGCAGTGATAATGTTTATTTATTTAAATGTCCCAGTTGTACTGGAGCCTCTTACATTGGCAGCACTGTATGTCTCTTGGAGCTAGGTTTTCCGTTCATATGGTGAGTAGTTGGCGCACAAACAAAATATTAAATTGAAAGGAAAAGTCATCTATTAGGGAACACACCATAAGCTGTAATACTGACATTTCCATTGAGAATTTTCAAGTATTAGCCTTTAACAACAACTAACATTGCCTAAGAACCCTCGAATCTTTATATATCAAACACTATAAACCTACACTCAATGAAGATTTAAGTGCAATATCATTATTAATTAACTCATTTTAACTGCAATTTGCTAGTTGGTTTGTTTTTTAACAAACCAAGCGTAACTGTAACTTATAAATACTATCCCCTTGTTAAACCCACCATTCACTTTCTAGGATGGATCCACTTTAGTAAGTACCCAAATTTACCGTTTTTATATTAAATGTTTTTTAACTCTTACAGTCTTTACAAAATTAAAAACAAAGTTTAAATTTATTATCTTTAACTATTGCCAGGTCAATTGCTCCTATAGATTTTAATTAATTTCTGCAATAAACTTTAAATTTATTCACTAATTTTTTTAGTCAGTTTTAAAGCAAATTTAACTGTTGCCAAGTCATATTTAAAAATTTTAACTTATAGTACATTTTACTGATATTTTATAATTGGTCACCATTTAAAATAATGTCTTGTTGGCCCTTTCAAGTTTTCTTCATATGTATCTACTTTGTAAACTTATTCTAGTCTGAAGATGAAAACTCGTAGTTTTCGAAACGTTGTGAAAAATTAAAAGATGCTGCATCCGTTTTTTGTGGCTCTGGGATTTATCCTCAATATATATATATATATATATATATATATATATATATATATATATATATATATATATATATATATATATATATATATATATATATATATATATATATATATTCTATAGGTTTGCTTCTAAGAAGGCTTATTTTGAGGTTGAGGATAAATCCCAAAATGAGACATGTAAAATTTCTCATTTAATTAAGAACAACGTTTCGGGTATCTTACCCATCTTCTGGTCTATAAAAGAGATTTAGAATACGTTCAAAATTACAAAAATTATAATGTACACAAAGATTGAAAATAAATTATTTAGTTAATTGAAATTATGGCAAATCGTTTGAAAACTATTGAAATTTAGATATGGATCAATTATGGGAACTTTAAATATGCATAAATATAACACTAGTTGATACAATTATTGGTTGACACAGATATTAGTCACTAAATGAAGCAGCAATAGTAATAAATTATTTAATAAATTGAAAATGTGAAAAAATCATTTAAAAACTTGACAGTAAATGTAGATGCTATAAATATGGATAAATATAAAAATATACTAATTGGGGCAATTAATTGGTACACAAAAATATTAGTCACCTTTAGTGGACGGCAAAAGCGGAGAGACTGAGAAAAGATTATAGAGGGAACCGATTAGAGATTGGTAGGTTGTGAAAATATTTTAAGTGGTTTATGAAATGAGAAGGGAAAAAGCAGTTGAATCAGAATTTAAACTGGGATTTAGTTGTTTTATAAATAATGATTCGAGAATGCGCAGGGAAGTGGAGTCCTTTGCATGTCCTATAATTTGAAAGTTTTTGTGGGAAATTTCTGTCTTACACTTAATTGAATGATCTCGAATGGGAGAAGTTTCTTTATTGGTTAAGGTGGAGCCAGTGCGAGAGCTAATACCAAGATGAGAACAGACCCTAGCCCCAAGTGAGCGAACAGTGCTGCCAATGTAGATCCCCTGGTGGCACCTGGGGCAAATGAATTTATAGACAACTGAACAGCTCATTTCAGGTGGGATTCTGTCTTTAGTTCTAAAGAATTTTCCAATATGAAAGTTGTTAAGGAAAACTATTTTGAAGTTGGTATGCGTGTAAAATCTTTTCAAAAGCTTATTAAGTTTTCGGCGTAAGGGTAGGTTGAGTGGGCCAATATCAGGGAGAAGACAATAGTGGACATCCTTGGGGACAGAGGAAATTTCTTGTGGATGATAGTATATTTTATCAAAGAATTGACCCATACATTTTTGTACAAGTGAGGGCTGGAAACATTTCCTTTGAAAATAACCCATAAGAAAACTGAATTCTGAATGAACAAGAAAATAATCAGATGAAAGCTGAAAGCCACGGTGAAAGAGGGTTTTGATGTTGTTGATCTTATATGAAATATCACAAAAACTGTAAAAGTTCATGCCGAGACCAGAAAAGGAGGATTTACGATAGACGGAAGTGGTGAAGGTGGGCGAGGAGCGTGATATGAGAAAATATAAAAATGGTAATTTTCCATCTTTTTCTTTATCAATTGTGAATTTTATATTTGAATGGCGATGATTCAAATATTCAAAGAATGAAAGAGACTGTTGTCCTGTATTAAATATTAGAACCGTATCGTCAACAAAACGACGGTAAAATATCGGTTTCAAATCATAGGACATGCAAAGGACTCCACTTCCCTGCGCATTCTCGAATCATTATTTATAAAACAACTAAATCCCAGTTTAAATTCTGATTCAACTGCTTTTCCCCTTCTCATTTCATAAACCACTCAAAATATTTTCACAACCTACCAATCTCTAATCGGTTCCCTCTATAATCTTTCCTCAGTCTCTCCGCTTTTGCCGTCCACTAAAGGTGACTAATATTTTTGTGTACCAATTAATTGCTCCAATTAGTATATTTTTATATTTATCCATATTTATAGCATCTACATTTACTGTCAAGTTTTTAAATGATTTTTTCACATTTTCAATTTATTAAATAATTTATTACTATTGCTGCTTCATTAAGTGACTAATATCTGTGTCAACCAATAATTGAATCAACTAGTGTTATATTTATGCATATTTAAAGTACCCATAATTGACCCATATCTAAATTTCAATAGTTTTCAAACGATTTGCCATAATTTCAATTAACTAAATAATTTATTTTCAATCTTTGTGTACATTATAATTTTTGTAATTTTAAACGTGTTCTAAATCTCTTTTATAGACCAGAAGATGGGTAAGATACCCGAAACGTTGTACTTAATTAAATGAGAAATTTTACATGTCTCATTTTGGGATTTATCCTCAACCCTTTCTATATATATATATATATATATATATATATATATATATATATATATATATATATATATATATATATATATATATATATATATATATATATATATATATATACATATATATATATATATATATATATATATATATATATATATATATATATATATATATATATACATATATATATATATATATATATATATATATATATATATTTATATATATCCATAACACTTTATTTTTAAAACGGGATTTCGGGAAGGTGTTTTGACCTCTTAGTTCGGTTATGACCTAAGTATATTTTAAGTCTTTATCCAAGTTCATCCTAAGAGTTCCTTTAGAGTTTGAAAAAACAAAATGGTGAAGCTCAGATAAAATAAATAAGATTATCGAATGTTTTGGAATTTTGTATACAAAAAAAATTACAAATGGTGACGTTCACAAAATTTATTTATTAAAGTTTAAGCATAGATGTTTTTGATTTTATTTTGTCCTCCATTCGAAAGTTTTATCAATTTCTATTTCTTAAATAGATTTTCAATTTTAATCTTTATCATGAGGAAATAGCTACTGACTCCTGAAAACGAGTAAAGCAAAGTGAGATTATAAAAGCACATTTAGATAGATAAAAAAAACTGAGGATTGATTTTTCCTTATTTAAAAAGAATTATGATGTTTTTTGGTCTATAGTTCTAAATAATAAACATCCATATAACAAAATATACCAAGAAAAAATTATTAGAAGATATGTACTAACCAAAGCCATTGCCAAAGCCTAATAGGAGTAGACCTCAGACCGAAAGTCTGCCAGCTAGGAGCAAGCTTATATATATATATATATATATATATATATATATATATATATATATATATATATATATATATATATATATATATATATATATATATATATATATATATATATATATATATATATATATATATATATATATATATATATATATATATATATATATATATATATATATATATATATATATATATATATATATATATATATATATATATATATATATTACATTTTTCTCTCTGTCTTGTTTCTTTTTCTATATTATTATTATTTACCACTTAATCTCTCTATTCTTTTAAGTTGCCAACAAATTAATGTTATTTTAAGAAAACATAAATATACTTCTTATATTTAATTAAACTCATCCAAACTTGGGGCGAGTTGTTTAAAAATAACTCGTAATGACTACTCCTTTTATAAGCTACAACAAGAGTGTTTTGGTGCCACATGAATTGTTTGAAGAACGTTTCTAATTTTTAATTATTGCTTAGTATCTAATTTTACCTAAAGGATCTGTTTCAAAATTTTAACTTTAAAATATAGTTCTTGCACTAAAATGTTCTTCATTGGTCAAAAGAATGTATGTGTTCTTCTCCATGTAATGGAAGCTCTTCGTGGCTAGGAGAAATGTACATTCTATTTCCAAGATTAACTGTTCGCAAGATATGTCACATACTTTCTTTGTTCCACCTCTCTCACTTGATGATTAAATTCTATATTCCATTGTTTCAAACACTAACCATATCACAGCCAAACATCGTGTCCTGTAAGCAGCCAACCCACAATATGCTTGCAGTGCCATGTACTTTTCAAGATAGGTTAGAAAAGGTTTAAGCCATCCTTCTGTTTGTAAACGAATCAAAGCGACAATGTTAAAAAGTGATCTACATATATTCTTAAATTAATATTGGTAAACTATCTCCAAAACCCGTAAAAGTTTGTCCCGTCCAATAAAGGAATGGAAAACTCTCATTAAATTAGGCAATACCTCCTCCCAAGTAATATTCTCTCGGCAAACCTTCATTAGAATGAGCTTTAGATCCTCTCATATAAGTTATACAAAAGGTTGTTAACTTTAAATCTAGATAGACAATCTGTGCGAATGCTGTAAATCTAAATAAAACTTTAAAATGCCATACACTACCCTTTCTCTCTGCAACTGCGTTTAATCAGGCCTCATTAGAGAAGGGTAAGCCTTACATCAGGTTATCGTGGCCACTTAAGGCCACAATCATTTCTACTACGATCCCCCCACCCTCCCCCGTAAAAAGAGTCATTCCAAGCCAGATGGCACTATGCATCAAAGCACCAGGAAGTCCTTCTCTACCAAGATTCCGATGCGCCGACTGCCTGATCACTTCGACTGCATGCCACTTTAACAGACTACCACTGGTCATTGCCGCCATACGAAATCACGTTCAGGAAGAAATAGATAAAATTAAGAACATAATAAAATATTTAAAGTATCTGGGTGAAATCTTAGAATCTAGTTATAAATCAGTCAAAAAACAAACACCACTGGACTAGTAAATAATCTTTCTCTCCCTTACAATATAAATTTCATCCCTTTAAGAAATATTTTAAGTCAATTTGACATAATCTCGTTTTAACTATGACAAATAAATAAAATAAAATCCTGATCAAACATTCTTCTGCGAACACTAATTAATGGTTGTATTTAAAAAGTCTCTGCAAAAAAGGCCCCAAATATTATATTGGGAAAATTAAAAACCATTAAACAAAATATTAAAGCAACACAAATATAATATTTGAATTGAACAAACTTACAACGCTTTATTTCTTCATTTTCATCTGAAACATATTGAATTAATTAGGAAATTTCGATCGCTATCTTTAAAAATAGGTTTTACAAAAAATGTAATATTATCAAATCAGCTGCAATAAAATCAACCTGTCATTAAAATATAAATTTTAATGAAGGGCAAATATATTTTATATTCCATCATTTTAAGAATGCTTGACGAGGCGTTTCATATAAAAATAAATTTATCATATAATTTTTTGAAAATTTTGTTAAGTCGCAGTTATGTAACCTAAAAATATATTTGTTAATAAAATAAGGACCTATATGCATCATATATATATATGCAAATTTTGTTGAAGACCATTGTGTATTTTTCCTTAATTAATTTCCTTTGGCAACTTTCTCTTCTTTTAACTATCGTTTTATTGCATCTTGTAGATGGTGGATTACTTGTCCAATATTCATCTCTTTTTTAAGTGACTGTGTTTGGTAAAAACCAAACTAAATTGCTAAGCTTTCGATCTTATTCGATCATATCCGGAGCGTTTTGAAATGTTCTTGCCTCCTTTACCTATGTAATGAGGGGAGTGAGGATCTGGCAGAAAGTAAAGTGGAAGAAAACGATTTTTTAAGGGATATTTAGTTTTAAAAATTCCACGCACAGGAGTGGATAATTTCCTCTAACGTTACGTTTAACCAAGGCGGAATTATTAGCCCTTAAAATCGTTTTCTTTCACTTTACTTTCTGCCAGATCCTCACTCCACTCATTACATCGGTAAAGGAGGCAAGAACATTTCAAAACGCTCCGAAGATGATCGAATAAGATCGAAAGCTTAGCAATTTAGTTTGTTTTTTACCAAACATATTCATTTAACAAAGAGATGAATACTGGACAACTGATCCACCATCTACATGATGGAATAAAAAATATAGTTAGAAGAAGAGAAAGTTGCCAAAGGAAATTAATTAAGGAAAAATACACAATGGTGTTCAACAAAATTTGCACTCAAGAAAGACTGCTACCCAACTACACTAATATTTATATATATATATATATATATATATATATATATATATATATATATATATATATATATATATATATATATATATATATATATATATATATATATATATTATTTAATATTTAATTATAGATAACTTCAATTAACAAATTAAGGATAGGAAATTGTTTTTAAAATGAATAACACGTCAGCGATTTTCATACCTATATTCCACGTCAGCGACTATCTTTTGTTGTGAGATTGACCCATTGTTTGTTTGTTTTCATTTCTACTCTTAAGTGTTCTCCTTTCTATTTCTTGAAGATGATGTATTAAACAACCTCTAATGGCTTAAAGTTAATATATATATATATATATATATATATATATATATATATATATATACACGGCACGATTTTCCTCCTCTATTAAAATCATTTTTAAAATATGATGAGTAGGTAATTGAAATTACCAGGGTACAAAAAGGCTCGTAATTAATATATTTTATAGAGATTCAATATGATACAATCATATATTCAAGAAATTATACTGAATAAACTAACAAAATCAAACATTGCTATGTGCAAAATATGAGAACAATTTTTCTCAGGAACATTCTCGAATTTTCTTGACATCCCCTGGTAACAATTTGCTCAGTAGGTAAAAACTGTACAACAGCCGTTGTTGTCGTACTCACTCTACAGAGATGCCACCACAAGTGAAAGTGACTCTTGACCTCTGTCAGAGCTTTTTTCAGTTAAAGTCTTCTGAGTGGACATTTTCTACGATTTCAAGAGAAGTAGGAGGATCCAAGAGTGTGATTTTGCGTGTTCTGAAGTTATACAATGAAAATAAAACTATGAATCTCCTGCAAAAATCGGTTTATCCAGTAATACTACCACCCGAAAAGGCAGAACGATTAGGCGCTTCTCTACGGAGGACCTCTTTGAGACTCTAGCAGGAATTTCTCGAAAGATTAAGACCAATAGTGGCAAAGAAACTAACCATTTCAGTGATCTGATTTAAAAGTGCGTTCTCCAGCAACCAAACCAATCATCAGTAAGGAGAACCAGAAGGCAAAAATCGAATATGCTGAAGCTCATGTTGTTTAGGGGGATAAATATTGGGGAAGAATTCATTTCAGCAACGAAAGAAAATTTACTTTACTTGGATCTGTTGGCAAACGCTTTGTTATACGCACTGCAAGTAACAGCCTTAACCCTAAATGTGTAAAAGGTCTGCCTAGTATGGAGGAGGCAGCATCATGGTATGGAGGATGTTTTTGTCTAAAAGAGTTGGTTTGCTAGTGCGAATAATTGGAACGGTATATGTGAATGTGTAGCTAAACCTCGCACAACAACATGTTATACCTTCACTCCGAGCATCTTGGAACCAGCCCGCAGGATTTATGGTGGACAACGCGCCATGCCATACTGCAAAGCGACTAAAATATGATTGCGAACAAGAAGATAACGAAATAATAAAGTAGCTTGCTCAGAGACCAGACCTGAACCCAATTGATAACTTCTGGAAGATCATTTGTGACGAAGTTTGAGACCAGTAGCCTTCAATTGTGACGGATTTATGGACGAAAATTGAGCAGGAATGGAACAAAATGACACCAGAATTTTGCATGGAACTGATGTGGTCCTGTGGTCTTCCTCTCGCCGAAGTAATAGATAACAAAGGCTTCATCTCCTCATATTAAGCGTTTTAAGTTTCATCATTGTCAAATCTTGCTAAATTTCTAGTGTATTTTCTTGCTAAGCAATTCTGTGAATAATTGTTATTTGTTTTGCACGTATCAATATTTGATTTTATTAGGTTATTTAGTCTAATTTATTAAAGATACGACTGTATCATATGAAATCTTTATAAAATATTTTAAACGCATACCTTAGTACGTATGTCATATTTTATTATAATATGCACATTCTTCTTCCGTCGATTTGTTTATTAGTACGTTTATAACTTTTCATTATTTTAATATAAAAATTTTTCTCGAGAAATATTTTAAATTTATTTCTGAAGATGGAGAATTGTATCAAAATGAGTTAATTAAATAAAACTTGTGTTTTACTCTTTTTGATTCCTTTATAAAGAAAACAACTTAGTTTTGATTGAATTTCGGCAAACTTATTCACGGGTTGAATCCAGACGCAAATGCGAACATACGACAAATCGAGAGTCGAAAAAAAAAATAAAATATATATATATATATATATAGTTGGGTAGCAGTCTTTCTTGAATGCAAATTTTGTTGAAGACCATTGTGTATTTTGCCTTAATTAATTTTCTTTGGCAACTTTCTCTTCTTCTAACTATCTTTTTTATTCCATCTTCTAGATGGTAGATTACTTGTCCAGTATTCAACTCTTTTTTAAATGAATGTGTTTGGTAAAAACCAAACGCTTCATTTCTTATGACTCTAGTTGCACCATTGGCCGGCCAAAAGAACCGGTCCCGGTAATTGGTTGACCTGTCGGAGATAATATGCGCCACTTAAATCATTCTTCTCTCTTTTAGCTAAACCCTAATGAATTACTTTGATCCCACCTCAATTAGGCAAATGACCGTATTCATCGACATGTACTACCATTGCGTTTGATGTCCTATGGGATTTAATGTCCCTCTTATGCTTATTAATCCTAATCTTAATATCTTTTCTTGACTCACCATAATAACTGCGGCCGTATCCGTCACAGGGAATTTAATAAATAATACCCATGTCGATTTTTGGTGTCGAATTCTTATGCTTCACTAACTCCCTAACTCTGATTCCTGCAGAGTTAGCCATCAAAATAATTGCCTTCCTCAGAGACCTATTTAATCTCTCTGCCGCCATAGAGTACGGAGCAAACAGGTACCTGACCCCTTCTAATCCCTTTTTGGCGTGCTGAATAACTTCGTCTGCCTCTGTGAGCCTCGCCTTTCTACTTCTCTCCGCTATTATTAATGTTCTTTGACGTAATTTTATTAAAAGACCCTCTGGATATTTTAGTTTAATGAAGGTTTTCTTAATATACTCAAATTCATCATTCAAAAGGCTTTCGCTATAAATGCGAATAGCCTTTAAATAAAACCCAAAGAGACTATCCCCGTCTTCGTTTTCTTACCATGTCCAGAGAGAAAATGAATAAAATCGTCCTTATTCGTGGGTTTCCTCTTCACGGAGAATTTAGCCCTATCTTCATCCCTATGGACCAATGTGTCCAGGGAAGGAATTTTATTGTTTTCTTCATCTTCCACGGTAAACTGGATGTCCTCATCCACTTCGGTCAGCCGTTCCAATTTGTTGCCTATATCGGTACCCGCTGGAATTACGGCCAGGACATCGTCTACGTGCATCCACCAAAGTGAATCCCTTCCCATAACCCTAGTCAATTTCTTCGCCTCTAGAACTTCCATGAACAAGCATACCATAATGGTACTAAGAGGGGATCCCATGGCTAGTCCCTTATGCTGCCTATATTCGTCCCTCTCAAAGGTGAAAGCACCAAACCATACACGTAAGCCTATTAACCTGATATAATCCCTCTTGTTAATAGGTCGATCAGAGTCATTCGTGCTTGCTACTGATTTCTTCACTGCCTCCAGGGCACCATCTACTCGGTCATTGGTGAATAACGCCTTCACATCAAAGCTAACGAGTTTCTTTCCTCTGAGGTTTACCTCACATAATTTATCTTTGAATTCAGCCGAATTCTTCAAATGAGCTTTACTAAGTTTGCCCAATGCTGAGGCTAATACCTTAGCAATCTTATGAGGAGCTCTACCCACTCCTGAGGTGATTATTGGTCTAAGTGGGATGCCATGCTTGTGAGTTTTAGGAAGCACCCTCCTTTTAGGAGGTCTTGGATTCTCTTCAATGAGGTTGACTAGCTTTTTACCCCTCTCCGTCTTCCTAAGTATTTTCCTAACTTCCTTATCGGCACTTCCTGGATACCTTTTCTCATATGTAGTACTAATGTTGAGCAAATCGTTCATTTTGTTTATATTTGCTGACCTGTCCAATACTACCACCCACCATCTTTGTCCGCTTGTGTTATTACAATTTCCTTACATTTTTTCAGATCTTCTAAAGCAGTCCGTCAGCCATACTCTTATAGCAAAATAAAATTCCTTGAACAAACCCTTTTCTACATCACTCTCATTGTTTCTCTAATTCTTAGATAAGTAACTTAAATAACTGTTCCTCTCCATGCCTATATTAACCTTTAAACCGAAAGAGAGAACCAGTGTCTTATTGTGCAAAAGGTTTGTACTCGATAGATTTTTAACTAAATTAGACCTACCCATTTTATTTTAATTCCTTTGGCACAAAGTATCTCCAATTGTCTATCATGTCCTCTCCTTTGCTTAAGATTTTCCTCTATAAACTCGTTAGTTAGGGCCCTGGGTAATATCAAGGTTTCATCGCCCTTCTCTCTCAACGCATCTATCTCATTAGTCAAAACCTCGCAACTCTCCAATAAATATTTCCTAGCACAAAAATTGAAAGGTTTCCCTATGAAACTTAACTGTTTGAGGGTTGATCTTGGTAGAACCTGCTCATCAAGGTAACCCCGGTGATAACCTCTGCGTGTTATACGGCAAGTGATCTTCGTTCTCCTATGGAATTCCACTTATGTGGGGTCCAATCCTTTTCCACCACACGGCATAAAGTTGTTGGACTTCACGACATATAGGTGAGAAAGGGTGGAGCAAGTGAAAATCCGGAAACACTCTGGAGTTCTTTATTGACGTTTTGCCTTTCAGCTTCTTCAGAATAGAATGTCAGAAGAAAGGAGATCGCTCGCTATATATGTAGGCATATTTCATCCCGGGGCACGGCTTCTCGTTCTCAGTCGGCTTCTTCGAGTTGCTCGGTTGATGTTATCGGATTCCGACCTTTCCGCTTCATTTCTTATGACTCTACTGTTTACGATCAGGAATAGGAGCTACACAGGACGGTCAATTTAAATGTAGCTCCTATGCCCGGAACCTGATCGTAAGCAGTATAGTTCATGATCTCAGAACCACATAACCTTGATTAATGACCGTTTTCTCCCTTTTCTTTTTCTTTTTCGTGATTTTGAGGCTGTGGGGCGACTTTTGTATCCATTCCATTATCAATATACGACTGAAGATGGTATGGTAAACTTGAAACCGAAACTAGTATCATAAATAACTTCTATTCTTCTCCTATATAGTAGTTTCACTATCATATATATATATATATATATATATATATATATATATATATATATATATATATATATATATATATATATATAGACACTTATGCATAGCACCTTGTTACAATTGCCTATTATTGCCTATTATTGAGAGTTCCACATATACTCGCAAAATTCTTTCTTGACAAATTTACTGAACACACACTATCAGAACGAAGCCACAAATGCAAGATTTCATCTAAAAATGAAAACCCACAGATGGTGCATTTACTTATAGGCCTTTTGACGCTCCTACCACACATCATTTCTGCTCCATAAAGGAGTGTCGAATAGGAAGTCGCATCTTTAGCCTCGTCAAAATTGCCCTTAGCGTAGAAAACGAAACTCTATCACACATACACACTTCATAATAACTTGTAATGATTCCAATATTGGCATTCATAGACTAGATATTATTGAATGCATATAATTGGAATGAATTCTGCCACCAGCACGGTGAGATGGCGGCTGTATGGCCTTGTATAACCCTGTATTTCCCTATAGGTCGATTGTGTATTAAGATAAAAAAATAAAGTGAAACCATTAAAAGAATTTTTGCTAATTTTTTTTTTAAAAAGTCAAAGAAAAGTGAATCACGGTGATTAAAATGTGTGGAAGATATATGACACTAGAAGAGTGCTACTGGTATTGTTGACCGAGAGATAGCACAACTCTTCTTAACTCACTACCATTCGTTTATCTAAGATGGTTTACTTCCTTAATCAAAGAATCAAAGAACGAAGTCGCCGCCAGACACTATGTTAAAAGAGATTTGCAGATAAAGTGGCGAAAATCTGGTAGTGAAATTGTGTGAACGATATAAAGCTCTACGACTCTGCTCTGGTGAGGGTGCAACCTTCGTGAACCTCTAAAAACTACACTTTTAGGCATATCCCCTTTTGCGATTGGGGCAGGTAGGGCGCGCAATTTTTCAGACCCCAGATGTATTATGTTTCTTACGATAAATCTTACATTAATTCGCTTGTTTTATCTATGTATTAAAAAGATATAAATGCAATACTTCAGTAAGATAATAACAGATAATTGTAGGGACATGACTGTAGGGACATACAGGGATATACAGGCTCATACAGAACTCAGCTCACCGTCCTGGTGGCGTAATTCACTCCAATTGTGTGCATTAAATATAACAAGTATAGGAATATCAATATTGGAATCATTACAAGTTATTATATAGTGTGAGTGTGTGATTCAGTTTTGCCTGCTACATTAAGGCCAATTTTAGAGAGGCTAAATATTCGAATTTAAATTTGATGATATCTGACTAGTGGAGATAAAATGGATGCATTTTCGCTCCCGAAATAATTTTACTGAAAGCAAAGTGTTTAGTTAGGTAAATGAACTGGAAAAATAATTAATATTTCTGGAAAATATGGTGCCTCAAGCTTGTCTACATGTTTCCTATATTGTGACGTGCCATGTTGAACTCTTTCAACATTTTCTTTTTAATTCCACACAAGATCGAGGAGCGGATCTGAAAATTGGCACGTTCCTTTGTCTCGGCCATTGCTGGTAATGGAGGCTTTCAATCTGCTCTATCTGCTCAGATTTTATCGGCGACAAGATTTCCTTTTGCATTCTACTAAGGATCTGTTTTCGCCTTACTTTTCTTTCAGCCATTTCACTTTTCGTGTCCGTCCTGTCTGACATCCTCACACGGAGGTCTGTTTTTGTTAAAGAATTATTGAAAATCTCGGTGGGTTTTGGTTTTCTACAAACGATGACAGGGAAGGAATTTTTAGTATCAGCGTTTTACGTGGATGGCGTCAGGAATGGCATCTAGTATGCCATATTTCTTCGTGAAAAGGTCAAAAGGGACTTTCGACGTGTCATATTTTTGAACGATGAGTAAAAGTATGGTACATGGCGTGTAGTGATCTTCCGCAAGTTAACATCCCCCCCACCTCTAGCCCAACTTCGATTATAAACGGAATATTTGGTAGCCCTTCCAAATATCCCGGTTTGCCTGATTTCTAAGAGAATCCCTACTTAGGGATTTGTGAGAAAATCCCTACCCAGAGATTCTTGGCTGATTCTTAGCTGAAACCGCTGTCTGAAATCCGTTTTTCAATATCTTAATTAGAAACCAAGTTATGCACATCCCAATTTGATGGAGGGGTGGCAGCCTCCCACCCCCAAAAATATTATAAAGACTCCTTTCTCAGCCACTAGTTTATATTGAAGGTTAAACAAAAGGCCATTCAAAAGAGAATTTTAGCTCATTAAAGTGGACTAGGTCAATATTTTACATAGAAACAATATAAAAAAAGGTACCGTCATCTAATATTTTAAATAAAAGAGACCCCTATACTACATAGAAATGAAAGGAAATATTTTTCCAAATTAGCACTTTTCCCTCTGTTACGTAAAATGCATAATTTCTTATGTATATTTTACTATGTCTGTTCAACATACAAGGTTAAATATATTGAACTTTTTACCACTTTTTCAAAAAAAACCTATATGCAATTTATTAGAATAGACAATACAATAACACAGACTATGTGACAGTGTAGACCAAATAGACAACAACAACAGCTATAGACAACGGCATATTGAACTATACCTGTGGAATCACTATATGTTAGAATGGAATTTTTCTGATTGTTTTGGCTCATATAAATATGTGATTGCGACTCGTGCGTTCAATTTTGGGGCACTCAACAGACTCAAAATCCTCTTCATCAATACCCAAAATCTATCCTATTGGACAAAAGAGAAAATTTGTTTTGCACAACTTGGTGCATGAAGTTAATTTTGGAGTCTTGATGCTAATTTTGGAGTCTTGATGTTCATCTGAGATTTATTCATAGGTACAGAGAACATATGGTCAGTATTGTAGTCTATGTGGATTATGCCTTGAATTGATATACGAGTATTAGCTGAAATTTGGTCGACAATATATTCTATTGATTGTAATATTTTAAATGCTTTGGCAGTCATTATTAAACTGCTAGGGAATAATTTTATGAAATCTTTGTGTACCTGTTAAGTTTTTAGTAGTCTAAAATTTAGATTGCAATTGTTCTTCATTTGTTTTTATGTCATCAGAGGGAATATTAAAAATCGAATGTCAGTAAAATAATTTACAAAAAAATTGAAAAATTCTAATGGTGTTATTCTAATTGGTGATTTCTAGACCTTCTGAAGACCCTCCTTAATTTCAGCCCTTTTAATCACCCCTCCAATGATATCAGAGGGATCCTTACCATGGTTGGTACTGAAAAAAATCCATTTGCAATTTTTCCAAAGTCTAAAATCTGACACCACAGATGTATAACGTTGTACTTTTTTTTGTACTGAGCAGCACAACCATCTTATAAATAGTAGCCTCTGGTGTATTTTGGGGAAAATATCATTTATGGTAGGCAAACTGTTATATAAAATGCATGAACTGCAGCTACTGAAATGGGTCAATGAGCCACTGATAAAGCAAAGGCTTTTATGGTTAAGACAATTTGTGTTCTAATTTTTATAATAAACTATAAAAAGGTTTACAGTAGCTAGAGTGCTTGACCAGTGAAAGCGTTGGTTTGCTCCTTGTAAAACAAAGGAGTAATTCTGCGAAGAGTTACCAAGAATAATGACTCTTATGGTGTCCAAGTTTTCTTTAAGATATTTCAAATATACAAAGTGTGACTTGGAAATATAATGATGGCGTTTTAGGGAAAGAATTTTGGATGATAGAGAGGCTATAAACTCATCTGTTGAAGCAAAACTGGTGTTGAGTGTTTACCTATCTATATTAATCCCCTGCATATAATTTTGGAGGAGTTTTTAAATACTCTTCTACTGCAATTTCTCCTGTGAATTCTCTCCATTGGCCTAGTATGCACTTTGCATTTGTTCATATCACAAACGTTCTTTTCCATCAGGCTTATATGCAGTCTTGTCAGAAATACTTGCTACCCTAAGTTTGGGGATTGGTTGCTGTTTGTGCAAACAAACATTATGAGTGCACCACTTTGGTCGTACCTTAACAAATGTGGAAAATCCAAACGGATCTTTTGAGTTGGATTTTTATTGGGAAAAAGTTCTTTTAAATTTGACAAGAAACGTTTTCTACAAGTTCTTTTTTGCCATCAGCCATCCTACCAAATGGATGGTACATCATCAAAAACTAGATAGGTAATGTTTTTTTTATGGAAAAGGGTCCTTTAAAGAAATCTCAGATGAAATTTAATACTATAAAATTAAGTTCATGTTCCAGACCTGGTGCATGAATTTGCGCATAACAAACTCCACTTTTTGTTCACTGAGGATACATGTTGGGTATTGATGAAGAAAATTTTGAGTGTGGTGAGTGCTCTCAATTGAATGCAGGAATCGCAATCACATTTTCATCTCACCCAAAAGGAGCAGCATAATTTCGTAACAGGAAGCGATTCTACATGTTTAGTACCGAATAGACTAAAGGCAATTTGTTAAAAAGTGATAAATGTTCAATATATTTAACCTTGTATATTGAACAGAACAACTAAAATATAGAAAAGAAATGATGCATTTGAAGAAACAAAATAGATAGTATTTTGTTTCTTCCCGCAACGGGTGAGCTTGCGCTTCACTACTAAGATTAAAATTTAAAATCTAAAAAATAACAGCTATGGTTAACTTTTATAAATTTTCTGAACTTCGTCAATTATAATAATTTTAAAAAGGAACTTTAAACTGAATTTTCTCACTTTTTAAAGTATCACGTTGCTAAAATATAGAGTTATAGAAGAAGATATATAAAAATAAATTTTCTGAACTTTATCATTTGTAATTCTTTGGGTTTAAAAAGGTTCACAAAATTTTGATCCTTATATTTATTTCTGAACTTTGATTAAAAACATGTCATAACCAAACTAAGATGAAATTATTATTCAAATACTCAAAAAAATCCTCTTCTTAAACTATAAAGTTAGTGAAAATCTTTTTTCATTTCCATGTTTAGATGACGGTAATTTTTTAAAGATTGTTTTTATGTAAAATATTGACTCTAAAGAGCTAAAATTCTCTTTTGAATGGCTTTTTTTAACGTTATAGGTTAATTAGGAGCTGAGATACGAGTCTTTCTAATTTTGGAGGTCTGCCAAAACTCCCCAAATTGGGATGTACAAAACTTTGCTTCTAATTAATATATTGAAAAACAGATTTCACACTCAGTGGTTTCAGTCAAAAGTCTACTCATACGCCGATTCTCCTAAAAAGCCAAGAAGGTGTGGTTCCACCCCTTGTCCGATATGCCAGAGAATCAGGCAAGGAATTAACTAGGGAAACCTAATAAACTTTGCATATGGTAAGAAAATTACACCTGTCTAACCCTCATTTTGATTATGACGTCTGTGTCTACCTCTGTATCATTTGACATTTTACAGTTTACTTGTGGAAAATAGCAGCCTCTGGTGTCGTTTGAGAGATTATGAGCCTTTGATCAGGATGGGGTTACGCCTTTTCGCCTCGCGAAATGGACTCGCACCAGTTAACGCTCAAAATGATACACGTTGAGTCGTAGTCGCTGTTTGTAGCCGAAAACTCTACCACATCTGCGCCAACTCTTTTCTGAAAAAATTAAAACTGGATACTAGATAAAGACAGATTTTTAGCCGTTTTCCTTTAATGGTGGATGAAAAGAAACTTAGAAAACTTTTCAGATAAATGGTAAACTTGCGACTTACTAAAACAAGAGAGAAATGGTGAGGTAAACGCAGTAGCCTGGAGGCCCTCATTTAGCCTCCTGCTGCCTGTTGGACTTCGAGGGTATTCTATTAGGGAACCATGATGGTTCGCAAACAAACGCCTGTGGGAATGATAATAATAACATAAAAATATAACCCAATATGACTAACATATAGTAATTAATACAAAATTATTTACTAAAATTTCATCAATCTTGCTGTAATGTGGCAATATCCATCTTTCAAAATTTTGCCAAGCAGATACGAATACATGAGTTTATGTACTCTGACATAGGACCTACAAAACCATAAGTCGTGCACAAAAATGAAGTGAAATCAAAGGTAAGGACAACCCTACTATAAACTGCTATGTTTTTATTTTTATTAAATAGACCTAAAGGGTTTGAGATATTAAAACGGGTTGCAGGATTTTACCCAATGAGCCTAAAAAAGAAACTATGAAGAAACATCTTTCATCAATGTCACGTTATCTGTTACTCAGAAATAATTTATGTAGGATGCTACAGGTGTTGTACTGGTTGCCTTTTGTGAAAATGAGTATTTTATACTAATCTCCAAAGAGTAATTATTTTGAGTTTTAGTCATTACTTTTATTATTTTTGTTCTGCTTTTTGTTAACAATGGAATTTTCAAGTTTCATCGCAAATATTGCCTTTCTTGTATTTTATGGGGAGCATAGGATCGAGTTAGCAAATATAGTTTAAGAACTGACATTTCATTTGAGCCTTCCAATGAATCCATCATCCACATCTACAAGAGGTACATCTACTCCAAACTTGCTTATAGTACCAGATTTTGATTCATGGACTTACACTACAATAAAACAAACTACGACCCAATACGGGATACGTTCGCAGTAAGGTAGGAAGTCACCTTCACAACACAATGAAACTAGTGTCCATAGAACCCATCGACCTCCACCTAGAGCAGTTTCCCAACACCAGATGAAGCTTAAGACTTCCTCGCCCCTAGATACAAAGACTCGTACCCTCACCTGCAAAATATTTGAAGGAGTCGACGATAAAACTGAGGTGTTGGTAGCGGTATTCCATCTGATTTTCCCTCGTTATAAAGTTACTGCTTCTTTACTGAACCTTGGTCGCTCTTTGGCCCCCCTACACTAAGCGCCTCAAATCAACACCTACAAATTCAACATCGGACGACCAACTCTGTCACCTATACCTTTCGGAGCGAAACGCACATCAACACGTATTCAGAGCATGACCATGCATCGACCAACTCTGAAACCTAAACCGACTACCTTTAGGAACTAGACACACTTAAACACGTATTCACAGAATGGCTCATCATTTACACCTCTAAGACACAACCTAAAGACAAAAGGGGTGGCGGAACTCTGGGAGGGGCGAAATCCACCTGATCGGAACGGTTCGTGGAGGCGGCTGGCCTAAGATGACGATGCTAGACCAAAAATTGTAACCAAAAATAACGGAATTATATATTGGAGTTCTTGCCATTGTTTTCATTATATTCATTTCTTTTACCTATTTTATTGAGTTTCTTCATCAAAAATAGTCTTCTTGCTGAAAAGGTCCTCCTTGTCAGAAGTAAGTAGCGAATTTAGAGCACAAAGTTTTTATTATTCTTTGGCTAAAGAAAACACGGGGTTACATCTTGAACTACTGTTTTCTTACTACAAAATCATAATTGAATGCATATATCTCATATATTTAATCAACAGCTAATGTAGTTTAAAGCACGTCAGGTAACATATTTAAAATAAATTGACAAGCATCTATTTAATTATTAAAACTCCCATATTAATGCATACGTAATAAATACTAAGTACAAACCATAGATTAACAGGCTACTTGTGATTTCTCGTCTCAAGGTTAGCCAAATACCTCCTTACCTTATCTTCCCCACCTTTCTTACGACTAGCCATAAAGCGGATCTAAGGATTTTATCTGGTCTTGCTTCTATAATTGATTTTATAGATGTAATGGTGAGGAAGCTTCTTTAATCACAGGTGTTTGGGCCGGGTGGAACAGTGGACAGATTCCTGGAACTATCACGTAAAATTAAACGATTTACACTTGTAAATGAAAGTATACGGGGATGCGAGGTTCTGCCGTAAGGTAGTAAAGATGAGCCAAGTATTTAGAAAGAACGAACATTAGAACCTCGCGCAAGAATCTGTCGACGCCGCTTCACGACTTGTTGTTTTGCATTGCATCAAAATTCCATAACCTCACATTTATGAAATTCTGTTCTTTCCGGTGCGTGCTTTGCGTGGTAGACGTATATATAAATATCTATTGATTTATCAAGCTTTCTTATACTTCACTCCATTTTCAACTGTTTCCGCTTTAGTATCGTTTCTTCATATTTACCTTTATTATCATATTTTTCAACCTTTTCCTTTTCATCTTCTTATAGTAGTACTTGGTCTTCTTGTTCAAAGGAGTGAGTGACTCAAATACCGAATATAAGGAGTGAAATAACGAAGAAATGGTATGACAAAGAATTGTAAGAGTAAAAATGATAATAATTTGACATTTTAAATATTTTAAAACTTATTAAAAATTCTTGTTCACCATCACTAAAATTATGTTGCAACTCTGGGTCGTTTAAATACAAAGCAATACTCCGAAAGTTTTCTTTAAGGGGCGATTTCCTGTTTCTTCCCTCTGAATTTGTACATTTGGGTAGCGGTAGTCGTATAATTTATTATTGTCGTCATTAAATGGAAGGGAAAGAAATTATTATTAATACAGGGCATAAATAACGAATATTTGATTGGTAGCTTAAAATCGGGCGATTCCATAGTCGGGCTAACCAGGAAAAAACAAAAATCGTTCTCATTTCTTTATTTTTAAAGATATTTACCCAAAATTTGGCATGGAGCACCCTGGGACCAATATACTTCGAGCTGCGAAGTCAAATTTTTATTTGACTAACAGATTTGGCGTGACAAACGAAACTGTGACTTATTTTATGAAAAATAAAAAATAAAAACCTTATATTTATAACCGATGTTGGTTATATTCAATTCAATTTTATTTAATAAAGCTGTGTAAAATGTGATTCTTAGATACTACAGGGTGTCTACAAATTTCAAAGTTTCATAGGTTTTCCAGGTCTTTTCTAGGTACTTAAAAATAATAAATGGCAAAATTTCTAGTTAAAGCTGTAATGGAAAATGGGTAGGGGAAGGTGGGGTAAGACGAACCCATGGGGTAAGATGGAACCCCCATCTAATCCCAATCAGAAAGGACAAGGTTCAGACTGTGGCTGCTAGATGTCCTTCACGTCATCCCTAAGTGATGTATTTACAGGCAGAAGTCACGCTCAGTAGTCCACTTTCGCTCAGGAGGGGAAGTTACAATTTTTCATTGTGCTGATGTTATTTGCATAAGGTAAGATACTGGATTGTTTGCATTGACATATTAGCTATAATGACTTACTATTTATGCTGCATATGCCCATTTGTGTCTACATTATAGGTATGTGCCATAAATTGCTATACAAAGCATGAATGTTCTGTTGAAAATTTATGAGATTGAATATTTACTTAGGGGGTAAGATGGAACCAATGGGGTTCCGTTTTACCCCTCACCCTAAATATTTCACGAACCCTTAACATTTTCTTTCCTTTTTCTTTATAGATGCCCCGGAACTACTTGAGAGTCAGTGGTAGAGGGGAATGGAATGAGGCAGCTATGGACAGTGCAATAGTTACAGTTAGAGAAAAAATAATGGGTTGAAACAAGCCTTAACATAATTCAATGTGCCTAAGACTACTCTCGGTCGCCATGTGAGAGATAAAAATAAGATAGCAACTGGTTCAACAAATGTAAGAAACTGTCTAGCACATGCCAAAGTTAACTATCTTGTCAAGCACTTCCTAAAAGTTTAACCTTTTTGAATGACTTATACATTGATTCCTGTTAACCTTTGTCTTTAATGCTTGCTGTTTGTTGTCCTGCAATATTTTATGTTTTGTCATATTTTTTTTATTCAAACTTCAAACAAATTGCATCTGTCTCATTTTCCAGATGCTTGGCTCTATCAGGACGGTATTCAGTGTTGCACAAGAAGCAGAGTTGGTTACTCACATTTTATCGATGGAGGAACGATTTTTTTGGACTAACTACAAGGGATGTTTGCTACATTGCATTTCATGCAGCGGAAAGGAATAACGTGGACCACAAATTTAACAAAATTTGTGGTCCGAAACAGGTTTCTTCATTTCATGCTTAGCTTACATCCTAGTGTGATACATATGGGAGTTTGCCTTTATTCTATTTACAGCACCTGTTTCTGTCTTTTAACCAGGTTGGACTTGCTGATAAAGACTGGTTACTAAGCTTCCGATGGCGTCACCCAGAACTTGCAATTCGAACTCCAGAACCAACTTCTGCTGCTTGAGCAAGATGATTCAATCAGACAAATATTGACAAGTTTTTTGACATCTTATCTTCAGTGCAAGCAGAGCATTCATTTCCTCTACACAAGATTTTTAATGTCGATTAGACAGGTGTCACAACGGTGCACACAAAGCGTACAATAATCCTCGGTCTGCGGGGTAAAAACCAAGTTTGGCACACTGACTTCTGCTGAAAGAGGAGTTTTAGCTAAAGCAGTTTGCTGCATGTCTGCTGAGGGCCAGTTTGTTCCAATTTCCACGAGTTCGAATGAAGCAAGAACTGAAGGATGGTGCTTCTCCAGCAACTGGATTTGTATGCCATCCATCTGGGTGGATGCATCTCTCTATTTTTACTCAATGGTTTCTTCACTTTCTAGCTCACATCAAGCCACTAGTGGACGATCCAGTATTATTGATTATGGATGGCCATATGACTCACATAAAGAATCTTGATGTCATAAGTCTTGTTAGGGACAATTATGTCATGATTGTCATTTTGCCACCACATTGTAGTAACCGAATGCAGCTACTAGATGTTTCCTTCATGAAACCACTAAATGCCTACTATGTGAGGGCTATGGAAACATTCCTCAGAAATAATCCTGGCAGGTAGGTGACCATCTACAAACTAAGTGCATTGTTTGGAGAGGGCTATCTACAGGCTGCTTTTCCAAACACAGCGATCAATGGGTTTATGAAAACGAGAATTTACCCATTGAATAACCATGTTTCCGGCAAAGCTGACTTTTTTACATGCTCACTCTAAAGTTACTCCATTAAATGGTGAACAGAAAGCGGAAGATCCGGACGACTCAGTTGCCCCTCCAATCATGACTACTGAGAATAAACCTAAATTGAAGTTGTCGAAGTATTGTTGTGTACCTCTTTTTGTCAGAGCATTATATATCTAACAATTACTCCGATAATATACCTGTTTTGGAAAGTATTTATATATGTAATGACTTTTAACGAGTCAATCTGACATTACTACTTAGGACGGGAACCAATTCATCTATTGGCTGAGTGGACTTATTAATTACTGTATTATGTGAGCACCACAGCGTTCAATCCGTTTTTAAGAAAAGAGACAATTAACGCGTAAGGATCCTGTGAAACACCAAGAACTAACCAAAAATATATATATTTTAAATTTATCAATTAACTCAAAATATCTACACTAAATTCTAAAAGTTTAATATGGTTCGCAAGATTTGAACAAGGGACTATTCCTGATGTGAATCCTGATCAAAGCAAAGTAGGCTCCACGTAAATGAACCAATTGCCAGTTAGCTAATTTATGTAGACCTTTTAGTACAGCATTTAGCCACAATTTACATTCCTCTAATCTACTAAAAATATGACGGGAGTCACTAAATATTTTCTCCTCTTTAGTTAGCTTGGGTACAGCATTAAAATCCTACTTAATCAAAACAAATATATATAGTCATTCGGACTTAAATGACCTTGAAAGGAAACAAGGGTTGGTGGATGTCGCTATCTTGGAATTTTCACGATTCTTCGCGTTTCAGCTGGCGGATGGAGTTTATCTCGGAGATGGTGAAAAATGACTTCTGATTCTTCTTATAACTTTATCTATCTGGTTATACGTCTAAAAGACGGAGAGAGGAGTTGTGCTCTCTGGCTCAAGGAGTACTCCTCTTGGTAGCTCTTGAGTATTTCTAGTATACTCATCTTCTTCGTTGGGTTGCTAAACTGAGTTTTGGTATACGAGGTGATCCAGAAAGTAATAAAATGGATTTACTTGAGGATCAATATTTCTTTTAGCAAAATTACTGAGATTGCAATTTGAGAGTCACACGACGGTGAGCGGATTTTCCTTTGTCTTGCTCCCGAAATTCCTATTTGGCACTCAGGAATTGTGATCCAGCCAGACCTCTTGATAAGTCTGCGAAGGATAAATCAGTATGGCACCGATAAGAAAAAGCGACGAACTTCTAAGTCTTAGAAGGCGATTTCGAAACTTGGTGAGGGACTGATCACATTGATCCAGTCCTTTATCGTCTCTAACATAATAACCAATGATCATCTTTCCTTCCTCACGGGGCTTATTTATAGTTTGGTGACCACCCTACCTAAGGCGGAGGGGTTAATTCCATTGAGGAGAGCGCAAGGGGGGAGGAAGGGGTGCCACCACGGAGCCCAGGTATGCTTCTTAATGATCTGGCACCGCTTTTGGGGGCGCTTTAACCGCGGCCTCCGGACCTCGTAGGTAATCGGATCTTTTGAGAGCTGCTTAATGGCCTTTTGTGGCTACCTTGGTCCTGCAGCTCGACTCGACTACCAACTCGGCGGAGGAGATCAAAGCATTTTGGCAATTTGACTGTTAGTCAGACGACTAACGTTCCCAGGCCCCTCATCTTCTGGTACATTTCTCTCGCTTTCCCCGACGAGGGACTTTAACATATATTTACGCTTGACCCTCGGAGTGTAGTTTATGTTATAATTCGTCTACAGAAGTAGCTGATGAACCAGAACGCCCAAGTGCTGTGCCTGAACCTGTAGCACCAAATGTGACTCGGAACCTGTTCAGGCCATGTAGTTCACCCCAAGAAAAAATTCCCTTGCCAAAGGTGGCCACATCTACAAGAAAGAAGAGACCGAGGTCTCCAGGGCGAGCTCTTATTATGACAGCATCCCCATATAAGAAAGAGCTAGAGTAAGAAATTCAGAAGAAAAATGAAAAAGAACTCATTCGAGCAAAGAAGAGCAAAGAGGGAGAAGCAAAGAAGAAACTAGAAACTCTAGTATCCAAAAGATGACCTAATAAAAGCATGATAAAACAAAAAAACAACAGAGCAAGCAAAGGCTGGACCATCCTGGAGTCATAAAAGTGAGAGTGAGGGAGATTCAACTGTCTGTTTGTATTGCAATGACACATTTGGTAATTCTCTGAGAGGTGCAGGGTTGGTTTGTTGTGCCATTTGCAAGAGATGGGCACATGAGCACTGTGAAGGAATGCAAGATGATGAAGGTTTTTGTGAGTGAACTATGCAGGTAATGATCAGTTTCTTTATGTTATGGTATAACGCTATGAAGGACCCATACAGGAGTAAAATGGGCAACCTACAGGGGTACAGGATGATGAGGAAAATGGTTTTCTACGTCATTTGTGCTAGTAAAGATATTTTTCTTTGTTTTGAGGTTGAAGATTTTGGCAAACATTTAGAGGGGTAAGATGGACATCGTCGTATTTTATTTTGGTGGCATTAAAATAGTTTTTTTAACATTTCGTGTTTTAATCTTTTCCTCCAAAAACCATTAACAGGGTGCGTATTGTAATCATAGCACACCAAAGCACCACCACAACCCATAAAACCTCACAAAATTATATAAATGTGGTTTCTAGACTCGTTCTTTTGTTAAGTAGTCCGTCTTACCCCACCTTCCCCTATATTACACTTAACTACAAACATATTTCAAGGTATATTCTAATAAATTAAATAAAATGGGTAGCATCCATTAAGAAAAAAAGAAGAAATCCTTCCAGGGCCCACACCTGACCAATCTAGCAAACAATTATATTTCCATTAGGTATCCTTTAGCTAGACCCCCGCATTTGATTTCATTGTTTTTAAGTTTATAGATTTTTTTCATAGCCTATGGGTGAGTACGGACTATATTGTTCTGAAATAGGTATACTAAAGTAATAGCTAGTAAGAATCTAAGGTGTGGACACCCTGTACTAGTAACCTATTTCATGGTTAACCTGGATTCTAATATCTAACCTACAAAATAAAGATACATAACAAATGTCAGTGGCTACGCACACTTAAATTGACTTAGGACTTTTTATCACTAGAAAGTTTCTTCTTCTTGTAGTCACTTTTGTTCCTGGTAGCTTTCTCTGGTGCATCCGGATTACCTCTTTTTATGCCTCTTCCTTTTACTTTTGCATGGGCATCACTGTTAGCTTTTGACACCATATTTTTTGCCATGAATAGAAGAGAGACCTGGCGATGACAGGGACAACGGTGTTGACCAGGCTGCAACCCTTTTCACAGTCCAGCAGAGACATGCCTAAGTCATTGCTCCTTATTTCCTTGTAGACACTCACGAACACTTCTTCTGAAGAGTAGGCCGCCAGGAACTTGGCCCTCCTTTCACCTGGTGTTATCATTGCCTTGAAGTTTAACTTTGTAGTATTAATACAATATTCGTAGAAGTGAAAAGAAAAACAAAGTAATGTTACTGAGACACCATTAGAGAAGTATGTGCTGTATAGGCTCATATTGGAATACTTATAGGATTAGACGATAAGCAAGCTTATAATATATCTGCAAGATATGACCGATACCCATATATTCGCAAAGTGGCCGATATGGGCGATACCGATAACTTGCCGATATTATCGGTGCAACCCTACCATAGATAGCGTATAGTAAAAATATATCACATAATTTATAGGCTTGTGTCACACCATATATTATGATTGTTCATTAATATTTCACAGGGTATTTTAATTTTAACCCACTCCTGGATACTTAAACACAATGTTTTGTTATAAGTACTCACGCTAATAGGCCTAAAACCGGAAGTATTTAAGTGCAATTACCGTGAGCGGTAGCGTCTCTCCCCTTATTTAACACACATTATAACTTATTCACTTAAATAGTAGGAGTCCACATCTTCACTACCTAAAAGTACTAAAGTTAACATGCCTACAACGGCAAATAAATACAATTAACTTATGATTTCAAAATTTTCCAAGATGGCGGCAGCGTCTAACCCAGACTTAGTCATAACAATGACTGGGATCGCCGCCTGGCGGGCATAGCGTCAAACACCCGCGCTGATTATCGCCCGACTATGGAAGCAGCTGACTCCGGAATTTGCGGAAGCTACCAATCAAGTATTCGTTATCTATGTACATGGTAACCCTCCCAAAACGGGCCTGCACACACTTTTTGTGATATATCCTTCATTCATTCACTAATCACCCTTACTTTGCAGGATATGACAGAAGCAACGCTTGTAAATACAACTAGATCACAAAGGGAGCTCCAACAAAGAATATACTGCATCAAACATTACTACAAGAAGGCTCGTTTAAGAAAGTGCAGGACACTTTCGTGTATTAGTTCGAATGTGAAAAGGCCCCCTGCAAGTGCAGAATTCAGGTCTGGGTGACCACTTTGAGAACTATGGGACAGTGGAGAACCTCAATGCAGCCAGTAACAACCGTCCAAGCCATCCATGACGCCTCAAGAAACGTACAGCTGAGCTGGTCGAGAGCGTGAGAGATTCAGTTCAGCAGAGTCTAAAACTCTCTGTGCGCAAGCGAAGTCAGTCCCTTGGTATATCCCGTGAGACTTGCCGGAGAGTGGTAGCAATGGATGTAAAAGCCTACCCATACACAATAAAGAAGAAGTAGACACTTACATCCTCACACAAGGAGCAAATAAAGGCTATGACAGTCAAGATAGTGGAGAAGATTCAGGAGACCCCATGTCGTGGAATGGCCAGACTCTCTCTATATGTACATATATACGTAGGTACTTTTGAGGGTTTGGGCCGAAGTTGTTTGAAGACCGTTAGTGAACGGGGAAATTGTTGTGAGTCCAGTAAGAATGGTTTATTATTAACTAGGTAGGGTCCTTTTTAAAAGAAATATTTCAGAGTACAAGTTGCCAAAGATTAACATGTAACTAGTACGCATTTGGATTGCAAAAGAAAGACAATGACAAAAATATATTTTACTAGTAACAAAATAATATTTAAATATAAGCAAATATTGGGTTTAAAGGGAATGGTCTCACAGACTTAGTTAAATGTTTACGCGAGATACATGGGGGTTAATTAGGAGAGTAAGGAGGTCGGATTCAGGTCGGTGATTTAAAGGGGGATTTTAAACCGGGGCGCACGCACAAAGAATGGATCAATTGGGTAAGCCAGATTCTAGATTAATCTACAGGTGGCAATGGTTACAATTGCTCACGTGCTCGTTGCAGGAAAGGGCCAGTTCGGATACGATGACTGCGAAGGGAGAGGTCGGGTTACCTTTCGCTTCAGATGAGGGCGCACTCGTAGATGGCCTTCAGAGATGGGAATCCTCGTCAGATACTTGCCGATTGACTATGGCAGAGTTCACGGATGTCGATTTAGCCTTCGTTCTTATATCGAAATCGCCGATGTCTCCGATCGCGGGGAGAGGCGAGCGTCCTTAAACTCGTTCGCGGTGGTAGGTGGGAAGTCTATCAGTGCTCCTTACTAAAATGAATCGAAGGATTATATAGACGCCTGGTGAGGTGGATTTTGGTGGCTTTGGCGGCCGCCTCCACACACACGTGCGATTTTAAGGAAAAGTCAGTGACTCTTTCGGTGGGGGGAATTGTGATATCGTTGGCGTGGAATGTTCGACGAACTTTGATCTTATAACGGAAGGCAGGAATGTGGGCTGAAAGGCGGCCATGGGAGACGATGAAATCGGTCCCTAAGCAAATACAGCCGGTGTGTGATAACGACGTAGGCTGCACCCTCACCCTGGTTCAACCGTGCTGATCAAAGATCCATGCGGTGATCTGATGACTACGTGGGTACAGAAGGGCACGTGGTCGCCCTTCTACCTTATTCTGCTACACCCCAACTTTCCTTAACCTTTCTTTTGACCTGAGATGAAGCTCACTTCCAAATGAGGTAGCCACTAAGCCCCTGCACTCTCCTAAGTGCACGTTTTGCACTGCAATCTCAGCCAGAAGCATCATCAGACCATTCTTCTTCGAAGAATCTGGCGTGACAGTGACAGTCACCAATGAGGAGTATGTTAATGTCCTCAAAACTTTCAAGAGTGAGCTGCAGACCCTGTTCCCGCCGCTTCTGGGAAAGTTCTGGTTCCAGCAAGATAGATCAAGATCTCACACCTCAAACCTGTCCCGAGAACTCTGGTGGCCGTGTGATCAGTCTCAAGATTGATTTTGAGTGGGCACCTCACAGCCCAGACCATAGCGCCAAGATTTATTTCTCTGGGGCTACCTTAAAAATAGAGTGTACACAGGGAGTCCCAGGACCATCCCGGAACTCAAGGAAGGCATCAGGGAGAAAATAAGACCCATTAGTCGGTCAGTTTGTAAGGACGTCATGGACAACTTTGTGCTGCGCTTCAAGAAATGCTAAACGGAGGTCATTCGAACACGTGCTCTATCTAGAATAAAGAAGAAAAGTCCAAAGACTCACGTTTTGATATGATGTTTTTAAACACAATAAACTAGTTATCACCAAAATTTCATTCAATCCTTGCAGAAAATTTAGAAATGATCCCTTTCGAAAGTTGGGGCCCGTTTCTTGGGGGGGGTGAACCAGTATTAGGGTAAAATTTATTCTCAGCTTTCAGTTTAATATATTTTAGAGATTATAACTCCAGTTGGCGAAATATCCTTTGGAAAGTTCACTGAGTTTCTTTAGTTGTTGATAAAAACAAACTTTTAATATAGATTTATTCATGGTGAGCTGACGTTGACGTTTCGTAATTACCACGCATCACATCTTCAGAGTGGAAAAGAATAAGGTATGCCTAGCTTTCTATATGTTTATGTATATATATATATATATATATATATATATATATATATATATATATATATATATATATACATATACCCTTTAATCAGTCCTTTAAGTGCTCCCCCGCATTCTTAAACAATACGATATCAATGTTTTATTCAAATATGATTCCACTTTGTACCAAATACTTGCCAAAACCTCCGCGGCTAAAACAGGCGTTATTTATAAAATCAAATGTAGAGATTTCCATAAAAGTTATATTGGACAGACATCAATCCAATACCGATTGTTGTAACGACCAAAGTTCTTCATTTATGCATTTGCCCCCTTTCTAGTCATTTGATTAACTAGGAAAGTGCCAAATAACTTGCTTTTAAGTAACTATGTCACCAGAAAATTCCTTTAAGCGTTTGTAAAGAAGCCGTTCCGTATTTTAATATGAATTCTGGTTTGTTTTCTCTTGATCCTTTGACTATTAACTTTATTAAATCCCCAAATAGCAAAACCTTCCTGCATTGAAGGCTGTCTTCGCCCCTTTTTCTCCATTAAAAGCTTTTGCCTTCTCTCTTGAATTCATCCTATGAATCAAGGCGAAAGAGCTTGGAATCATACTTTCACTTTGCTGCCGATAATATATATATATATATATATATATATATATATATATATATATATATATATATATATATATATATATGTGTGTGTGTGTGTGTGTGTGTGTGTGTGGAAAACTCACAAAGTATCGCGTGAGTAAGCAATAAATGCAACAAGGCCCACAGGGAAAATTAATACGAGGATTCCAAGTACTTTCGAACTTTATTTCAAGTTCTTTATCAAGGAATGATAAATAACTCTAAATAAAGTTCGAAAGTTCTTGGAATCCTCGTATTAATTTTCCCCATGGGCTTTGTTGCACATATATATATATATATATATATATATATATATATATATATATATATATATATATATATATATATATATATATATATATATATATATATATGAGGAATCGAACCACATTCTCCGAAGACAATTTAATTCAGAACAATTTCGGTGTATTTCACACCCTTTTTCAACTGACACTGGATAGAAAATATGAGAAAAGTGCTTACATACATAACACAGGGTCAGGTCGTGAAAGATCCCCTCTTTTTCCCCCCAATCCCCTACTTGAGGCTAATCAGGGAGGGGGTTAGGCCTAAACATATTGAAGGGCTGACATTTCACTATTTTGTTTATTTGCTTTAAAGAAAATTACCTCTCAGATAGATTTAAATTAGGAACTGACGATATCAAGCTCGATTCTACTATTCTTCTCTTAACATAGTTAGCCGATTTAAATACCATTTTACTTCCATTGAAATCGATCGAATGATTCAAGTCTCTAACATGGCAAAATATTCCACTGCTTTCGCTGCCCACTCTAATATCTCTTTTGTGTTCGTACAATCTCTTGTCTAGATTTCTCCCCGTTTCCCCTATATAAACTTTATGGCAATCGTTGCATGCTATAGCATATACTCTTATGTTATGATGTTCTTTGGGTTTTCTGGCAATCATCAATTGGTTTAAGGAATTATTATATTTAAATGCTAGATTAATACCCGCTTTTCCAAATATGTTCTTTAAACTATTTAATTTATTATTAAATGACAATGTTATACATTTGTTGAATTCATTAGTGCGGGAAGGCTTATTACCATAGAATGTTTTCCTAGCTGAAAAATGGGCAGACGATATGAACCAATCGGGGTAATGCAAATTAGAAAAAATGGTCCTGATAATGACAATTTCCTCATCTAAATAGGAAGGATGACATATTTTATATGCTCTAAGGAAAAGATTAGAAATTACCGATTTTTTAACAGTATTATCCTGAAACGAAAAATAATGTATATAGGCATTCGAGTGGGTTGGTTTCTTATAAACGTCAAGTTTTAATTCATGGTGATCTTTATTAATGAGGACATCTAAAAAGGGTAATCTATTATCATATTCCAATTCATATTTAAATTTGATGGAGACATGCAAATTATTCAAATTATCAAAAAGTTATCAAAATCATGGCCATTAGGCCATACAGAAAATACATCGTCAATGTACCTTAACCATATAAAGTTAGGGGGAGAAATTGTGGGAAGGAGTTAAGTCTCAAAATATTCCATGAAGAGACATGCCAATATCGGAGATAAACTATTTCCCATGCTAAGGCCAAATATTTGTCTATAAAACTCATTATTTACTCGAAACACATTGTCAGAGAGACAAAATTCAACTAAATCGATAAATTTACTCGTAGAAATGGGAAGATCCAAATTAAGTCTAGACATGATTTCCCGCAGAAGGCCCATGGTTTGGTCAACCGGAACTTTGGTAAACAAAGAGTGAAATGTCAGCCCTTCAATATGTTTAGGCCTAACCCCCTCCCTGATTAGCCTCAAGTAGGGAATTGGGGGAAAAAGAGGGGATCTTTCACGACCTGACCCTGTTTATGTATGTAAGCACTTTTCTCATATTTTCTATCCAGTGTCGGTTGAAAAAGGGTGTGAGATACACCGAAACTGTCCTGAATTAAATTGTCTTCGGAGAATGTGGTTTAATTCCTCATCTTTTTTTGCGATATTGCATTCATTTTCATCATATATATATATATATATATATATATATATATATATATATATATATATATATATATATATATATATATATATATATATTCCATTCCAGTAAGTAAAGCATTGACAGCCCAAGTTTCAATTTTGTTCCATTTTTGTCGATTTCTGAATCTTTTGAACTGAAGAACGACGTCTTCCATTTTCCTCCATTAAGACGCTAATGGTTGAAAGGCAAAGCAACAAAAGGAAATTTGGAAAGTAAACCCATTATTAAAACAATCGCGGAGCAGAAGGGAGATGCTCTTTAACGGGAAGGAGACTGACACACAAATAGAGATACAGACGTATAGCGAAGGAATACAGGCAGACTGATAGGAAGAGATGGCAGATATTGACCGACAGATGGAAAGGTTATGAGATAAACAGAACAGCCAGACTCTATTGTTTGTATATATATATATATATATATATATATATATATATATATATATATATATATATATATATATATAATATATATATATGAAATGAAAAACTCACAAAGTATCACGTGTGGGTAGCAAATGAATGCAATGTCCCGCAGGAAAAAATGAAATGGTGTTTCCAAGTACTTTCGAACTTCATTAAGTTCCTTATATTGGATAACTACAAGAAATAATATTATATTAGAGGTATATATACGAAAGAAGAGTATGAAAGACCGCCTCAAAAACAAGAAATCACCAATGAAGAAGACGGATGGGGTAAGGTAAAGATTCACATTAAGAATTACAAAAAGCAGGTAGTAAGGTCAAACTGAGGAGACGGAAAGGGTAAGAGATTAAAAGAAATGGAAATAGCCTAAAGAGGGAGATTATAATACACGAGGAGCGAAAGAGTTGGGAAAATACAATGTACATAACAGAATAGTGACAATTTAAAAATAAAAATTGGGGCCACATAACTAAAGATTGTATATAAAAAACTAAAGACAAAAGACAGAACTAATTTCTTTAAGTATTAGTCTTTCAATTATAGCATCTATTTTATATAAGCCAGGGGAAAGGTTAAAATTACAACATTGGCTTATAAAAGCACATTCAAGGATATTACTTTTTATAGGGTCATTGGAACGATAAATAAATTTTGCCGAGTTCCAGTTAATTAGATGATCCCTCTTCGGACATTATATTTATGTTGATTTATGCAAACAGAAAGTTGTTTACCTGTTTGTCCATAATATTTACTTAGGCAACCAGAACACTCAACTGAATAAACTCCACCCCCTCCAAACTATTATAATTATTATTTACTAATAAATTCTTAATGGTCATCTCATATTTAAAAGCAACAGAAATGTTAAAGTTATTCAAAAGACGGGAAAGATCACTAAAACAAAGATAAAAAGGTAGAACTAAAATGTTATTACTATTAAAATGGAGAGTAGGGACAGTTTGATAAAATGTCTTTTTAGCAGAAGAAAGACAGTTTTAAGGAAGCGGGTAAGGGTAACAAAGTTTATGATCAATTTCAAAGATATTGGAAAATTCCAAATCCATATATTTCGGGCTCACAACTCGTAATGCCCGTAGAAACATATAAGAAAAAACAGAACGTTTAACTTTAGGGCTGTGAGAAGAGTAAAAATGAATATAAAAATTTGGATTAGTAGGCTTACGAAAGATAGAGTATTTAAAACCTATATGAGTTCTATGAATAAGAAGATCAAGAAAGGGAAGGGTTCTATTATTTTCCATCTCGTGGGTAAATTTAATTGAAGGGACGAGATAATTGAGTCTGGTAAAAAAAACATTAACATCTTTGTGATTAGGCTACAAGCAAATGACATCATCAATATACTTGTACCAAACGATTGGGGCGTCAAGGATAGTAGGAAGAAGTTTGTTTGAAAAACTCCATATATAAGTTAGAAAGGACAGGTGAAAGACAATTACCCATGGCTAATCCGAATTTTTGGCGGAAATATTTACTTTCGAACGAAAACTTAGTTTTTGATACAAAGGGAAATGAGGTTCATGAAAGTAGTAACGGGTACTGGCAAGTCATAATTTTGCAAATGATCATTAAGGAAATCGAAAAGATCTTCACCGGGTACTTTGGTAAATAATGAACAAACATCAAAACTAAGAAGAGTAAAATCATTAGAATAATGAATAGCATTAAGGTCGTAACTATTATTGACATGAGAATGAGAAATGGAACCAACTAGTGGAGTAAGAAATGAAGTAAGCCATTTAGACAGGGAATATGAAACAGACCCAATAGAACTTATAATAGGGTGTAATGGGAAATTTTGTTTGTGAGTTTTAACTAAGCCGTACAAATAAGGGAGGGTAGCGTTACTAGACTTGAATTTTGAAATTAAATCAGAAAAAGTTTTTAAGTAATCGCCGTACATTTTTATGGAAGTCACTGTTACCTTGAATACCTTGAAGAGTGGGGTCTTTTAATACAGGTAGGTAAGTATCTTGGTCATTAAGCATTACATTCATTTTATTAAGATAGGAATTTTTATCCATGATTAGGATATTACCAGATTTATCGGCCTTAGTGATATGGAGGGAATCATTTTTTCGAAGATTCGATAAAGCACGACGAAAACGAAGGGGATAATTGAGGTGGACAGGCTTAGCCAAGCATTGATAAACACAACCTTTTACAATAGAAATTAAATCACTAGGTACTTTTCTTTCGTATATATACCTCTAATATAATATTGTTTCTTGTAGTTATCCTTGATAAGGAACTTAATAAAGTTCGAAAGTACTTGGAAACACCATTTCATTTTTCCTGCGGGACATTGCATTCATATATATATATATATATATATATATATATATATATATATATATATATATATATATATATATATATATATATATATATATATATATATATATATATATATATATATATATATATTATTTCTCATATTAAATAAAAAATAGAATGTTATCGTGAAGAGAGAAGTTAAGTAAGGGGAAGTGAAAATGTGTAAGATGTACATAATCTGTGTACTCATGAGAGGAAACCAATTTCAGTGTTATGCCTTTCCCACTTCGGGTAAAAACAGCAGACAAATAAAGAAATTTATAAGTGCAGACATATGTAGACAGGATATAGTAAAATAGGAGTCCGAAATATAGAGCAATGAGGAGATAACAATATTTAGGCAGAAAGGGTGACTTACGTACATACCAATTGACGCACAGGCGAATACAGCGAGAGAGTCCTTTTGTCTGTCTGTTAGTCTTTCTCTCTCTCGAAATGTCTAGCTGTTTGTCTCTAACCCTCTTTCTGTCAGTCTGTCTCTCCTTTTCTCTCAATATGGCTGCCGTCTCTTTTTCTCTATCTTGTCTCCACATCTTTTTTTTCTCTTTCTTGTTGTGAATTAGAGGTAAAAGATTGGGTGAACAGAAATACTAAGTTTAGGGACGACTCTACACTTCATAGATGAAGGATTTGAACTAACCCATGTTGGGTAGACGAGTGTTCGAACGTGTGGCAGAGCCTTTCCAGTTGGAAAGGTGAAAAGGAACGAATACTAGGCACGTAATTCTAGAGTTACATTACACGTTAAAACCAAAACAATTAGAATCAACCAAAGTGAAGAAGGACTTGAGACTGGTTGATTAGCGAAGACTTCAAGTTCTCCAAGCAGTGCGTTGAGGGGTAAGAAGAAGGCCGAACTTGTGTTAGTGTACATTAGGATAGAATTCAACTTCAGCAATAAGGATGTTGTAGTCTATAAATTGTTTATGGGACCTCCTATAGAATGTGTTTTACAGTGCTGGATCCATGCTTTCGAAAGGACATGATCGTTTGGGAGAGGATGCAAGTCTTTCGATGATTTAAAATAGGAAATATCGGACCTCTCTTGAAGGTCTTCCCTTGCTCGAGACCCGGTGACTGTCCGATGAAATGATAAAAGTGTTCAAGAGTCTTCGGGGTTTTGAAGATATAAATCGTAGAAAGATGCCCTATTCCCTATCTCCTAAATCCGAATTGGATTCTGAACCACGGGTGGAAGTTGAATTAATTTGATGCAGGTTCGGACTTGGTATGGTGACGAACTTACTAGAAATTGGTTAAAAAATTACACCTTGAGGTATGTTGCGGTAGGAAACAGCGAAGGCATCATTCAGTTCAAAGAGCAACTGAATAAGGTAGATTGATAGATGAACAAATTTAGCGAAAAGATCGAGATGTCTAGGTCGTTTCACTTTTCCACCTCTGGGTGAAAGGGGCGCCATCTTATCTATACTTTATAGAGTGCTAAGTATGTTAAGCCTTTTCCGATACGGTACTTTTCGGGATGGCTCGCAGGATCTTTTAGGTACCGCTTTTCTTTGTAACTCCTTGTGTTACTCCCCCCCCCCCTTCATCTGTTCGGGACTCTTTGGAGCCTCGCTCGAGAAAAGCGCCCCAAGGCAGCTATCTCGCATTCGCTCCATTTCCTCGCCGCCAACTTCTCCCTTCGACGTCTCTGGACTTAAGATTGGACCAAACAGCCTACGGCACTCGCCCCCTACACCCCTCTTCCTCAGAGCCCGCTGGCTTCCGCAGAGAAGATCAAGAGAGTCGCAGTGACTACTGGTGTTCCAAAACAAATTAAAACTTGTGCTGGTTGAAATGCCAAGAGAAGGAAGACCCTCTTTCCACATCACCCCTATCATCTTCATTCATCTCCATTTTACGGGCGATGAGAGGCGGCTTCGGGACTTTATTTGCAGACTTGTTCAAAATGACGTCACCTGGGCATTGCGCGTTCAGGGAGGAATCAAGCGGAAGGGAACAAGCAGGAATATTAGGATGAAAAGAAGAATTTAATGTCATTTAATGTAATTTAAGAATTTAATGTCATTTTTATAAAAAAGGAAAATCATTTTTGTTAATATTTCAAAAATTCATTAATTCATCAAAAGTAATTTCCATCATTTGTGGCAATGTTCTATCTTCGTTTAGCTAAGCAGTGGATTTATTTCTTGAAGAATTGATTCTGTTTTGGAGAAATTAAGATTTTATATTATTTTCCATCTCGTAAAAGACCTTAGTGAACTTAACCTGTGAATATTGAGAATGAGAACGTTCTTCACATCCTAGCACAATATTTCTTGGTGGGTCAAAGTGTGTATGTGTGGGCGTGTATTGTCATTAAGGACGATATGACACCCGTGTGGTTGACCACTGAAGGACTCTTTTTTTCTACAAGAATTTCTCTTAAACGTTGAATTTATTGAAAGTATACGATGAGTTAGAAATGAAAAAAAAATAGTCGCACGTTGTAAACGTTGTCCTGAAGACTTCATGTTAACCTTAAAATACAATTTTTGTGGACTTTTCCTACGTTGAGGCGTTGTTTCAAGACTGCAATATAGCGTAAAAAATGCCTAAACATTACTAAAGTTATTTTAAAACAGTTAAAAAAAGCATTTGTAATAATTTAGATAAATCCAAGAAGCATATTTTTATGTGTCCTAAAAACGAGATCAATTTCTTAGCAACCTAATGCTAATAAATGACACAGGAAACTAAAGAGATTCTAATATCAATAAAGCACTTATTCACTGCACACAATCGATTATCTATTTATTTATTTCTATAAAAATTCCTGTGATATTATTTGATTATTTGCTTGCTTACTTCATATTCATAATAATATGTGATATTATTTTCTCGTGTGCTTTACTCCTATGAATCCTTTTTTTTCAACATTTAAAACGAAACAAACGAGAGCATCTTCCAGTTTATAAGGAGATATATGTAAATCAAATAGTGAAGATGTGGGAAGTGGAAATCTGTCGAAGATATACATATCTATAGCCACAGCTTCCAATGCGGATACTCAGGTTCGAGATAGAACCCTTTTGGGGGGGTTGGGGCTTGTAGGGCAGGCATTCCTCCTAATATAACTTGCATCATGGTTTGCATGTTACACCTGACGCTCTCTCGCGGGGGATAGGGATTATGGGGAGAACATAGAAGGATAAATGCCGGCGAAGAAAGAAGACATGCTAAATACCTCCCCCCCTCTATAAACAAGAGGGAGAGGGTTGATCCCTCCCCTGGGCCTAGAGCAGGACTGAGTGGACGAAAGCTGGTCGGTAACTATCCTTTATATTAGGCGCCAGCCATGACTAAATTTCGAAAAAGACTCGTAAAGAAAGTAGGGAAATAAACGTAAAATGGAAATACTCTGGTTGAAATTAAAGCTTAGTTAGTCTCAATCTAGTCTGAGATTGCCGTGTTCCCTGGAGTTGGGAGGGCCTGTCACAGATTTTCCTGTTCACTAGACCATTCATAAAGAATAGTGCTTCACCTCTAACCACTAACTGTTCCGTGAATCTTTCAGGATTTTCAAGAAACCACTGAGCAAATCTTAGACGACGAGATCGATCTCCTTCACGCTGTTGAGGTTAAACGTGCATTCGCTATGGGTACAATTTCAAATCTTCACGAATTATTCAATACAATCACATTAGTGAGAGTTCTAAATCATTTTGACTGGCGAACACTCTAGGGTATTCCACCAATAAATGTTGCAAGGCTAAATATTTTCTTCTGTCCTTGCAGTTTTCGGATGGACTGAATGTCCTTTGTTCAGTGAGAACCACTTGTTCTTCGTTGTACTTCCGAACATTCTTCACAATTTTACGTTTGGTTGGATAAGCTCTATCGTCAAACTGCTGTTCGAAATTATTCTGAACTTGTTTTAGAATTTTAGTTTTCAGTTAAGCTGTCACTATGAAAACTTGCTGCCATCCTATTAAGTGTATCACAAGGGTTCCAAAGGACTTATAAATTTAGTCATTCAAATTCTGAGGTACGTCATTCGTGTGTATGACTCGCATCATAAATACCAAACATAAGTATTAAAAAAAATTACTTGCAAAATCTTTCGAGTTAAAGAGCAACACAAAGTCTATCGGCAAATTGCTGTTCGAAATGATTCTGAAATCGTTTTAGATTTTTAGTTTTTAGTTAAGCCGTCACTATGAAAACTCGCTGCCCTCATATTAAATGTACCACAAGGGTTCCAAAGAACTTATAAATTTAGTCATTCAGATTCTGAGGTACGTCATTTGTGTGTATGACTTGCATCATAAATGTCAAACATTCGTATTAAAAGAAAAAGCATTTGCAAAATCTTTCGAGTTAAAGAGCAACACAATTGTTAATGCAAAATTGAGTCGCAACTGACCCGGAAGAAAAGATCATTTCGGGCAATTCATTTTATTGGTGCCCTTTATTTAAAAGCAGAAAGCTCCTAAACTAAATCTTTTAAACACAATTAAATTTAAAAGTTAAGATAAAATACATTTCTTTATTCAATCAAATAAACAGATTACAATTATCTCAAATTTTAGAAGAGCTATTAAAATCTTAATTTAGGGACATACTAAATAATGCAGATACTTTCAAGAACTTGTTTACGACAAGAATTTTAACAAATTTTGGCAAACAAACTAACACATTACCTGAAGAATAATAGAAAAAAAAAATAACCCCATAATAGCAAGGAAGCGTGAATTAAGAGAATCATAGATGCAAATAATCATGGATAAAATGTTACCATCCTTAGCGACAATGAAGAAATCGGTAACTTATCAAAGATAATAAAAGCAATTAAAGAAAAGAAGGACCATTCATATGAAAAGAATCCGGTCACCGGCAACGTCTCAATATTCCATTATTCCCCCTATTAACGATTTATCTTTTACAGCAATTATTCTATGACTATATATTTTTAAACATTAAATACCGTTAATCACCCGATAATGAACTTGTTTATGTTCACAAATCTCTCGCTTTAAGCTGCTCTAATTTGCCTTGTTGTACCATACTGTCCAATAAAGACTTGGGAAGGTAAGAGGCGCATACACCAACTTTTTTCTTTTTTTCTTCTTCTCTTTCTTGAATTTACTTATTCCTTCTTTTATAGGGTTCAGAGTATCTTCATATTTCCTTACATAGTACCACATCTACATGGTGTTCCCTACCTCAGCACTGTTCCTTCAGGCTTCTCTTCACTTCCAGTTACCTTTTCTATTTTCCTTGAACTATTCTTCCATTCACTTCCTTTCCATCAGTTTCTCCACCATACTTTCATCCCTCTCTATGAAAACAATACCATTGAAGACTTCAATTGTCAATTTTTTCGTTCTTCTATTTTTCATATCTCTTTAATATGCTAATTCTTGGTCCTATCTGAATATGCTACAATACAATCTATCTCAACATTCTCATTTACACTACGACGTCCAACTTCTACTCTTGTGTAATTTAAGCTACACTCTTTCTCTAACATAAAACTTCGGTCATCTTACAACTGTTCTATAGACCTTTTATTTTTAACTTTTCATTAATTTTCCGATTCCATAACATACCTTAAAATCTCTACCAGATCATCCTACTCGAATGATTCCCATATAGTATTGTAATCTTTATAGAATGTGTGCATTGAGTTAGAGTTTCTTATACACTAAGTACTTCTCATAAATCTTAGCTAGTGAGGAGAAATGAATGTGCAAGTGATGTTCTTAAGAGATGAAATAAAGTGTTATTTTATGGAGGATCAAAGTTGAAACACTTAAACATCCAACTCCCCCCTATAGAGATTTAAAGGGGAAGACATTCAATAGCGAAAATTTAAAGGGAAACAATGTTCAATACTGAAAAAAATAGGCGGAGGATTTTATAAGAAAAAATAGATAGAGAGTATTCAATAGCAAACATAGGAGAGAGGTTTAATATCGAAAACTTATTAATGAGGGGATCTAATAGCAAAAACCTAGCGTGAGACGTTCAATAGAGAAAACCGAGAGATGTCCAATAGCGAAAATTTAAAGGAAGGCTGTTCAATAGCTAAAGCTGGGATAAGGAATGTTTAATAGCGAAATTTTAAGTCGAAGGGTATCTGATAGTGAAAACCTAGGGGAAGGGGGTCAAAGGCAAAAAGTTGGGGGGAGGGTGTTAAATAGCGAAACAAGAGGGAAGAATTAAATAACAAGAGGCCAATCAATCTGGTATCAACAACTCGTTAAAACAACCTATGGTAAGCTCTCTTCCATATACAGCCATGCAACAGAGTTGTTTCAACTGCCATCGGTCCTTAATGAATACCAATGTAAAGTAGTAAGAAAGGCGGATCCCATTTCCCGAAAGCTGTTTACAACAGCGCTCGAGATGTTCAAGACTTTGAGTAGGATCATACGGAAACCAAATTAATTGCATATATTTTAATCGCTTTCGCCTTGCTGATGGCAGATTATTATTTTCTTCAATTCCAAAAGAATTACAGGAATGGTAACAGAATTATTATAATCCAGTCCCGCAGTTAAACTAAAAATGAACTTTTCTAAGACGAAAATAATGATTAATAGCCTTGCAGAAGATAGCACAATTAGAATTGACGCTCAAACCTTAGAATTGGTAGAAGAATCAAGAAAACTTTGACACAATTTGGACTCCTGAAGGGAGAAGGGAAAAGGAACTCAGTAGAAATATATTAGGCTGGAAAGCTGTAGGAAACCTTAGTTACATCTTCAGGAGTGATATGCCTCTTCTTAAAACACAAAGGATGTATTTAATCAAGGCATCATGCCAGTTTTAACTTACGCAAGGAAAACAGGGACGATGAAAATAAAAAACATGCAACAACTGAAGACGCCTCTAGAAAACATGACCAATACATGGGAGAAATAACCCGCAGGAACTACAAAATAAATATTTGAATAAAAACACAAAACTGGTAAGAGATATAATGAATAGAATGAAAATCATAAAAGAGAAGTCGGTAGGATATATTACTGGATAAATACACAAGGTGCACTAAATGAATCTGAAGTGGACGCATGGATACCAAAGGATACTCAGAAGACGACCATGAACAAGCTGGTAGAAAGAAAATGACCAAAACAGGGGTTTTGACATTTTTACTCAGTTCTCCCTTTGATGATTTAGTAAAGAAAGAATAAAAAAATTGCAACTTAAAGTCAATAATGCAGCTGCCACTGACTTACCAATCCTGTATTCAGCATTGATTCCTTCCGCGATATATATATATATATATATATATATATATATATATATATATATATATATATATATATATATATATATATATATATATATATATATATATATATATATGGGTAAAAATCACGTGAGGTAACACGTGATAAGAAGTATAAATATTTGTATATACCACGTAAGGAAAAGGAAAGATCGATTGGAGTTAGTACTATCGTTATCTAATAATTAGACAACCAGACAGGTTTAAGTTTTCTCTTTTCAGGAAATCGACAAATAATTTATGTCCATTTTTATTCAGGTCATTCTAAAAATATTAAAACATCTGTATTTTCTTCCATGTATCTTAGGGCGCTCAGAATATGTAGTCCTGACTATATAGACCAAGAATTTACAAAAATTGAAGAGATTGCCTTCAATCTATGTTACCCGAAATATTTTGGGGAAAACTGCTTGAATAAAGCTAAAAAAAACATTCTATAACCACAAGTTAAGGAAAACATCCTTTACACAACATATTACTTTTACCATACCATGATAATTTCTTGTATGCGGTACCAATTTTCAAACAACTTAATATAAGTGTAATTTTGAAATACAATTATACATTAACAAATATGTTGATAAACACAGCCCAAGGAACGATAATAATGTAATATATAGTAGACCTTGTTTAGATTGTAATTTATTCTATGTAGGTACAACTTCTAAAAATAACTTTGTAAGGATTAAGCAATATCAAAATGCAGTATCTATCGGATATTCAAATAGACTTGTTGTTGTTCCCAGGCTTAAGATAGGTCACCAGCAGATACCATAATGTATATAAATGATTTTATTAGCATAAATATATTTGAATCCTTCCTAATCTGACCTCATAGGGATAACAATGCTTTGTATAAATCCTGTCTCTCTATTTTATAAACCATTATGAGTTTGAAAATGTTAAGACAACGAAATTACTAACTTCAATCAATCTTTTTTTTCCCTACGTCGTATACACAAATATTTAGACTTATTCACATGTTATCTCTTGGGATTTTTACCCATAATATGGACACTACGCGTTACTTCTGCCTCCTGTTCCCCTTCCTCGCTCATCTCTATGTGGACTTTCAAAAATCCTTAGTGAAATCACATTCTACAAGACTTCGACGGAAATTTCTACATTAGTGTTTAGAGGAGCATATGATCCCCAAATCGTTACTGCCCGCATGGTTGAGGAATAACAGTGAACCTTCTTTCAGTCAGGTCAGTTTCCTCTATCTAAACAAACATCTGGAAGCCACAAAAAGAAATGAGTTTTTAGAGTTTAAAAAAGTTCGTAGTGTGAAATAACTTCATACGTGATGCACCGAAGGACTGGAAAATTCTGCTGTTAGATGCCATCTACAACAAGCTCAGAACGAATCTAAATAATCTAAACATCCACCTAACGAAGAAATTAAAATGCCTTATAAGTGATAATAATTGGACCAAAAAATATCAAGAAAACTGCGTTGTGAAATTATCGAATAAGCCAATATCGACCGATGGGAAACGTGGCTTAGGTTGTGGACTCTCGTATACACAAATATTTATACTTATTCACGTGTTACCTCTCGTGACTTTTACCCATATATATATATATATATATATATATATATATATATATATATATATATATATATATATATATATATATATATATATATATATATATATATATCGCAAAGACTACAAAATACTGTGATATACGAGATTTCTGAAAAGTCTGTGCACTAAATGTAGTTTGAAGTAATACAAAAAAAATTAAGTGAATTTGAACGAAATGGAATCGATACACCGCGTGGAAGTGTCAGTGTGTTTGGTAACTGTCATGTTTCCATTTGCTTCTTCCTACGTTGCGCGGGCCACATCATTTCGAGTGATGGTCATCTCAGAGTAATTAGTTGACGTAGGCCCACAACAGATTAACTATTGTGATTGATTACTCGTCTTGTCATAATGAAATGGTGGCAATGGTTGAACAAAGAGTATTTTTGATTAAACATGTCTTTCGCTATAGCGACAATTATACATAAGAACTGCCAATACATTATTCTGATGCTGAAGTTCCCTAGCGTAATAACAGAACATAACACATAACATAAGAAAAGAAGGAGTCTGCAAATAGGCTAATCAATAAATAGCCTATATGAGTCAGCTCCTGCAATGGGTTACGTAATCACATAGCGAAACTGGGAAAACTGTATATTCTGGATGTTCACCGCCCAGATAGATTATTGGTGGCAAAACTATGGAACGCGTGTCAGCAGTGACATGCGTGACACTGAATACCTTGGTCAATGATAACACGCGTATAGCTGCATATGACACCAGTTGCGTCTGTCTTCTGTTGTCTTTTTATTTCACAGTGTTATTATACCAAATTTAGTATTTTTTTATGAAATCAAGCTAAACAAATAGCAATTATGTACCAAGTGGCAACTAGTAGTATTTGAGATGTCACGTGAGTAGGTGTTGTGCAGTGCTTGATAACGTCAGCAATTCTGAGTTGTAAATTTCATTCTTAATTCCTTTCTTGGGGTTAAAAAAATTTATGTCAAGAAGCAAACGGTTCTTTAAAAAATAGATGGCAATCAATATATGTCGTATTCTTTTATTGAGCGGAAAAATTATAAGCCACTGACAACTCATGAAAATAGAAGTACCAGATGTCACGTTTATTATTTTTTTTTTTTCAGAACAAGTTCCACATTAAATTCATTTCACAGTTTTGATCAAACCCTTATTTACATAATAAGTAAAGCAAAGAAAGTTAAATTATCAGAAAATCAGTGTAGTAGCAGAATTTTCCAAAATGGTAGTCAACTGAATATGGCGTAATAGAACGAAATAATAAAACTCTTCGCATTTTATGTGATCAAAAAGTTACTAGCAGAACTTGAAATGTGAAAAGTCACTTTGAGTCAAATTACAAGTGGTTATTAGAGAGAAGTGATGAAAAACGTAACGAATATATCGCACAAGAGGAAATCAAAATAGCGACCCAATCTCAAAGTTTGCTGAAAATTGTAAGTGGCAACTCAGGTGTGAATTTAGTGACATCGTTTCAGTATTTCTTATGCTATTGTTTTCTTAACTGTGCACCTTTTCTTTTTGAAGATTTTAGTAACAAGGACAAACTAATTAATCGTATTAAAGAGCTTCCTATTTCCGGAAACACTGTTAAAAGCCAGGTAATGACCAAGCATTCAAATATTGAAGAACAAATGCAAAATGACTTGAACACGTGTGATTATTTTTCAATTTGCCTCGATGAAACCACTGATATTACTTAGGCTTCTCGATTGGCAATATTTGCAAGGTATTCCAGTGGTCATGAAATGTTCGAGGAGTTGCTTAGCCTAGAATGCCATTCGTTAAATACTACAGGAAAAGATATTTGTGATATTGTAGTCAAAGCAGTTGGCGACAGAAACATATATATATATATATATATATATATATATATATATATATATATATATATATATATATATATATATATATATATATATATATATATATATATATATATAAATGTAGCAATTACAATAGATGGAGCACCAAATATGGTCGGCCGAAAGCTTGGATTCGTGAAACTTTTCACTGATATCGTCAGACATTCTGTGGTACAGTTTCACTGTATTATTTATCAAGAAGCACTGAGTGCTAAAGTTGGATTAAAAATATTACAGCGTAAATCACCAAGATAGTTAATTTGATATCAGCACAGGCGTTGCATAAACGGGAATTCAGCTCGTTACTGGATGAAGTTGAATCAGCTTATGGCGTTTTATTGATGTACAATAATGTTCGGTGGCTTAGTAGAGGCAAGGTTCTTGAACGCTTTGTTGAATGCATAAATGAGATACAGCTTTTCTTAGACGTGAAAAAAATGAAGGCTACCTGGAACTAGATGATGAGTCCTGGATTAAGCGGTTGATATTTTTCACAGAACTCTCATTGCACTTGAATGAACTAAATGTTAAACTCAAAGTTTTTGATATCATGTTTGAACATATTACTGCATTTGAAAACCAAATTGCCATTCTTGAGCGTGACATTGAAACTAAAACTTTTAAGTACTTTCCAAGATTAAAAAAGAACTATGAACAAGTTAGTTACAAAGATGAAAATGATGTCGAAAACGATCAAGACTTCTTTTTGTCAGCTTTACTTTCTTTGAAAGATGAATTTAAACACAAGATTTTCTCAGTTTAGAGATCTTGAAGAAATATTGCTTTTCATTAAGCACCCAAATGAAGCTAATTTTGAAAAAATGAAAACGAACCTGTTTGAATGGCTGAAAATAGAAAAACTTAAAATAAAATTAGTAGAACTTCAATCCAGTTCTATTTGGAAGCAAAAATTCCTCACTCTTAGAGGTAATTTAGAAACACTTGAAAAAGATCGATTGAGAGGAGTTTGCAGAGATCAAGATAATCAATTGTTGTTCATTTGGGAAAGCATTCCCGAAGCATTTGGTGCTCTTAAACGTCTTACCAAAGCGATATTAACAAATTTCTTTTCTAGGTATGCGTGTGAGAGTCTGTTCTCATCTATTAACTACGCTAAACACAATAGAAGAAGTCGATTAACTGATGAGGCAAGTGCTGCATGTTTACATTTAAAGACAACGAACTATCGGCCCGACATAAAGGAATTGGCTGGAAAAATTCAGGTTCACAACAGAAATTAAATAGGTAAGTTTATATTTTTATTTCTTTATTGTACAGCATATATATTCATATACTTGTGTATTAAAATTATAATGTAATATACCATTTAACAATATAAATTTAGAAGTGACACATGACGATGTAAAAATGACTAAGATATAAAAGAATTGACACGCCAAGCATCAAAGTTTTGCCACCACTTCGATAGACTATCCACGACAGACAAGATCATGGATGTTATCCAAGATAGGATACTGTTGAGTCCATAAAAACTCCGGGAAGCGCCTTCACAAGAATTTAAAGTGGTAAAGAGAGAACACGATATTCTAGAAAAAGTTGCATTACTATCTGTAGAAAGTGTCTCTCTCTCGTGCATCACCTGAAAGAAAACCTACGAGAAACGTGGTAGATACTGCAAGTGGTTTCAAGACTTCCTATCTGAACAAAGTGAGATTATGGAGGTGATTTTCTTTACATATGAAGCTTGGTTCTACCTGCCCGGGTACATCAACAGCCGAAACACTCGTCAATTGAGTGATAAAGTTCACTACGAATTAAAAGAAGTGCCTCACTACGCTCTAAAGGTTGTTGTTTGGTGTGCTATTAGTCATACGCACATTATTGTACAATTTTATCCAATGTTACTATTAACGCTGAACACTACTGTAACCAACTAAGCTACCCATTCATAGCTAAGTTGGTTACAGTAGTGGCTCTATCAAGACATTGCAACTGTCCACAACCCTCAGGTATCACTATAGCTGCCTGGAGGACCTCTACAGAAATCGCATCATCTCCCGGGGACTGTCATGCCCGGTCACCGCATCGGACACCGCCTGGCTTTTCTGTGGGAAGACTGAAATGGAAAGTGTACAAAGGTAATTTTCATACACATGAGGAAATACATAGTGCAATGATGACCAACATCCAACAAATCACGCCACATGTACTGTGAAAGGTATTCGCCAACACGCAGAGGAATATGGCAGCGTGTCCGGACATCGGTGTAGGCCATTTCCAACATTTCTTGTATTAACTTTTACTAAATTTTTAAAAGATGTTGTAATAAACTTTCAGTGCAGAGTAACTTTTAGGAAACCCTGTATTTAGATAAGCAAAAACATGCTTTTCAAGCAACGGCTAAAAATAATAAATATTTAAAAGGGGGGCGTGAAACGAGCATGCGCAGAAGTCAGCTGAAGTATAAATTTCATGACGTCATACTACGTCACACCCTCTGTAAGCACAAAACAATTATTTTTATTATTCAATATATTCAAAATCAATTGATCAATATTTTGGAGAGTTTTAATGTTTTCGAAAGTGTCTTCCTTTAAGATCAAGAATGCTTCTACAATTTGCATCTTTACTTCATTAACTAAGATAATGGGGTTTGCACCGTTTAAATCAATGATATGAAATTTTGTCTCTCTATTATTTATTGATGAGCTATAAAAATTGCCTAACAGGAGGTCTACTTTGTGTTGTTTAACACGTGCTTTCAAATCTAGTTTTTCCAATAGAGTTTTTATCGCATTTGAAACATATTTCATATAAACAGCTTAAAGAAGGTTCGGTTTTCTAATAAGGTGTTTCAAGGATTTTTTAATAGATTTGAAAATAATGGAAATTACTTTACATAATTGGATCAAGAATTATTTTTATGTTGTCTTTAGATAGTTCGGTCGGAAGTTTAAGATCATTGGCTTTCTCTTCATCTGCGGCAGGTTTGTTATAAAAAAATCCTTCTAGCATTCCAGAAAACATTACAGATAAAATTGTTACTATAACAAGTTTTTAGTCGCGTGTTACTCTATTTCTTACTATGTCGGTCGGTCCGTCTGTTGGTCCCCGTTTTGCTTTCTTTTTTATTTTAGTAATAACATTGTAACTTTTAGAAAATTTTAACGAAATTTGAAACCCTTATGTTGTTTTACATTCTCTTTCGAATGATATAATTACCAAGGTCATCCCAAAGTTAGCCCGGGAATTATTTTATTTTGGTAATAACATCATAACTATTCAGCTGATTGTAACGAAATTCGAAACCCATATGTTCTTTTACATTCTCTTTTGAATTATATTATTGCCAAAGTCCTCCCAAGGTTAGCCTTGAAATTATTCAGCAATTCCATCATAACTATTCGGCTGACTCTAACGAAATTTGAAACCCTTATGTTGATTTATATTCTCATTCGAATAATATAATTGACAAGGTTCTCCCGAGGTTAGTCACGGAATTATTGAAACTTTTGAAGGTCGTAAGGTCATAAATCAAAATAAGTGAGAGCACGCAAATTTAGTCAGCAGACTTTGTTTTTAAACATTCTTCGAAAAACATAAATCACCATCAAAAAGAGAAGGATCACAAATAAGAAGAAGGTATAGAAGAATTTCCATAATTACACCCTTCTTATTGGAAATAGGATTTTTAGTAAATGCATGCACATATGAAATAAATGAGAGCCTTTTCTATACATGTAAATGAAGGGATGTCTCGTTAATTTCTAATTAATACATCCAAAACGAAAGTGGTCCATCTCTCTCGATTTCATTAGTAAATTAAATGAAGGGCAAAAATAAAGTTAACTCTTGTTCTAAATTGTATATGTATTCAGATGAATCAACCCATATAAAGGTGCCATCAACGTATCTAAACCGATTGTCCTCAGGAATTAATGAATTAGGAAGAAATTCTTCTTCAGAGAACTCCATAAAATATTGCTCAAAACTCAGGAAAAGGAAGAGCCTTTGGGTAGGCTCATGTTTTGTTTGTAAAAAATACCCTTAAAGCTAAATTAGTTATTGCTCCTATACAGTTATATAAGGTCAATATGTTTCTGGTTTAAGGGGAGCACAATTGCGATATTTGTAAACAATCGTCTAATTTCAACAGTGTAAAATCAATACGGGCATTTGTGAACGATGACACTGCATTTACAAGAATTTTGTCTAAAAAAGCTTCATAATTGTTGATATGAGACTCTAGGATACTTTCTACGATAGGAAAAAACAAGAGCAACTATTTGGATAAAGCTTCATAATTTTTGATATGAGACTCTAGGATACTTTCTACGATAGGGAAAAACAAGAACAAGTATTTGGATAAAGCTTCATTATTTTTGATATGAGACTCTAGGATAATTTCTACGATAGGGTAAAACAAGAGCAACTATTTGGATAAAGCTTCATAATTTTTGATATGAGACTCTAGGATACTTTCTACGATAGGGAAAAACAACAGCAACTATTTTGGTAAAGCTTCATAATTGTTGATATGAGACTCTAGGATACTTTCTACGATAGGGAAAAACAAGAGCAACTATTTGGATAAAGCTTCATAATTTTTGATATGAGACTCTAGGATACTTTCTACGATATGGAAAAACAAGAACAACAATTTGGATAAAGCTTCATAATTTTTGATATGAGACTCTAGGATACTTTCAACGATAGGAAAAAACAAGAACAACTATTTGGATAAAGCTTCATAATTTTTTATATGAGACTCTAAGGATACGTTCTACGATAGGGAAAAAACAAGCACAACTATTTGGATAAAGCTTCATAATTTTTTATATGAGACTCTAGGATACTTTCTACGATAGGGAAAAACAAGAACAACTATTTGGATAAAGCTTCATTATTTTTGATATGAGACTCTAGGATACTTTCTACGATAGGGAAAAACCAGAACAACTATTTGGATAAAGCTTCATAATTTTTGATATGAGACTCTAGGATACTTTCTACGATAGGGAAAAACAAGTACAACTATTTGGATAAAGCTTCATAATTTTTGATATGAGACTCTAGGATACTTTCTACGATAAGGAAAAACAAGAGCAACTATTTGGATAAAGGTTCATAATTTTTGATATAGGACTCTAGGATACTTTCAACGATACGGAAAAAACAAGAACAACTATTTGGATGAAGCTTCATAATTTTTGATATGAGACTCTAGGATACTTTCTACGATAGAGAAAAACAAGAACAACTATTTGGATAAGGCTTCATAATTTTTGATATGAGACTTTAGGATACATTCTACGATAGGGAAAAACAAGAACAACTATTTAGATAAAGCTACATAATTTTTGATATGAGACTCTAGGATACTTTCTACGATAGGGAAAAACAAGAACAACTATTTGGATAAAGCTTTATAATTTTTGATATGAGACTCTAGGATACTTTCTACGATAGGGAAAAACAAGAGCAACTATTTGGATAAAGCTTCATAATTTTTGATATGAGACTCTAGGATACTTTCAACGATAGGAAAAAACAAGAGCAACTATTTGGATAAAGCTTCCTAATTTTTTATATGAGACTCTAAGGATACGTTTTACGATAGGGAAAAAAACAAGCACAACTATTTGGATAAAGCGTCATAATTTTATATATGAGACTCTATGATACTTTCTACGATAGGGAAAAACAACAGCAACAATTTGGATGAAGCTTCATAATTTTTGATATGATACTCTAGAATACTTTCTACGATAGAGAAAAACAAGAGCAACTATTTGGATAAAGCTTCATAATTTTTGATATGAGACTTTAGGATACTTTCTACGATAGGGAAAAACAAGAACAACTATTTGGATAAAGCTTCATAATTTTTGATATAAGACTCTAGGATACTTTCTGCGATAGGGAAAAACAAGAACAACTATTTGGATAAAGCTTTATTATTTTTGATATGAGACTCTAGGATACTTGCTACGATAGGGAAAAACAAGAACAACTATTTGGATAAAGCTTCATTATTTTTGATATGAGACTCTAGGATACTTTCTACGATAGGGAAAAACAAGAACAACTATTTGGATAAAGCTTCATTATTTTTGATATGAGACTCTAGGATACTTTCTACGATAGGAAAAAACAAGAACAACTATTTGGATAAAGCTTCATAATTTTTGATATGAGACTCTAGGATACTTTCTACGATAAGGAAAAACAAGAGCAACTATTTGGATAAAGCTTCATAATTTTTGATAAAGGACACTAGGATACTTTCAACGATACGGAAAAAACAAGAAAAACTATTTGGATAAAGCTTCATTATTTTTGATATGAGACTCTAGGATACTTTCTACGATAGGGAAAAACAAGAAAAGCTATTTAGATAAAGCTTCATAATTTTTGATATGAGACTCTAGGATACTTTCTACGATACGGAAAAAAACAGGAACAACTATTTGGATAAAGCTTCATAATTTTTGATATGAGATTCTAGGATACCTTATACGATAGAGAAAAACAAGAGCAACTATTTGGATAAAGCTTCATAATTTTTGATATGAGACTTTAGGATACTTTCTACGATAGGGAAAAACAAGAACAACTATTTGGATAGGGCTTCATAGTTTTTGATATGAGACTCTAGGATACTTTCTACGATAGGGAAAAACAAGAACACCTATTTGGATAAAGCTTCATAATTTTTGATATGAGACTCTAGGATACTTTCTACGATAGGGAAAAACAAGAGCAACTATTTCGATAAAGCGTCATAATTTTTGATATGAGACTCTAAGATACTTTCTACGATAGGGAAAAACAAGAACAACTATTTAGATACAGCTTCATAATTTTATATATAAGACTGTAAGATACTTACTACGATAGGGAAAAACAAGAACAACTATTCGGATAAAGCTTCATAATTTTTGATATGAGAATTTAGGATACTTTCTACGATGAGGAAAAACAAGAACAACTATTTGGATAAAGCTTCATAATTTTTGATATGAGACTGTAAGATACTTACCACGATAGGTAAACAAGAGCATCTATTTGGATAAAGCTTCATAATTTTTTTATATGAGACTCTAGGATACTTTCTACGATAAGGAAAAACAAGAGCAACTATTTGGATAAAGCTTCACAATTTTTTATATGAGACTCTAGGATACTATCAACGATATGGAAAAACAAGAACAACTATTTGGATAAAGCTTCATAATTTTGGATATGAGAATCTAGGATACTTTCTACGATAGGAAAAAACAAGAGCAACTATTTGAATAAAGCTTCACAATTTTTGATATGAGACTCTAAGATACTTTCTACGATATGGAAAAACAAGAACAACAATTTGGATAAAGCTTCATCATTTTTTATATGAGACTCTAGGATACTTTCTACGACAGGAAAAAACAAATGGCAACTATTTGGATAAAGCTTCATAATTTTTTATATGAGACTCTAGGATACTTTCTACGATAGGGAAAAACAAGGGCAACTTTTTGGATAAAGCTTCATAATTTTTGATATGAGACTCTAGGATACTTTCTACGATAAGGAAAAACAAGAACAACTATTTGGATAAAGCTTCATAATTTTTGATATAGGACTCTAGGATACTTTCAACGATACGGAAAAAACAAGAACAACTATTTGGATGAAGCTTCATAATTTTTGATATGAGACTCTAGGATACTTTCTACGATAGAGAAAAACAAGAACAACTATTTGGATAAAGCTTCATAATTTTTTATATGAGACTTTAGGATACTTTCTACGATAGGGAAAAACAAGAACAACTATTTGGATAAAGCTTCATAATTTTTGATATGAGACTATAGGATACTTTCTACGATAGGGAAAAACAAGAACAACTATTTGGATAAAGCTTCATAATTTTTGATATGAGACTTTAGGATACTTTCTACGAAAGGGAAAAACAAGAGCAACTATTTGGATAAAGCTTCATAATTTTAGATATGAGACTCTAGGATACTTTCAACGATAGGAAAAAGCAAGAGCAACTATTTGGATAAAGCTTCCTAATTTTTTATAAGAGACTCTAAGGATACGTTCTACGATAGGGAAAAAAACAAGCACAACTATTTGGATAAAGCTTCATAATTTTATATATGAGACTTTAGGATACTTTCTACGATAGGGAAAAACCAGAACAACTATTTGGATAAAGCTTCATAATTTTTGATATGAGACTCTAGGATACTTTCTACGATAGGGAAAAACAAGTACAACTATTTGGATAAAGCTTCATAATTTTTGATATGAGACTCTAGGATACTTTCTACGATAAGGAAAAACAAGAACAACTATTTGGATAAAGCTTCATAATTTTTGATATGAGACTCTAGGATACTTTCTACGATAGAAAAAAACAAGAACAACTATTTGGATAAAGCTTAATTATTTTTGATATGAGACTCTAGGATACTTTCTACGATAGGGAAAAACAAGAACAACTATTTGGATAAAGCTTTATTATTTTTGATATGAGACTCTAGGATATTTTCTACGATAGGGAAAAACAAGAACAACTATTTGGATAAAGCTTCATTATTTTTGATATGATACTCTAGGATACTTTCTACGATAGGAAAAAACAATAACAACTATTTGGATAAAGCTTCATAATTTTTGATATGAGACTCTAGGATACTTTCTACGATAAGGAAAAACAAGAGCAACTATTTGGATAAAGCTTCATAATTTTTGATATAGGACTCTAGGATACTTTCAACGATACGGAAAACAACAAGAACAACTATTTGGATAAAGCTTCATAATTTTTGATATGAGACTCTAGAATACTTTCTACGATAGAGAAAAACAAGAGAAACTATTTGGATAAAGCTTCATAATTTTTGATATGAGACTCTAGGATACTTTCAACGATACGGAAAAAACAAGAACAACTATTTGGATCAAGCTTCATAATTTTTGATATGAGACTCTAGGATACTTTCTACGATAGAGAAAAACAAGAACAACTATTTGGATAAAGCTTCATAATTTTTGATATGAGACTTTAGGATACTTTCTACGATAGGGAAAAACAAGAACAACTATTTGGATAAAGCTTCATTATTTTTGATATGAGACTCTAGGATAATTTCTACGATAGAAAAAAACAAGAACAACTATTTGGATAAAGCTTCATTTTTTTTGATATGAGACTCTAGGATACTTTCTACGATAGGGAAAAACAAGAACAACTATTTGGATAAAGCTTTATTATTTTTGATATGAGACTCTAGGATACTTTCTACGATAGGGAAAAACAAGAACAACTATTTGGATAAAGCTTCATTATTTTTGTTATGATACTCTAGGATACTTTCTACGATAGGAAAAAACAAGAACAAATATTTGGATAAGGCTTCATAATTTTTTATATGAGACTTTAGGATACTTTCTACGATAAGGAAAAACAAGAACAACTATTTGGATAAAGCTTCATAATTTTTGATATGAGACTCTAGAAGACTTTCTACGATAGAGAAAAACAAGAGAAACTATTTGGATAAAGCTTCATAATTTTTGATATGAGACTCTAGGATACTTTCAACGATACGGAAAAAACACGAACAACTATTTGGATAAAGCTTCATAATTTTTGATATGAGACTCTAGGATACTTTCTACGATAGAGAAAAACAAGAACAACTATTTGGATAAAGCTTTATAATTTTTGATATGAGACTTTAGGATACTTTCTACGATAGGGAAAAACAAGAACAACTATTTAGATAAAGCTTCATAATTTTTGATATGAGACTCTAGGATACTTTCTACGATAGGGAAAAACAAGAACACCTATTTGGATAAAGCTTCATAATTTTTGATATGAGACTCTAGGATACTTTCTACGATAGGAAAAAACAAGTGCAACTATTTGGATAAAGCGTCATAATTTTTGATATGAGACTCTAGGATACTTTCTACGATAGGGAAAAACAAGAACAACTATTTGGATAAAGCTTCATAATTTTTGATATGAGACTGTAAGATACTTACTACGATATGGAAAAACAAGAACAACTATTTGGATAAAGCTTCATAATTTTTGTATATTAGACTCTAGGATACTTTCTACGATATGGAAAAACAAGAGCAACTATTTGGATAAAGCTTCATAATTTTTGATATGAGAATTTAGGATACTTTCTACGATGAGGAAAAACTAGAACAACTATTTGGATAAAGCTTCATAATTTTTGATATGAGACTGTAAGATACTTACTACGATAGGTAAACAAGAGCATCTATTTGGATAAAGCTTCATAATTTTTTTTATATGAGACTCTAGGATACTTTCTACGATAAGGAAAAACAAGAGCAACTATTTGGATAAAGCTTTACAATTTTTTTTATGAGACTCTAGGATACTATCAACGATATGGAAAAACAAGAACAACTATTTGGATAAAGCTTCATAATTTTGGATATGAGACTCTAGGATACTTTCTACGACAGGAAAAAACAAATGGCAACTATTTGGATAAAGCTTCATAATTTTTGATATGAGACTCTAGGATACTTTCTACGTTCTGAAAAAACAAGAGCAACTTTTTGGATAAAGCTTCATAATTTTTTATATGAGACTCTAGGATACTTTCTACGATAGGGGAAAACAAGAGCTACTATTTGGATAAAGCTTTATAATTTTTGATATGAGACTCTAAGATACTTTCTACGATAGGGAAAAACAAGAACAACTATTTGGATAAAGCTTCATAATTTTTGATATGAGACTGTAAGATACTTACTACGATATGGAAAAACAAGAACAACTATTTGGATAAAGCTTCATAATTTTTGTATATTAGACTCTAGGATACTTTCTACGATATGGAAAAACAAGAGCAACTATTTGGATAAAGCTTCATAATTTTTGATATGAGAATTTAGGATACTTTCTACGATGAGGAAAAACTAGAACAACTATTTGGATAAAGCTTCATAATTTTTGATATGAGACTGTAAGATACTTACTACGATAGGTAAACAAGAGCATCTATTTGGATAAAGCTTCATAATTTTTTTTATATGAGACTCTAGGATACTTTCTACGATAAGGAAAAACAAGAGCAACTATTTGGATAAAGCTTTACAATTTTTTTTATGAGACTCTAGGATACTATCAACGATATGGAAAAACAAGAACAACTATTTGGATAAAGCTTCATAATTTTGGATATGAGACTCTAGGATACTTTCTACGACAGGAAAAAACAAATGGCAACTATTTGGATAAAGCTTCATAATTTTTGATATGAGACTCTAGGATACTTTCTACGTTCTGAAAAAACAAGAGCAACTTTTTGGATAAAGCTTCATAATTTTTTATATGAGACTCTAGGATACTTTCTACGATAGGGGAAAACAAGAGCTACTATTTGGATAAAGCTTTATAATTTTTGATATGAGACTCTAAGATACTTTCTACGATAGGGAAAAACAAGAGCAACTATTTGAATAAAGGTTCAGTGCAGCTTCCTACATTTGAAATAATAAACCGGAGAGTAACCGTGTCTTAATTTATCTCGGGAAGGCCAGAAATATTTCGGAGGGAAGGTAAATAAACCTTAAACTTTTTAATTAAATTACCTTTAGGCAATAAGGCAAAATCTATATAAAATTTTGGCTTGATTTGTTTTAAGTGGAATTTAAACTTACCATAGAATAAATTGTTTAATCAGAAAGTTAGAGTTCGTTTATCTAACGAAGAAGTATAAAAAGACACAACCTTGTCAGAAAACCATAATATTTCTATCATTTTTAAGCGTCGAATTGAATCGAAAAAGAGCTTGTGGAAATTATGTCCTTATTTAAGATTGTTTAAAAGTTCATTAATGAGAAAGCCTTTTAATTTGAAAAATGTTAAGGTTAGGTGAAGTGCATTTTTTCTCTAGTACTCAAAGGGGCTTAAAAAATTAAACCAAATTAGAAAGGTCAGAGTTAAAGAAAAATTAAAAACAGACCAACGACAATTTGTCGAAGTCATTATTTTTAATTATCAGACAAATTAATGGTCAATTCCGGATTGCGAAATCTTGCCCCGTGCACTAGTAGAGATTAAATCATACAACTTCTTATCAAGACATTTTTTTTAAGAGAAACTAGGGATGAATTCTTACAAACATGAACATAACCGAGTAATTTAATAGTTGTTTCATGATTTAAAAAAAAAAGTTTAAAGGCTTGTAATCATAGGTTACAATTATAACGAACTTTATGGAATTAAAATGACTAATTTGATTTGATTTATTCCATTTTGTCCTTAAATATGTTGAATAATAATACTGATTTTGTACTTACGGAGAGTGTGGCGTAATAAGAAGTCACAAAATTAATACCTCAATTGACCTCTCCGCATGCTCACGTCGCGCCCTCTTTTGAATAGTTTTTTTTTCTGTGTTTGACTGAAAAGGATAAGTTTCACTTATCAAAATATATCGCCATTTTTTGTTGTCTTTGCAGTTATATATATATATATATATATATATATATATATATATATATATATATATATATATATATATATATATATATATATATATGTGTGTGTGTGTGTGTGTGTGTGTGTGCGTGTGTGTGTGTGTGGGTGGGTGTGGAAAACTCACAAAGTATCGGGTAAGTAAGCAATAAGTGCAACAAAGCACACATGGAAAATTAATACGAGGATTCCAGGTACTTTAGAACTTTATTTCGAGTTCTTTATCAAGGAATAACAGAAGTATTGAAAATTGTAATATTTATCGAAAATGAAATAATTTTTCGTTTTCGATAAATATTTCGATAAATTTTTCTTCGGAAATAGTTATTTCTTACTTCGAAAAAATCCGAGCGGGGTGAGATTCGAACCGTGCACATTGAGGCACCGAGCAACTACTTTGATCTCAATTAAACCGCCCTTTAGACCACTCGGCTAATGTGCACTGTTCGAACGAATCGCATCCCGCTCGGATTTTTTCGAAGTAAGAAATAACTATTTCTGAAGAAAAATTATTCCGTTTTCTCTTTCCTGCGGTGAAGTTGGATATATATATATATATATATATATATATATATATATATATATATATATATATATATATATATATATATATATATATAATATTCATTTGACTTTTTCTTTATTTGGACTTGTTTGTCTCACTTTATCTTTGTCACGAGACCAGCTGGAAATAAAGGGGTATAAATGGCTTCCTTCAGTCTGTCGCCCACTTGTCTCCAATCCTCTCAGCCTTCACCCGTCGACTTCCTCCTCCATCACCCTGCTTAAAGCCCCCCCCCCCAAAAAAAAAACTGGAGCCCCTTTGCGAGAAGCTGAGGAACAAGGCAAAACAGGCCACTGAAGGCTTTCATTCGCCCCTTTTTGCAAATCAGTCCAGACCATCTTCACCGTTTGATAAATGTGAGCTCAAGATTGATCGGCTGTCCCCCATGAGGGCCCCAGACGTATGGCCCCATTTCCATTGAAAACTGGACCCCTACCTCTTTAAGGGCTAGATTCACGACCTCTCCCCCTTCCCCCCCCCCCTACCCCTTCACTCTGTCCAAGTCTATGTAGAAGCAGTTTCCCGATCTCTTATAAGAGGAGACTCAAAAAAAGGAAGGCAGTGATTGGGAAACTGTGAAATGTAAACGCGAGCGAAATGGAGAAGAAAATTGAAGTGGCAAGAAGTAGGTGAAAGAGAGAGAAAGGAGAATATAGAATGTAAAGCAAAAATAGGGAGGAAGGTGAATCCCTTTTCTATAAAAAGGGGTGGAGATTAAGAAAGGAGAGTTGTAGAGAGAAGAGTGTAGGAGGCTCGTCTTATGGAGAGTGTAGTTGATGAGGTGTGAAGCAGTTTAGGGTGAATGAGAACAAATGAGTAGAGATTGAAGGGAGGGTAAAGAAAGATAGCTTCGTAAAGATTTCATGCATATCTGATATCTTTTGATGGTTGCAAAAACCATTTAATTTATAATAGTGCTATCAAATGGTTGTTAAGATTAATGATTAACTAAATCTAGCATGTGTTTTATCTGGCGTTTGTTCGCTGTTCTTCCTACCGCAGTAGATTCAGTTTTGCATCGTTTGTGAAGGAAGCAATACCACGGCTGAATTAAATCCTTCAAAATTTTGTAAAACGTAAGGTGTGTTGCTTGGTATTCACGCTGGACGCTCCGACTGATAGGGTTGTCAATCCAAAGGTGGTGAAGTGGATCAAGGAACAGTTGGTCGAGTCAGGCTGTGATTACGAGCGTAGTGCGGCTCGGAAACTGCACTCTAAGCGTCCCGATACAAAATGAACCCTCGAAGATCAAGGCCATTTTTGACGACGATCCCTGAAAGAGATTGAAGTCCACAGCCAGGCAGTTACTGCATGATAACATTCGCTACTACTCCTATAATATGTAAAATGACCAGCTTCTAAAGCAGAAGACAAAAGACAAGCAGAAGGCATGTGGTATCAAGCTTGTGAATAAACAAAGTACCCCCTCAAGCCTGGCATGCTTTGGTTCTTCTTAAACGAGGATAATTTAGGCTATGACCAAGTAGTGAACTTGCAAAACAACAGCCGCCTTGGTGTGTCTCCCAAACGTCTACCGATATTCTTGAACACCAAGTTCTCAGTACACATCATGCTTTTTTGGGGTGGTCATAAGCGATAGTCATGTTATGCCCCCGTTTACCTTCCCGGTGTGCTACAACAATTCCTTGGATAAGTTAGTGTTGTCCTGGAACCAGGAAGTAGCTGTTGGAAGGCCGTACGTGTGGCGGCAGGATTTTGCACCATACCACACAAACAGGTGAACCCAGTCTTGGCTGTCAGGCAATTTCACTGACCACGTCACTCCAAACATCTGGCCTCCTAACTCCCAAAGCTTCAACCCTCTGGACTATTTTATGTGTGTTGTGGTTAGGAGAGAGACAAACAAGTTCCCTTGCATCACTAAAGTGGAGGTTAGATCCAAAATCACTACAGCTTTCACCCAGATAAACAGGAGAATCGTCCAGAAGGCCTGCAACAGGCTCGGACGGTGTCTGGAGGCCGTGGTTGAGGTCATAGAGTTTTCATTGAATAAAATGAAGAGTTCGGAAATCCTTTAAGTGTTTAAAATGTAAATTTGGTAAATAGGTCTATAAAAAATGAACTGTCTGTGTTTTTTCATTTATATTGAAGTTGGGCGACAAATTACACGCCGTATCCTGTAAATCAAATGGTTATTAAAATTAGCATATTTCACCATACTCAAAATTGACCAAAAAACTACGTGAGATAATTGTATTCAAGTTTGGAAACTCAAATAGTTGTTATTAATGATTAGCTAATTCTATCATACCTACATATTTGCTTTAAAGTTAACACGTTAAATGTTTCTCTGTTATATTTAAAGTGAATTGGCACTCATTCGCTACACAGCTACATTATGAATAAAATAACTCAATTGACTGAGAAGAAAAGGAAAATTCATAATAAATTTCTGCTCCATACCATTTATGAATAAGAAATAGCCAACCTAAGTGAACAGGTATACTAAATGATACTAGTTTCTAGAACTATAACTAGGTCGCCAGATTACTCCCGAAGGTCGAATTCTCTGATCCACTTGTAAAGCCATATTAGAGCAATTTAACAAGACCCTTGCAACATTTACCTGGCGCTTCATTTTGTAACTCTTCTTAGTAAGGTATAAAGAGTAGCCTGTGACTGACTTTCGCACTGTATGTGATCCCTTTACACTCTGACGAACGCCTCAAGCTAGTTAATGGCTGTAGGGGGCTGCCTACGGCTGCCGATGACTATTCGGTGGCTAACCAGACCGATGCAGTAAAAACAGTTCCAGCCTGTAGCGGCTGCATGGGATATTTTTTTCTGAATTTGGCAGTTCAGTAGGTGGTTCTTTCTCCATTCCATTTTGTCATTAATACCAGATATTCGTGATTTCTCGAATAAATAGACATAATGATGTAAGATGTGGGCAGTACTGGGGTCAACCTTAGCATTCGAGTTTCATCTGCTATAGCCTAGAAAGACTGACAGCGAGGTCATGGAATAGTATATCTTACATCGGAGTTTCCATCACCTAAATCAGGACTTTCCAACCTTCGTTAGTTCACTGGACACTTTTACGATATTTTTTTAAAAAAGTTTTTCGCCCACTTGTGGTTGAAAATTCTAAATCTCTACTTACTTTTAATGTGATAATTGAGGTTGATGCTAGTTAAATAAAGCGTTGATGTTAGGATTAATTTTGCCAAGAAACAAACGGAGGTTTCCTCTTTCTACAATTTTCAAGCAATTTCTTTCCTTGGTAGGAATATGATTCACGATACTGAACCCACTTACGACCAAGTATGGTGTATGGAAACCCATGAGTAGTGAGGAAATTATTTTCCATAGATTTGGATAGAGCTAGTGCATTTTCTTGTTCTGCCAAAGTTGTGGATATCCGTCTTCGTTAAAATTTGCTTTCGATTCAGTATCATATTTTAATTGCAGTAGTTCTTCTCAGCAGATGAATTCAACATCACTCACGTTTGTTTTAAACAGCATTTTATTCCATACATCACTTCAAGGTTGATGATAACTCCAAAGCGATTTTCTATGTCTTTTTTGTGTATTAAGATGATTACTAAATATATCCAAGTCGGCTTCTGTGAGCTCATTTTCGATTGATACACATCCTGGAAATTGATGTAAATCCATTTCAAGGATGTTTATTTTGAATATATTGAGTTTGTCTGAGAATCCTGCAGACTACCTTTAAACACTCAATTAGTGTCATAACTTTCTCTTGAAGATGCAAGCTAACATCATTCTAACTTTGTGAATATGTCAGCCAAATAAACGACATGATTACTCACACTTCTTACTTGATGGCACAAACTAAGTTCTTTTTCACTCTCCAAAAACTGCAGTACACTCGACAAAACGTATCAAGCATTATTCTTTCAAAAGCCACCAAACTTGTGCGCAATAATAATAGAACATATTCTCCCTCAGAATGTTGACATAATTGCCGAAGCAATCGCTAACTTTTAGCATTTGCCTTAATCTTGATAATTGCATTTCAGCAATATTCAATGATGAGTGCAGACTTGGGCTCAATTTTTTGGCAACAAGATGTTTTCTATGGATTATTCAATGACTACATCGATCGTTAGGAGTTTCCCTTTTCAAGTGCGCTATAAAGCCCCGATAGCGGCCAACCATAGATAGAAAACCCTGTCTGTCACGCAGGCAATAATGTTTGTCAGTGGGATATTATTCTTTTCGAAATATGATTTAACCGTAGCAAAAATTTATGTTTCTTATGTATCTGTAAATTTTTTAGGACATTTGTTGGGTCCTGATCCATCATTGTTGAAGCTAGCTCTTGCAAACATGATATCAATACCTTTTCACCAATAGTGTGCGCACTGCCACTTTTAGCAATCTGAAATACGGTAACTAGGAATGAACCCATAGTTATTTTTGTTAGTGGAAATTTGAAATATAGAAGTCATTGTTTTGTGTTTTTTAAATTGTTCAGTAATACCTTGAAAAAATTCTATAGTCTTACCTTTCGGGATATTTTCACACTGAGTGAGAACAGAACGCGCAATCACGGCTTCAAACTTGAACTGAAACGTTACAACCGCAATCTGTGTGGAAACTTTTTCACCTACAGTATCTGCGGTAAGTGGAACGCACTTTCAGTGGAAGTTGTCAAGAGTGAATCTGTTGACCAGTTCAAGTCAAGACTAGACAAATTCTTGAAAAGTGGCCGTTTAGGGACGCAAAACAATTGAGCAGCCATGTGCCCGCTCGATTGCTAGTCCAAAGATACCCTCTTTGAATGGATCGTAAGGTCTCCTAGGGTACCTTCTTTCCTTGTAACTCCTTGTAACTCCTTTCTTGTCTGGATGCTTTGTGTTAAGATGTTCTACCAATCGAGATGGATTCATTGCTTCATTTGAAAAAGATTTTTGCCTAAAAAACACATATGCCAAGTATTTTTGTGAATACCAACGGGAACATTTTTTCTTTGACCCATAGTTGAACTAGAAAGAGCTTAACTTTTCACAAAATAAAACAAGCTAATTAAACAAACAGGACCTTTTAAACGAAACGAAAAGAGTAATTTAAGGTGAACATGAGATGATGGTAGCTAAATATGAGCAAAGTGATCAAATTACCAAAGGTCACAACAATAGACAAATACCACTCATGAGAACGAAAGAACCTCATTTACGAGGGTCGTGCGCTATGGAGAATTAAATATATATACCAGACAGTTGCTTTGCTACTAAGATTTAAATTTAAAATCTAAAGAAAGCAGCCATGGTTAAATTTTTATAAATTTTCTCAACTTTGCCAATTATAATAATTTTATAGAAGATATATAAAAATAAATTTTCGGAACGTCACCATTTGGAATTCTTTGGGTTTTAAAAAATAACTTTGATAAAAAAACATAAGTCATAGCCTGCCTAAGATGCAATTATTATTCAAATACTCAAAAATACTGCCTTCTTAAATTATAGAGTTAGTGATGATGATGATGATGATGATGATGGTTGCCTGGTTGCTTCGAAGCGATGTTCCATTGGATGACAAAAGTGCGTACCGCCCACCTAATTATACAAATTGCCCACAGATGGGCTATACGTCCTAGGTTGGTAAGCCCTGACCTAGATGGCTGGTTTAACATGGTTAAGGGGTTCCATTTTGCCCGAGTTGGGAGTCAGTTATTCTCCTCAATATACAGAATAATTAAACATTATCAAGTTTTCTCCGGCAATCATATCGTGTTTAATTTTTAACAGAACTTAAGATTTTTTAACTTAAATCTCTTCCTTTGCTCATTTGTATTCCCTTTGACTTATTGCTTCGCTAAACAAAAATAGAACATAGTGTGTCCATTTTTAATAATTTTTGCATATTACTTAACGCTTTACAACAATGTAAAATATAACGAACCATCTAGCCTAATTTAGGTTATTACGAATCTTTTAAAAATACCTGTCTTTATTAGAAGCACCCAAAATAAACACTTAAACATACAAGGTTTTGCTACTAAAGTTCCGTTATACTCGGAGGGTATTTTTATCTTTCGAGAGGTTTTCGTGTGTGATAGAAAAAGTTCCTCCAAACAAACTTAAAGTTATACTTTTCCAGCACGTGTCATTAAAATGACTTTTCCATTGTGTGTAGGTGTATCGATATGGAAGTGGAAAGAATTAAGATCTCTGCTTTCTTGCGTGCGGGTCACAACAATTTCGAGTTAGCCAAGCGGCTCAACGTCACCCGGATGATAACCGTCCACAGAGTCGCGGAGAGGCTCAAGAAGGTCGAAGACCTCAATGATTGACCTCGTTCAGGCAGACCTCAAGTTCTCAACCTTTTGGCTGTGATAAAGGCCTCCAAAAGTGCTCCAAAGCTCAAAATGACAGCGCTCGCGAAGAACATCTCGGTGGCCACGGTGGACAGAACCGTCAAAGAGGAGAGCGGCAAGACCTTGGGGTGCGTGGAAAGGCCTCTGCTTACCGACCATCTGCGAGAACAATGTCTGGAGGGCTTCCATCGAGTTATCAACGACTTGAAGACTCATTGCAATCGAATTCTCATTTTTTTTATGACGAAAAAACGTCAACGGTCAATTAGGTCAACAAGAACCATAACAATGGCGTGGTAAGTTTAGAGGGACCTTGCCTTTCAGCAGAACGGTGCGACATCCCACGCGGCCAAAACCGTGCAAAACCTGTTGGGGTCGAACATGAACTTCTGGTCGAAGGACTTTTGCCCGCTGCAGTCGCCTGACCTCAATCCCCTCAACTACAGCGTGTGGGCGCATGCCAAGGGCAAGGTCTACAAAGTTCGCCACAGCAACGCCGACGAGATGAGTCCTCCGTCAACTGCGTGTGGGTCAGCAGGAGGAAGGACTTAGTTCACACGGCCTTCAGGTCTCGTCTGTGGCGCATGTTCGCAGCCGAGGGTGGCCACATTAATTAATACTACAATTTAAACACACACACACACACATATATATATATATATATATATATATAGGAAGCAATAGGTAAATGATTACTTATTTGCATGCTATTAAAGACAGAGGTGGAGGAGAAATATATGTTCTGGAAAGTAGCGTCCTTCACTAAACCTATCGAAATTAGTATCCATCCATAAATCATTCGAAAGTAGTATCCTACGATAAACCTCTAGCTTATCGTTTCCTTCAAATAACACCTTTTAATTAATATACCTCAGTGAACCTTTAGAAGTTCGATTCCTTCCATAAAGCTCTCCTACTAGTATCTCTCGATAACTGACTAAGAAGTAGAAGCCTAAAATAATTACTTCGATTCAGTTTCCGTCAATAAACGCCCTCAACTAAAAGCATTAAATATATCTTTCCAGCTAGTAAGAACATAAGAATAGAAGAAGGCTGCAAGAGGCTAATCAATAGCCTAGACGCGTCAACCCCTGCTCCCATCCCCAAGTCCAGTTCCGCCGACGAACAGAGAGGATGCTTCTATCGCATGATCACTAAACCTATTCCATTCCTCTACCACTCGATTTATAAACCAATTTCTAGCAATCTCTTTCCAAAACATTAACTTGCTCAGCTTAAACCAATTGCTACGTGTCCTTATCCTGTTTACTGAAAATAAGAACCTTACCAATGTCTCCCTATTATAACCTTTTCCCTTAATCAAATCCCCTGGTACTCTTCTCCGTTCTAACTTATGTAAATTTAGTTTCCTAAGCCTTTCACTATCAGGTAATCTCCTTAACCCAAGAATCATCTTAGTCATCCTTTTTAGCACTTACACAACCAAACCGATATCATTCCTATAATACGGTGACCAAAATTGAACTGCATAATCAAAATGAGGCCTAACTAATGACTATAGTTTCAGACTGACATCAGCATTCATATTTCTCACTCTACTTGTACAGGCTATTAATTAGCCTTTGGCAGACTCCTTCTATTATTATGTTGATAAACCCTAGCACTTTTTCACTGCGCTCTAGGCCAGAGGTGTGAATTTAACCGGACACCTAAGTCTCTTTCGCATTCTAACCTTCCTAAAACTCTTGCATTAATTTATAATTATTCAGCGGATTATTTGTACCTATAATAATTACACTACACTTGCTTATATTAAATCCCATTTGCCACTTCTCCGATCATTAGAATAGTTTGATTAATTCATCTTGCAATTCTTCAGCATTTGAGTCTAATCTTATAATCCTACGAAACTTAGTGTCATCAACAAATTTGCTTAGGTCGCTACTTATACCTGCTTCAAGATCATTAATTTAAATCAAGAACAGCAATGACCCCAACAGCGACCTTTGAGGAACCCCACTGCTAACCTTCCCCGCCCAGATTTAATCCTACCTATAGGCTAGGGACGTTATTCGTTCGCATGATGACTGTGTCAGGAAAAAATAATAAAGTGTCTTTATTATTGTAGATATATTAGTCAAATTTGGCTGAGTTTTTTTCATTACAATCTCTCTCGATCCCATTCGATGATCTTGCCTATGGCCTCGAGGAAACCCTGCAAGAGACCTCGGAACCAGTCACAGGTCTTCGTCACTATCTCCCGTTTGAGTGTCCTGAATGCCCTAGGAATCCTGGTCCAGTTAGATTTGTTGGTCTCTCATTCCACCGTATCCCACACAAAAAAAGTCGATGGGGTCACAGTCCGGCAAGTGAGGGGGGGGGGGGAGTCAAGTGCTGTGTGATCGAAAAAATTCACTGATAGTCAGGCCTGGGCTTTCCGGTTGGCGTGGCAGAGCGCTGAGTCTTGAAACCACAAGTAAGGCTTTCCTGCAGCAATCCAGTCAATCCAGGTCTTTACCACCTCCCTTAGAGCACGAATGTAGCCGTCAGTGTTCATCCTGAAGCCTTCAGGAAAGACGTGGGGTGGCATGACGTCACCTTCACTGATGACGAAACCGAAAACCATGGTTGTCGCTAGAAATTCCATCTACATGACTCTGAACACGTCCTTGGGCGCAACAACGAGCCACTAGTTCTTCTTGGAATGGATCTTCTGGTATTGGCAGAAATTCTTCTCGTCAGAGAAGAACCACATCATGTCTGAGTCAACGGGTGTTTCAACTTGTTGATCAGCTTCTTCGTGTGCTTGAGGCGCTTTTCGTGTATCGCATTGGAGATAAATTGTCTCTTCTTCTTGTTGTATGAAAAATAGAGAATATCCTCATACACCACCGGCCAGATGTGCTTTTTATTCACAACTTTCTGGCCTTACAGTGACATACATCGACTTTCTGGGATCATTGTTGATGATCTACTGGATTTCAACGACGAAATCCTACGTTCTGATGGCGTCAGATCGTCAACCATGGGTTTTAGGGGCTTCTGTCGCCTCGTACTCTAATCGTAAATCTTCTAGCTCCTTTTCCACCATCCTTCTGCTGACGTTTAGGAAGTCTAAAATCCCCTTGTTTGTCCTTCCGGCGCAGATTCCAAGAAGGACTCCATGCCTCTTTCATAAATTAGGGTGGTTACAAAATTTTCATGGTCAATAATTATGAAAACAATTAAAGCAAAAATGGTTATTGTCTTTAAGAAGAAAAAAAAAAAAAAACGAAGGTGAAAAATTATGCGTAAAATTAGAATTTCAAAATGGCAAACGAATATCGTCCCCAAAGCCATGACTGAATCTACCTAAAAAAAATCATTCCATCAATTTCATACGATTTAAACTTATTCAAAGTCGTAGGTGGGGTACCATATCGAAAGCCTTACTAAGTTTTAAATATGCAATATCGAAATTCTCATCCCTATCGGCAGTATCGTAATATCTTTCTATAAAAGACAGTAAATTGGTCAAGCACAATTTTCCCTAGTAAAACCGTGTTGAGATTCTTTATTGAACATATGCTTATCTAAGTGATCCCTTATAGATTTCGCTAATACAGATTCCATGTTTCCACACCACCAATGACTAACTCATTGGTCGGTAATTGGACATTTTTGTTTTATCTCTTTAAATATAGGTATCTCATTCGCTTTCTTCCATGTCGTTGGTACAATGCTAGTGTCTAAGGATTTTCTAAATTAGCATGCTAGGAACTCACTTGAAACATCTTTAGATTCCTTCAAAATCCTACGAAAAATCTCGTTAGGGTCAGGTGCTTTAATTGATTTAATTTTATCTCTTTCTCTCGAGACTATTTCTTTGGTAGTTAAAATATCCTCTAATTTCTCCCACGTATTACCTCTCTAGACCAAAGTTCCATTAGGTATTGTTAGATTATCTTTGTGTGAAAATACTGAGAAAAATACTTATTTAACATCCTAGCAATTGCGAGACTATCACTCACTCACTCTCTTTCGGTAGTTTTAAGTTGCTCTATTTTTAGGTCTGTACAAAAATCAACCTTTTCTTATTTTCATAGGTTTCTATACATTTTCCCATGTCTTTTGTGGTACAAAAGTCGGAAATTACAATTATTTTGAGCTAGGATATAGGGAACCATTAACAAGTGGAGGTTTAAATTTTTTCGCCTTGAAATTGGACAAATGCACCAGTTCCCGGATCCCTTGAATCAAGTTTTGCACTATAACATTTTATCTAAACACGATAGAGCAACAAAATAGGCACAAAATTAGAGTGTTTTTAATCTTGTTTCTAACTTATGCAAATATCAGAGTCTTGAAGCAAAAATTGTACATTGGTACAAACAAAGATATCAGAAATATCACAAGATTCGTTTTCTCAGACTCAAGGCAGAAAAGGTGCCTAATTCGTGACACAAATTCGAGACTAACATTTTGTTGCAAATCTAATCGAATTAGAAGTAAAAGAATTTAATCGTGATTAATTTCATAATGACATTTACATAGGCAGTTGTTGAGAGTTTTTTTATGCTGTCAAAGCCACATCTATTGGACACAATATCTTGAGGGAGATAGTTCTTTTGCTTGACATCTGTTATTACGATATTTGCAAAGTCGCTATATCATGTTGACACTTCATTTAGCAATTTCATTCACCGCTTTCAGAATCTTAACATAGGCTGATGCTTTTCTATAAAATTCATTCTATGGACAATATGTGACAGGTTCCAGAAGCCACTAGTATCCAATGTTCAGTTTGTCTAGCAGGAAATGTGATTATGGGCCAATAAGATCAACCAGGGTGGTCTTAGCTGTAACTCCATTGAATAGGGCCCTTACTCTTTTAAAGCTGTCTAGCTTCTCAGTGGCATGTAACTGGGTAGCAATATCGTGTTTCAATGTATGACTCAATCTATTGCTGAACAGGGAAAATAACACGACTTCCTGGGGTAGGTACCATTTGTGTTTTTTCATCTTATTAAGTACTGCATCAGCAAGCTTTTGGTTATTTTTCTTGCATTTCAACATATCTTAGATTATATTTAGATCATTCACGAGAGCATTGGCATCAAACATTGACACCATACATACACAAGGGTAAAACAGAGAAAAGAAGGTATTGAGTCTTACCGTCTTCGATACTGTCTTTCTCGTACTCAAGTTGATCTGCAAAACTCAATATTTTCATGGAGTGCATGTCTCTGGCCATCCACCTGGCATGGTCATTAGCACCTGATCGACTCCAGTAAGTAACTATAGGAAGCATTCTTCCAAGAACAATGGCCGTTTTTTTCAGCACTTTTCCTCTAGTCGGTTCCTAGAAGCCTTTCTGTTGTTAGAATGTCTTGGAATATACTTTTATTGTTATTCTTCTTTTTCTTCAGCAATTTTCTATTGGTAGCCAGTATCTTTGGATTTTCTTGGAAAGACCGTCCAAATATCCTTCAGGTGTCCAACTAGGGATTATCTGATCCCTTCTCCTTCTTAAACCGCTTTCTCCGAACTACTCTCTCTAGGATTTCTAGGATGTGTTGTTGACAGGCAAGGTAAAACATTTTTTTTACAGCATTTTATTTCTTGCCGTTTGGTAGCCTCTCTCTAAATTCCACTTCTACTGGATGTAGTGTCAAAAACACGGGCAGTTACATTAGCCGTAAGTTCCCATTTCTCCAAAATCTGTTGAACTCTCAGCCTGACCTTTGCCAGAAGAATTGTCGATGACAGGTACTCCCAGTAATTTTCCTTGAGGGTATGAAGGTAGATCAAACACTAACACAGCTAAAGTATTCGAGGTACTTCCAGGAACACTGGAAGTACCTTGAACATGTAACTCTGGCTGATATTATACCTGGATAGCATTCTGTTGGTGCGTGTTGTTGAGGTTAAGATGACGAAGTTATCCAGATCATCACCTAAAAATTTCAAGTGGGCAGAAACCATGTCAGTAACTTCATTGTCTGATAAACCAAGACGTTCAACTGTATTGAAGATAACATCATATTTCATGACCTTTCCTGGAAACTTCAAAATTATACTAGTCACAGTGACTTGATGATGAAAACATCCAGGACGAGACTGACGAAAATCCACGTCCTCTGTGTTAGCGCCATTATCAGTTTTGAGTCACCCCAGGCAATCTCACCCAGATAAACAAAACTGTCACTCGGTCTGCCGCAGCTGTAAAATAGTGCAACATATTAAGAAATTGTTAAGACATCCTAAATATCGCAATGAAGTCAAACTTAAAGCTTTTTTGTGACGTTCAAAGTAATTAGTTTTACCTTTTTTCTTTTCTGCTGCAGCCTGTCATTCCTAAATGCTTGCTGCAACGATCTTATCTCATAAATCTTGGCATGACCAGACATATGAACTTTTCTCTCTGCCTTTTGGTCTTCGTAGAACATGATATCTGAATCTTTCTCTCTAGATAACAGTGTATTGTTCTGTATTTCCCGGGTTACATCTGAGCTCCTTTATCGTACACTCTGTCTAATTTCAGCACAAATGCTCATCTTTTTCCTCGGGAGTTACTTTCTCTTCCTTTCTTTTTCACCAGAACACGATGTTTATCATCTAGTTTAATGAAGAGCTTCACTGCATTGCACTCGATCTCTACACTAGCCATCTGCTACAAGATTGTGATAGATTCAACTGTTTCATGTATGAGGTCTTCAACCTTGGGCCTGCCTGAATTTTACAGTGAATTCTGAAGATCAAAGAAATACTGAAACTCCATTCTGTTGGTAGGACGCTGACAACCACTGACTAGGGCTGAAAGGTATCCAACAAGGAAAGTTTCATTGAGAGATATAGTAAATGGCCTGGTTGACATCTGTTTGTGGAAGGTAAGTGGAGGTTATGAGATATCATCTATGCGCCCACGAAGCTCCCATAGCTCTTTGCTTAATTTCATTGTGAAGTTGTAACTTGTAAATAGTTTTCTAGATTGTAATTGAGTTCCTGTTAGTTCCTAAGAAATAATAGATATTTATTAATAAGTATTATTTATTTATTATTATCATTTTATGTTCTTTCATTTGAAAAATAATTTGTTTCTGTATATTGTTTAAATCAAAAGTTATAGTGAAAAACATGATTCAAGGAACCACGGAACTAATTAATGCCTTTGTTTGATTTCAAGACGGAAATTTTTAATCTCCATGCAACATTGCTTCTCTCACAAACTTGGTTCTAATCTTCTTTTTTTAATCTCTTTGCGACATTGCTTCCCTCACAACCTTGGTTCTAATCTTCTTTTTTTAATTTCCATGCGACATTGCTTCCTTCACAACCTTGGTTCTAATCTTCTTTTTTTAATTTCCATGCGACATTGCTTCCCTCACAACCTTGGTTCTAATCTTCTTTTTTTAATCTCCATGCGACATTGCTTCCCACACAACCTTGGTTCTAATCTTCTTTTTTTAATCTCCATGCGACATTGCTTCCCTCACAACCTTGGTTCTAATCTTCTTTTTTGTAATCTCCATGCGACATTGCTTCCCTCACAACCTTGGTTCTAATCTTCTTTTTTTAATCTCCATGCGACATTGCTTCCCTCACAACCTTGGTTCTAATCTTCTTTTTTTTAATCTCCATGTGACATTGCTTCCCTCACAACCTTGGTTCTAATCTTCTTTTTTTAATCTCCATGTGACATTGCTTCCCTCACAACCTTGGTTCTAATCTTCTTTTTTTAATCTCCATGTGACATTGCTTACCTCACAACCTTGGTTCTAATCTTCTTTAACAGAATATGCATATCTTTTCCCACACTTAATTGCTTAACAACCGTCTCATATTTTTGATCTACACTTATCGTTTCTTTCTGAATGTTAGTTCCCTCTTTAGTGCTCCTATTAACCTCACATTCGTTGACCTGACCTCACTCCTCACTCCCCTTTCAAAAGCCTCTAGGTGTCTCCTCAGACCTCTATGATCACTTTTTCTAAATTCTGGGATCTTAACCTAATTTATATTAATGAGAACCTCGTTGCATTGTAACCAAAATCTAATTTCGCAATTATTGTTGTTTCCTAAATTTCCCTCAATCTTCTTATCGCTAATATCCTCTTTCATTGTCGTTAAAACTTCAAGAGCTTCCAAGTCTATATTTCTAAAATTAATATTTTCCATTATAGTCAAATGATTACTCTAAATGCGCATTCTATCACCTGCCACAGAGGATATGAAGCTTCCTTATAATGATTAGGGGGTCTATAAAATACTCTTACTCTTCTTGGGACGGATAAGAAAGTTTTCGGACACGTGGCAAATACCCTTTGGGTATGCGAATCTTATGTCTGACTATACTTAGGTGTGTCGATTAGAAGCGCCTTTAAGTTCTCCATAAAGTGCGACGAGGCAAAGAAAAGGATTCAACGACTGTTAGGCTACACAATGAGGCAGTTCAGTTAAGGAATCAAGGAAATTATGGTCTTTGTATAACTGTTTGGTTTGACTTTACTTAGGGTACATACTTCACTTTTGGTCCCCCTTCCTTCGAAAAGACATCAAACGGCTGGAAAAGGTGTGAGCCAGAGCAAAAAACTGACCCTATCGATTACGCATAGAAACGACGAGAGCTTGGTCTCTTCTCATTAGAGACCAGGAGACTGCGAGGTCAACTGAAAGGACTAGGAACCAAAGTTGGAACTTGAACTCCAAGGGCTCAGGGCCACTCTGATGGGCAACCACTTCCCATAAAGAATAATGAACCAGCTAACTGCAGAGATAGTCAATAGTTCCAACTTTGAGCAAATTAAAGATATAATTGACAGAATTGTTTTTAGTACGTAAAGATTTTCATATTGGATGTTATAGCCAGAAAGTAGCCACCTTTGAAGTAGGCCTTATAATTTTCTTAAAAAAATAGGTTTTCAGCTATACTAAAAAATCTTAGTTGTTTTTTTCTCACAAATAAGCATCTTTACAGTATTTCCGTAGCCGTAAATGCGAGTGGGATAGGTGGAGGGAATATCTAGCATCTCTACTCAGCCTTTAATCACACTACACGTTAGAATTTTCCCTAAAAAGTACCCTCTCGGTCTGGATATCAATGTCATTTTAGGTACTCCTCTTCATTATGATTTTAATTATGTCACACATACACACGTACACATTCTCTCACGCATATACTCTCTAACACGCACTTTGTCTCATACATCCTCACCTCACAAACTCATACACAAACACACACACTCTTTCACGCACACGTTTTCTCTCAAACATCTTCACTCGCACAAACTCACACACTTTCTCTCACACATCACTCACAAAAACACTCTCTCTTACTCCCAGGTTAGGGAGCACCCGGTGTTGACTGTTACACTTGGTAACTCGGGGAGAGGCTCCCATCCAGGCCCCAGTGCATACAGCAGTTTTAAACTAGTTTGAGCCTACCTGAGCTTTATTCTTTCGAAGCATTTTCATTTTACCCTTTTTTCGCTACTTTCTTTTCTCACCTTTTTTTTGCCTATTTTCATGGTTAGCAGCTAGATTTGTAGGACTAGTCGCCGACCAGCTTTCTTGCATTCATCCCTGGTCGGGGCCGGGAGAAGGGAGGCTGGTTCATCCCTCCCTCCTGGTCCCGTTCGGGTTGGTTGTTTTTAACACGCATAATTATTCCTACTCCTCTCTTTCTACTACACCCAATCTTTCTTTTCCTTATTTACTTTTACGTTGCCGCGAGGGAAGTGGGCAATCTTGCTGCAGCTGATATCTGAAGGATTGAATGCCCTCCATGCCCAAAGAGCCGCAGTTTTTCCTCTCTGCTTTAATGCCAGCAGGAAGATCTGCACTCATTTTGACCTTCTCTATCTTCCCCACTTTATTTACTTATTTTTCCTTGCAAAGTTTATGCGTGCTATGAACTCGTTTGTATTGCACTTTAAATTCGAAGAAAACTCTCTTACTGTCACATATTCTATTACTCTTTCTCACTCACTCACTCAAGAGTTCTTTGCTGCCCAACCTGCTCGAGTTCTTTTACGGCACAATGAGCCAGTACAACAGAAGCCTGGTAGTTGACATACCATCCCTGGACTTCAGAAAGGCGTGTCACAAAGTACCCCACCGTAGGCTGATTATCAAAAGGCGTGAGTTGAGAATGAGTGGTAAAGTAGGCGACTAGATTGAAAAGTCGTTGTCTGGTAGGCGGTAGAAATGGGCGTTCGATGTCCAGGCCTCTCGCTGGTCGTTATTAACGATCGGAGTCCCCCAAGGCTCCGTGAAAGATTTGCTGTTTTTCATCATATTTATCGATGATATATGAAGATGAATGATGAATAAGCCAAGTTTGTAGGCAGCACAAAATCAGGTCATGGTGTAGCTTCAATAGAAGGCATCAAGGTTCTGCGGGCAAACCTTCACCAGATAGGAGAGTGATCATACATGTGACCAATGTCTTTCACCCTCATAAAATGTAAAGTTATCCACCGCGGCGATGCAACCCCCTGGTTGGAGGAGTCTTTGCATGGGCATGGACTAGAAGGAACTGGTGTGTAGAAAGACAAGTGTATCAAATAGCAGGGGCTTAAAGTCGAGCTTGAAGCAGAGAAAAACACCTAGAGAATTTTCGGATATATCGAGTGGTAGTTCAGCTTTCGAAACAAAGAAATTGCGCTGACCTTGTATAACTCGTTCGTACTACCGCACTTAGAGTACTCGATTCACTTCTGGTTACCCAGCTTTCAATGGACCATTGAATGGTTTGGTCTATTTTCGCAAGAGAGAGTGCGCGATCAATTTATAGCCAGAATAGGACTAGGACCAACGGTTGGAAATTTGAACTGGTGTGAATTAGGACTACTTTAGTGGGCAACTACTTCACATATTGACTATGGGAGACATGAAATGAGTTACTTTCAGAGATAGTTCATAGAGCCAGCGTCGGGTGATTATTAGATAGAATTAACAGAACGACTTTTAATTCGTAATAATTTTCCTATGGAATAGTACAGCACAATCAGGTATCTTTCCGTTTTCCCGTACCCGAGATGCGGGTAAGAGAAGTGGGCGGGAAAAACCTATATCTGTACTATATTTTTTTCACAAGTTGAATGTTAGGGCTTACCCTACATTGTGCTTCATCGGTATAGCTAGCAATGGCTTTTGATGTACTCCCATTCCTTCTGACTCATTTGGCACTCTGTATGACTGGCAATGTCTTTTTAAGTGCTCATATTTCTTTCTCTCTCTCTCTCTCTCTCTCTCTCTCTCTCTCTCTCTCTCTCTCTCTCTCTCTCTCTCTCTCTCTCTCTCTCTCTCTCTCATAAACTTACCTTTACAGAATTTTTCAATCTCCTTTGATGATCTCTCCCCTCGTAGCTCTTCAACCTTCTAATTCACGCATGGGGGATTAGGATTAACAATGAAGCCTCACAAATTAGTGTGTGTCATATGAATCCTATGAACTCTTGAAATGGGCAGGCACATAATTATGCACATGCAACTAATCTATTAATTATTTACATTTCGTCTGTAAATAATATATAAATACGGTATTCATGAAAAGGTAGATTGGCCAAAGTGAATTTTCGGTGGATTAGGTTCAACAATGAATCTCACAAATGAGTTTCATGTGAATCCTATGAAGTGTTGAAATGGGCACGCAAATAATTATGTAAACGTAATTAATCTACTAAAATTGTATAGTATTTTTTTATGTATATAATAATATGTACTGTATTCTTGTAAGGGATATAGGCGAAAATGAATTCGAGACCCTTTCACATGCATACACACTTACACGCGGTCATACGGTCACATGCGGAAAAGGTGCTTCTCGCGCTTTCTTTCCTGACCACTTCAGGCTGCGCTCAAAATTCTGGGAGACCCCGAAACAGCTGTGCAGACATGTTTATTAAAACAAACCAAGCTGAGAAACAAGGAAGGCGATGATTTTGTTTATTATCACAGTGCCGTCAAACACGAAATCTTATTCTCTAAAATTATCTTTCCCCAAGATAAAAATTATTTAGCAGAGGCCTGAATCAAAACTCCCTGCTTACTTTCTCTCTATCCCCTTGTACACACGAATAAAGGCCTACATTTTTTTACACATTAAATACCATCTGAAATAGACCCCAATGGCAAACAGTGAGAGTAAAAGACAGACATAACGGCAAAGCAGCAAGGCAGTAAGTAGTCTCGAGGAAGCGTAGGCCAAAGTAGACCTAAAAATTATTAGGCCAGCCTCAAAATACACGACATACGCATAAACGAATTCATTGCACCTACGCCTACCGAGTCTCCGCCCAACAAAGTGTCCTTGAATCCTCTTTCCGGGATATCCTTCTCCTAGGAATAATCAACTGGTCCTCTTACCCAGCCTACATCGCTAAAATCAAACGAGAGAATAATCATCCCCTAATGGAGTCAGCCTAAGGTTAGCGCTCAGTAACTAATTACCCCAAAACGTGCTACATTCCATTGAAGAAGATCGTATCCCGTATCTGGGCCTCCAATCACCTATAAGGGGTAGTCCCAATCACCCACAACTGGTAACATCCGTGACCCTATAACCCCCTATACCACTTCTGCCTAGTTGAATTTCAAAAGATTTATCTACAGTTAACTAAATTCGAATTTATGAAGCACTCAGTATTTCTACATTAATATGAAATGCATTATACTAAGATTGGTTTCTAAGTTTTGTTCCTGAAACCGAAAGTACGCGTCTGTCCGTCCATTTATTAATTTTTGAGAATTGATCTCTTTTACAATTTCTTAAAATTTAAGGTCTTTCATTTTTCTATAATACCTTCAACTTTATATTCACTAATATTCTTATTTTTGTTTTGTTTTACACCAGTTTAGGCGTCTCATTGTCTTTTTTTCTCTCGAAGAAATAATGAATAAAATAATATTTTAAAATGTTATCCCTAAATTATTTTCTATTATTTTATTTCCATAGAAAATATTTTGATGGATATCTAATATATTCTCAATTTTTTTAATATTTGTTGCTAAATACATATTTTAGAATGCCATTCACGTAATTGAGCCTATCCAAGTAAATAAAAGAATACATGATGAATAAGATAAAAGACAAGATAAATTCCTTAGAATAAGTTCGCCACAGGAGAAGTCACAAATTCTTCAATAGAGAACTATCATGATATGTGACATTAAAAAAATATCAATTATTAAAATACATTAAAAACGATATTATCGACCTACATATTGCCTCGGTCATTGATTCATCCGAATGTAAACATATTGGTTAAATTTCCCAAACATCCCCATCATAATTATTCAAACATAAAATGTAGGTAGGGAGGGTTAACTTTAGGAGGGAGGGCGGTATTCTGGACTCATTTTTGTGGATGCAGTTTTTTATTATTTTATATTATGGGCAAGTTGGATATACGAGACGCCACGGTTTTGCCAAGCCGGGCAGAGGTCGAGATTATCTTCTGCTGGGTTCCTGGACATGTAGAAATTGCGAGGAATGAGCGGGCTAATGAGGGCACCAAAGAATCCGTGGAGACTGGGAGACCGGACTAGCGTTTCGCTCTTCCTCATACCGACTACATGGCAGGAATACGAGCAGCTCTCCGGGCTGCTTGGCGAAGAAAATGGGAAAGGGTCGAAGGGAATTTAAAGTTGCGTGCCATTGCGCCGCGACTGTTCCCATGGACCAACCCCCCCAATGCCATGGAGGCTTTAGGTTGCTTTATGTCATCTCCGAATGGACACACTCGCGGGACGCACCGCCATTTGATGTGTGTGTGTGTTTGTGTGTATGTGTGTGTTGCTGTACTAGGTGGCGAAAACCATTTTCGCACACGGGGTGTACTCCAGAAAAGTCCGAATACATGATATGGGATAGGTGGTAGCCGCTGGACGCAGGATATAGCCCACCAACCCACGCCCTTTTATTCTTAGTGGTTACAAAAAGTTCTGATTACGTTGCTCTTTCTAATTCTCAGACCTACCTTGGTGTTGAGGCGAGCAAGGAGACTAGCGCCAGCACCACTCTAACCTGTGAAGGATCTCACCTCTACCTTCTGACTACGGCAAAAGGATTTCACCTTTACCGTCTTTATAGCCGCCGACTGGCAGTTCCACTTTTGCGATGGAGGTTCTCGCCCTCTGTGCTTTCTCATGGGCACCTCCAAGATTCTTCTAGTGGAACGGGAGTTTCTCCCTCTTCATTGCTGACGGGTTCGGTGATTTCACCCTACCCTTTTTTATTGATTTGCTTTATTTGCGTACGGTCCCCTTTTATTTTTTCAGGGGCCCACCAATAACAAGTCCAGACAAAGGACTCGCCACCTTGGTTCACGCCCCTCCCGTTGGGGTCAGGTGACAACACAACCGCCTTAGAGGGGTAAGAGGCGGCATTGTCCCCTGTGACTTAGGGACACCTCGTAGAACCGAGGTTTCTCACGTTGATGGGAGCCGGCGTGCTCGCTCCGACTTTCTTCCCCGGTATACCCGACACCTTGAGGGTGATGGCCAGTTAAAGACACCTCTCGAGTTGGAGATGGACCCAGAGGTGCCCGGAGGGATCCTTCAACTTCCCTAGTGCTTCTTTGATGGCCCAGACCTTCTGCATCTCGAAGAAAGATCGGGTCGAGGCTGATCCATCCGGCCTCGTGGCTCCTTCCGTGGAAGGTGAGACGCCGGTTAACTCGCCGCCCTCGTCTCCAAAGATGAAAGACGGAAACAAGAGGAAGAAAACCAAGACAACCAAGACTATGGGTTCCTCTCCATCCGCGGGGGCTCCAAGGATGGATGGGTCTAAAGCCGTTCAGCAAATTTCCAGGCCAAGACCGGCTCGTCCGGCCCCGGAGCGCCCTCGGGTGGAGAGGCCCAGACGAAGAATAAAATCGCAAGTGCGGTGAGGGGAGCCTCAATTACGTCTTGCCTCTCATTTGGAAAATACCTGGCGTTTTTGAGATCGCTGGCTTCAAAGACCCTTTAGCTATTCACTCCTCTGAACGTAACTAGTTGGCCAAAGGCGACATGCTTCATCAAATGAGAGCTTTACCTAGTTTGGCTGGTATAGAGCTGAAGGTCACCCGTTTTTCAGAGCGATGCTACTGGCGAATGCGGCGGACCCTTCAGATGCCGCCATGATTACTGCCCTCCGGACACTCAACGGCTTCCCGGTGAGTGTGTGCCACACTCTAACATGAATTACGTGAAGGGAGTGGTTTATGCGAGGCAACTCGTGGACTTCGCCGAGTAGCAGTGTATACCGTGATGTCACCTGTTCTAGCGAGTGCTGAAAGTCGACTGGCTAAGGCAAGTATTAATTACTGGGTGTGTTAGGCGGTCGACTCTGCTAACCTTTTTCCAGTACATATATAAGGTATCTACGCAGGCACCATCCTTTATGGTTAAAACTCAATCAAAATTTCTCCTGAATGGCGGACCGGGTTGTCAAAGGCCATCTTAATTGGACCCGTAGACCGAGTATGTGTAAATGATCTCATTTTGGAATTTTCTGATATTATAGAAACCTTTTGCTTAACCACCAAAGTCATTGGGAGGTCATACTATCTACTTTCCATGCTTTAATTTCCTTTTTTGATACTATGGTTACAATAACAGACAATGATGGGAGACCGGAGGCTCATGGAGACCGCCTCCATGCGCGGCTTCGTCTCCCCTAGGTGTCGGAGGATGAGGTAAAACAAAACACCCCTTCAACCGGTAGGGCGGATACCCTCTTACCATCCCCAAGCGGCAGAGGGGCTTGCTCTTTGCTATTTGGGGACCGCTCTCGGGTAGCTCCACATCTGAAAAGGAGGTCCCCCCCCCCTATGCCTTCTCAGGGACCTCTCCAAATATCTTCGAGCAGAGATTACGCTTATCCATCTCCTTTCTTGAAGGTTTCGTGGGTTTCCCTCTCACGGCCTTCTTTAGAGCCGCTCTATCGTAGGAACAGCACCCCACCTCCTTCCTATCACAAGGGACTAATAAGAGAGCAGGTAAGCGGCTCCAAATTTTATGCTTCTGGTAAGAGCGGTTTGATCCCAGAGGTAAGCCAAACACCGAAACTGAGTCCGCCCATGTCCAAGCTTCTCTTCATGAAGCTCGGACCCCCGAGGAATCACAACGAGAGGAATGACCTCCTTCCCCCGCTAGTGCCCATTTAAAAAATAGGACCCACTCCATCTTGGAGAACGATCGTGCTTAGGCCGGTCGCGTCCGGCCTAGGAGCTCCTTCCGGACGTGAAGAGAAGCGGATTCATTCTCGATCATCATCTTCTAAAAAGGAAAGTAAGAAAGAAGTCTAAGGGTTACTCTCCCTCCGCGGGGGTTCTATGGACGGTCAGGTATGCTGCTGTTTCGGCAAGCGACCAGGCCAAGATCAGCAAGTCTGGACGCGAGGTAACATAGGGTGGGGAGGCAATGATAAATACCAAAGCCTCAAGTACGCTGAACTGAGCCTCGATTACGTCGGGACCCCTGATTGAGAGACTACCTAGCCTGAAACGCTTTTTGATTATTCGCTCCGCAGGTGGCAGCATGTTGGCCAAAGGCAACACGATCCACCAAACTAGAGCATAAGCTAGGAACTTGTGGACTACTTCTTAGAAGACCTCCTAAGACCTCGCCGAACATGGGACGGACAACGTTGAACGTGTGATGAGAAAACATGAAGGGGCACCGAGACCCACCCATACACTCTTCGTCACGTTCAAACGTCGGTGCGTGCTGGTTGGTATCGCTACCGCGTGAAGGCATTCGTACCACTTTCGCAGAGATGGTACTACTGCCGCCGTTTCGGCCATACACATCGTTCGTATAGACGTTCAAAGTAGGGTGTACCAGAAGTATGTATAAGTTTCTCCAAGGTCGTACACGATAAGTCCCTATCGTGTATGACCCCAAGTGTCTCAATTGCGGAGAGCCGTAACCGACTTTTTCGAAGTAGTGTGGCGCGTATCTTATGGAGAAGGAAATCCTGGCCGTTGAGGCTGCAGATCATTTCTCCTTTCGTGAGACTAAGGACACTTGGTCATGACGCACCCTTAACTGCCTGGGATGTCTTATGCCTCAATTTTAAATGGGCACCCATTGCTCCTCGCCTCTCGAGGCCCTTAGAGGCCTCTACAGGCTTACGTCCATCTTCGTTTCCGCCAGCATTCGGAAAAGTTCTGCTGGTTCTACACTACCACCCGTCATGTGCCCCCCTGATAAAGCCGGCGGCTCAAAGGGACCACAACCAGTATCTGTTAAAACCACAGCTCCCCAGCGTGACCGGTTTCTTGCAAGGCGAAGGGGTCAGACAAACAGTACCCTCCGAAGCCCAACCTTCCCTGATAAGTCCTAAAAGGCGACATCGCCTTCAGCAGTTTGTTCGAACCGCAACGCTACGAGTTTTGTATCTATGAAGCGTAGGGCCATTCCCTTGAGGGCCTTGGCTGAGCTAAGCCTGGAGGGCATATTCCTTCAATATACTTCTGCAGACTCCAGGCCAACTTCTACGAGTTGCGGAGGCTCGTTTATTCAAGGTAGCTATTTTATTTTGAAGGAAACCCTGCTTGGGGCTTACACCCTGCAATCCCTCCCGGGATATAAGGGTTTTGTGACCTCACCACTACAAGATTGGGGCCGGGTAGGAAGATGCACGATTTACACTTGGCATGATGCCTCCGTTGTTCTATTTGCTATAAATATCTCTTTTCAGGCAGTAGCAGTGCAGCTACACATGGATAGGTGTACTGTTTGCCAGAGAGAGAAGGATTCCGCCCCCTCCCCCCCCAAGAACCCAACGACTACCTGTTGCGCTTGAGAAGATACACCTGCACGGCCAGACAGCCCTAAGGGAGCCGTGAGATTTTCGCGGGACCGCGTAATCCGTTTGGGTTCTATTACTCGCCGTCGCACAGCCTGATCAGCGCCAGAACCACTGTGCCAAGGACCTTTCCGCAAAGCTGTGAGGCCGCCGAGACTATCCTCCCCTCCTGGCGTCCCGACGGTCCTTCACATCGATGCCTTCTCCTCCGACGCCTCTTCAATTGCGTCGGCCTCTACGGACCACGATTTCCTCGTCGCCGATATACTCAGCGCTCCACCTGATGTGCTGCAGGATCGCGGTAACAACGACGAGGAACAGGACAACCAGCATGACCAGGACAACTACAACGGCCAACGTGGTAACAACCAGAGGGACGAGGACGCCGAGGTGGAAGAGGACGGCAGCCCCTTCGGTGATCCACTGGCGCCTGAGCACTGCCAGTGTGATCCAGCTACTACTTTGGACGTAGCCACTCCAGGCTCCCTTGATGACCTGCCCCCTGTTAATAACATTATCAGGTCTTGTCAAAAGGACGGTATCAGGTTCTTTTTCAAAAGGGGTTATCATTGCTGACGCTTCTCTAACGCTTCTCTCCTACTAGCTACCACCTAGTCAGGCATGGCATTTTGGAGGAGTCTCAAGAAGTGACGCGATGTCATCAGGTCTTTCTCGTGCCTAAGCCTAACGGCTCAGGTCGCCTCATTTACGATATGGCACCAGCGCGGGAATTTTACGACCCTCCTTCCTTCCGCTTGCCCAACCTTGACAAGGTTTTGAACGGTTCGCCCGAGGGAACCCACGCGATCCGCCTGGACCTCAAAGATGCCTTCTATCACGTGCCCTTGCACGCCAAGGCCTGTTATTTCTTCGGAATCAGGTGCGGTCCGCGCACCTTATGGTTCACTCGCATCCTCATGGGCTTCGGCGGTAGCCCTTATATCCTCCAGGCCTCGTTGGGTGCGGGTCTCCGCGCGTGGGCAGCCGTCTACAATTGCACGGCATACACTTATCTGGATGATATATTGCTTCTGGGGCTTCCGCGCGACCTCCGTCGTCTCCGCAACGCCATCGTTAGTAGTTCGCTTAACGTTAACCTGCCCAAAAGCGTTCTTACTCCCTGTTTACGCCTCACCTACCTTGGCGTACAAGTCGATCTCGGCCAGCACCGCGTGGCTATCACCGACACCATGGCCCTTAAGATAAAAACGGCTCTCGACTTCGCCACCGAGAACTTCATCTCGGCGCGAGGGTGGTCCCGCTTCGCGGGATTGTTGAATTTCTTGATGCCCTTCCTTCGCCTGCCGTTTATGTGGGTCCAAAAGTGTTACCTTCAGAATCCTCGGGTTCTTGGAGGTAGGTGGTGCCGACGTCCTGGCCTCTCTAATACACACTAGATGGACGCACTGTAGGCGCCCCCACGCTTCTGGTACTATCGTCTATTTTGAAGCTAGCCCTTCTGGATTGGGCTGGCACTGCGCTGAAGAGAGCTATGGCTTTCCTGTCCTGGCCCCACCTAACATCTTCCTTAAGGAGACTGGCCACCATGATTCGCCTGACGTAGTTTCCCTGGGCTCGACTACGAGGTGACAACCTCCCTGCTCTTTACAACTTGAAGCGGGGCAAGATCCCTCCGCACATTCTCTGCTTTCTTTCCACTCCTGCCTTGCTGGGATTCTCCAGGACCTTCCGTTCTTCGAGCTTAAATATCCACTACGTCAGATCTGCTAACCACCTCGCGGACCATGCTTCGAGGGCCTTCCAGGCCCAAGAAACCTCTTGCCATGGTGGCGGCTCCTATACCCATTTGGGTATATAAAGAGCGGCCACCAGGGCAAGGCATGGACATTAAACATCGCATCCTCGAGGTTCGGACGCCCACCCTCCCTGCCTTTCGCGGGCGTTTGCATTATATAGCTTTCCTTGGCTTGATGTGCCTCCTCTCTTTGAACCCTTCTTATGGTTTATGTTGTTTCATGATCTCTCCTTGTACGGCTTCCTCACCTGAAATCCTTCTCTCTTTTGAACTTTCTCCTTGGTCCTTGGTCCATATCTTTTCTGCCTTTCTTGACCGTGTGGAATTTTTATTTGAGTTCTCTGGTTTGTCGCTTATTTTAGTATATCCACATGTGTACGTTTTGTTTCATGTATAATTTTGTGGTGTATAATTTTCTTATGTACAAATTTCTGTCATTATTATTATTTTTGTACTTTTATACTTTTGTACTTATTTATAAATAAAGGAAGGGTTGTCTTCCCCAATTTGGGGTCGCCCTTGGCAACCCGTTTCCGCCGAGGCAGTATAAATATTTGAGAAAAGCTTTGAGAAAGCAGTACCATACAGCCCTGTCTTGGTTAGCAGCCATGTACAGTCTCGTACACCCTGCTTCGCTTCCCAACGGCTTCCAGCTACGAACGCGACGCGTCACCTCTACCCGGCATTGCTCGTATTTAAAGCCAGAGTTCCCGCCGTCAGAGGATAGACACGGACAGGCATCTATCACTCGGTTATCAAATTCGTTCAATGACTGGAGTACTTACTCCCTCGCTCATTTCTCAGCGAGTTTAAAGAAGGAATCTTGCAAGTTCAACTTTGCAGCGCCCCGTTTACTCGCCGTATTCAAGCCTCTAGTCGATTAGGCTTTACGCGTATCTCCCTGATAATGCACTTTCCCATTTTCTCTGGAAGCAATCACCGTGCATCCTCTCTCGGACTCTCGTACCCGTCGATTCATTTTTATCCCCATCCTCCCTCCCCGTTTGGTATCCAGGCTCTCATTTTATTTATTTTCATTTATTTACTTGTGTTATTAATATTTTCTTTGTATATAGTAAAGTGATATATTTTTCTACCTTTAGTTTCTCTAATCGTAGAACCTCTAAGAATTGATTATTTAGGCCAACCGCACTTGAATTTGTTTATCTAACCCTCGCACTTGGATCTGTATCCCGATTTTCTGGCGTGGCCTCTTCACGGTCAACCTACGACACTGTTATTTCTGCGTACATTCTACCGTCAGCCGTCTTTGAAGCGGAAGACTTCCGTCGCAATGTGGCACGGTTGCCGAGGCCCTTTGTACCTCTCGGGGATTTGAACGGTATACACCCACTCTGGGGAGACTACTCGATAAATTCCAGAAGTCAGGTTCTTGCCGACATGATCAACGATCTGGAGATAGGTGTCCTAAATATGGATGGGTTTGCGCATCAGTGCCCGAGAATAACTCCATTTAAACGTCTTGATCTATCCCTGTGCTCTCCGAATGCACAGCCTGATTTTGAGTGGGAGGTGATCGATGACCTCCATGATAGTGATCACTTTTCCATTCAAATATCCTTTCCTGCCGCTGCTGCTTAAAAGGCTACGTCGGTGGTGCTTGGAGCGAGCGTAGTGTTTCGCATTTCGGAAAATAACTGGTTTCTCAGTCCCAGTCGAGGATGAAGCATTTGATTTCTTTTCCGGCAACCTCTTAGCATTGAGCCTAACTACTATTCCTAGAACGACTGGCCGGTTTGCATGTTAATCACTTCCTTGGTGGTCAAGAGAGTGTGATATGGCCCTCAAACAGGAGCGTTATGCAGGAACGATTTTAATAAAAGTGAATTTCTTCGAGCTAGGTTAGGTTCCGGTTTGTTTAAGAGCACACTCTTCTCTCTTCCTGGCGGAGCTACGTGTCTTCATTTTACGGGAAGACACTTCTTGCACAGGTAGGGAAGTGAGTCAAAAGGTTTCCGCACACGTTCTCGCAGGACCGCCCTCCTTTCTCCAGGAGACCCAACGTCCGTGGTAGTCCTTTTTTGATAGCTTTCTCCGCATTCTCTAGCCGGGATGTTGCGCCACCAGCATTCAATGCATATTGATGCCACTGAAAGAGGTCTATTGGACTTTACATCCAGATGCGGAAAACCCTTTAATGACAGAATTTACATTGAGTGGGTCGCGTTTCGGTACCGCTTCATGCACGAACACCGCCATTGTTATGGACGATATGATGTATGACAGGCTTTGAGACCTAGGTGAGCGAATCATGGCCTTTCTTTTAGATTTGTTCAGTAAGATATGGACAGAGGGTATCCTTCTAGACTCCAGGCAAATAGCTACTCTACTTGCTCTTTAAAAACTGGGGAGAGATCGATCTAAACCGGATGGTTTCCGCCCGATCTCTCTAAACTTACGCGTGTACAGGTTGATGGAGAAACTTGTAGATGTTATATTAGCATTTTTTTACTGGGCAGAAAGGCCACTTGCCTTCTGCGCAGTACGTCTTCGATAAGTTCCATTTATCGTCGGATGCTCTGCTCCGAAGGGAGAAACTTCACACGATGGGGCCGAGGGAATACTCCCAATCTTTATTTCTGAGTTTTTTGAGATCGTTGATTCCGCATATGAGTGGGGGAGCCCTCTCCGGCAATATTATGCAGAAAGAAGGCGTTTTCCAGGTAAGTGTCCAAAGTGTCACACTCTTTGCCCTGAGCATCAAGGATATTACCTCGCTACGCTCTATGTGTACGACCTTTCAATCTCTTTTGGTCTGGTTCAGATGACAAATCTAGAGCGTCGTCTCTGACAGGTATTAAACTGCATCTCTCGATTTGCCAAATCGCACAAGTTTCAGTTTTCATGTCCAAGACTAAGGCGGTGCACTTCTAAAAAGGTGCCATGCCTCTGCTCCCAAAGCTTCTTCAGCACCGAGACAATTGCGTCCGACCTTTTTAAAGCACACTTGGTGTCACTTGGCTCCATGTCAGTGTACACGGCCCCCCTAACGGGAGCCACCTTTATGTGGTGAGGGAATTGCGTGTCCCGATGATCGGACGAGCCATGCTAAGGTAGGGGGGGAAAGCTTCCTACTCCGCTAAACATTGTGGGAGAGAGCTACCCATACTGGAAGGGTCTCAAAGAAACTGGTGAGCCATGCTTGGGGGAGCTGGATCCCATATTCCACCCATCCTGGGGGAGAGGGTTAGCCTCACTAGACGGGTCGTCAGCTAGGGACCAGACCAAATGGCTCCAACGCAGGCTTCCAGTACCAGTCAACCACACCGCCCACCGGAGGAATCACTCTTTAGAGTCGTCCTGTGCTGGATGGTCGGGTGTTCGGGCAAACTTTCGCATCACGGGGCCTGCTTTTTAAAACGAGCAGTTTCCTTGGGGACGAATTACCCCGTCCTCGTCCCTGCGCAGACCCAGTTGGCGGTGCGTCTTAGCTCCTGGGGCCAAACAGGAAATTAACACGCATATGGGGGTAAAAATATTTCTGGTCCTCGGGAGGTGATCTACCAGACCCAAGGCTGCTGAAAAGAAGCAGAGGGAAGATCATCACACTGCTTTAGAAATCCAGAATATGAAAGTTGGTGGCAGAACATCTGTTGGGTCCTCTACCTCATCACAAAACAGAGACACACGTGTGATGACTAATATCTTACAAAGCCTCACATACAATCAATACACGCTATCATGAAGAAGTTTGGTAGCGTAACCAGAATTAGAATAATCTATGAGAATAATGATACCATCAACAGATATTATGTGATCTTCCTGACAAAGTAGGCCGCTAAGACAGCCCTTGAACATGCAACGTCCTTACCCATATGCGACAAGAACTTCTATGTCAGACTCGTAAGATCAAATAATCTGGAATAGACAGAGCAGGACTACTGTTGGAACATATTTGAAGAGAATCTGACAGAGAAGGAAACAAGGACACGAAAAGTACGCACCCCATATTAGTTGCTTGCCTGCTACAAAGAGGGCAAGGGCAATTTCATCCGAGCAGCCCGGTATCTGGAAGGAGAGGGAGAGGACTCATCCCTGAAGGCCATATAGAAAAAGTATTGAAAGGAAATCCTCATTCACAGCAAACATGTCACCCAGGCAAAAATACTTTTTAATCTGCCATGCCCATCTGATGGCATGATTGAAACAATTAATCCCCACAAGACCTTTAACTGAAGTAAGGGGTGCATATACAGTTATGACCTCTTCGACTTATCCAAAGAGGAGATAGTTGAGGTGTGCCCTGACAGTGTGAGCCATACCACAAAAATGACGGGGGAAACCCCCCTGATAATTTTGGTTTTGGGGGGATACTTTACACCCGACAGGATCAAGATCGGCCCTCAATCAATGAAGGTGAAACCTGTCCCAGTAAGGCCCGTCCTATGCTACTGGGCATGGAAGGAAGCACTGTAAAGATGTACTACGATGCGGCAACTGTTCTGCCCTAGATAACTATGCTACAGCGGAATGCAGTAAAGAGGCTTACTGCATCCACTGTAGGGAAGGGGAAGATCATCTTGTGAATTCCGGCAATGAAAAAACTTTAAATTGGAGCAGGAGAACCTACATCCTGCCAACTCACAGAAATAAGCCTGGGGAGCTGATTTTTCGGCAGGAGAAGGGGGGACAAGTAAAAACCTTCTCCACCGTGGCTAGCCGCCCTGCCAGAGAAACAAAAGCTGCTCTCCCAAAAATGAATGCCACAGTCCCGCCCCCAAAGGTGCATCTGTTGCATCGGCAGTTAGGAACAATTTGGTGCCCTAGAAAACGAGGCCAAGTCGACACATGCCAATTCAACTGAGTCACCACCGGTAGACTCAGTCCAGGCTCCAGAGCCCAAGTCAAAGTGAGACCTCTCTGCAAAATTCTCACACTAGAAGAGACGTCGCTCCTCCTCAGAGTCCTTGGACTCGGTGGAGGCGCCACCACTGGCTAAAAGCATTTTGGCAGCGGAGGCTGCCACAACTTTTTAATCTGCAGCGGACAAAGACCAAGACACCAACAACATGTCAAGTAACGGCAACATGGAGAAGCAGGAGAAAATACTGACACCCGTTCCAACCCGAAGCACCGCTCGACACCCCATTCGGAGTATGAAATCTTGTCGTGCCCTTGGAAGATAGTCCCCAAGAATTCCATAAGGACACATACAGCTGACATGTAGCCATTAGGGGACACTCCCCAAAAGTGAACCACTGGGGCTACACACAAAAAAATAAAGCTCCCTAGAAAGAACAGTGGATAAGAAAATACAAAAAGATTTCCAACCCTCACCCTGACCCTACCTTCACCTTAAGGGGAGGTTAAAAAAAGTTAAGTTCTATTACAGGAACATCGGCGAAAAAGGCAAGCCTGGTGGTCCTTAAACCTCGATCGAAATCAACATTGCCAGGATCCTGCAGTGAAACATTCGTAGTCTAAGAGCAAACTGGGAGGAACTTGGGAGTCTCGTGGCAGACTCCTCTCCAGCAGTTATCTGCCTTCCTGAGACTATGATGAGGCAGGGAAATTGTCCCTGCATCACGGGATATGAGGTCCTACAAACCTCTACTCCCGGTGGAGGAAGAAATCGCGGCAGCGTTTGTTTATACCACTGTCGTGATGTCCTGATCCAAGAAATAAAATTACAATCCCCCTTGCAGGCTGTCGCAGGACGCGTCCACCTGGGCGCAGACTACACAGTCTGTTCCATTTATCTACCATCAAGTGACAACATTGTACCCCAAGAACCTAGCACACCTTTTGGGACAGCTCCCTTTCCCATTGTTACTGATCGGAAACTTCAATTGTCATATTTTTTTTTTGGGGGGGGGGGGGGATTCAACCTGCAATAGCAGCGGTGACTCCTTCCTCACATATATTGATGGCATGACTTAGTTGTCCTCATCACTGTGAGCCTACCCATTTCCACACGCAAACTGGCACATCCACTGTCATAGACCTCTCACTCTGCACTTCATATATAGCAGTGGATTTCACATGGATGGTGGACGAAGATCTATGTGGAAATGACCACTATCCTATAATTCTAAAGACCGTGGTATCCCCTCCAACTACTTGTCTCCTAAAGTGGTCTCTTCTCGCTGCAGATTGGCTGAAGTTTGTGGAATCCTGCAACTTTGACAGCCGTGCAGAAGACTTTGGCACTCTCGATGCGGCAGTGGAATACATCTCATCCCGCCTCCACTTTGCCGCATCAGTGAGCATCCCACGCACATCTGGAAATTTCCCACGATGTCCGGTTCCATGGTGGAAGCAGGACTACGAAGCTGTAAAAAGGCCGAGAGGAGTTACAGATCTCACCCTAACTCGCAAACCCGTAAGATTTTCGTCCATGGAGCTAGGGCTCACTATCACAGGACGATGAAGTCAGCTCGACGCTCCTCCTGGCAATCCTATGTGAGCTCCATTTCACCGTCCACACTAATGTGAAAGATATGGCAATGATTCTGTAAAATGAATGGGGAGTACGTTGCACCATCATGTTCCTTCCTGTCGCTGAATGGAAATGCCGTGGTTGCACCTCCTGATGTGTCAGAAGCATTCGGCATTTTTTTCGCTTCAGTAGCCCAGTGCGACACTGTTTCCCCTTTGGCTTACCGACGACTCCGAGAGGAACGGAAGGACATTGACTTCGCATCCAGAGGTGAAGAGTGGTACAATTTGCTATTAACACTTGAATTAAGAGAGGCCTTGAAAATATGTTAGTACAGCTTCTCAGGGCACGACGAACATCCCATAAGCAATGCTTTTACATCTTCTGCAAGAAGGGATGTCCTTTCCGTTAGGCTTCTATAACCGAATCTAGACGGAAGGAGCATTCACGAACAGTTGGAGTGTGGCGGTGGTGATTCCGATCCTGAAGCCAACAAAAGATTACTCGCAGCTGACTAACTTCCGTCCAATATCACTTACGCCGTACACGTGCAAGCTGCTTTAGAAGCTGGTCAATGATCAACTGATGTGGATTCTGGAACGCGAAAAGTTCTTCGCAAACTGCCAGTTCGGGTTCCGCAAGCTTCATTCCATGTCAGACGCTCTCCAGAAATTACCCCGTAAGGGTCGCGGCGATTTGCCTTCCTGGCGGCCGCCGTGCTAATGGTACTCAGCGCACCGTCAGGCCCCAGCTTAAGCTCTTCTTATTTCTGACAGCCTGTGTTTTTACCCTACTTCCTCATTTTCCCTACAACCTCTCCCACAACTTTCTCTGGTCGGCCTCTAATTTCACAGGGTAGATGCCGACCAGCTTCCTCTCACTCAACTATCCCGGATCAGGTCTGAGAGGGAAGAGACAACGTTCCCTCACCCCTGAGCTCCGGTCTGGGGTGGTGGATTTTTAACAACATGCTTTATCCCCATCCACACCTTCCTCACTTGCTCTTTTGTTCTCCTTTTACGCTAAGCTCAAGGTGGAACCGCCATGCCAATGGGCTGCCAGGCCACTAAGAGAGAGGAGTGGCCACAAATCCCAGCAGCTGGCTCTGCCTGCCCTGTACTCACCCCTCGCAGAGCGGGCTACTGCGTGGAGTGATTATCGCCTGCATCCCATATTTAAAACACTGTCCCTATGCCCAATGATGAAATTGGGCAGCTCACTGAAAAAATGGAGGTCCCCCTCCCCTCTTCTTTCGCAGGGAACCCTCCAAAACTCTTCAACCTGAGAGATGGCTTACTCCTCTCCTTTGCCTTCGGGTGTAGGGGATTCCCCTCACCCCCTTCTCTGGAGGTGCCATCGGGAGCCTCCCTCTTTCCAGGGGCAGTCCCTAATTCATTTTCTAAGGGGACAGCCAAAAAAAGGCAGGCGTCCCATAATTAAACGACCTCTCTAGATGGGAGCGGCACCATAGGGTCAGCCCCCATAAGAAAGGGAGGGAAGACAAGCCCCATCAGCCTCTTCCCTCTAAAGACCTACGAGCTCGCATATTGAGATGGTCCATGAGAATAGAACCAGAATACCTCTGCGGGCAGTCGACGGACAGCCCAAGCCCAGCAGAGAAAAGTATTCGAAGTTGTGTATGGCAAATTGGGCATTGCCATGGTGAGACTGTTGGAGGTAGCCTCGGGGTATGTCGCAATCTGCGAAAAAGAAAAGGACATCGAGGATATCACCAATGAGAAGGCAGTAGAAGTCCTTAGAAGAATTCGGCTGCAGCCAGCCGTACCACAACAGATCCTGGGCCACAGGAGCGTTGTATGCCGGCGACTTGATCCGTGGATCGGGCAGCACTCCAAAGAAAACCCCAAGGAGTAGATCCAGCTTGGGAAAACCTGGGCTAAGGTAGCCAACGGGATCAAATTCAAAAACAGAAGGGACAAAAGTGACTACACTCACGTCTTCAAGGTAGTCTTTACCGAAACAACTATGGCCCAAAAGACAAAAGAACATGGCTTTCTAATGTTCAATGCCAAAGTTAGTGGGGACAAGATAGAGAAGGGAGAATTCCCCCCAGTCCAGTTCTGTTTTAGGTGTTATAAAATGGAGGAACACGCGACTAAAGACTGCAAGGAGCCACAGGAAACATGCTCCAAATGCAGTGAAAAGGGACACAATTGGATGACGTGCACTAGTAATTTCGAAAAGTCCGTTAACTGTGGGCAAGGACACAGATCAATGGCCATGGCCTGCCCTGTTAAAAAAAAAATTATTAAAAGGAAGTATGAAGCGAAGAAGAATGAGGAAACACTTAGAGAAAATATATCCTACGCTCAAGCAGCAAAGGTGGCCCTCTCTGAAGTGGACACAAAGTGAACATATCTTAAGCTTCAGAACGAGAACTAAACGAAGATTATGACGTGCATCTTTCATGCGCACGTCATGAATCTTACGCGCCCTGGCACGTTCGCTAAAGAGCTGAACCAATTGCTAGCTAAAAATGGGATGGACCAAATGTGGTTCTCGGCCACCCCCCTCTGGGGATGTCCTGCAATTTCAGATGGTCCCAAATCAACAAATAAACGGTCAAGAAACCTCCAAAACAGAAAACAAGACAGAGAAAAAACAAGCAGTTGAAGTGAAAACTCCTGCCCCTAAACAATTACAAGAAATCAGGAAAGAGAGGGAAAATACTGGGTCTGATATCAATTGTTCCTCGGAATCCTCAGATTCTTTGAACACCGAAGTCCCACAAACAAAGAAGGCCAAGGTAAAGAAGCAAAAAAGCAAAAGATTGCGTGCGGACAATATCAATCTTAAAGTTTACGCATGCGACTAGTTTCCCTTTCCCGAAGAAATGGAGCTCAGGGATATATTCCATGGGATTAAAACAAAGGTGTTCAGATGGGAATACGACTTTGAAGTCGGCGCTAAAACGGTGGAAGAAGCTCTGCTTTGCCAGAATGTAACCTTACATCACAATACCTGCGAGCAGATTTCAAATGCCGAGTTCAGAAAGAATAAAAATGGGAGGAAGAAGAACATCACCCAAAAACACTAAAGAGACAACATGGAAAAAGTAAGCAATAGAATGAGGATTCTGACACTCAACGTAAACAGATGTGAGGGGAAAGCTACGGCATATTAAAAAAGTTTCGAGTGCTTGACCCCGACATCATTCTTATAACGGAGCATGGTATTTACATTGCATGTGGTCAAATTAAAATACCAGGCTACAGAGTGGTCATGAAGCATCATTCTCAGGAAAGGTATGATGGTGCTGCAATAGCTATCAAGGGAAGCATCTCGTTCAAACATCTACCAGAAATTGATGAATTCATTGTGGCGGTCGAACTCCACACATTGGTAGGAGACCTCGTGATAGCTGCAGCCTATCAACCCCCTCGTCGAGCCTATCTCCAGTTAAATAACTTTTACACACTGTTTGGGCACCACAGAATGGCAATCTTAGGGGGCGACCTCAGTGTCAGATGCCGTGCGGCAGGCTATGGTAGTACCAATGAAAGAGCCCGAAACTTGGAACTGATTATGGGAAGAAAAAACATCCAGAGAATAGGGCCGGATTTTCCCCCTATATCACTTCCATATTAGCAAACAAACCTGACATAATCATAACGAGTGAAGGCTCTCCATTCAACTACCATAGTGATATAGGCCCAACAGAGTCAAGTGATCACATAGCGATCCTTACTACAGTATCTCTCGCTCCGATCCAGCTTCCAGTCCCTCTCCGAAAAAACTACGCCTTGGCCAACTCGGAACGTTACAAGAGACGATTCAGTCAATATGCCCCAGCTTACCTCAGCAACACGGCCTTGGAGGAGATAGACGGGGAACTGGAGAGAATAACTACATCTATAATAGATGCGGACCGTGAGGGCATACCTAAGACTGGGTATAAAACTCCTCCTCAGCCCAAATGGACAGAGGAGATTAGAGGGATCGCTCGTGTTCACAGAGAAGTGTACGAAGAGATAAGACGGGAAGGTGCTAACCGAGAAAGAAGCTCGCTCCTTCGGCGCCTATGCACCGTGCTAAAAGAGGCTATCAACCTCCAACAGGGGGAAATATGGAACAGCCTGATAGCCAAAGTCGATAGCGAGCTCATTCCGGCTAAATTCTGGCGTCAAGTCAAGAACCTAAAAGTACTAACCGCAAGAACTAAGGCTCTAATAAAAGAGAACGGAGACTATATAGAGGACTCGGTGGTTCTAGAAGACAGATTCAGGAATTTTTGGAAAAACGTCTTCAGGATCACCTTAGAAGACAACAAAGAGTTCGACCACGAATTCGAAGGCCAACTGATTGAAGAACTGAATCAGGTTATGCACCGCACGCACCCACAACATCGAGTAGACGAAGGCAGGGAAATGGAGGACCATGGCTGTTCCATAACACCAGAGGAGGTCATGGCCGCTGTAAGAACCTTTGAACATAAAGGCACCAGGCTGGATGGGCATCACCAGAAACAACTTGGTAAATGCCCCACAGCAGATCATTCAGGGAATTACAAACGTCTACAACGCTTCCCTGAATTTGGGTTACTTCCCTGAGGGTTTTAAGATCGCTAAAATAATCTTCATACCCAAAGGAGGTAAACCCCTTGATCAAATGGTCAACTACAGGCCAATCGCCCTGTTGGAATTCGTTGCGAAAGTCTACGAGAAGCTTCTAGCTGACAGGCTTCAAGAACAACTAGCCGAGCTAGGAGCTCACAATACTCAGCATCACGGGTTCGGCAGGGGACGAGGAACGGAAACCGCCTAATAGAAAAACTCGCTTGCAGCAAAGCTAAGGGAAAATATGTAGACGTGGTGCTGCGGGATGTAAAGAAGGCCTTCGATAAGGTATTGCTGAGAGGGCTACAATTCAAATCCTCAACCTCCAGCTAAACCCAATCCTGGAAAGGGTCCTTTGTAACTATGTCACAGATAGGAGAGTCCAAATAGCGATCGAGGGCTGCAAGGGACCCTAATTCGAACTCAGGCGGGAGTTCCACAAGGCAGCTGTCTGAGTCCTTTGTTGTACCTCGTGTACACAATTGACCACCCTGCTCCAGTGAGGTACGATTCGATGTATCTGCAATACGCAGATGACATCACTCAAATCGTCCTGAGTCCATTCAGGAACGCTGGAAGTCAAGCAATGGCGACAGCTGCTGAGATTGAAAAATTCAATCGCTATGAAAAAAAGGAAGATAAAGACCAACCGCCAAAAGTTCACTATAATTCCAATGAACCGCCGGAAAGTAGACGACGTTCTCATTGACAACGAAATTTATCCGTACTCTAACGAGGGAAAGGACTCAATAAATCAGGATACAAGGCCCACGTAAAAAAAAACCAGTCTCTCTAGCCAGAGAGCTGAAGAAACTGTACCGTTTCCGAAGCCTTGACATGCCAAATAAGAAAAAACTATACATGGCTCTGGTACGCTCCGTCCTGGTATACCCGGCTGTGATCACGCAGATGGCAAGCTGTACCTCTCTCAGGACGATACAGAGGGTACAGAACAAAGCCACACTGCTTATAACTGGCACAAATAGGATCGACCATATTTGACAATCTGTTCTACGTGATAGAATCGGACTAAAAAGATCAATATGGAGATCCAAAGTGGACCACGAAATACTCCCAACTATTAACAACAATTTAGACATATGAGAACACAGAATGCGCGCAGTAGAAAGAACAACTCTATTTCCCAGCGGAAGAACCTGTGCGAGAGAGAATATAAGACCTATTTACACCTAACAATATACAAAAGGAAATTAACTCTAATAAAAAGAGGCAAAGTGCCCAAATTCAAATCAAAATTCAAATTCATTTCAAATCAAATTCAAATCAAACACGATTAACTTTAACAAAAAGAGGCGAAGTGACCAAATTAAATTTAAAAAAGAGAAGTGAAGAAGAATAAATCAACAAAATTAACCAAATAATAATAAGAAAGGAAGATAGATTAACATAAAGGTAAAGAGGCGAAGTGCCCAAACTAAGATTTAAACTGAAAATAATAAATGAATAAATAAATACAATAAAACAAGAGATAATTAGCAGAAGAAAAACCAATTGAAAGGCTTGAAAGCCACGACGGAGGAACATATTAATCGAATCAAATAAATAAATATATATATAACGATGGAAGAACCTGACTGTCAGCGACGGTCAGCAACATTATTGACGGAGGAATAAATCTTTTGAAACAAACAAGAAGAAAGCATGCTAATGATGCCATAACACCAGGGCAACCTAGTAAACATTTTCACACTTTTGAAAACCTACCACACATTTCATCACTTTCAAATAATTAATTAATTAATTTTACTTTCTGCCAGATCCTCACTCCACTCATTACATCGGTAAAGGAGGCAAGAACATTTCAAAACGCTCCGAAGATGATCGAATAAGATCGAAAGCTTAGCAATTTTAGTTTGGTTTTTACCAAACATATTCATTTAAAAAAGAGATGAATACTGGACAACTGATCCAACATCTACAAGATGGAATAAAAAAGATAGTTAGAAGAAGAGAAAGTTGCCAAAGGAAATTAATTAAGGCAAAATACACAATGGTCTTCAACAAAATTTGCATTCAAGAAAGACTGCTACCTGACTACACTAATATATATATATATATATATATATATATATATATATATATATATATATATATATATATATATATATATATATATATATGAATCAAACATCAAACCAAGCACACTGAAGAAGCGAGCAACCGGTTTGATCTTAATTAAACCGCCCCTTCGGTTTAGGTTATAAGGTTGAATACTTTTCTCTTTAAGGTTTGGTTTAGATTCAATTATTTATTGGGTTTTAATAAAATTCAGATTGAACTCTTTCTCCTCATTTTCCTTCCTCGAACACCCGGTCAGCTCTATTGGGGCGGCAAGGATACCAGTGCAGGAGCGCGTCCTGCTGCCAGATACTCACCTCCGTTCCATGAAAGTTGATTTCCTTATGACAATGAACCTTCTAAAATTACTGTCAAACACATCTTGAGGTGCAGACCATGAAATCATATTAAGGCTGCACAACGCAATAATATTGCCAAAATTAGAATACGGTTGCCAGCTGTACTCCTCGTCTACCCAAGACTGACTAAAAACGCTAGATTACATCCACTACGGAGGAGTGCGCATCGCAACTGGGACATTATGGTCATCCCCCATCCCTGGCCTTGTAGTGGATGAAGGTGCAATTCCCTTGGGCCTCCGCAGGAGTTCAGCACTGATCAGGTGATGGTCCCGCCTACAGAGAATGCCTGATTCTCTGGCTAGCCAAAGAGTGGGGGTTGATGCCAATGCTACCCAACGCCCTGGTAAAGCCTCCACTCTAGTGTCATTTATTGAGCGAGTCCGGGTGTTGTTTGACGCTCAAACTGACCTGATTTCAAATAAACTCACAGGAGCAGTTCATACTAGGTCCCTAGGATCTACCAGAGGTCACCTTTTGTAGGGGACTTTCAGGGAGAAAATGATCACTCCCACCACAAGCTGAGCTCCTCCAGGCTAAAGACCATCGGTCTTTGCATGAGGGATCTATACCAGTCTACACAGATGGCTTCAAGAACGATGAGGGGGTCGGTTTTGGAGTTATCTTTCCATTCTCCAGAAAAGGGGGCACTCTTATTAGAGCTGCCTATATATTCATTCCTGAATTTACTGCAATCTTGACAGCCCTCAGCCTTATTTTCCTGAAGATTGATGTGTCATATTTAATATATTCACTCTCCAAGTGCTCTTCAGGCGATAGATTGTTTTAATCCCGACCACCCGCTGGTTCTATCAATCTTAGAGTGGCTCCATCTACTGATGAACCGAGGTCGCACTGTGCAATTCTGTTTGGCTCTGGCCCTCGTGGGGGTCCTTAGCAATGAGCCGGCGGATGGCCTCGCCAAGACATTTGCATTAAGATAGGCAACAACCCGCCTCACAATACCAGCATGCGATTTCCGACCTGACATCCGCCATACCATACTTCAGGCATGGAAAGAGCAGTGGATTTCTTAAAACGGAAGCAAACTAAGATCGATTCGTGAAAGCTTGGAGAGATGGGACTAGAGTGGTCTGCCATGCCACCTGCAGGTGGTGGTTACACGTCACCGGGTGGGCCACACTAAAATTACTTATAGACACCTTATGGAGAGGGGCCCAACCCCTTATTGTGATGATCGTTTGGTGCACCTTACTGTGTTCCACATGATAGTGGAGTGTCCTTGCCTGGGTTGATCTCCGCAACGCCCATCTTGTGAGTCACCTGGGGCAGATGGTGCCTAGTCCATAATCTCCGTGCTTGGCCAAAGTGGCGGAGTGGATCTGGATTTGATTATATTTCTGAAGGAGGTTGGCCCCTTCGAACATATTTAATTAAAAAATACTTTATTCCAAATAGGTATTCTATTTTAAAATAATATCAATACTCTAAAACATATTCCATACATTTTAGCCATTTACTGATCATCTTTCATCCATTCATCCCCCTCCTCCTCATGCATCCATCAAAGCAAGATTCTATAAATATCATAAATCAACTTCATCAGGCATAATTCATCTATTCCGTCTCATTCACCCACTCGCCCTCACCATCTCACACATTTATTCATTCACTCATAAGTCATTACTCGTCCATTCACCCTCATTATCCATAGCTTTGCACTGCATTTGTAAATATACGAGGGGCGGTCAATAAGTTTTGCGAATCGGTAGGGCAAAACAGAGGGAGGGGGATGGCTGTTTGTGGGGGTGTTAGGATAAGTTATGACAAGTCAGGACCTGCAGCCGCACGCTCCTGCCTCGTCTATTTATGAAGTAGTAGCTGATCGCAGATCGTCAGTCACAAATTTTTCAACAATGGAGAAGGTTGAGCACCGCGTAGTGATCAGATTTTTGACCAAAGAAGGCAAGAATGCAAAAGAGATCCATGAACGCATGGTTGCAGTGTACACCGAAACCGCTCTTTCCTATGCAACCATTGCTAGCTGGAATAGGGAGTTCCGCCATGGTCGTGAGTCCCTTGAAGATGACCCCCGTCCAGGACGCCCGTCCGACCTGACCAACGAGGATAATGTGGCCCGTGTGGAGAGGATGATCCTCGAAAATCGACGGGTGAAGGTCGAAGAAATCGAGCGAGAACTTGGAATATCACATGGAAGTGTTATCAACATCATCCACGACAATTTGGCCATGACCAAGGTCTCTGCCCGTTGGGTCCCTAGAAACCTCACGCCCCATGATCGACTTCAACGTCGTCAAAGTCTACAAGGCCAGAGTTGCACAAGCTGCCCTGCGCGAGTGCAGATTCGAGCAGCTCAACCACTTCCCCTACAGTCCAGATCTGGCCCCTAGCGACTACTTTTAATTCCTCCAGCTCAAGGCTGCACTGCGTGGACGCCAGTTTGGGGACGATGAAGATGTCCAGCTCGCCGTCAAGGAGTGGATTGAACAGCATTCGGCAGATTTCTGGTTGTCGGGAATTCGAAGCCTCAGGCACAAATGGCGCAAGTGCATTGAAGTCGAGGGTAGTTATATTGAAAAATAATAAAACACTTTTCCTCATATCTCGTTCCCTTATATCTTAATTGCAAAACTTATTGACCGCCCCTCGTACATTGTTTTCAAATTTATAATTTATTTTCTTTTCAATATTCTTTTTAGCAATTATTAAATCATAATTTTAAATTTTCAACCTTTTTAGAGCTTTGACTATCCGTCGTCTATCCATCACCAATTCACTGCCCATAATTAATACTCAAACTAAATAAAAAGGTTTAGCTGATGGCAATAACCTAGTAGTTGCGCCACTTAAAACCAATCAATCAGTGTACACGGATGACTCAATGTCCCAGGAGGGGTTCGGCTTCTACGCCGTATCTCAGTTGAATTCAGCGGGGCTGTATCAGGCGCAGCGCCTGTTTTCGCGGCCGAGCTGGTAGCAATACACCGCTACGGACAGGGAGAACACGTCGTTCCCGGTTTGGAAACTGGATTGTGATCTTTAACGACTCGCAAAGCACCCTGAGTGCTCTCTGGGGATTGGAATCTCCGCATCCCCTATTTCGCGATATCCGTAACGCCACGGTTTTGCTGAGCCGGGCGGACGTCGAGATTATCTTCTGCTGGGTCCCTGGACATGTAAGAATTGCAGTGAATGAGCGCCCTAATGAGGGCGTCAACTTGTCCCCGAAGACTGGGTAACCAGACCAGCGTTTGACCCTTCCTCACATCGACTACAGTGCAGAAACCAGAGCAGCCGTCATGGCTTCCTGGCAAATAAAATGAGAGATAGCCGAAAGCAACTTTAATTTGCGTGCCATTGCACAGCTATTATTCTTATGGAACTATCCCCAGTGCCGTGACGACTTCAGATCATTTTCAGTCGTCTTCGTATTGAGGCACACTTGTGTGACGCACAACCATTTGATGGAGCGCTCGCCCGCACCTCATTGCGACGCCTGCATTTTAGCCCGGACTGTTCTTTTCATTCTTGTTGAATGTACCAGTCTGGGTGATCTTCGCGCACGTTACTTGTCACGCTACCGGGTCGAGTTAGGCCACTACCCTTTGGTCCTTATACTCGGGACGAGTTCGTGCATACACACTTGTGGACTATCTGACTTTTTGGAGGAGACTGGCCTCCTACATTCTATTTGACTCACTTTGGTGTTGATCGCATCTTCCTGCGAAGGGGGGAGACGGGCCTCATCCCAAAGGCGGTGCATGCTACCCCTTTCTTGCCTTTTGCTTCTTTTTTTTCTTTTTCGTGGGAGGGGGGTTAGTTTTAGGAATTTTTAAATAGCTTAGCACTAGGTGTGATTTTTTAACTACAACGATATATGCCCTTAAGGGCAGTCGCCAGATGGGCTCTACCATTTTATTTTCCTCCTTTCTCTGTGTTGTTTCTCTGAATGTATTTCCCGTTCTAAACAACCCGTTGAAATTGTAGGGCTCGTTCTATAAAATAGTTAGGCTTCTAGCACTAAATTGCAGGATTTGATAAGCCCAGCGATGAACTCCACAAATGGGCGCCCGTGGGAATTATCAAATCCTAAAAATTGCTATGTGGTTAAATTAAGGAAATAATATGCCAAGCCTAATAAATAAAGAACCTAAGAGAATTAGGAAATGAAACTATATATATATATATATATATATGTTAAACTGTACAAATAGATCTGAGGCAAGCGGTCGTTAGAGTTTCGCGGAAACCCATGAAGATACAGATATATCAAAAGTGAGTACCTGGACAAATGCGAAGATCGCACATAAACAAACATACACGTGTTGGGAACATTTATCAGCAGCTGAACAAATATAGGTTCTGACCAGAGAAACTCCACCCAAGGGGTGGAAATAACGAAGAAACTAGATGACTGGGTCACGCCCCTTGGATACGAATATATATATATATATATATATATATATATATATATATATATATATATATATATATATAGTCCCTGATTATTAAGAAGATTCATTATTCCTGATTCATTCCCTTAGTAGCCTCACGGAATCCTGTTTACTCTCCTAAGTTCTGCCGCCTTTAGACTCGATTCTTCGCGTAAAACAGTAAGCCTACACATTAGTTGGCCAATTCAAGAATAAAGTTATATTTTCTTTGTCGCTTCCTTTCAAAGTCCTTTACTTACCCCGATTACTGAGACACCTACGGTAAGCCCAGCCTAACACATAACCCTCGTGAGAAATAATAAGGAGTCAGAACCAATTCAACAGAGGCGTAAAGTAGGCCCACTGCCTTAAGTCTTCCTCACCCGTTTGAGCGGAATAGCAACGAGGACTCTTCAATACACTCCCTTATAATTACTAACCACGCACTCACAAACCGTTAACCTATACCACTACATAAACGGGTAACACCCACTCGTACCATCACCCACCCCCTATAAGATTTACATGAGCACCCTTTGAAGCATTCCATAACACCCTTTGAGACCTTGCATAACACAATGAACCCTTCTTGGATACCCATGAGCTCTTCTGCGATTGAGGCAATGTTTGGCCAAACGCACAGCGGTCACAGCCCATGCAATGTGGGATCTTCATGAGCACCCAATGATCCCTCTCTGAACCAAACCACTGTTTATCGCGGAGAACGTGGTGATCACCGCTCAATGTGTTGTAGTCCCTCCTTGCAACCTATTGATTCCTCTTTGAACACCCCCTCCGGCCTGCCTGGCAAAGGAGTTTCATGGCTACAAACCCCTTGGACCACGTCCGCAACCAGACCAAGTAAGACCGCGGATGAGAAGGCAAAGGGAGAAGGAGTGGGGAAAATGCAGCCAGTTAAAATCACCCTACCTTCCGGAGCTCAGAGAAAAAGGGGGAGCCCCCACTCATGGCCTAAAATGGGGTGAATAGACTAGAGATGATCGACGACTACCTTAAAAAATTAGCCGTTGGCCACGAACCATAGATGTAAATGGATTTGTGAGGAAGAGGCAAATAAAAGGATAGATGAAAATGTCTTTGAGATAACATTCGAGGTAGTCTGATCCTTCTCCCAGACAACCGGGGTCACTGGGGCTGTAAAGGTATCTCGCTCATCCAGATACAAGGTGTAACAGTCTACATGGGGCACACCCTAGGGAGCCGTGTAGGGAATTAATGATGATTCTCCAATAGGAGGTAAGTTAGAAAAAGTCGAACAAACAGTACATGATACAGAAGAGGAATCAAGAGTTGAATAGGAAGAAGTTTGAATGGTCGTTTGCGTTAGAGAGAAACTCCAAACAAGACAAAAACTGCAATTCCCAAATCGACCTTTGAGCACCTTGGTGCGAACTAATTTGATATAAACATCACCAATCTTTCTTGACCCCTTACAAAGCAGTATGGTCAAAAGCTTAGACACCAAACAAGAGGTTGATTTCGATGCCTAAGAAGGGAGTATCCGAGTCGGAGGTAGATCAACAGGTACCGTTTGCACCTCGGTCCCGGTGAGTTGAACGGTTGAGCTTTCGTCCAGCAAGAAACGTAAATTTGCAACAGAGTTCGTATCAGACTTGGGCGCCTCATTGGTATATGTAGTTATTTGGCACAAACGAAGGTGAATCCTTGTCCATCAACTCAATATCATGTCCCACTCGCTCTCTCGCAACATGGACCTGTGGAAAATAAATCAGTCGTCTTCCGCTGGGGCTTAGGTCTTTAGGGTACTGTACTGTCGTATGTCCTCCTGAGTGAGCGACTCCAACGAACAGAGAGACCTAGGATGGTTCACTTTCAAACGTTTATCCCTAGAGCTCTTCTTGGTAAGGGAAAGATTGGGTAGGAAGATTAGCAATAGATATTGAAATAATGATACGAAAAGACATTGCCTAAGGAAATAGACCTACAAAAACACACAACCAGTGAGACGCTCACCTCTCCACTAGGGTCTAACCGCCAGATCATAAAGATATTTCATAACCACCAAGATATTGCCGAGAGCAAAACCTAGCGAGTACTAGCTGCACTAACGCCCTCCTTATCACAATGTGGTCTATGGTAACGGCACCGCTAGTGGTCAGTGCAAGGAGCACGCGAAGACTTCGAAATGAGAAAGAGGGGGGGATATTAAAAGACAACTTCTTCAAAGGCCAGCTTGCGTAACAACTCTCATCAAGGAAGACTGCGGATGAGGCGGCTATTCAATTCAAGTGATAATGAACTCATGTTAAGATTTAGAATCTAATTATAATCTTTTAACTGCTCTAAAATTTAAGTAAAATTTGCATTACTGGAAATATCTTTAGTGTATAACTATTTTTATTATAAAATCTTTTCAAGAGTGACATATATTACATTATTTACATAATAGCTGCTGATTAACAATATAACAATATAATTGTTTGAGCTGTCGTATATACAATTTTTTCCTTAAATACAATAAATAACCTTTCTTCATACATTTCCATTGTCACAATAAATGACGTTGGTCTTAATAGACCCGGAGTAGGCATTCTTTATTGAGGCTCTGTCAGTCATTTGAGACAGAAAAACTATTGAAATTTTATATAAATAACCGCCAAAAATTTTGTTTATTTTCTTTATTTGGTTCAACTACGTTTACAAAAATCAATTTTCAAAGAAAATTCTAAATATAACATTAAGAGTATTAATGGAATTTAGTTTATTGGTCAACTTCAATATTTTCGACGAAACTTGTAATTCTAGCCGGAAATATTTAACTTCCTTTCCTCAAATAAAAAGAATAAAGTTTGACCATAACCAAATAAGGCAATTACACATCTTCCCATTAAAAAATTGGCTCAAATTCAAAACATAAGCTATTAAAATCAGTCATCGTGTCATGTCAAACTGCTTATGATTCGTTATACACGTATCAAAATGTGAAAAAAAACCCTGAGCATAAAATAGAAATGTTCTTTGGCTGTGTCGGACACTTAAAAATGATGGCAAAGGGAAAATATACACAAACTCCTAAGTCTTAAGTTGGTTAAAGGGGTTGATGCACACAGACACATTTGAAACTTATTATGATGTGTACGCACCAACTTTGGACGTTTTCTTCTGTACGTACATTAAGTATTAGTGGATGTTTTCATCTGTACGTACATTAAGTTTTAGTGTACGCCTACACTTAACACATTTAGAGTCATCATCTTTTTTTAGGACTGCCCAGTTTTCCCTTATTTTTACGGTATTCATTATCAAGGCAGAGGGATATACATACGTTTGTCACTCATATTACCATTAGATATTGTTACTAATTACTTTCTTTTATGTGTTATCCAAATTTCAGATTTCTTTGTCAAAATACAAAACTTTGAAATTTTGATAATTTTTTTGATATTACGTCTACCTTTAACTCATAAATCTCTGAATAAAAAACACGTAGTATTTTCAATAATACTTTTATAACTTTCAAGCAAACCCTGGCTTTCCATGAAGTCACTATTACTAGTTTTATTAAATAACTAACCAAATTAAAGTGTTGATACTAATATTGAAGGCTACTAAAAACATATGTAAACATTTACTCGAATCATAGTAAAATTAGGTAAAATGAATGCGAGGTATCTTCCTACATTATATAAATGAATGATAAGTGTAAAAATGTAAATCTATGTTAGTATCGTATTTTTACATTGTAATCATTGAGCAAATGTTATCCACTATTTTTTTAAGTGCTTTATTAATTAATTAAAAAAAATGAAATAGACCCATTATTCGATCAAATTTTCATGGTAAAATTTTTAAACAATCACGGCAAATGTATTGTTGGAAGTAATTTTTGTATGATAGAATGCTATAAATATACTAAATACTTTTGTATGTAAAAGGTATTGATGGTTGTTTGCATTAATGTTTCTTAAAATTTTAATTTGGCCTTATGGAATAATTGGAAGTCCTTATAAATATCTGAGCAAATGATATGGTACAAAATTCCAATACTCAATATATTTTACAGTGAAAAATGATTTAAAGCAAAATATTTCTTAGCTTAAATACTGATTTATTTTTTAAAATATTTCACTGCGTAGAAAACTAAAATAATTTATAAGAGCAATTTGGTGAAAGCTCGGGGAAAAGTTTTAAGTTAAATTTGGCATAGTTCTTATTAATGAAGCATCAATGATATTATGAATTGCGGAAAAAAATATTTACAAAAGATTCTGGTTAAAATTTGGTTTAAATTCTACAATAAACTTTAAGACAATTTAACAAAACGCCAAACGTCTAGATAGAAATATATAGCACCAATGTAAAATTTTATGCACACTAAAATTTTGAGGGTTTTTACCTTTAATAATTGTTAAAACCTATAAAAACTTACTGAGTTCTTATGCTGGAAAGAGGGTTTCTTTCAAGTTTCTTAACCTATGGAGGTATTTCAATAAATATCTACTATATTTAACGATAAATTACCGTTGGCACATTTTCGCCAATCCACTGACTCTGCAATGCAACGCTTTGATGCTATATAGAAAAGTCTGGGTTAATTTGAGCACACATTTGAATGAAAAGAAAACGACTGCCCACTTATGACTCGCTGTTGATAGTTCATGTCATCACCATCAACCGATTTCATTTAAAATGAGGTTCGCGTGCATCAACGCTTCTCATTGTGTATTGCGTTGGCGAAACACAACTTTCGAGTGTGCGGATTCCCAAAGTTTAGTCGCCATTGTATAAAGGAAACTTGCTTTCGAACATTTTTTTTTCAATTAGCAATCATTAATTCCATACTTATTCAAAAGATGACGTCTCACTCGACTAATTCTAGTAGTTTGTGACTAAAAGTGAACATGTTCATCAAAAGGGTCTTCGCTCAAATACTGACACCAGGTTGTGACGTAGAGGTGAGTTCCATAAATTGGAAAGGAACGTGGACTGAATGTCCTTGATGTTCAACAAGGAGGTTGCCTCGTCGAGGAGATGCTCCAACAACCAATACAGTCTGACCCTTCTTGAGAACTACCTCTGTGTTACCATCCTCTGCAAAGTTGAGGGAAATTTTACTCAGCAGCTAAATCAGGTCAGAGATAGGCTTAAAATAAACTTCCAAGAATGATTTGTTCAAACAGAGAAAAAATTATTTATTTCTTTAGCAATGAGAAAATAAAAAAAAGAGATTTAAATCAACGAGGAATCGTAAATGAGCACGGGAAAGGCGCTAAAGAAAAAGAACAATCTTTTATAACTTGTACAATCAATAGGAAAAATTATCGTCCAAGATGTATATTTTGTAGACCAAAAACGTTAATTTAAATATTACAGGAAAAGGACATTTTAACTGGTGTAGTAAATTATAAATAGAAAACATAAACGAAAGATAAAAAAGAAGTAAAATATAAGGTAATGAAGACATTTTTATATAGTTGTTGAAGCGAATAAAAGGAATTAAATAAAATACACAGTAAAAACAAATGAAAATATCAAACACACCTATAAAAGGAGCATACATTAAAGTTGTAGAGAGTCAGATAAAATCAACACAAGTAGCCAATAAAAGAGAATACCGTGCAAAAATAGAAAAAAAATAGGCAAATCTATAATTCTATTAAAAATACTCTTTTAATTTCCAATAGAATTAAAACTTGCTTCTGATAGTGTCCAAGCTTCATTGAATATCACAACGGGTAAAACAAAGCCACGAGGATTGTAAAGTGTATTTGAAGAATAAATATGTCCAAAACAGGAGAACTATTAATTAAGAAAATTTAGTTTACAAGTAAAACTTCGCTTGTATTGAAACATTTCTAGGTGTATTGTAGACTGGTACTGATACTATTACTTATTTATCAGGATGTAGAGACGAGAAAAGGTGGAGGCATTTAATTATCTGACATTTCTATGCATTTTAATCGTTGAAAAAAAAAGAGTGATTTCACGCATATTAAAATTCCACGAGGAACCGGATCCTGCGAATCGACGAAGAAAACGTGGTCGCCCTCGAAAAGAACAAGGGAAGCTGGCACGATGAAACGAATATAGATGGAAGACCAATTTGAGACGGCAACGGAATTTCCCTTTTAAGTTCTCGAGAAACTGAAGGGGTCTCTACAGACTGTCTCACCTCGCTAGAGAGGAGGGACCATAACTCTCATCTGCTAAGATAACACAAGTTAAACTAATAAAACGGCTAGGTTGGCCTTCTTTAGTGATCATGTCCTGTGGAGTAGTGAAAAGTCTAGGCACTTTTCACCTCCAAAAGTAAAATTTAAATTGTTCTGATACGCGGCAGAGTTAACGCTACGGTATATAATAATCTGCAGCGGAACATTTGTTCTCCTCTCTTAGAACATACACATTACTCCTATCATAATTTTTTTACGTTGTTTTTATAAAATATTTCACCGACTATTCTGTGAAATTTTCAGGAAAATTAGACAAGTATTTTCAAGTAAAATGTAAATTTTCCTATTGTCCTCTCTAGTTTAGGACGGTACTGTAGGAAACAAATTATAAACGATAACCTCTCTGTCCGCTATTGCCAACCTTATAAGCCTCTATACAAAGAAATATTTCTTAATTATTAAAAAGAATTAACGAAGTAAGGCAGTGTTAAAATAAAGGACTATCGAAATAAAAATAGCGAGTCGTAGAGAAATACTATAACAAAAACACCAACCCAGAGGAAATTAAATACAAACACGCCGCTTACAGTTTTAAATTGATGCTGAAAATTAAAGAATATGTGCGGATGTGAGATCAGAATTAAATAACGCTCGTGTGCGCCAGAAGCCAGGGATCATATTACTTAAGTTGGTCCTTTCTAAGGTCCATCACTTAGGCCGGCAGCCCCGACGAACTCCGCCGGCCGGAATAGGTTCTCCCGCAGATACAAGACTCCGAGCATCTCCGCGTTTTGTCACGGTTAAACTATCGTCAGACAGAATAATAATATATGTTGAACTGAGTCTTGGTTGGAGCGGGAGAAGATGTCTGTATCGGTCAGGGCAGTGTGGTATTTATGTGTTTAGCTTAGTGTGAGGAGCACACCAGACCCAGACCGATCTTTAGTGGCGTGAAAAGAATGTTTGTCTTGGGTCCAGCGACCCTTTTGTGACGTGAGAAGAATGTTTGTCCTGGGTCCAGCAACCCTTTTGTGACGTGAGAAGAATGTTTGTCCTGGGTCCAGCAACCTTTATGTGACGTGGGAAGAATGTTTCTCTTAGTTCCAACGGGCATATATAAAATAGTAAAAATCTCTGTATCACATACCTGGAAACCCCATTTTCATTATTCGAGTCTGTGGATATCCTAATTTGTGATTTCCAGTAATAGTGTAAGATCTACTAGGCGGTACTGGTGGCGGTCGCTCCTGGGAAGAAAAAAAATGTCCTAATTTATACATACCGAGATTCTGACTTCTTTCGATGGATGTCTAATTAAGAGACTAAAGAAGCGGAGAAAAACAGGAAAAACACACAAAAGAAACGCAGTGTGATAAGAAAAGATTCGATATATGGAGCTAATGACATCTTTTACGAGTTTCACCCCATTGGTCGACGCACATCAATGCCCGCGAAAGTATCCTCGCAATCTTGACCTTTTATTCTTATTAGTTCATATCCTTCGTTTCCCGTTTCATTGACTTTAATGGTGTTATGTGATCTTGCATCTCATCCAGTCGGGTTTCATCCCTGTGCAGAAGAAGGCTCCAGGACACGCATTTACATACACCTTTATCACATTTCGCATACACAAAAGCATCCATTAGTTTCTGTCAGCTCTTTTTCTACCAAACACACTCACACAATCCCTCCATATTCAGATACCAGTACACTAATCTATTATTTTCATTAGTCTTGTTTTCATCCACTCTAACATACCAATACCACTTCAGAACATTCTGTTATACCCACATTCACGCTTTTCTTAACATAATCCACTTAGTACTCCAGGCAAGCTGTCTACTTACCTGCTCTCACTCTAGATCTTTCCTTCTTCTTCCATACCATTCACTATGTAAACATTTTTTTCTCCCCCTATGATTTTCATACAACTAAATCCCATTTTATCATGATCTACCGCATCCATATCACTCTTATTCACATTACATCCTTGCTAAATCATATTCCCTAGTACTGAAGGGGAACACGACATAATCTAAGGCCGCACCCAACTCCACCCTCACCTCTAAACACCCACTTAATCTTTCCTTCGCTACACTAAGGACTCTACTGTTTCACCCAATCCTACACTCTTTAATCCTTTCTGCGCTACACTACTGACTACTGTCATCCATCTTTGTAATCTTTTCTGCGTAAACTTTAAGCCTAGTTCCCAAACATACCCAGTCAAGCAATTCCACCATTACTTCTACATCCCTCTTACTTTCAGCCATCAAACTAGGTCATCAGCATAACTCAACATAAACAAAATAATTTATGTCCAAACGTTTCGATAAGTGTTTCTTAAAGTAGTGAAGTTAAGAGAGGAAATATGCTTGGAGGGTACCTAATCGGCGTAGCCAAAGAGGAACGTACTTAAGACTGGCTAGTGGTAGGATCCACGACTCTCCTAAACACGCTTCCCTTCCTAAAGGCAGGCAACTGCCTTAATATATGAAAAACAACATATTCTCCCAATACTTCATCCACACGCTTGAAAAAAATATCTGTAAAATCCCTACAAAAACGCCATATGTCCGATGATGGTGTACTAATACATCCATTATAAACGGATCCAAGGAGCCAACCCTTACCAGGTCGAGGCCTATCCTAGAGCAGGTTTGCTGTATGGCTTTATGACTGCATCGGTCCAGGACCTCCGGTGGAGGCGTTCCAGCGATGGGCTGAGGCCGCGGACGTACTGTTCTGGACCGAACCCTCAGTTCCAGGTTCCTCTTCAAGTTGGGCCACTTGCGGCGTAGATTCCACCCTCGCCACACGGCCTGGATGCGCATGGCCGCCCGGTGGCTGGTCTCGACGCGCAGGATTTCGAGCTGCTGCCTCGCGCCCTCGCTGCTCGGGAGAAACATGAAAGTTAAGGGGGACGGTTTTCAGTTCATACTTCCCATAAGTGGAACGGGTGGTGCTCCCTTGAGCCATACAAAGGCTCGAAACACTGTCTGGCTGAGCCAATTCCCCTCTAAACAAGGACCGCCCCTGATGCTCTCGGGTTAGCCAGTGATTGGCATTCTGATCTTTAGGATGCTTTGGATATGCGGTAGGGGGAGGCTGCACAAAAAAGGGACGTGTAGCGTAAATAAATAGATGGAAGATGGAAAAAAAACTAGGTAGAAAATTAATAAAATGAAGGAGGGAGAGTGAGATTGGTGCAACCCATTGCACGTACTTCTGAGATTATCGGACAGTTGCTCCATCCACTCGGCGATTCACGAGTCTATAAAGACTATTAAAGCAGATGTTTAAAGCGTATCGTATATTTTGACTTCTATCAACCGCCATAAAGTTAGTGCCGTTATGGCAAAGTGATGGGCCCTCCGTCGTGTGAGAACAGAGAATCATAGAAGAGATGGGGCCGGAAGGGCAAGAAATTTTCTGAAGGCCAATTTTCCCGATGTGTTGCAACAAATATTTACTCTTTTGAACATGCTTACCACCAATTTAACACCTCTCAACAGGTTTTGCCACACATTTGCACTCATTTTGTACGAGTTTTATACCAACTTACACTTCTTTTGCCACGGGATTTAACACGTTTTACCACAGAATTTCACGTGTCCTAGTAGCGATTTACCACTAATATACATAGTTTGGGTGCAAGATTTACAACTGAATAATGAGCGCTCTTTTGGTACTTGTTTTGCCACCAATTTACTCTGCCCGATGCTTCTCGCAGAGGGGCAAGGGGACTCGGCTACACTTCAATCTTGGATCCGAACCCCGGGTTGCTACAGCGTATGGCCGCAACCACAAAGTCTACCCGAATCGGGGCTCCAACCGATGACTGACCATACCCAGTGTGGCTTAACTTAGCTCATTGTATGAATCGTTTTGTTGTTGTCTTTGTTTATTTTTTGTTCCGTCTTTGTGACCTCTTGTTCAGGACGGAAACTTTTATTAGGTTGAGGAATAGGTTCTTGCGTTTTTTTAATGTTGTGTTGATTTAGGTTTTGTTGACGTGATTTGTGCACATATTAAGAAAGAATAATAAATAATGAGAGCAAAATTTGCAAAGGTTAAGCTATGTCTCTTAACAGCGTAGACTATTAGGCTTTTGCTTAGGCTACGTCTTGAAGTTGAGTAATAAGTCATTGCGGTTTATTTAAAAGTTGTGGTAATTTAGTTTTTGTTCTGTGCCCTCAAAATGGAATGTCAAGTTGAAAGAAAGGCGCATTTTCGACACTTGTTGTTATTCATTTTCAATCGAGACGGGAACAATGCAAACGCAGCCAAAGCTCGTCGCGATATTTGTGCTGTGTACGGAGAAAATGCTTTATCAGAAAGGACAGCTCAATGGTGATTTTCACCTTTTAAAAACGGTCATTTCAATCTTAATGACGAAGAACGTTCTGGTCGCCCCATTAAGTTGGATGAAGATCGATTGAACGACCTTCTTCATAAAAATCCTCGTCAATAGACTAGAGAATTGACTGTAAAATTGGCGTCTGATCAGAAAACTGGAATGAATTACCTCATTAGATGGGGAAAGTTAAAAAACTCGGTGCATGGGTTCCGCACGCTTTGAGCGAAAGCAACAAACTTCAACGCTCCACGATTGCCGCAGGTTTGCTTGCTCGTCACAAGGCTACTCGTGGGTATGAGGACATATTTCTTCACGGCATCATCACTGGCGACGAAAAGTGGTGCGTTTATGTCAACATGAACCATCGAAAACAATGGCTTAGCCCCAATAAAAAAAACACTTCCGCGAGTAAAGCAAGGACTTCATCCACTAAAGACGATGCTGTGTGTGTGGTAGGATTGTAAAGGCATCATTCTTTATAAGCTCGTTGCGAACAACGAGATTGTCAATGCAGAACTCTACGTTCAACAAATGTATCGACTCGCCGAACTATTCGTGAAAAGCGACCTCATCGACGTTATAGAGTACTTTTGCAACACGACAATGCTCGTCCTCACATTGCCAATATGACAAAAGACGCCATCCAAACGCTTAATTGGGAAATCCTGCCGTATCCTCCATATTCGCCAGACTTGGCTCCATCGAATTTCCATCTGTTCCGATCGCTCTCCAACAATTTGCCCGTCGTTTCTTTCAATACTGATATGGAATTGAGAACCTGTTTAGACGAATTTTTCGAGTCAAAATCCAGAGATTTTTATTGCAGAGGCATCGAAAAACTAGTTGAACGTTAGCAAGAAGTCGTAAATAACAACGGAGAATACATTATTGATCAAATTGCATATTGTTATCAATTAAAAATGAAATTTTTCTGAAATTGTTAATAGTAATGAATAAATTTGATAAAACCGCAATAACTTATTCCTCAACCCAATACCATCCAATGGCGGCAAGGTTCATGTCGCTGGGGTGAGGGGGGGAGGGACGAGAGGAATCAGGTGTAAGTTCACAGGGGGAGAGGGGAAAGGGGGAGCGAGAGGAATCAGGTGTAGGGTTGCAGGGGGGAGGGGAGGGGGAAAGGGACGAGATAAATCAGGTGTATGGTCGCACGGGGAGAGGGGGGAGGGAAGGAAGGAGAGGAATCAGGTGTAGGGTCATAGGGGTAGAGGGGAAGGGTGAAGGGAGGAGAGGAATCGTTGTAAGGTTACAGGGGCAGAGGGGAGGGGAAGGGACGACAGGAATCAGGTGTAGGGTTGCAGCGGGAGGGGAAAGTGACGAGAGGAATCTGGTGTATGGTGGCAGGAGGAGAGAGGTGAGGGAGGGGGAAGGGAGGAGATTAATAAGGTGTAAGGTTGTCGGGGAAGAGTGGAGGGGGGGGGGGACGAGAGGAATCAGGTGTAAGGTTACAGGTGGAGAGGGGAGGGGAAGTGCGAGATGAATCAGGTGTAGGGCTACAGGCGGAGAGGGGAGGGGGAGGGAGGAGAGGAAGCAGGTGTTAGGTTACAGGGGTAGAGAGGAACTGAAGGGGCGAAAGAAATCAGGTGTAGGGTTGCAGACGAAGAGGGGAGGGGCAGAGGGGAAGTGACGAGAGGAATCAGGTGTAGAATCGCAGGAGAGAAGGTTCATCCGGAATGCTGGGGACCCAAGGATTCATTCAAAGCCCCTCGGAATCAAGTCCTTACCCAAGAGAGACAAAATTGCGAAACGAAACGGACCCGACGGGTTGTTTTCATTTACATTTATTACTCAGCACACACATACTCTTATGTTATAGACAGTCGAATACCCTTATACTATATTACTATACAACCTCTATACTAATCACAAATCCCGCATATTACACACACACACATACACTTTCGATAAAATTATTAAGATTTTTGTCTCGTGATTTTACGCGCTCTTTTGTTCACTTCCAGCTCGAAAAGAGCCTCTCAGAGTAAGAAAACTAAACCATCTTCACCTATAAAATATATGCCTCTTGCCGAGTGCCCATTGAATAAGGACTGTTGAATTCTTATTCATGTCCTCCAGCTTTTTCATGAAGTACTCAAGGACGAGCTTGCAGTCCTCTACTGCTTTGTCCTCTGTCCGTCGGAGCTTCTTGAAGGGCGCCAGGAGACGATACTTCAAGGAAAACGTCTTGAAGCGAAGTCGGTGAGGAAATCCCCCCGCCATTAAGTTCACGGTTTCAAGAACCTAAAATGTTGGAGGGGTACTTAATAGTAGCTCCATTTTATTCAAATAGCAGTTGTGTTAGTGTAATTATAACCTACGCTCGAGGTCAAATGTGCAGTCGAGAAACTCTCGAAATGACAGCAGAGTTGGGAACCGACTTTCTCTTAAAATAATCTCATGAACGCTTTCGCTATTTTTGGATCGCTTTAGAGATTTATCGGCCCGGGCAACTGAATCTAATTCGGGTTACTTAACTCTACTTTTTGTTTTCAGATTCTCTCTTTTATTTTATTTTTTTTATTTTTGCCAAATCATGAAACTGCATTTCTACTAGTATTCGGGCATAACGTCATTCCTACTAATAATAATTGATATTACTTCTGATAATTGTGATTTTGGGGTAATCTCATTTATTTATGTTGCTTTGGACATTTTGAATAGACTATTGTATGAGAGTAGCGATAATATATGATTTTGGTAGCGGAGATAGGGTCGAAAAAAATGCGTAAAAAGCTCGGTTGATTAAATGTTTAAGAGAAATAAAACAGCCAAAGCGCCAATGAGCTGATATTGTACATAAATGAGTTTGTGATGGGGCGTGCTAGAGACAATCCGTCCAAGAATGAACTAAATGTGATTATGATGGACCAATGACAGGGGAAAAAAGATGGATGGCTTTGTGCTTAGTAATGCATATAGAGGCGAGATAGGGAAATGTATTTTGGCGTTGATGGGTCCAAACATCACTTACAGGAGAAGTGGTTAACAATCTAAACATCCAGCTCTTCTCTTCCTTACTCTAAAAACATCAATCCCCCTACCAGTTAATCCTTCCTCTTAAGCTGTGAAAGTCTATGTAACTATCTAGAGAGAAGTGTTTATGACATCCATTTTATTAATAAGAGACAATCTTTATGCAACGCTTACCTGTAAAGCCCTAATTTGTTTAATGACTGTTGCACGGTCAAAGAAACCTGGCTTTTCGGTAGCATTGCCACGGATGCATCGAATAAAATGAGGCTTCGCGTGCACCAGCGTGCGAAGCAGGTTGTCCAGCCGCGTGTGAAAGTCTTGTGTAAGAGTGGAAACAGGTTCGTAACCATTTTGCCTGTTAAACATGAAAAACACTTGTTATAGGGTAAACATGTCAGGATGTTTCGTAATTTCAGCTGATTCAAAATGTATGATCGTTATTGTCACAATCTCCAGATTCGTCATTTAAATTTACTTCTCGGTCTAGAGATTAGCGACGAGGCATTGGTTTGTAAGTGGCTTCAAAGTGAAATTTAAAATTCCCAGATTCGAATCTTCCACTTATTTGTTCGTTTGGTATAGGAGCTACCAGCTTTTGAGGATTAACACCACTTCTCGTACTTCTTACCTGATCCCCTCTACTTATATATATATATATATATATATATATATATATATATATATATATATATATATATATATATATATATATATATTCATTTTTTCCCTCGTTAATTTTTTACTTTTCTCCCCACTAAGCGCTATATTCCGCAAATCGGTGCCAGCTTCCCCATATCAGTCAATTCAGTCGTCAGAAGTCGACTTCTACATTCAATTCAGTTAAAACTCACAGGTCTGTGTGCGACGTTGGACTAATCCTGAAGGAGACTCCTCTTGGGACGGGTTCCTGGGAGTACAACGCCTTCAGCTCGGATCCAAACAAGTGCGTAGCGAAGCCGAAGTTACAGGACGGTTTTTGGAACACGCTGACCAGGTCATCACTGATAATGTCTTTGTTTGTATCTTCAAAAGTAGTTAGTTTTTTAAGTCATGACTTTAAAGATGCAAATATTTCGAGCGAATAACGATAATTTTAAAAACAAACTCTCGATTCTCAGAACTACAGAATGAGGAGTTTGACACCTACACTTTCAAAACTTACAATTAAAGTTAATCTACACCTATTCACAGTTATTCACAGTAGAAACCCGGGTAGGAGGCTGTTCAGCCTTTGAGACCCGGCTCATCATTGGGTTTTGAAATCAGAGTTATCCTTCTCTTAGGTGGACTGCCTCTCGTCATGGCTACGAGCTCCACCTACCCGTCCCCACCGTGACGCCCAGCCACGGAGGTAACTTCCCTATTAATAGTGTCAGCTTTTTATAAAAAAGACGTTGATACTCTTAATCTTTGTCAAGGATAAATATAAAATAAATGCATTGTTTAAAGACAAAAAGGACATAAATTATATAAATAATAAATAATTTATGAGGTGGTTTCCCACTAATCTAGAATCGTTAGAGGTCATTTATTGCTCACTGGGGACCTACAGTTAAACGTGGGAACCGACCAACGGCTATCTACAGCGTGAAGTCGATCTCAATCGGAACCCCATCTTGCGACTTAGCACACCCAATGTGGCTTAACTTCGTAGCTCATGAGGAATTATATCTAAACAATTAAACATCCAAAAATGTCTACAAAATTTCATCGAATTACAATTATAAACGCAACGACGATTCTTAAATAAAGGAATTTGATTATGATTATTAAAAGTGTAAATTACCCGCAGAAATAGGAAAGTCGATATTCTAAAGATTACGCCTTTATTTAACAAGTCCTCAATTCAATGCTTGGAATCGCATTTTTATTTTTATTAATCTACTCAAAATGTATGACGTGGATAGAAAGCTGCTTCATTAAGAACTAATGTTATCTATGGTTATTCACATTTTAATCATTAAAGCGCAATAGCGTCGAAGCCATATTAGTTTGTAGAGAGATATCCGTATAGAAAGTTAGGAAGATACAAAAAGTGAACATGTATGGAAAATATATAGCCGCCGATCACCCTGTAGGCAATGGGGTCTGGAGGGGCACCAATCCTCCAGATTTCAGCCGCAGCAAGGTTGCCCATCATACCCTCCTTGCGGATGAAATGAGGCGCACGAGAAGGAAATCGCGAACAAAAGGGGGGAATCAGGAAACAATATCTTGGGTAAGCTTAGAACATATCAAGAACAGCGATTTCAGATAAGGATTTAGAACCCATAAAAGCTAGATAGAAGTCTAAACTCTAATTTCAATCAATGGTACATTAAGTTTAAACTAATTGGCAACCAAATACTTCTACTACCATAACTTACCAAGAAAATTAGAACTGTCGTAAACAACTTTGTTAGCAAAATGATGAATTCCAAAAGTCCTCACTAAGTTGTTTTTCGGTTCGAATAATCTACCATTGCCTTTGTGTTGCACTTTAACTTTCTGAATATAGTTCTCCGGTGTGCTTCTCACTGAGCATTCCAAGTCCAGAATGCTGAGAAGTCCGGTTCGCTGGAAAGGCAAAGACAATGAGAAACAAAGAATGAGAACGTCTTAATTTGAATTAAAGACCGGCAAAGATCATAAGATCCGCTGGAGGCAAATCTAAGCAAGGTAAAGGAGGCACAGTGCCTAGTCACTGAGGCTATGTTAGACGTAATCTAATCTCTGCTTGAGAGTCGCATACAGCTTGTTTGATGAGTTTTATATCCCCTTTTTGTATTTATCCCAAAGATTAAAAGAAGAAAAAAATGAAAACCTAATCTCGCAAGTCAAAAAGTCTAATACCACTGTTATAGATGTATGAACAAGTGCAATTAACAATAAATTCATTTAAATATATGTTGCGGTTACCGAACATACGCTAAATTATATATTTAACCCTTCTCAAGAAGTCTAGTCAAGATTAAAATTATTCATAAAATTATTCAATTAGTCATTTTTAAATCGGGTTTCAATTACACAGTCTTACGACCTATGTAAATCCTGGAACCCACTTGATAGCAATACCCAGGTTAGGTTGATCTCTGTAGCAAAGCTACTACATCTCTACGAAGTGATCATTTTGGTGGAAGGGTTTGGAATAGGACGATAATTCCGTTCTAAACAAACCCAGTTTAGTGGAAATCAACACATTCCTGACTATCTTTTAAGTCGATAATATCCGCATCTGTATGTCATAGCATGCGCAAACTTATTGCGACTGATATCTGAAGGATATGTGCCCTTCCCTCCCCAATGTCTGCAGGATGATCTGCTTTTATGTCTTCCATACATTTTTACTTTCCCTGGCTTCACTTTTTCCACATATCTCCGTACACTCTTTTTTGCGGGAAACGTCATCGTTGCTTTTCATACTTTAAATTTAAAGGTGGGAAAAATTAACCCAATAATTCTAAGGATGTTTGTCTTACCAGAGATGATATCAAATCGATACAAGGGACGTTATCAACATAGTCCACTTCCATTTCGCAAGAAATTCCTTCTTCTCGACAGGATTCTATTGAAGATTTGAAAATGTGGGTGTTGTAGAAATGTTGCATCGTCTCCGCACAAAGATTGATGCACAAATGTTCCAAGTGGGAAGGCTAAGAACAAAGAATTCGTCTGCTGTAGTTCCAGATATATTTAGGATAAGTCACGGATAAAAGGATAAAAGAGTACTCACTACTATTGACCGCGAAGTTGATTATAAGGCAAAGATGTGGCTAATGGCTTTCAATAAACATTGAATTATTTAATGAAAAGGGAAAGAAATAGGAAAACTGAACGAAGGGCAATTGATTCATATTAAAAAGAAAGATGGGAAAAGATAGAAGGAAAACAGAAAAAAACGGGATTACCAAAAATAGCAAGCTTGACGTCGGTTATCCGAGAAGAAAATAACCTCGACCTAAATAATGGATACAGTATGTAGCACTTCGTAAACTTATGAACAAAACATAAGGAACAAAGATTTAAAACTAATGTAGTTCGGGATAAAGTCAGGATCACACAAGAAAGTCACGAGTCACCATTCGATTAGTGGGTAATTTCCCCAGACTAAGAAAAAATACCGACAAGGTCATCTTTCAAAATTGGGATAGAGGATTCCGGATAGACTAAAACAAAGAAAAAAATAGAAAACTCAAATGATCACAAAGAGAGAGTACAACAGCAACAGAGTGTAACTAGATCTGAACAAGACGCAAGAGCCAAACTTATAATAAATGAGAAAATAAGATGATTCAAGGATACAAAGCTACAAATCATTTAAGATTACATAAAATAAAGTATTACAAAAGAACATAATCAGACCCATGGTCAATATCATCTTGGAATGTTCTTTGTCTTTTACTCCAGAACTCTAAAACCATTAAGGAAATTGCTTATGCTTAGCGAAATAAAACCGTCTTGAAAAGAGGGATGAGTTAATATATTCCAGCCCTGGGTTCATTTACGCGAACTCATCAAGATTTGGAACGGCGCTTTTTTAACTCTATGCAGTTTAAATTTGAATTGGTTTTATGTAATCCCCACTCTTTGGCTCGATTGATCCAATTGTCCCTTTGAATTTATCTTTTTCTCTATTATATCCATGCCCAGTGAATAAATTAACAGAATTTAGAATATCGCACACCTTCGGATCTTCAAAACCAAACATATCCAAAATTCCAATAAATCCATCCGTGGCGTGTTTCACTGCAGAATTCAACACCGTCATGGACTTGGAAGCTTTTGAACCCGCGGTTCCGACCGTAGATGCGTGCCTGGAAGCCACATCAGCCTGGTGATGAACACTTTCGTTGCTAGAATTGAAAAAATACGTTAGATAGAACCATTAAATCCAAAGGGTTACTCTCAGAGTCAGACCATTTTATGTAATAGTCAGTTTAGTTGGGATTTGTTGCCGTCCATAGGAATATAGAATCCTCCCCAAAAAAACATTTTAAGTAAAAATTATAATATTTTTGAAAAAGAAAAAGGTCGGCGTAATGTTTTTTTTCGGATCCTAACAGGCTAGCTTTATCCAACCTATCGTGTTGGTGTTGAATTATGTTTCCCATCCTAAAACTCTAAACGTTCAAGATTTTAGCACGATGAGTACGATTACTCCCCTGAAGAATAAGAGTAACTTGGTACCGTACCAAATCCTGTACTACTACCCTCGATGCTTTAACATTTAGTCGTGACATCTCACTACACAAAAAAAAACCTTTTGGGAACTTTAGGTGAACCATACGCTGCCCGATTTGTAGCCACCGTGTCCTAACGTTGAATTTATTTATCTCCCTATTGATTAGTTCCTAACGCAATGAGATGTTGACTAAACGAGAACGTCCTGTATTTGACTAGCCTTTATTTCCCTTATCCTGTAATAAAGTTCTGGATTATAATTCTAAACATCTTTGATGTTTATGATTAAGAATATTTAGAATGCACTTATCTATCTCTTATTTAGATTGTTATAGCAGTCATCGCTAATGATCTTCTATATCATTGTGTTCTTTTTTCCTTATCATTCTGTTCCCGCTTACTCAAGAGGAGGAATAACATTAGTTCCTACTTTTTCTCTTCTAACTTCTCTAAAATCTCTCCGGGGATATTGCACTAAGAGAGCGCATTTCGCTCGTCAGGCCTCACCTATCAGAGGAAAGTGTACCAGAAGTGGATCCAAGACGCTTTAGGGAGTTCGCACGCCTGACTATTGTTGCTACGGTTCTACAATAAAGCGCTTTTGACAAAGCATCTCTCGTCATGTTTGACTGAAAGTAAAATCAAAGGGAGGGTAATAAGTGAGGTGCTTTTAAAGTACATATTATTCAATTACAAAATATTATATTTATTATATGCTATTTAGTGCACAGAATATTTATTTAATGTCACCTTGCTACAGTAGATTCTATTTTACTCATCCTATGTTGGTGTATAATGATTAAAAATTATTAGATAATCAATAATTTACAAGGGATTAATCAGAAGTCGACGTTTCCTTGAATACAGTTGAGACTGGATCAGCTTTACGTCTCTTATGAAATATGGTTGTAGTTCTAAATATTCTTACCATATTAGCATCACACATTGATTTTACCAACTGGCCTCTGACATTGTGAGTTCGGGTAGTCAATCCACTATACAAGGCAGCTGAAGACACTCCCAGGAGAGCAGCAACACTCTAAGTGATTGATAAACATAAGGTCAACATTCTTAAAGTCGTATTTATAAACTGCAAAATTTATTTCATCCTGATTTCTCCTCAAACTCAGAAATTTTGACTAGAAAGACTGATAATTACCATTGCCTTTATATCTTAACAAGTATATAAGTTTTGATTTAATAACAAGAAAATCGTTCAAGTTCATGTTGCCGTGTAATTAAAATAATTAACCTAAGACAAATTCCCTTTTTTTACATAAAATATCTCTTAGCATTTTTAAAATCGATACCTCCCCCTCCCCCAGCGACTCTGGAATAAACACCTAAATTTAAAACGCAAAGAAGTAATATCCAATATTAAAAAATCTCAATGTGATTTTTATATTTAAAAAATGCAAGTCCAAGAAATTTTAAGATTGCCTTAGGCTGAATAAGATTAATGTACTTGCCTTCAATTCATGACTTCCACCTTGAATATCGACCTCTAGCCCTTGTCCTTCGATAAACGTAACATTTCCAAGAAGCAGAATCGCTGCTAATACCCTTACAACATCTAAAACTTGAATGCCCAGAACGCCCAAGCAAGCTTTCCATTCTTCGAACCTGAAATTAAGGAGGAAAAAAATATTTAATGATAAAAAAAAACATAACTAATACTTGCCACGTAAAATGGGAGGCGAGAGTGGACAGAAAGAAAAATTGTCTTAGAGAAGATGTGAATACGAATGTTGTGTAGTTTTTAACATCATTGAACACTTTTTGATCCTTATCTTAATTGGGATCTACAGTTTAACGTTAAATTTAAAACACACTTTGCTACATAATATGACAACTACCGTAATATTAGCCCGATTCAAAAGCATGAATAAAAACTTTAAAAATTTCACTTTTTAAACCAGAGGAAATTTTTCTCAACCTAACAAAACTAACATTTATAATTACGATGCTTATTATTAATCTTCACTTCCTAACAGGTTTTACAATAGGTATGTTGTAAAACAGTTCAGAACCAAATTGTATCAAAAGATAAAGATTTTAGTCTGTGTTTCTAATGGTACTAGTTAAAATAATAAGAATTTAAACTAATCAGAATCATTAGTCCCTCCGTATTTTTTTTCCTTGGTCGGAACATCCAAAGATTACACAAACAGAAAATGCTGACCTGGCATAATTAGTAATGTTTATATTGGATATATTTTCGTCATCAGTATGTAGTATATTGCAGTCTAAGATCATAACAAAGAGTTTTAAATATTCATGTATTTTATTTTACATATGACTAGTTAACTAGTCGATTGGGGATACCCCAGTCCTAACTCTGATTTAGAGGATTACTATTTTGTTTAACTTTCATATACCCATATCATACCCTATTTACTCAACGCTGGATGTAATCAAGACTCGAGCAATTTTATCTGAACCATATACCTTGACTCCCTAAAGTACTCTACCCATGTGAGACAAACGATAGTATTAAAGCTCTTGTTTCTCTCAGTTTCAGAAGGCTTAACAAACACTAAGAGTGCCTTGCAAAAGTAATAATACAAGAAATACCTCAAACAAAAAGCGAGAAATATCCCAAATTTAATTACCTCTTAGCATCATTCGATTCATCTTGCCGGATGTCGCCTTCGCTCAAGTACTTGAGGGTACGAACACTGTGTCCTTGAAGGTGAAGCTTGGCTGAAAGAACATTTATACCATTACAAGAGAATCATAGTGAACATAAATGGCAAACTCAGCCGTGAAAAAAAGGAAAGTTAAGGCATAAAATAAGAAAAAAATAAAAAAAAGATGGCATAATCTCTTTCTTGCAACCAGGCAGTGCAAGTAAGTGCATTTCAAGCCTGCGTATACAGGTTCTTACAATACGAACGAGTAATCAGAACTAGTAACATAAAACTTTTAGTTAGAACAGAAAATTCAGCCGTAATGGAGGGAAATTAAAGGAATAATGAGACCTAAAAAAAATCATTACATCGAGAAATGTGTAATCCAAAAAAGGCATCTTAACCAGTCGATGAGGAGGGTGAGTTCAGACAGTAGGAGATGAAAGAGCAAAAAGGAATCGAGTGATTTATATTGGTACATCAACTAGTCAACTGGAGCACTCGACCGCGAAAGATTTATATTGGAACTACCAAAATAAGTGTGTAGGTTAAAGCATACACACTTGGGAACAGGAAATTAGACCTACAGGCGGAAAAAATGGGAAATAGACACGAATAATAATTATAAAACAAAGGAAATGAAAAAAGTGACTCTAGTAAACCATAAAGCTTAGTACCCCAAAAATTAAAAGACATCGAGATACATTTTCAAAAATTACAAGGAACAAGTACATATCCAAGACCATTTTTTCTGGAAAGTACGGACTTTTATTTAATAAAATAATTTTTTTAATATTTAAAAAACTAAATAATTTTGATAAATAAATAATAATGATAATTAAACGCTTTTTACGTAGTAGTGAATATTAAGATCATAGTAGCCTTTACAGAAAAAAATGAGCTCTTATGTTTTCTCAGGAGTAAGAAATGAATCTAACCTTAATTACCGTCGCAAAGGAAGCTTTACCGAGTGTAGAAGTCTAAATACCTCATACATTAGTGTATACATAAATTCACTCACACAGCTGCGTGTCCCTCCCTTATTCCAAATTCGCCTTTCGCATCGAATTCCCTCCATCCCTTTTCGCACCTTTGAGACGACTAAATTTGCGGCCGGCCACACAGGAAAATATCTGCCTCAAAAGACACTTGCTAGCCGACGAAGATCTGAGTTTTTTTCCGCCGTCATAAACCACGACGTGGGGCAAGGAAAGCTCGTATGGCCCCGAAGTGTGAAGGATTTAGTCTGTCCTAGCAGCAGAGAAAAGATCTTTTACGTGGCGATAAGAATCTATGAGAATCTGGTGCTCTCCCTCAATTTTAGTTTTTGAAGGAAATAAAAGGGAAAATTCTCCCTGGAGTCAGGCCGAAGATCTTTGACCTACGTTGTGTGTGGAGCTAGTCCCACAAAGGAAACAGTTCGCCCGTTGCAATGAAGAAACTTCGGGGAATCGGTTGTTGCCGTCACGGTACTTGTAGGTGCCAAACTTCTCGCATTTCCCCCCCCCCTTTAGAGTCAGAGGTTACACAGGACCTCCCTCTACAGATTACCCTAGATGCAGCTAGGTAATCGTTTTGGCTACCCACTCCAGGAGCTAATCATCGGAACGGACACTTCGAGGAGACGAATTCCGATTTGAGTCACAGTTTGACTGGCCTTCGTGATCCGACCTAGGATCATTACATCAGGACGCCGGTCTAGGATTACCCACACATTCGGTAACTTTGGACGACCTAAGTGTGAACATCGTCAGAAGAAGAAGAAGACATTCACAATAACCCTCCAAATACTTACGAACTCCAAAGTATCGTTAAAGTGAATTATCCCCCTTCCCTAACTTCACCAGTTTACCCGTTCCCCAGAATTTCCATCCGGAGCTTATAACCTCGATTATTTCAAGTGATTAATTCAGTGCTTAATTCCATAATATTATTCAATTCATTCTGTCGGGTGCCATTAAGACGCAAGCATCCTAGTACATAGAATTCAAATGTAATTCCCACGACATTATATAGACTTAGCTATTCAGTGTAAAGACTAATCCTATTTATACCTATATACGCTGTTTCATATTTCTAATCCGTATACATTAAAGATTATTTTTGTATCTGTGTGTTTAACTATTTTGGACGATCCTTTGCATAATAAGCAATCCACTCGGCTTAATTCTCAATATTACATAAGCCCACCCATGACTGGCTTTTACTGAGTGAGAACACACTCAGGGGATCATTATCTTAACTTTGATCAAAAGGGAAGCACCGGGGTTATTCTTATTCACCGGAAGTGGCTACGGTAGGTGTATTGGCTACACTTTACCTTGGTGCAGGATTATAATATATGCCAAGGAAGTGGGACTGGGATTACCCACTCACTAACCCTCGACACCGAGATAGACCTAACTTAACTAACTTCTAACTTCTAACCTAACCATCCTTTAAATAACAATTACATTCAAAAATTAATTAACTAACTTAACTTTAAA